>CM034238.1:19179121-19806075 GCA_019916065.1 Vitellaria paradoxa
AGAAAAAATCAAAAAGTTGAGTCAGTTAGAAGTTAAGCAATTATGGCCAATACACTTGGTGGAAGCAAATACTATACCGATGATATATTTGGACTTTTAGGGAGATCAGAGCCTCTTTTGTTTGGCTTATGCGAAGGGATTAGGAAAGGTCAGTGTAAGCTTCTACAGTATATTAGGTTCATGCTTACTGATGGGGATTGAAGAGCTGGCTGTACTTCAGCAGAATAATTTTTGGGGCCATTTTTGAATGTTGGATTACTGTGGAATGAGCTACCTGAATTTGATAATTTCGTGCTGTCAGATGTCTTTGCATTTGCAAAGTATACAGAATCTAAAAGGTTGAGAAGAACTAGGGAGAGTGATTGTTAATGTCATATTAAGCAATTTGGCACATCATACTGCCATTCAACCGGCAAAATAGAATAGTGTCATTCTTTGAGGAGGCCAAAATACTGATACAATGTGCTTCTCTGGCTCATGGCACTTCATTAGAACAAATTTTAGCTATGATAGAGGAATTTTCTCTGGTGTATTTTCTGATTAAAGAATAACTGTGAAACAAAATATGAATAAATTTGGAATGCTTATGTGATGTGGCAGTATTACTTCCCCGATGCAAGCTTTCTGAGATTGAAGTCAAGTTCTATGCAGAAGGTAATGGTACTGCCAGAGTGTTGCACTTGCAGCTTATTGGCTGCATTTGGAAAGTACAGCAAGTCAATTAATAGAATTGAGAGAAAACCTTGTTGAGCAATAAGTGCTGGCTCTTAATGACAAATGTTCAAAAGCTTTTGAAAAATATCCTTTCAGGGACTAAAAGACTACCAAAAATGAAAATGTTAAGGGTTTATTTTGCCTACACTCCTTATAATTTCAATTTTATACATTTAAATTTCACGAGTTTTATAAATGTACACCTAAACCCCCTGATGTTTGTATTATATTTATTTAAACTACTTTTGTTTGATTTTTTTATTTAAAAGTTAATTTTTGGCCAATTTAATGTTTTGAAATTACTTTTATATTATTAGTATTAATAAAAATAATATTTATTATGATATGATGCATCTTTTTTTTTTTTAGAAATTACATTGTAATTAATTTATTAAAATTTTTGTAAACATTTTATGCATTAATACTTTAAATTATTATACTTCGCATTAATATTTTAAATGTATATTATATATAAATAAGAAATTAAACATAATAAATCATTATTATTTTTTCTATTAATAATCCAATAAACTAGACGTGAAAATAGAAATTACACTAAAATTAATTTATTAAATTTTTTAGTGAACCTTTCTATATTAGTTCTTTAAATTATTATGTTTCACTTTAATATTTTAAATTTATATTATATACAAATTAGTAATTATACAAATATATAAATTGTCATTATTTTTTTGTTAATACTCAAATAAACTAAACATGGAAGAGAGAAAATTTTAGTTTCTCATTTTCTTCCACTTCCTTCCCATTAGTACCAAATAATAGCGAATGAACCTTACTCTCAATTTTCTTTTTCATACACACACACATATATATAGTAATGGTATGAAAGTAAGTTAAAGCATTGAATTAGTCAAAAACTATTTTTAAATAAAAATCTGACAAAAAGGTATAAATGACTAATACAAATCTAAGGAATTTAGGTATATATTTATGAAATTTGTAAAATTTTGGTGTACAAATCCAAAACTAGAGGGAGTGTATGTAAAATAAATCCAAATATTAAATCTGAGAGTACTGATAAAAAACAAAGTTTTAGATAAGAGAGTCCAAATGAGGCCAAATGAAGCCCAAAGTCTGCTCTTGAGGGGGTTTTTATGATTATGATAATTAAGAGGTGTTACATGTATATATTCCAGTCCTAATACATTTATCCAAAAGAATGCTAGATTCAAGAATCGTTTGATCTAAATGTCCTCTAGCAGACCAGTTATTGGTTTTACCTTTGACAACATCTTTAGTTCTAACTTCTCAACTGCAAAAATTTCACCGCTTTATTTGCTCGATGTGTTTTACTCATAGGATTTTTTTTTTCCATATTTTCAGATGTCATTCTATACACGGGTGGTCGAGTTATGCTTTAGCACAACAAAGAAGAGAAAAGCAAGGCAGGCAAACATTAAACACATAGATTAGGGTCCTTATCGATCTTTTGGACTGTAAAACCAATGTACATGATATAATATATATACTTCAGCCAAAACATTGATATGAATGGAGTTGGACCATCATTTTTTCTTTCTCTGTCTCTCATTTATTGGATAGTCAAATTAGGAAATCATTCACTTTAACCCCTTTAATCTAAAGACTAGGCTCCCTTTGTTATTTTTGTCATCATTTGTTTTTTGGTTATTTTAAATCTTAACTGTTCATCTCATTTAAAAACTAAAGTAGATCCACGAATAAGAGCCACAAAAAATTATGTTTTTAACTCTTAAATGAGACCAACAGTTGAAGTTTAAAATTGCAAGAAAATAATAGAAAAATAATGAGGGAATCGGATCCTAAATCTAAATGCCATTTAAGTGGGAGAAAAAAAAGAAAAAAAATAAATAAAATAGAAAGAGAAGTAGTGGTATTTCTTTCCCTTGTTTTTTAGGGAAAAGTGAGAAAAATAAATTTTTATTTGATTTCAAGGAAAAAAATTGTAATGATTCTTTCTTAGAATTAATTTATAATAAAGTGGCGGAAAATATGAGGTAAAAAATCATGAAAAAGAAAAGTAACAAATTTTCCTTTTTTGATTGAATTATCCCTAAATGAATGCGGTTATGATTGAATTCTTTTAATTTAAATTGCCTAAAAATTACCAAAAATATAAGATAATATAAGAAGTGTTGACAAAATAAAATGTTGTAAATTTTGGTTGAATTATCAGTGACGAATTTGATTATTAATTATGTTGATAAATTCGCATATAGATGCATGTGATTATGGACCAATTAGGTCCAAACCAAGTCCAATAAATCGTCAACTTGTACAATTTTTTAAATTGTCCTTAATTATTTCTAGCATAAATAGTTAATTCAGTCACGATAAGGATTTGAAAATTAATTTAATCGATATATAGTCAATTAGCTAATTTTTAAATTAATCTGCAATACCTAATTTTTATCTTAAATTTAGAGGCAATGAAATAAAAGGAGTTTGATCATCATTTTTTCTTACTCTTATCTCTCATTTATTGAACATAAATAAGGAAACAATTCACTCAATTAAATATTAAATACAAATACAGTACGTCCAAGTGAAAAGAATAAAAAAAACTAATTTTTTTTTCAGATTAATTTTTAGATATCAAAACATGAGAAAGAATAATTTTTTATTTAATTTTAAGGAAATTTTTTGATTGAATTATCTTTCAAACTAGGTATCATAAATTTAGGATGAAATGAAAAAATAAGTAAGAATCCAATCCACTGGTTGACTGCAATTTGTGTAAATTTTGTTTTATAAATATGTACAAGTCCACCAGTCTAATCTATTACTCTTACCAAATCCACCTTACTTTCCAAATTATCTATAAAATAAAATATGATAGATTTTTTAAAATTGAGATCGGTTAAGAATTATTTTTTCTTTCATTCAACAATCAAGATCATTTTTATATTGTTAACTTCTGCTCAAGTCTTATTTTAGTGGATTCTACTACTATCTATCTCACAAAATAATTTGGGCATTTTAAAATTCATCATATTTCAAGGTAGAAATCATATACAAATTAAAACTATCAATTTAAATTTCACTTAATTATGGTTTCTAAGAAATTGAACCTTTCGAATTAAAATACCATAATTTGTGTTTTTTTAAGAGTAAATTATACCTTGACCCCCTCAACATTAGAGTAATTATACCTAGTACCTCTCAATATTTAAAATTGACAAATACTCTTTATTTTGAAATATTGTTAACCTTCGACTCCCTTTCGTTAATTTAAATCCTAATACCATTAAAATTTTTATTGAATGGACAGACTTATCCCTAATTTAATTAATTAATTACACAAAAACATTCCCCTTCGACCTTTCTTGCTCTATTGTAAAATATATACACATAATATATATATATATACGCCATCGCCGAAAGAGCCACCAAACTCACCGGCGAAACCACTACCCACCTCCCTCGGCAATTTTGACTCCTAAACAACAACAATATGTCAGAAAGTTGGATTAAAAAATGAGCTTCTCTCAATCTCGAGAGATCTTCAATCTACCACTTAAGGCACCTGTCCTTTACTTCTATAGATCCACAACCTTCTATTTTACTTCAATTCATTCAATACAACTTCAATTAGGCTAATTTTGAATACATCCGTACTATCGGTTTGGTGTTAGGAACTAAAGATTTATCAGTGTGAACTTTCCAGGATTTCGAAATTTCCAACAATTCGTAGGTCCCTGATTTGTTCTCTCCGAACAAGCTAAGATGAGGATTTTGTTGCATAAGATGTGTTTATGTCATGTAGCGATTATATATATGAGTTTGATGGTTTCAGAATGGGTTTAATTGACTAGTAGGAAGTATACATACATACATATATATACATACTCGTATCTTCTTTTCCTATTTTTTCACCTCTTCGACAAGATGTACAACCGCACTTCTTGCCGAATTGGGCGGCGGAAAGAAAGGTTGGGTTGTGGAGCACGTGGGGGAAAGCATCGAGAAGGCCCTAGGTGGACTTGAGACTCTCGCAGTTGGAGATCAAAAGATTGAATAGCATCGCCATTGCGTTCTCCTTCACAACTGACGACAGTGAGTAAAAAGTCTGTATGGGATGGAGCTGATGCTAGTAATGAGGGATCGACGAATAGAGGGTCGTTGATGATTTTTGTCTGTGATAAATTTTTAATCTTCTGTGATTTTGTTTGTTTGTGCTGCTTGATTATTTTTGAAGAGTTCTTTTATTAATATGTTCTTTTATAATTTTTAATAATTTAATATATAATAAACAAAATGAAATTTTATAATTATACTTAAATGATTTTTCCAAATAAAAAATCTTTATACGTTGAGTAATATTTATATTTAATGATTTTTTATTTTAATTTTTTAATTTAAATTATTTCTGAATTAAAAATAAAAAATATGTTGGGTGATTTAATTTTATTTATAATATTTTATTTAAATAAATATATAATTTCATTAAAAATATAAACCTAACTGAATTCAATAAAATATATTTAAAATGTATTTCATTGATTAAGTTAATAAAATATATTTAAACTAATTAATTTAATATTATAAAATATTTATTTTTAATAATAATTAGTTTTAAATATATCTCATAATAAATTATTACTAGATTCAATAAAATTAATATAATTTAATAAAATGTTTTATTAAAATAAGCCATTTTAATATTATTATTATTTAGCAGATTTATTTTTAATAAAATAAATATTTTAATATGTAATTATTATTAATTTTAATTTTACTAAAATAATTTATTTTAATAAATAATTATTATTTATTAATAAATAATTTCAATTTAATAAAATAAATAATTTTAATCATAATTATTATTTTAACTTTAATAAACTAAATTAGTATAATTTAAATAAAATAAAATCGTGGAAATGGAGAGTATTTTTGGACTGTGTGTTGAAAGAAAAAGAAGAAAAGACGAGTTAGGGGCATTATTGTTTTTTCATTAAAATTTTAACCGTGTATAACGAAAGGGGGTCAAAAGTTAGCCACATTTCAAAATAAGAGAGTTTTGTCAATTTCAAATGTTGAGAGGTATTACATGTAATTACCCTAATGTTGAGGGGATCTAGATGTAATTTACCATTTCTTTTACGGTGTTTATCAAAATTAATTGAAAAGAAAGACCAAAACACATATAATAACTGATAGAGCCTAAATTTTGAAAAAATAAGAAGTCATGGATTATCTTAATTTTTTAAGTGTTTTCCAAAGCTTTAACTATATAAGAAAGTTAATACTAATTTTGTTAAGTACCATAGGCACAAGTTTTTTTTTTTTTTTTTTGGGTAATTACCATAGGCACAAGTTATTGCAAGTGTATACATATATTAAATTGAAAGATTTTGAAACTAAGAGTCCTTACCTAAATCCAATTAATAACGAGCTTCGGCAATTTTTGAAATTGATCCCCAACTCTTTCTAATATTTTAAAATTAATTTAACTCATAGTTGATTAGTTAATTTTTTTAAATTAATATGCATTACTTAATTTACATCTTAAATTTAAAGACATTGAAATAAAGGGAGTTTGGTGATCACTTGAAGTCATTCACCTCATCAATTGATTTTTAAGGAAAATTTTGATTAAATTTAAGGTAAATTATGTATATTTCTTTTAATATTTAGATAATTACACTTAATAACTACAACGTTTAAAAGTTAAATTTAACTCTCTTATTTTGAAATGTTAACATTAACTTTCTTATAATAAAATTAGTTATTAAAGTTTGACATAAAATGCCAAACTAACTAAAATTTTAAATATTTTTTGTATTTTACCCATCTTTTTCTCAAATTTCATCAGTTTTCTTTAAAAAAAATTTAAAAAACTTTATTTTTTAGTTATTTTACACTTATTTTGGTGATTTCTGTAAAGAAAACTAATAAAAATGTGTGAGGGAAGAGGATAAAATATGAAAAAGTACTAAAATTTTAGTTATTTTAACATTTTTATTAAGTTTTAATGATTATTTTTATTATATGGGGATTAATGTTAATAAAATTTTAAAATAATCGAGATAATTATAATTTTTTAATATTATGGGTGTTAAATAGAATTATAAAAATATTAATGAGTAGTAGATGTAAAATTTATGGGTTGTTTGTGCAAGTGGACGTTGCTACAATTAGAGGTAAATCCACCAGCGAATTTTTTACAGCTCAGACTCCTTGCATGCAGCTTGGAGGCGCTTTTAGTACACTGGATAAATTAGTTCCCGCATTGGCCTCGTAATCTTGTACAGATTTTTTAAAATTTATTGCCTGTGCTTCTCTTCGACGAAGATCCTTGACATACTACCCTGGCTCTAGTGATGCCATTGGGTTGAACTTGTAATCTTCGTGGGTTCGAACTTGTCTAGCTAAAAGGCACCATAAATTTAGGATAAAATGAAATATTTTTATTTATTTATTTATTTATTTTTTGTAAAATTTGATTGGATCATATGTATATAGCTCCTTCATCAACTGAGAGACCGCATTTTTGATAAATTTTGTCTTCTAAATCTGAAGGAGTTCCCTATCCAATCTAATTACTGCATTACTTTCCGTATTATATACACCTACGTGAACTTAAAGATTTTGAAATTAACGGTTCTTGCATTCCATATTCAAAGTAAAAATCGGTGAGCAGCGAGACGAAGCAGAGAGAGAGAAGAGCAAGCAGAGTTGTTTTGTGCGCTAGTGTTGTGTGCGCGCGCGAGAGAGAGAAAGTGAGAGAAAGAGATGGGGGACGTCGTCAATCTGATCCGGGGGTTCGGTTTGTGCCGACAGATGAAGAAGTTGTAATGCAATATTTGGTGAAGGCAGCGATGGGAGAGGCCCTGCCGGGAAACTATGTGATCGAGCGGGATCTCTACGCCGACAAAGCACCATGGGAGATTCTGATGACAACGACGAACAACCATGGAGGCCATGGCCAAGGAGAGATGTCGTTCATCATTTACCGTGGATGACTATCAGAACCAGAGATGAGAATAGCGGAAGAATCAAGAAAGAATCCACCATCTACGTTCTGACAGCGTTGAAGAAAGCCAGCCGCTCTGGTAACCGAATAGGGAGAAGGGCGGGATGCGGGGGTTGGCATGGGGAGAATGGAAACAAGATCGTGGAGGTGGAAACTGGTCGTGTTATTGGTTACAAGAGGATGTTTACTTTTGAAGTTCAAGAAGAGTCTGCTTCCAGAGACATAGAGATGGGTTTGATGATCCAACACCATTGGATCATGCATGAGTATACTCTTGATTATGATGATCCTACTGCTTCTTGTGGTTTCGCTATTTGTAAACTGACGGTGGATGATTCCAAGAATGTCAAAATAGCCCCCAAATCCCGAATGAGGAGGAATAAACTGCTCCTCTTTGCAGCGGAGGCGGCAGCAGTGGTCATGTTCATGATGATGATGATATACATGTGGCGGGGGCTATGGCCGGCAGCAATATTCAAGCAGCAACAGAGGAGTGGTGTTATGAGAAAATCCACAACAAGGACAATGATTATCATTCAAGGAGTAGGAAAAATGAGATGTTTTGGTATCCAAGCACACGAGGAAGCAACAACCCACAGAGGAGAAAGAAGATGCCTCTGTTAAGTTTGGTATTATATATAGTTAGTATTATATTTAGAATCTTGTAATTTATGGATTCCTTATTATGTATCATACCATAATTAGGATTACTATCCATATCATACTAGGATTAGGGTTATTGTCCTATCCATATCATACTAGGATTAGGTTATTGTCCCGCTTATATAAGGGACCTTGTATCTTGTATTCAACACACATCAATAAACAAGAATTCTTTTCTTTTCTTCTAACATGGTATCAGAGCCTTCGCTCTAATTCTTTTCATATTTTTTTCAGCCATTATTTTCTAGAAAATTTTGGTATTTTTTTTTTTTTTGCGTGATTTACAGACGTTCTTGTCTGTTTTGCTTCTATCATCCGTCATCTTGCGGTTATTCGAGATCTCCATATATCATCGGGTTGCTCTTTCAGAGACGAACCTAACACCATCAACCAGAAGCCGAAACAAGTCTCCACGCGCTCTCACGCGCCGCCTGAAGACTGCCTGACGATTGCCCGTGATTTTCAGAAGTTCTTGTTTCTTTCGCTTCTGTTCGTCTTCGTCTTGCAGTTATTCGAGGATATATATATCATCGGGTCCCTCTCTCAGAGACGAACCTACCACCGTCAACCGGCCCCAAACGAAGCCCGCACGCGCCCTCACGCGCCGCTTGAATTCCGCGCGTGATCTCACGCGCCGCTGCCAGATCCAGACCGGTTCATCCCGAACCGGTTTCTTCGCCCTTTGGGCCGGTTCACTCATCTTCCGTCAGCTTTTCAGCCGGTTCAGACCGGTTCCTGACCTTTTTCGGCGTTCCGGACCACTGGTGATCTCCGTTTTGTCCCATTCTTCTCTGTTTTTCATCTACTGTTTGTTGTGCCCTTTTGAAAGCTACCTCTATGGACCGCTCCGACAACATTACGTCCCTTTCTGTCATTCTCGATGGGACCAATTATGTTTTGTGGGCCCAAGCCCTTTCTGGTTTTATCAAGGGCCGTCGTTTATGGCGTATTATCTCTGGTTCTCAGACAAAACCTATTCAGAAAGACAATGAGGATCAATCAGCCTTTGATGATCGTCTTGACGATTGGGAAAGCAAGAATTACCAGATTGTTACCTGGTTTCGTGCTACTACTGTTCCTTCCATTAGTCTTCAATTCGGCCGCTTCCATGATGATGCTCAGTATCCTTCTCCGGCTAAGGCTATTTGGGATTTCTTAAAGGATCGTTATCAGACCACTGGTCATGCCCTCAATATCAGCTACTTCAGAATCTACACCGTATGCGTCAAGAGCCTGGGCAGTCCATCAATGACTTCCTCTCTCACATGTCCTCTGTTTGGGATCAGCTTGCCTTATGTGAACCCACCTGGAAAGATTCTGAGGATGCTCAATTGTACACTGTCCACCGCAATCATCAACGACTGTTGCTCTTCCTTATGGCTCTTCATGACACCTTTGAGTCGGTTCGTGCCTCGTTGCTCCATCGCATGCCACTACCCACTCTTGAACAGGCTATTTCAGAACTTTTGTCTGAAGAAACCCGTCTTGGCCTCAAAACCAAGACGTTGGACTCAGTTCTTGCTACGACACCGTCCTCCGTTCCAGATGCCGCCCTTGTCATATCTCACACTCGCTCTTCTGGATCATCAGCTTCTCACTCCTGCATCTACTGTCAAAACAGGGGTCTACCACATACTCATTCATTTGAGCACTGTCCAGTTCGTAAGTGTTTGACTTGTCACAAAACAGCTCCTGGTCATTTTCAGCGTGACTGTCCCAAGGCTTCCTCCTCCAAGGCTCCTTTCAAAAGAGGATCTTCTACGTCCTCAGCCAAATCTTCTGGCTCCCGTACCACTGCTGCTGTTGCTTCAGACGGATCCTCATCTTCTGATCCATCATTTTCTATGACTGATGTGGAATCCATCATTCAGCAAGTTCTTGCCAAAACTGGTACATCTCCATCTACTGCTCTTTCCGTCATGCCAGGTAATTCCTCTTGGTATTTTGATTCAGGATGTTGCAATCATATGACTTCGGATTCTACTATTTTTTCCTCCATTGCTCCATCATCCTCTATTCCCACCATTCATACTGCTGATGGTACCCATATGTCTGTTACTCATACTGGTCACATTTCTACACCATCTATTTCTCTTTCTGAAGTTTATCATATTCCCAATCTTACTTTAAATCTTGTGTCTATTGGTCAATTATGTGACCTGGGTCTCATCATTACTTTTTCTGCTTCTGGTTGTTTGGTGCAGGATCCACGGACGAAACAGGTTCTTGGGATCGGCCGTAAGCATGGACGTCTGTTTGAGATTGTTTACCTCCAGCTTCCACTACCTTCTGCTACTTCCGCTGCTACTTCTTCTGCTTCCGCTGCTGCTTCTGCTTCCCCAGCCTCTACTTTTAATCTTTGGCATTGTCGTTTGGGTCACGTGTCTTTTAGTCGTTTGAAAACCTTAATTTCTAGTGGTCAATTGGGTCATGTGGTTTCTGAGAAAACTGATTGTTTATCATGTCAAACTGCTAAACAACATGCTTTACCTTTTAATAATAGCAATTCTGTTTCTCTTGCACCTTTTGATCTTGTTCACTCGGATATTTGGGGGCCTTCACCCACTCCCACTATGGGCGGCTCTCGCTATTTTGTTATTTTTGTGGATGATTTTACCCGTTATACTTGGTTGTACCTTTTGACTAAACGTTCTGAACTTAAACAAATATACTCTGATTTCTCAGCAATGGTGAAAACCAATTTTCTAGTACAATCAAAGTTTTTCGATCTGATAATGCTATGGAATATCTTGACTCTGAGTTCTATCTGCTCTCCGTTCTCAGGGGACCCTATCTCATCTTTCTTGTCCTGGGACATCTCAGCAGAATGGTCGGGCTGAACGCAAACACCGTCATCTTCTTGATACAATTCGTGCCCTTCTTATTTCATCCTCTTGTCCAGAAAAATTTTGGGGGGAAGCTCTTACTGCCTCGCCTATGCCTATACCATTAATCGTGTTCCCACCTCTGTCCTTGGTAATACTACCCCTTTTGAACGCTTGTATGGATTTCCTCCTGATTATTCTCATCTTAGAGTGTTTGGTTCTGCTTGTTTTGTTCTTCTTCAACCTCATGAACGCACTAAACTTGAACCACGCTCTCGTCTCTGTTGCTTCCTGGGTTATGGTATTGAACATAAAGGGTATCGTTGTTGGGATCCCATTTCTCGGCGTCTTCGTGTCTCACGACATGTTGTCTTTTGGGAACACAAGATGTTTTCCACTCTTTCTTCATTTCAACTTTCTCCCTCTTCCCACATTCCTCTTTTTACTGATGTTTCTACTGATTTGCATTCTGACATATTTGATACAGAAAGTCCACAGATTTCTCAGCCGCCACTGCTTACGATTCATCCCGAGACACCTGGGCCTTCTGCTGGACCTGTGACCACTCCTGATGAGTATTCTCCCCCCTCTCCTATTGACAATTCTCCTCCTTCAGAACGTCCTAAACGGGTAACACAGCCTTCTGTTCGTCTTCGTGATTATATTGTTGGTTCTGCTGCCTTTTCTACTCATGAACCTTCTTCCTACCGTGAGGCTTGTACTAATCCTTTATGGCAGCACGCTATGGATGATGAGCTACAGGCTCTTGAGAAAACTCATACTTGGGATGTGGTTCCTCTTCCTCCTGGGAAAACTGCTATCAGTTGCAAATGGATTTACAAAATCAAAACTCGTTCAGATGGTTCCATTGAGCGACACAAAGCTCGTCTTGTTGCTCGAGGTTTCACTCAGGAGTATGGCATTGACTATGAAGAAACTTTTGCTCCTGTTGCTAGGCTTACATCTGTTCGCAGCTTACTTGCTATTTCTGCTGCTCGTAACTGGGACATTCATCAGATGGATGTTAAGAATGCTTTTCTGAATGGTGATCTCACTGAGGAAGTCTACATGCAGCCTCCTCCTGGCTCATCTGTTCCGTCTTCTCATGTTTGCAAGCTTCGTCGAGCACTATATGGGTTGAAACAGGCTCCCCGTGCCTGGTTTGCAAAATTTAGTTCTACTATTCATGAGTTTGGATTTACCTCCAGTTCATATGACTCTGCTGCTTTGTTTCTCCGCACCACTACAGCTGGATCTGTTCTTCTTCTTCTGTATGTGGATGATATGATTATTACTGGGGATGACAGTGTTGGCATTTCTCATCTCAAACAATTTCTCAGTCGCCAGTTTGAGATGAAGGATTTGGGGTTTCTCAATTATTTTTGGGTTTGGAGATCTCCCGTGATTCTTCTGGTTATTTTCTCTCTCAAGCTAAGTATGCCTCTGATCTCTTGACACGGGCAGGTATTTCTGATTGTAAGACTGCTTCTACCCCCCGATTGATACACAGCTCCGTCTCACTCCTCTTGATGGTACACCTTTATCTGATGCGACTTTGTATCGTCAACTTGTTGGTAGCCTTGTTTATCTTACTGTCACTCGCCCTGATATTGCTTATGCTGTCCATATTGTTAGTCAGTTCATGGCTGCTCCACGGTCTCATCATTTTACTTTTCTCCGCATTCTTCGCTATATCAAGGGCACTATGTTTCATGGTCTTTATTACTCAGCACATTCTCCACTTGAGTTACATGCCTTTTCTGATGCTGACTGGGCTGGTGATCCGACTGATCGTCGCTCCACTACAGGGTTTTGTTTCTTTCTAGGGACCTCTCTCATAGCCTGGCGTAGTAAGAAACAAACCCTCACTGCTCGCTCTAGTACTGAAGCTGAGTACCGTGCTCTCGCTGATACTACTCAAGAGCTCCTTTGGCTTAGGTGGCTCCTTACTGATATGGGTGTCCCTCATTCTACAGGCACTCCATTATATTGTGACAATCAAAGTGCTATTCAGATTGCTCACAATGATGTTTTTCATGATCGCACCAAACACATTGAAATAGATTGTCACTTTATTCGTCAACATGTCAGACAAGGCTCTGTTCGTCTTATTTCTGTATCTTCAGCGAATCAAATTGCAGATCTCTTCACAAAGGCTCATCCTCCTGGCCGCTTTTCTGAATTAATCGCCAAACTCAAGTTGATTCCTGCGTTACCACCTTGAGTTTGAGGGGGGGTGTTAAGTTTGGTATTATATAGTTAGTATTATATTTAGAATCTTGTAATTTATGGATTCCTTATTATGTATCATACCATAATTAGGATTACTATCCATATCATACTAGGATTAGGGTTATTGTCCTATCCATATCATACTAGGATTAGGGTTATTGTCCCGCTTATATAAGGGACCTTGTATCTTGTATTCAACACACATCAATAAACAAGAATTCTTTTCTTTTCTTCTAACAGCCTCCACTGGAATTGGCGGAGGATCATGACCGGCAGCAACCCACGGCTTTTACCGATTATGATGGAAATTAACGTTGGTGCAAGAAGAATCAACAACTAAATTTGGGGCTGATTTTCATTTTGAGGTTGATCAGTTTCTGAACCCCATTATGTGGCCTGCGAGTGAACCCGATGATCAGTTTACGCTGCCACTGGAAGAAGAGGAAAGAAGGCTCCATGAAGAAGCAAGTCAAGCTCTTAGCTGTATAGACGTTGTTCCTAAATTAGATTCAGGTGCCCCTCCTGATGCAGCATTACACCAGCAGCAACCCACGTCCACAAGTAAGTAATTCTATTTCTTTTCCAAGTAATTTTTATTTTTAACTTCTTTTCCTCGTATATATGAATCTGATGATGACCACTTCAACTCCAACACTGAAGCAGCAGCAGCAGTGGTAGAAGACCAGCCTGAGTGCCCAACGACAATGGTCAGTAACAGTGGTGCTGAATTACGGAAATCATTAGATTTGGACGTAGAAAGAGAAGCAGTTCCCACGCCAACGGTTAATTATGTTGACGATGTTGCCCGCCAGTATACCTGGTTTCCACTTCCTCAGCAGTTGCCTCCAGTTTTGCAGGAGGAAGAATTCTCAGAGATCTATTTAGGGGACTTGTGGTCTTATTGATAAATATTTCCAATCTTCTCTTCCTGCACCACCTTTTTGTTTTTAGGTTGATTGTAGAACAGTATTGGATGCATAGAGGAAAATAGGAATTATTTTATGTAAATTTCTTTTCTTGGATTGTTGGAGGAAATTGAGTTGGATTGTCAGTTTTTTTCTTTTTTTTTTTTTTTTTGGTAATACACAAATTGCAGCTATTTCTTTCAATGAATTACACATTGTTCACTTTCAAAACCCTTTTATATATGGATAGTTTAATGGAAATCGTGATTGAGGATAAAAAAAAAAATGATTCTTAAAATATTAAGTGAATGCCGATGTTCATCATATATCCTCCTTAGATAGTTGGCATAAGGGTATAGAAGGATTAATTTGGTCCTTAAATTAATGATTTAGGGTCATTTTGAGTACAATTATGCCAAGTAATAAAATATTTTAAAGTGTATACACAAATAATAAAATTTTACATTGTATATATCTCATGATTCTAAATTCTAATTGTTTAGTTGATGAGAAAATAAAAGACAAATGAAAGAATTAAAAACGAATGGGTTAAATTCGAGCAACTTCTCTCCTAAAATGAGAATAAATCTTTGAATATTTCTCTCGATGTGCATATCTAATCAATTTAAAAATTGACCCTGAAATCACATCAATTGCTATTTACCAAACAAATGTATGGTGAGAATGAAGAGATGATTTTCGAAATGAATTAGAGAGCAGAACAGTTCCATTAGTTTATACTTAAGCAAAAGAGCGACAAAGACAAATAAGTCGCCCACGAGCTAGATGAAAGATCCAGAAGAGCACTTTGGGCTAGCTGGTAACTAGCAACTGATTTTCTCACCTTCCAATCTGATGTTAAAACATCATTGTACCCTTAACTGTTTCCTGGCTAGCAATTAGCATATATTTCATGATTATGATGATGGTGCTAAATTCATTGTTATATGATCATACTTCATTATTATGTACAGTCTATACTACTTACCTGAGTCATTTAATGAACTTCCTGAATGCGTAGTTGCATTTTATATAAAAATGCTTGTTGTATGTGTTACATCTGTTTTGGAGATAGAAATTGTCACTCCGAATGGATATTTTACAAGCACCAGCAACCACGATAATTTTTCTTTTCTTTTTTCTTTTTTTCAATTGACAAGATCAAATGAGCTTGAATTTCATGTAATTCTGAGTCAATTCTATAGTCTTTCCTTTCATTGACTAGTCATGCAGTTGCTAAAATGTGTCAATCTGTTGCTACTTCCTCAGCTGTAAATCGTTGTGTTTCTATGGTAAAGTTTGGAAAGTTAAAAAATTAGCTTTTTTTTTTTTTTTGGCTAGTTACTAACTAACTATTAAAAAATTAATTTTTTTGCATTTGAGAAGAAAAAAAATTAGTTTTTTAATAGCAAATTTGTTCGATTTAAAAAAAACAAAAAAATTGAGTAGTGAGAAGTTAAGCAATTATGGCCATACACTTTGGTGGAAGCAAGTACTATACTGATGATATATTTGGACTTTTAGGGAGGTCAAAGCCTCTTCTGTTTGGCTTATGCGAAGGGATTAGGAAAGGTCAGTGTAAGTTTCTGCAGGTATGTTAGTTTCATGCTTACTGATGAATGGGGATTGAAGAGCTGGCTGTACTTCAACAGAATAACTTTCTGGGCCATTTTTGAATGGTGATTACTGTGGAATGAGCTACCTGAATTTGATAATTTCGTGCTGTCAGATGTCTTTGCATTTGCAAAGTTTACAGAATCTAATAGGATTGAGAAGAAACTAGGGAGAGTGATTGTTAATGTCATATTAAGCAATTTGGTACATCATACTGCCATTCAACCGGCAAAATAGAATGGTGTCATTCTTTGAGGAGGCCAAAATACTGATATAATGTGCTTCTCTGGCTCATCGCACACCATTAGAACAAATTTTAGCTATGATAGGGAATTTTCTCTGGTGTATTTTTGATTAAAGAATAACTGTGAAACAAAATATGAATAAATTTGGAATGCTTATGTGATGTGGCAATATTACTTCCCTGATGCAAGCTTTCTGAGATTGAAGTCAAGTTCTATGCAGAAGGTAATGGTACTGCCAGAGTGTTGCACTTGCAGCTTATTGGCTGCATTTGGAAACTACAGCAATTCATTTAATAGAATTGAGAGAAAACCTTGTTGAGCAATAAGTGCTGGCTCTTAATGACAAATGTTCAAAAGCTTTTGAAAAATATCCTTTCAGAGACTAAAAGACCACCAAAAATGAAAAATGTAAAGGGTTTATTTTACCTACACTCCTTATAATTTCAGTTTTGTACATTTAGATTCCACGAGTTTTATAAATGTGCACAACTCTTGATGTTTGTATTATATTTACTTAAACTACTTTTGTTTGATTTTTTTTGTTTAAAAGTTAATTTTTGGCCAATTTAATGTTTTAAATTATTTTATATTAGTATATAATAAAAAATAATATTTATATATAGTATGATATGATGCATCATTTTTTTATAGAAATTACATTGTAATTAATTTATTAAAATTTTTGTAAACATTTTATGCATTAGTAATTTAAATTATTATACTTCGCATTAATATTTTAAATGTATATTATATATAAATAAGAAATTAAACATAATAAATCATTATTATTTTTTCTGTTAATAATCTAGTAAACTAGACGTGGAAATAGAAATTACACTATAATTAATATATTAAATTTTTTAATGAACCTTTCTATATTAGTTCTTTAAATTATTATGCTTCACTTTAATATTTTAAATTTATATTATACAAATTAGTAATTATACAATATATAAATTGTCATTATTTTTTTGTTAATACCCTAATAAACTAAACATGGAAGAGAGTAAACATGGAAGAGAGAAATTTTAGTTTCTCATTTTCTTCCACTTCCTTTCCATTAGTACCAAATAACAGCGAATGAACCTTATTCTCAATTATCTTTTTCATACATTTATATATATATATATATAACGGTATAAAAGTAAGTTACAGCATTGAATTAGTCAAAAACTATTTTTTAAATCAAAAATCTAACAAAAATGTATAAATGACTGTAATAAATCTAAGGAATTTAGGTGTATATTTATGAAACTTGTAAAATTTAGGTGTACAAATCCACAACCAGAGGGAGTGTAGCTAAAATAAACCCAAATATTAAATTTGAGAGCACTGATAAAAAAATAAGTTTTAGATCAGAGAGTCCAAATGAGGCCAAATGATGCCCAAAGTCTGCTCTTGAGGGGGTTTTTATGATTATGATAATTAAGAGGGTGTTACATGTATATATTCCAGCCCTAATACATTTCTATCCAAAAGAATGCTAGATTCAAGAATCGTTTGATCTAAATGTCCTCTAGCAGACCAGTTATTGGTTTTACCTTTGGCAACATCTTTAGTTCTAACTTCTCAATTGCAAAAAATTTCACCGCTTTATTTGCTCGATGTGTTTTACTCACAGGATTTTTTTTTTTCCATATTTTCAGATGTCATTCTATATACGGGTGGTCGAGTTATGCTTTAGCACAACAAAGAAAGAAAAGCAAGGCAGGCAAACACTAAACACATAGATTAGGGTCCTTATCGATCTTTTGGACTGTAAAACCAATGTACATGATATAATATATATACTTCAACCAAAAACATTGATACGAATGGAGTTGGACCATCATTTTTTCTTTCTCTGTCTCTCATTTATTTGACAGTCAAATTATGAAATCATTCTCTTTAACCCCTTAAATCTAAAACCAGGCTCCCTTTGTTATTTCTGTCATCATTTTTTTTTTTTTTTTTTGTTATTTTAAATCTTAACTGTTCATCTCATTTAAAAACTAAAGTAAATCCAAGAATAAGAGCCACAAAAAATTTGTTTTTAACTCTTAAATGTGACCAACAGTTGAAATTTAAAATAGCGGAAAAATAATAGAAAATAATGAGGGAATCGGATCCTAAATCTAAATGCCATTTAAGTGTGAGAAAAAACAGAAAATAAAATAAAATAAAATAGAAAGGGAAGTAGTGGTATTTCTTTCCCTTGTTTTTTAGGGAAAAGTGAGAAAAAATAAATTTTTTTGATTTCAAGGAAAAAAATTGTAATGATTCTTCTTAGAATTAATTTATAATAAAGTGGCGGAAAATATGAGGTAAAAAATCATGAAAAGAAAAGTAACAAATTTTCCTTTTTTGATTGAATTATCCCTAAATGAATGCGGTTATGATTGAATTCTTTCAATTTAAATTGCCTAAAAACTACCACAAATATAAGATATAATAAGGAGTGTTGACAAAAAAAATGTTGTAAATTTTGGTTAAATTATCAGTGATAAATTTGATTATTAATTATGTTGATAAATTCGCATACAGATGCATGTGGTCATGGACCAATTAGGTCCAAACCAAGTCCCATAAATCGTCAACTTGTACAATTTTTTAAATTGTCCTCAACTATTTCCAGCATAAATATTTAATTCAGTCACGATAAGGATTTGAAAATTAATTTAATCGATATATATATAGTCAATTAGCCAATTTTTAAATTAATCTGCATTACCTAAATTTTATCTTAAGCTTAGAGGCAATGAAATAAAAGGGATTTGATCATCATTTTTTTCTTACTCTCATCTCTTATTTATTGAACACAAATAAGGAAACAATTCACCTCAATTAAATATTAAATACAAAAATAGTTCGTCCAAGTGAAAAAAATAAAAAACTAACTTTTTTTTCAGATTAATTTTTAGATATCAAAACATGAGCATGAATAATTTTTTATTTAATTTTAAGGAAAATTTTTGATTGAATTATCTTTCAAATTAGGTATCATAAAGTTAGAATAAAATGAAATAATATGTAGAATCCAATCCATTGGTTTACTGCAATTTGTGTAAATTTTGTTTTATAATTACATACAATCCAATCCAAGCAATCTGTTACTTTCCAAATCCGCCAATCTCTGTTACTCTAAACCAATTCCACATTACTTTCCAATTATATATAAAGTAAGGCCATTTTTTTTAAATTGAGATCAAATGATTGAAAATTACTTTTTCTTTCATTCAACAATTAAGATCATTTTTATATTGTCAACTTCTGCTCAATTCTTACTTTAGTACTCCACTACCATTTATCTCACAAACACTTTGACATTTTAAAATTCATCATATTTCAAGTTGAAGATCATATACAAATCAAAACTGAACTTAAATTTCACTCAATTATGATTTTCAAGAATTGAACCTTTCAAGTTAAATACCATAATTTGTGTTTTTTTAGGGTAAATTATACCTAGACCCCCTCAACATTAGAGTAATTACACATAGTACCCCTCAACATTTGAAATTGAAAATACCCTTTATTTTGAAATGTTGTTAACTTCCAACTCCCTTCCGTTAGTTTAAATCCTAACCGTTAAAAATTTTATTGAAATGGACAGACTTATCCCTAACTTAATTAATTAATTACACAAAACATTCCCTTCGACCTTCTCTCACGTAATATATCAAATATATATATATATAATAATATATATATACATAATATATACCGAAAGAGCCACCAAACTCACCGGCGAAACCACTACGCACCTTTCTCGGCAATTTTGACTCCTAACACAACAAATGTCAGAGAGTTAGATTAAAATCACTTCTTTCAATCCCGAGAGATCTTCGATCTACCACTTGAGGCACCTGCCCTTAACTTCTATAGATCCACAACCTTCATTTTACTTCAATTCATTCATACAACTTCAATTAGGCCAATTTTGAATACATCCGTACTATCGATTTGGTGTTAGGAACTAAGATTTATCAATGTGACTTTCCAGCATTCGAAAATTTCCAACATTTCATAGGTCTCTGATTTGTTCTCCTCTGAACAAGCTAAGATGGGAATTTTGTTGCTTAAGATGTGTTTATGTCAGTAGCGATTATATGTATGAGTTTCGATGGTTTCAAATAGTTTTAATTGACTGATAGGAATTACATACATATATTGCATACTCTTATCTTCTTTCTTATTTTTTTCGCCTCTTCGACAAATGCGCAACCCCACTTCTTGCCGAATTGGGTGGCGGAAGGGAGTTGGGTTGTGGAGCACGTGGGGAAGCATCGAGAAAGCCTTAGGTGGACTTGAGGCTCTCGCAGTTGGAGATCGAAAGGTTGAATAGCATCGCCATTGTGTTCCCCTACACAACTGACGATAGTGCTTAAAAGGGTCTGTATGGGATGGCGCTGTGCTAGTAATCGACGTCGACAATAAAGGGTCGTTGATGATTTTTGTCTGTGATAAATTTTTAATCTTCTATGATTTTGTTTGTTTGTGCTGCTTGATGTTTTTTGTAGAATTCTTTTATTAGTATTTTTTTAAATTTTTAATAATTTAATATATAATAAACAATGAATTTTATAATTATATTTAAATGATTTTTCCAAATAAAAGTATTATTTAAGGTACGTGAGTAATGTTTATATTTAATGATTTTTATTTTAATTTTTTAATTTCAATTATTCTGAATTAAAAATAAAATATGTTGGGTGATGTAATTATTATAGTATTTATTTAAATAAATATATAATTTAAAATTAAAATATAAACTTAACTGAATTCATAAAATATATTTAAAATTTATTTCATTGATTAAGTTAATAAAATATATTTAAACTAATTAATTGAATATTATAAAATATTTATTTTTATAATAATTAGTTTTAATAAAATATATCTCATAATAAATTATTACTAGATTTAATAAAATTAATATAATTTAATAAATGTTTTATTAAAATAAACCATTTTAATAATTATTATTATTTTAATAGCAGTTTTGTTTTAATAAAATAAATATTTTAATATGTAATTATTATTAATTTTAATTTTACTAATAATTTATTTTAATAAATACTTATTATTTATTAACAAATATTTCATTCATTAATAAAATAATTTTTCATCTAAATTATTTTAACTTTAATACTAAATTGTATAATCTTAATAATAACTTGTGGAATGGAGAGTGATTTTTGGACTGTGTTTGAAAGAAAAAGAGGAAAAGACGAGTTAGGGGCATTATTGTTTTTTCATTAAAAATTTTAGCGTGTGAATGGTAAAATTAACAAAAGGGGGTCAGAAGTTAGCCACATTTCAAAATAAGAGGGTGTTTGTTAATTTCAAATATTGAGAGGTACTACATGTAATTACTCTAATGTGGAGGGGATCTAGATGTAATTTACCATTTCTTTTATGGTGTTTATCAAAAATTAATTGAAGGGAAAGACCAAAATATATATAGTAACTGATAGAACCTAAATTTTGAAAAAAATTAAAAGTCATGGATTATCTTAATTTTTTAAGTGTTTTGTCCAAAGCTTTAACCATATAAAAAAGTTAACACTAATTTTGTTAAGTACCATAGGCACAAGTTTTTTTTTTTTTTTGTAATTACCATAGGCACAAGTTATTGCAAGTGTATACATATATTAAATTGAAAGATTTTGAAACTAAGAGTCCTTACCTAAATCCAATTAATAACGAGCTTCGGCAATTTTTGAAATTGATCCCTAACTCTTTCTAATATTTTAAAATTAATTTAACTCATAGTTGATTAGTTAATTTTTTTAAATTAATATGCATTACTTAATTTACATCTTAAATTTAAAGACATTGAAATAAAGGGAGTTTGGTGATCACTTGAAGTCATTCACCTCATCAATTGATTTTTAAGGAAAATTTTGATTAAATTTAGAGTAAATTATGTATATTTCTTTTAATATTTAGATAATTACACTAATAACTATAACGTTTAAAAGTTAAATTTAACTCTCTTATTTTGAAATATTAACATTGACTTCCTTATAATAAAATTAGTTATTAAAATTTGACATAAAATGTCAAACTAACTAAAATTTTAAATATTTTTTGTATTTTACCCATCTTTCTCTCAAATTTTATCAGTTTTCTTTAAAAAATTTTTAAAAACTTTATTTTTTAGTTATTTTACACTTATTTTGGTGATTTCTGTAAGAAAAGTAATAAAAATGTGTGAAGGAGGAGGATAAAATATGAAAAAGTTCTAAAATTTTAGTTATTTTAACATTTTTTATTAAGTTTTAACGATTATTTTTATTATAAGGGGATTAATGTTAAAAAAATTTTAAAATAATCGAGATAATTATAATTTTTTAATATTATGGGTGCTAAATGAAATTATAGAAATATTAATGAGTGATAGATGTAAAATTTATGGGTGTTTGTGCAAGTGGACGTTGCTACAATTAGAGGTAAATCCACCAACGAATTTTTTCCAGCTCAGACTCCTTGCTCGCAGCTTCGAGGCGCTTTTAGGACTCTGGATAAATTAGTTCCCGCATTGGCCCCGTAATCTTGTACGGATTTTTTAAAATTTATTACCTGTGCTTCTCTTCGACGAAGATCCTTGACATACTATCCTGGCTCTAGTGACGCCATTGGGTTGAACTTGTAATCTTCGTGGGTTCGAACTTGTCTGGCTAAAAGGCACCATAAATTTAGAATAAAATGAAATACTTTTATTTATTTATTTATTTTTTTTTTTTTGTAAAATTTGATTGGATCATATGTATATAGCTCCTTCATCAACTGAGAGACCGCATTTTTGATAAATTTTGTCTTCTAAATCTGAAGGAGTTCCCTATCCAATCTAATTACTGCATTACTTTCCGTATTATATCACCTACGTGAACTTAAAGATTTTGAAATTAACGGTTCTTGCATTCCATATTCAAAGTAAAAATCGGTGAGCAGCAGAGACGAAGCAGAGAGAGAGAAGAGCAAGCAGAGTTGTTTTGTGCGCTAGTGTTGTGTGCGCGCGCGCGAGAGAGAGAAAGTGAGAGAAAGAGATGGGGGACGTCGTCAATCTTGATCCGGGGGTTCGGTTTGTGCCGACAGATGAAGAAGTTGTAATGCAATATTTGGTGAAGGCAGCGATGGGAGAGGCCCTGCCGGGAAACTATGTGATCGAGCGGGATCTCTACGCCGACAAAGCACCATGGGAGATTCTGATGACAACGACGAACAACCATGGAGGCCATGGCCAAGGAGGAGATGTCGTTCATCATTTACCGTGGATGACTATCAGAACCAGAGATGAGAATAGCGGAAGAATCAAGAAAGAATCCACCATCTACGTTCTGACAGCGTTGAAGAAAGCCAGCCGCTCTGGTAACCGAATAGGGAGAAGGGCGGGATGCGGGGGTTGGCATGGGGAGAATGGAAACAAGATCGTGGAGGTGGAAACTGGTCGTGTTATTGGTTACAAGAGGATGTTTACTTTTGAAGTTCAAGAAGAGTCTGCTTCCAGAGACATAGAGATGGGTTTGATGATCCAACACCATTGGATCATGCATGAGTATACTCTTGATTATGATGATCCTACTGCTTCTTGTGGTTTCGCTATTTGTAAACTGACGGTGGATGATTCCAAGAATGTCAAAATAGCCCCCAAATCCCGAATGAGGTGGAAGAAAACTGCTCCTCTTTGCAGCGGAGGCGGCAGCAGTGGTCATGTTCATGATGATGATGATATACATGTGGCGGGGGCTATGGCCGGCAGCAATATTCAAGCAGCAACAGAGGAGGTGGTTTATGAGAAAATCCACAGCGGGGACAATGATTATCATTCAAGGAGTAGGAAAAGAATGAGATGTTTTGGTATCCAAGCACACGAGGAAGGCAACAACCCACAGAGGAGAAAGAAGATGCCTCCACTGGAATTGGCGGAGGATCACGAGCGGCGGCAACCCACGGCTTTTACCGATGATGATGGAAATGGATTAACGTTGGTGCAAGAAGAATCAACAACTAAATTTGGGGCTGGTTTTGATTTTGAGGTTGATCAGTTTCTGAACCCCATTATGTGGCCTGCGAGTGAACCCGATGATCAGTTTACGCTGCCACTGGAAGTAGAGGAAAGAAGGCTCCATGAAGAAGCAAGTCAAGCTCTTAGCTGTATAGACGTTGTTCCTAATTTAGATTCAGGTGCCCCTCCTGATGCAGCATTACTCCAGCAGCAACCCACGTCCACAAGTAAGTAATTCTATTTCTTTTTCAAGTAATTTTTTTTTTTTTTAACTTCTTTTCCTCATATATATGAATGAAACTGATGATGACCACTTCAACTCCAACACTGAAGCAGCAGCAGCAGTGGTAGAAGACCAGCCTGAGTGCTCAACGACAATGGTCAGTAACAGTGGTGCTGAATTACGAAATGGATCATTAGATTTGGACGTAGAAAGAGAAGCAGCAGTTCCCACGCCAATGGTTAATTATGTTGACGATGTTGCCTCCCAGTATACCTGGTTTCCACTTCCTCAGCAGTTGCCTCCAGTTTTGCAGGAGGAAGAATTCTCAGAGATCTATTTAGGGGACTTGTGGTCTTTTTGATAAATATTTCCAATCTTCTCTTCCTGCACCACCTTTTTATTTTTAGGTTGATTGTAGAACAGTATTGGATGCATAGAGGAAAATAGGAATTATTTTATGTAAATTTCTTTTCTTGGATTGTTGGAGGAAATTGAGTTGGATTGTCAGTTTTTTTTTTTTTTTTTTGGTAATACACAAATTGCAGCTATTTCTTTCAATGAATTACACATTGTTAACTTTCAAAACCCTTTTATATGGATAGTTTAATGGAAATCATGATTGAGGATAAAAAAAAAATGATTCTTAAAATATTAAGTGAATGCCGATGTTCATCATATATCCTCCTTAGATAGTTGGCAAAGGGTATAAGAAGGATTAATTTGGTCTTTAAATTAATGATTTAGGGTCATTTTGAGTACAATTATGCCCAAGTAATAAAATATTTTAAAGTGTATACACAAGTAATAAAATATTTTACATTGTATATATCTCATGATTCTAAATTCTAATTGTTTAGTTGATGAGAAAATAAAAGACAAATGAAAGAAATAAAGACAAATGAGTTAAATTGGAGAGCAACTTAACTTTCCAAAGAGGAGAATAAATTCTCTGAATGGTTCTCTTGATGTGCATATCTAATCAATTCAAAAATTGGCCATAAAATCACATCAATTGCTGTTTACCCAAGCAAATGTATGATGAGACTGAAGAGATGATTTTCCAAATGAATTAGAGAGCAGAGCAGTTCCATGAGTTTATATTGAAGCAAAAGAGTGACAAAGACAAGGAAGTCACCCGCGGGCTAGATGGAAGATCCACAAGAGCACTTTGGGCTAGCTGGTAACTAGCAACTGAATTTCTCACCTTCCAATCTGACGTCAAAACATCCTTATACCCTCAGCTATTTCCTGGTTAGCAATTAGCATATATTTTATGATTATGATGATGGTGCTAAATTCCTTGTTACATGACCTACTTCATTATTATATATGGTCTATACAACTCACCTGAATCATTCAATGAACTTTCTGAATGCTTAGTTGCATTTTATATAAAAAACTTGTTGTACATTTTTCATCTGTTTTGGAGACAGAAATTGTAACTGCGAGTAAATCTTTTACAAGTACCAGCAACAACGATAATTTTTCTTTTTTTTTTTTATGAGATCAAATGAGCTTGAATTTCATGAAGTTCTGAGTCAATTATATAGTCTTTCCTTTCATTGACTGGTCATGCAGTTGCTAAAATGTATCAATATGTTGCCACTTCCTCAGCTGTAAATTGTTGTGTTTCTAAGATAAAGTTTGGGAAGTTAAAAAACTAGCTTTTTTGAAGGTAGTTACTAACTAACTACTAAAAAATTAACTTTTTTTTTATATTTGGGAAGAAAAAAATTAGCTTTTTAGTTGTAAATTTGGTTATTTTAGCAAAAAGCTAAAAAGTTGAGTAGTTAGAAGTTAAGCGGCCATACACTTTGGTGGAAGCAAGTACTATACTGATGATATATTTGGACTTTTAAGGAGGTCAAAGCCTCTTCTGTTTGGCTTATGCGAAGGGATTAGGAAAGGTCTGTGTAAGTTTCTGCAAGTATGTTAGTTTCATGCTTACTGATGAATGGGGATTGAAGAGCTGGCTGTACTTCAACAGAATAACTTTCTGGGGCCATTTTTTGAATGGTGGATTACTGTGGAATGAGCTACCTGAATTTGATAATTTCGTGCTGTCAGATGTCTTTGCATTTGCAAAGTTTACAGAATCTAAAAGGATTGAGAAGAAACTAGGGAGAGTGATTGTTAATGTCATATTAAGCAATTTGGTACATCATACTGCCATTCAACCGGCAAAATAGATTAGTGTCATTCTTTGAGGGGGCCAAAATACTGATACAATGTGCTTCTCTGGCTCATGGCACATCATTAGAACAAATTTCAGCTATGATAGAGGAATTTTCTCCGGTGTATATTCTGATTAAAGAATAACTGTGAAACAAAATATGAAGAAATTTGGGATGCTAATGTGATTTGGCAATATTACTTCCCTGTTGCAAGCTTTATGGGATTGAAGTCAAGTTCTATGCGGAAGGTAATGGTGCTGCCAGAGTATTGCACGCAGCTTATTGGCTGCATTTGGAAACTACAGCAAGTCATTTAATAGAATTGAGAGAAAACCTTGTTGAGCAATAAGTGCTGGCTCTTAATGACAAATGTTCACAAGCTTTTTGAAAAATATCCTTTCAGAGACTAAAGACTGCCAAAAATGTAAATGGTTTATTTTACCTATACCCCTAATATACTTTGTACATTCAACTCTTACAATTTCATAAATGTGTACCTAAACTTCCTAATGTTTGTATTACATTTATTTAAACTACTTCTGCTAGATTTTTTTATCCAAAAGTTAATTTTGACCAATTTAATGATATGAAATTATTTTATATTATTAGTATTAATAAAAAATAATATTTATATTATGTATGATGTATCTTTTTTACATACAAATTACATTGTAATTAATTTATTAAAATTTTGTAAACATTTTCTACGTTAGTACTTTAAATTATTACATTTTGCATTAATATTTTAAATTTAGTATATATAGATAAGTAATTAAACATAATAAATCATTACTATAATTTTTTTCTATTAATAATCTAATAAACTAGACATGGAAATAGAAATTATACTGTAATTAATTTATTAAATTTTTTTTTGAACCTTTCTATATTAGTTCTTTAAATTATTATATTTCACATTAATATTTTAAATTTATATTATATACAAATTAATAATTATACATAAATAAATTGTCATTATTTTTTATTAATAATCTAATAAACTAAACATGGAAGAGAGAAAATTTTAATTTCTTGTTTTCTTTCACTTCTTTTTCATTAGTATCAAAAAATAATGAATGAACCTTACTCTCGGTTTTCTTTTTTTTATACATTTTTTAAATTAATAATAAGGGTATAAAGTAATTTACAGCATTAAATTGGTAAAAAATTACTTTTTAAATGAAAAATCTAATCAAGTGGGTATAAGTAAATGTAATACAAATCTCAGGGATCTAGGTATACATTTATGAAATTTATAAAATTTAGATGTATAAACCAAAACTCGAGGAAGTGTAGGTGAAATAAACTCTAATATTAAATCTGAGGGTATTGATAAAAAAATAAAGTTTTAGATCAGAAAGTCCAAATGAGGCCCAAACTCTGCTCTTGAGGGGGTTTTATGATTACGACAAATAAGAGGGTGTTACATGTATATACTCGAGTCCCAGTACATTTCTATCCAAAAGAACGCTAGATTCAAGAATCGTTTGATCTAAATGTCCTCTAGCAGACCAGTTACTGGTTTTATCATTGGCAACATCTTTAGTTCTAACTTCTCAACTTGAAAAATTTCACCGCTTTCTTTGCTCGATGTGTTTTTACTCACAAGATTTTTTTTTCCATATTTTCAGATATAATTCTACAGACGGGTGGTGGAGTTATGCTTTAGCACAAAAAGAAGAGAAAAGCAAGGCAGGCAAACAGTAAACACATTGCAGACAAGGTGAGTATGTCCATTTGTATCCTTGCTTGATTCAGGGCTCTACCCGCTGCCAATCTGTCCCACACATAAGAGCCATCTGGGAGCTGCGGGCACTTACATTTCGATTCGCACTCCCTTGTCTCACAATAGAAACTAATGGAAGTCATTGCATTCATGGCAAATTGGAAAGGGTTACTCCAATAAATCCACCGGTAGAATTTTATGTCTGACAGAACGACGACTACCCCAGAAGAAGATATCCACAATGATGTAACAATTGACACGACAAATGCAGCAAGTGTTGGCACTGGAGCTAGAAAAGTTACCATTATCCCAAAATATGTTAAGCATAATGTGAACACGAAGAGTGCCAGCCAATAAGTTAGGAATTCCGAAGCTGAACCTGTTCCAATTCCCGCCATTCCATTTCCTATTCCGACCAGTGCAAGCGTGGCAATGAAGAAGTATGGAATTTCGCCGACTGCCCATGACACGGGGTAAAATATGGGAAGATACATTCCAGCCCTTTTCTCTCTGAGGTACACCAGCCTGTCTGTGCCTATCTGTGGAATGACATTGTTTGCTGAGATAACTCCAATAAGTATAACTTGCATGTATATGTACAATGAACGCGAAGTCACACTGTATACGTCCTTATATTCAATCTGAAAGTACAGAGAACCCATCAGGAGGCCAATCATGACACAGCCAGTAAGTCTACCGTATGTATATTGCACATTCCTCCACAAGAACCTCTGTGTTCTTAGCAGAACCAAACTCGCTTGTTGTAAATATGGAGCTGGATAAGTGGAAGATTGATGCTTTGGTGCTCTTTCCTTCGTCAGCTTGTTTAAAATGCTGATCTGTTTCTTATTGATCTCATGCAAGGAGCTAGATTTGTAGATCTCTGCGAAGTTCAGTGAAGGAGCATCCCTGCTTTTTATGCCTAGGCCAAGAGTACCCATGACAAAGCTAACTGGATTTTCTCTAGTGAAATATTGAGGGGCCTTTGGAATTGATGTAAAATAGCCTAGCAAATCACTGCAGTTAGATCCTATAGTGCCAAAATATGCTTGGTGCCCTTTTTTTGTCAGAATGAGAGTCTGGTCAAAGAACGACAGTGAACGAGCATTAGGGTGTGTAAGAGTAGCAACAATGACACGGCCAGACTGTGCCACCTGATAAAGTGTATGGAGGATAGTCATAGTTCCTGAAGTGTCTAGGCCAGATATTGGCTCTTCGAGAAAGAGAACACTTGGGTTAGCAGCCAGCTCAACAGCTATTGTCATCTTCTTGGCTATTTCATATGTCTTTCCAGTAGCGTCACGAAGAGACCCAACAAGTTGGTTGGAATATGGCATCAAACCGAGTAGGTTTAGGATCAACTCAACATGAATACGATGGCTTGAGGGTTCAGCTGCTTGGCCAAGGCGAAGTGCTGCACTGAATTGTAGGGATTCACGAACAGATAGGTAAGGTTGGTGGGCGTCAAGCTTTTCTACATAGCCTATTAGTCTAAAGAAGGTAGTTCCAGGTTTGACACCATTTGCCTGAAGGTTTCCACTGAAGCTGCCGCTTAAAGGTACCCTTCCTGCCATGCATTTGAGGAGTGTTTCCTTTGTTGATTTGGAACCACCTAGTAAAGCTATCATGTTTTGCGGTCTAGCATAGCCTGTAACATCGTTGAAAACTGTGGTCATCTCCTTTGTTTCCTCATCATACCTGATGCATGGAAAATATACAGTCAATGAATGCCTGCAGAATTATTTGTATTATGACGACTCAGGAATGAATGGGGACAACTAGAAAATTGTTGAAAAAAAAAAAAAAGCTTTAAAGGCTAATTGGAGGTTTGTTCAATCATGAAGGGTTGTGGTTCAAAAGTTAAAATTGATTTCATGCTTTGAAAGCTAACCTTGTGAATGACAGATCCTCAAATAGGAGAGTTACGGGTTCAACTGGAATTCCTAGCCCATTCCTCTCAATGTCAACTTGGAATTCTTCAATCCAATTCTCAGCTCCACCATTGTCCTTCATTTTTCTGTAAGTTGAATGTGAGCTGAGTGCTCTAGAAATATCTCCATAGCTATTGATTGACTGAAATTCACTTCCTGAATCTTCTCTATAGTTGCTAAATACTGGGGATTTTTTTAGTCGAGGCAATGATTGACTGGCTCCTGTGAACTCTATTTTCTTCAGGCCCAATGATGCTAATAAGTTGGCAATTACCGTCCACCCCAAGAGAATGGCATAGGGAAGCCATGGTCTCTTGGCGTCTACAGAAATTTCATAGAAGGTCAGGTAGGCTTTACCAACTGTCATGTTAGGGTACCGGTCACAGAAAGGAAGTTGGCCGAGGTAACTGGAGCAGGGCCCAGTGTAGCCTTCAAACTGGAACCTGCAATACGATACGTTGGCCCAATGAAGGGGGTTGATATACATGAGCCATTTCCAGTAAGTTGGTATATTGGATGGGTAGATCACAAAGCCACTGAATAATAGGAAGATTGAAACAAGTAGTCCTGCAACAAGTGAACTGGTGTGGTTAGTTAATACCGAATTGAATATATGTTTGAAGGTTTTTCAAATATTAAATTCTCTCTCTCTCTCTCTCTAATTTCTTGTTGCCTGCTTGTTTATAGATCTTCAATTTGCTAGATGACTCTGTGTTTGTAGAACTGGTATGCATGTAGTGCACTTTTATGGTATGGGATGCTAGGAAATGTCAAGTAATAAGTGTAGATTTTGTTGACTGTTGATGCATTAGGATGAGTCAAAATATTACTATTTGGCCATAAGTTTTGACCTTCTTCACATCACTTCTCTAGGTCGGTCACTAGGGGCTATAGAAATATTACTCGCATGTGTAAACTGTGGACAGTAGTTATGAGTTGCAAAAGTACCTGCCAAAGCGTTTCCCACTTCTTGAATTGAAGAGACGGTACTGAGAAAGAAGAAGAAAGATGAACCGAAGTATGCCACCAAGACTAAAAGAATCAGGTACTCAAAGAAAGTTGCTCCATTTCCCGCCAATGATAGACCCGCTAGAAAATAAATACATAGTGTATAAGCCAGTGCCTGCAAGAAAAACCACTCATTTGAATCTGATGATCTACCATGGCTACTTTTTATAGGGGAAAATCAGTTGGACTGTTACTTCAATGACAGTTTGTGGGAGATTGACTATGCAATGAGCAACCAAGTATGAAGAAGCTCTGAAGAATCTCTGTTTCCTGTGCTTGTAGAAGATTGGCCGTTGGAGCATGTATAGAGGAAGCTGTACCAGATTTATGAGCATTATGCTCATAGTGGATACAAACCCCAGGGCCCTCACTGAGTTCATTTCCTGTTGGGTATATTGACCTCCAAGTTTGTAGAACAATGTGCCCCCGAAGAGGCCGAGTACAATTGCCTGCAACATTTAAGAATGGATTCATAGTTTGCTAACATTATTTAAGAATTGATTCATTGTTTGCTGAGATGTGTTATTTATATAAGCGACTGCATAGAAACCTTTGTTCCTTTCCATCCTGTGATTTACATTTAGATCAGAATGATTGATTGATTCTTGTGATTTACTTCATCGAGGAAAGAAGTGGACAAGTGGTAGTGCTGACCTGGAATAGCCTCAACTTCAGTATAGCTTGGAGTCTTTTGGTGATCTTGATTTGCCTGTTGACAAGAGTTTTAGTAGATTTCCACCACGTCTGAACAAATGGCCTCTGGAATTGTTCCCATTGAGCATGGTATTCATCCTCCTGAATAACAAGAAAATAGAAGTAACTTAAGCATAATTACTAGTGTTTTCACCGTTATTTACATCTAAAACCAAAAATGCACTCTATCTCATTTTCTTCATGTTGCTTCTTTGTTGGTGTGGAGAAGTTAATATACCTCATCCTTGAAGCGCTCAACTTGGAGGCGGATATGGCCTCGTGCCTTTTTCAACTTAGAATATGCTTGCGAGGCATGCTCTCGTTGAATTCTCTGAGATCCCACTGCAAGGTATTGCATTTCTTCATTGTTAATGGATATTGCTGCGACCACATCTCCAATTGAACTCTTCCTGTGCTCTCTATCCCCCCAGAGTGCCCTACTTTGGTAGATAGCTTGGCAACCACCAGTTCTGCAAAATCACAAATGCAATTGCTGTAATTCTCAGTCATATTGAAAATTACTCACAGATCCATTAGAACTAGATTGATGTGATCACCACGGAAGGTGAATATTCAAAAACAAGCTTGTCATTCATTACTTAAATACCTGTCTCTTTTCTTGGTTCTACATCAACCGCACAGTGGTATTTGGATGGTGTTTTAAGGGACAGGCCAAGCCCCGGCTCACTTTCTACCCAATATGTGAGCTTCACATCATCTCCATGAGAAATTCTGATAATGTCTTGGTAGTGATCTGACGCCTTGTAGCATTCTACAAGTTCGTCTATGGTCAGAGGAATTGTTTCTGGTGCTGTATACTGCAAACCAAGCCCTGCTACAATATCTTCAAGAAACTCGGCAGACTCAACGTGCGGTGGCTTCTTGTACCTGCATATTCAAGCAAAAGCAATGTTGCCAGCTTGCAGTTAATGCTAATTGTGTTATGGCTACGAAAATGCATGCAGATGCTTATGAGCTATTAGGATATTCTGTATTAGGTTATGAAATATTCTTTATATCTATGTTATAAAGGTTAAGAAGAATCCTTTAAATAGGTTTACAATGTTGAGTATATATATGAATGATATCTACATATTAAAATAAAGTTAATTATTTACTAAATACTAAAATATAGAATATTCCAACATAAGCAGCTATTGTAGCTTCTTCTATACGATAATTGTCTTGAATACTGACCCAAGTTTGGCAAAGTAGGGAACTGCATCTTGACAAGGGCCTTGGAACAGAACATGACCATCACCGAGAAGTATGACCCTATCAAAAAGATCGAACACTTCCTGTGAGATTTGGGTAAGTGACATGATTGCGGAAGATTGCTGAATCCTGCTAATGGTCCTTATGGTATCCACCAGGTCGAATGTGGCTGCTAGATCAGATCCGGCTAATGGTTGATCATAAAGCATGACTGAATATGTTCCCAGTGCTAATTCAGCAGTTGTGAGCTTCTGGCGATCGATGTCAGAGATTGCTTCTCCAGTGGTTTTGTGTTCCACATCCTTCAAGCTTAGAATTTCTAGCACAAACTCCAGAAATGGATCTTGTCCTTCCACCAATGCGTGGGCAAAGAATTTCCTCATCTGAGGAGTGAAATTCTCTGGCCGAAGCCCTTGGGTGCAGTCCCTCGCAAACTCGAGTGTTTCTCGTACTGATAAAAATGGAATGTGTCTGCAAGTTTATAGGAGATGAAAATTTTAACTTTCGGCTTTTGGATTTATACTGAATCTTCCCGTTGATTGGCACTGAGCGCAAACTTTGGGGAACTGGCAATCTCTATGTTTGAGTTGAGTTGCTTTAATGTAGAGCACTTACTTGTTTAGTAGGCCGCTAATATAAGCAATGAGTCTACTGAGACGTATTTCAGAGGCATATTTGTCATTGTACATCACCGCACCTTGCAACTTTGAGTTCTTAGTTTCTTCTACTCTTCCGGCAAGAATTTCCAAGAGAGTGCTCTTTCCACATCCTGCAAGAGTTGTTGATGATAAAGGTAAGCTATAATTGATATTTCCCATTAATAAATTTGGTGATTTATTCTTTTGCCAACTATTTTTTTTTTTATTTTTTTTTTATGTGAACTTATTTTATGAAGAAATTGTGTCCCTTACCTGGAGGTCCTAGTAAAAGGGTCATAGATCCAGGCATGATATACCCATCCACCCCATTCAGTATATGCAACCATGTTGACTCCTTTCTTTGTAGAAGAGTCTTAAAGGGGCCAATGAAACATCCCAGGACCTTGTTCCCAAATGTTTCATATTCATTGCTTGGTGTATCAAATTTCCTTGAGTACTTGATGCCAGAAAATCGTACCACCTGCAAAAAAATTTAGCAGCATAAGTTTATTTTATTTTATTTGTTAAGGTACATTAGAAACTAAAATTTGAGTATTTACAATAAGTCGTTACTCATTCTAAAATTTAGAAGGGAAAGCCTCCATCACTTGACTCTATCGTTGTTTAACTATCATCATTTAGCAAGCATTACTTGAAGTCACAAAGAAGTTGGGTTACTTTTTATCCATTTGAAATTAAGGGATTTGGTATTATTTACGCTAGGAGAATTGTTTAAAAATAATGTGTTGGTTTCAATATGAATTTCATAGTGGTTTCGAATGGTTTTGCATAGTGATCGATTTTAAATCAGGGTTGAAAAAATAGTTACTTGAAATCATTTAGATTACATTTGTATTTATAGATTTGAAATCAAGGGATTTTGTGCTATTTACTTAAGGATGTGTTTAGAATGTTGTTAATTAAAAAGGGGTAAATATTGTCTTGTAATATTTTACCCTTTCTAAATTGGGTAAATTACACTTATCTCTACTCAATATTTGAGTAATTATACTTAACATCCATCAATATTTAAAAATTACTTTCCTTCATTATTTTGAAATATTATTAAAATTGATCCTCTTTTGTTAAATTAACCGTTAAAACTTAATAAAAAATGTTAAAGTAGTCAAAATTTTATATGCTTTTCTTATTTTACCCTCCTCCATCTCTTACAACTTCATTCGTTATCTTTACAAAAATTTTAAAAAATAAGCATAAAAAAAGAAGTAAAAACAAAAAGAAAATTAAGAATTTTGTAAAGAAAATTGATGAAGATATAAGAAATAAATGAGTAAAATAAGAAGAACACTTAAAACTTTGGTTATTTTAATTTTTTATTAAATTTTAATGTTCAATATTAATAATATTTTAAAATAAGGGAGAGAACACTAGTTTTTTTAATGTTGAGAGACTATAAATGTAATTATGCAAATGTTTAGGGATGGTATGTATAATTTACCCAAATTTTAAAAGCATTCGTAAACTTGGCCAAGACGTTCTAGAAAAGGGGCATAGCCTATCAACCGTGCTCCATCCAACTACAAGTCTTATTGTATTTTTTCACTGAATTAGGTGGTAGGTCTATGTGATAGCTATTTTGTCGGAGGAAAAAAAAAGGGATAAATAAAAGACAAGTATTAAAGAATAACCAACATAGGGGCGTTTGATTCCTCAATTTTTATAAATTTTTATCCATTTTCATTTTTTTGTGTATTTGGTTTGAAATTTTAAATTTTACAAATTCTTTTGGATTTCTATCAACTTTTACTAATTTTTCTTAGTTTTTGTCAACATTCGAACAACTTTTCATCAGCAATCATTTAAATAAGTAGGTAAGATCACGTTCAAATAATTTTAATCAAAATTTTTAAATTCTGCCAACCAAACATTAAAAAGTTAAATTTCAAAACTTATCTTTTCTGACTCTTAGAGTGCCAAACAATCTCAAAATATACACCACATCACCTAATTGAATTAAAACACTTATCATATTAATATTAATATTAATGAGAAATTATATTTAGTTGTGACCACAAGTATTGAGTTTGAGTTCCAACTCACACTCTCATCACATTTTAACAAAGCTGTAGTAAATTAAAGAGTTCCGTCCTATAAACCTGATCATGCTTATTATTTTCAAAAAAAAACTTTAAATTATGTGTAATTTCTCAAAAGAAGGCCCCGCTAAGTTACCCCTACGGTGAAGTATTAGCGCATGAAAAATGGCATTTATCTGGCTATATATATAGCCTACCTGTTGAGGAATTGGGGGAGTGATTTTTGCAACATCGCGAAGATAACTCACAAAGCCATCCTTCAGCAAGTACTCCATCCCCATAAGGCTCTCCTCACTGATCATCTTCTTCCTCACCCCCTGATCGTTCCCTTCGCCACCTTCTTCTTCAATCTCTTCTCCTCCCACCTCCCTCGTCAAAACCCTCCCGACTTCATCTCTCAACCCGTGCTGATGGTGCAGCTGCTTCAAACTGTCGTACATTCTGAGTGCAATGTACCTTGCCGTCTCCGGCGACGCCATCTCTATCTTCTGTCTCACTTCCGGCGTCGACCCACCTGCCACTCCTACTCTTGTGGCACCCATTATCATGCTTTCTTCACTCGCTACAGAGTACCCCCCAGCTGAAGATGGCCTCGGCGATTGACTCATTGAGTTGTTATCGCAAGGCATATTCCAAAAATCTGAGCTGCCAAATTTTTGAGAATTAATTTGCAGGGAGAGGGAGAGATCTATGCCCTCATGTATCTAGGGACAAGTTCAACTTGTATGTATGCATAGTTTATATATAATAAATATAAATAGCAGCTAACTAATTGAATCCTAAAATTATATACTGATGAGAGAGATGATTAAGCATATATATATATATATGCACACCAAAATAATAATTATGATAGCATATATATACGTACAAGGTTTCAAATGCCACGTGGCGGTAGTAATTGAATGCTGACAAAGTAGATGAGATGCATGCGGATGTGAGTTTTTATTATGCAAGTTGGTTTCAATCTCAGAGTAGTGACGTTCCATGTCCCCTGACTGGTCTGCTATATTACAAAAATTCACCACTTCAAACGTCCTTTAATTTTGTCTCTTTTGCTGTTACTAATTTTAGCTGGCCTTATCTCAAACAATCGCCCCCATAAATTACATCTCTATGTTGACTCTTTCTAATAAAAGACCATTTTATTCATGGATGGGATGTTAGATTAATATAAATTTATAAAAGTTGTAGTCTCGTAATTTATAATTTGTACGGTAAATAAAAAATTTTAATTTTATAAAAATTTATAAAAATTTATATTATTTTATAGTGTCTCAAATAGAAGCCTATATACTCTTATATATATATATATAGAGGTATTTTTAACATATAGATGTATATATATTGCCATCTAGATGTCTACCGCAATTAATTCACTTAAATTGTGTTTGGAGTAATAAAAAAATAAATAAATTGAGATAAAATAAAATAATTTGTGTGTCGTAATTCATATAGTGAAATAAAAAATGAATAATTTTTTAACTTTAAAATTTTTTAACGTTTTTTAACAAACTAAACAGAACTTTGTCATTATAGGCTTTTTTACGCGTACACACGTCTTTTTGTGCAGGCGGGGATGAGCCAAGATGCTTGCTAGTTTTGACAAAATTCTGTTTAAGTTTTTTAGCGCTACTATATACATATATGTGTATCAACTTGGCCGGGGCTGTTGTTGTAGACTTTGTCACAGAACCAAAATTTGAGCACTTCAGAAAAGGGTCTGTGACCCTGTCCAAGCAATGTGTTTATATATATTGTGTATGAATATATATATATATATATATTATGGGTAAGTTTGATTTGCTAAAATTAATGAAAAATTCTGAAAATTTTTAAAAAATCTTTAAAAACTTATTCATTTTTTATCTCACTGTACAAGTTACAAACCTACAAATTATCTCACTTTGTTTCTTTTTTGTTACTCCAAAAATGCCCTTTATTTGAAAGCAGGTTGTTAGTTGGTCATTGATCAATAGTTCATGTTAACAGAGGTCTTGGCACCACCACGTCTGTATTATTATTATCGTTATTATTACTACTATTATTATTATTATTTCTTTGACAACTAAGAAAAATGGGAAATATATTTTAGGTGTAATTATATTTTATCTTATTGAAATTATGGTTATTTTACTTTATTAATTTTACACATTTTTAAATGTAATATTTAACTCTCTTGTAGTCGATTGTTAATGATTTTAACCAAAAAAATAAAAATAAAAAATAAAATAACATTCATTAATACCATCAAAATTAAGTTTTCACTAAAATAACTAAAAAATTAACGCTATGGTAGAATGGAGAAAAGAATAAAGAGACAAATAAAGTAGATGCATACAAGGACAAAAAACACCAAACATCATAATCTTTTATTTTGTTTTTTGTTTGAATGATGTTTAAAACTTTCAAGTACTTTATAATTTGTTTTTGTTATAATTGAATTATTAAACATTTATTTTGTAATTTTAATAATGAATATTGATAAATACTCTATTAGCTTATTGTTGTTGGGAGTTTATTTGGTTTTAAACACAAGATTTTTATGAATATATATGCTATAAGTTGATTAGGAGCAAATAAAAAAAATATAAATAATATTAAAAAAATTCAAAAGATTATTAGTGTTCGCCAATACAGTCATGAAAGTCAAAAAATCATGAGTTTTAATGTTTATCTATGTGTTCTGACAATCATTAATAGAAGATAACTCTTAAACACAAAAAGATATTTAGGCAATTGATAAAAGTCATCACTCTCTCGCCCGCCAAATTAAAAACGCTAGAGTTTTTTACTTAGTTTCTTTGTCCGTGTGTATGTTTGTTGCTAGGCAAATGCTAAAAGTTCCACTTCTAATGCAGAGTGTTGCATTTTAAAATACCAAAAAGATAAGTAAAAATAACTCTAAGCTTAAGAAAGTAAGATGTAAGTACCCCTATGTTTTTATTTGCGAAATTGGGTTAGAGTGACTTATACAACCCTTTGGGCTTTGTTGGAATTTAAGAAAAAAATAGAATAGATAAGAAAGTGAGTTCTATGTGGTTAATCTCACTAATTTTGCTTGTAATAAATTATGGCATTGTGCAACCAACTCTCACGATCATTTTTAGTTATTATTTTTAAAGAAATTATAGTTAATTAAAATGACTCAAACTCATAATATTTTTCATACAAATAAACTGTCCCCTTGCTAACTAAGCTACTTATTAACTGTCTTTATAGACTATCTAAGCCATATAAAAACAACAATTTGATTTTTTTAAGTAAGTTAATTTAGTCATGTCGAAATCGCTTGAACTATAATATCACTGTACATTTCTCATTTAGGAAACTATACACATTAATCTTTTAGATTATTTGAAATTGGCATAAACACCATCAATAAAATGATAGTAACTAAACCTATTACCCTTTTTGATTAGATGAAATATTATATACATTTTATGTTCCATAATAGTGAGACTTAATACACCAAAGTAAAAATAGTGTCTTAAATCCCCATGTTAGGACCTAAAGTTCTAACTATTGTATGACAGATGAGAAAATAAAAGAGAAAAACAAAGAAATTGAATTAAATTCAAGAACAATCCAAAACTTTTCCATTTGAAAAACAAATATCAGAATATTTATTTTCATGATGAATCGTTTATCCTCTCCTATACTCGTATTTATACATGATCAAATGTTTGCTAACTACGTAGGTGTTAATTACCATAGGGGTTGGTCAACAATTTAAGCAATATGAACGATTTATATGAGCTGGATCAGTTTGGACCCAGTGATGAATTCATCCTTACAGGCTTGGTTGCTCTTCTTGGGCCACTCTCTTTATTCGGGCTGCTCTCCTGTTCAAAGCCTAGTAGGCGAACCCACTTTTTGTGATTCCATTTCTTTAGAGCTCGTTTGGAGTCCCAAAAGAAACCAAAAAAAAAATCAAAAAGTAGGTTTGATGTGATGCAAAAATGATAGGTGATATAATATGATCGAATGAATTTGAAAACGTTTGATATTTTTTGAAATTTTTTGATTTTTTTTTATTTTTTTTAGCTCTAAACGGCCCTTAGTTTCAAGGTTTGTGTCCTTAATTTTTTACAATAACATTTTTTTTTTTGGGTTTTTTATTTTTTTGGAACAAGATTTACTAAGCTTGAATAAATTCTCTATCTTTTACTTAAATTTATATAAGATGAATGTATATTATATCCCGTTTGTGTTTATCATGTTTGTTATTATCAAATATCACATGATCACATCAATTATTTATGACATGATTTGATATGGTATAAAAAAACTCTCGAAAATTTGCTTTCAATTGTTGTTTTTTTTATTCTTTTTTTTTGTTTTATGTTTAGGTGTTATTAATTAAAATAATATAATTACAATGCCTGAAAAAGCATACTTGGCATTGTAGCATTATGGAATATAATTGGAATATATTATTTAAAGGTGATGTTGCCTTCTTACATGATTAACACAAACTTGAAATACTTACTATTTAGTTCAAGTATTTTGCTAAAAAAATAAATTCATTGTTGAATGCAACTATCTTAATAAGTTTAATTAATCAAAATAAACTCAATAAATTTTTAATATTGTGGAGATTTTTCTTTCTTTGATTTAAATTTAGATACGAGTGATATTACCTTAACTTTGTAAAACTTAAAAACAAAATAATTAGAATTCGTTTTATAATATTTATATTATTATTTTTCTATTTATGTTTAGGAGATTTTTTTTAATTTTGACAATAAAAATGTATTTGTTAAACTTACATTTATTTTATTTTATTTTATTTTTGTTTCCAAAATAGTGAAAGCTTAAATAAAAAAAAAATTGTAAACAAGAAGAAAGTATCTTCACCATCTTTTCTGTTTCTTTTTTTTTTTTTTACAAAATTTTTTGTCAATTTTAATATTTTATTTATTTTTTATTACATCATATTAAAACAATTTTTCATTTAAATATTTATTAGAGTAAATTATTTTTAATATGAAAATATATTTTATTAAATATGTTTAATAAAGACGCATCAATTATATTTAATATATTTATTTTATTGAATTAAATTATTTTAGTAAATAATATAATTAAAATAATAATTACTTTAATTAATTTAATTAAATAATATAAAATATATTTTATTAAATTTAATTAATTTTTTAAAAACTAATGGAATAAAATATTTTATTAAATTAAAAATTAATTACTATAAATAAAATTATATTTTCAAAAACAATTTATTTTTTAATTTGTAAAAAAATAATAAAAGGCAAAAATAAAAAAATTTAAATATAAATAAAAAAATTGACAATATGCTAAACGAGCTATTATTTTGTACACTTACTACAACTATTTTAAAAAGAATATAATTATAGCAATTTGTGGATTGCACCGAGATGCTTACTAATGTAATTGAGGAGACCTTTAGGGTGATAAAAAAGGAGATAAAGTAAGATAATTTGATATAATTTATGAATTTATAATTTGTAAGATAAAAAAAAAATTTTAATTTTTTAACGATTTATATTACGCCAAAATGGCTTACGAAGGATCGGAAAAGTCTTGGAAAATGAAATTCAATACTAAAATATTCGAGGCCAATGCTCCAAAATTATACAATTCCAATTTCCAACCGTTAAAGTGAAATTTTCAAACCTGTTGTGACACTCGTAGACGGAGGCCCCATCCACGACTTCGCTTAGCATTTTTTTTTTTTTTTTTTTTCACGAAAAGACAACGGATCAATTTTTTAACCGTTAGTTGGTGCTGTGGCCGCAGAAATTGCCAGACACCGGTGGTCTCACGACCCATAGAGTCATCTCCGCCGCAGAAAAAGCATTCTACAGCCAGCAAATACACTCTTTGTTTGGTGGGTTTGATAGTTCGCTTACTGGGTGTCTTCCCCTTCATTGATTTGGCTTCAGAAACCCTAAACAAACAACTGTTTATTCTTGAAGGATTGTGATATCCTTGGTAGTCAAACGAAAGGCTTTCCTTGATGTCAGTTTCGTTCTTTTTGGGAGCCTCAATTGTCCGACCCACCTGGGTATTTCGTCCGGATGGTTCAAGGGCCTCCCTCTCGGCTACTCCTGTTTGTAGCTTCCGCCTGGTGAGTTGTTTAGGTTCAGACCTTTTGTTTGGTTGCCCAGAAAACCAAAATGAAAGGAAAATAATTTTTTTTTTAATCTGAGAGTTAGACGATTTATTCCCTTTTGGATCAAAATTGTTGCAAGTTGTTAGGCAAGGAATTGAAGTTATTCCCTTTTTTCAGAATTGTTTGTTTGTTTGTTTGTTTGTTTTTCCCCTGTGTGTGTGTGTGTGTTTTTTCCCTTTTTTTTTTTTTTTTTTTTTTGTTTTTTGGGACTCTTGCCTTTCTCATTGTTTAAGTAATTATGTGTATTTAAAAGTTTATTTCTTACTCTTTGTTATTTGATTTTGACATGTGCGTGCAAACAAGTTCATTGCCAGGAGTCCTTGTAAAAATTAATGGCCTAACGAAGTGGCAACTAGGGTATGTAGCTCATAATGGGAGCAATATAAGTTAGATATATTTATTCAGGAATTGAGGGTTTTTGGGGAGATAATTTTATTTATTTTTCTTAGATAGTAAATTTTATTTTATTTGATTTTAGTCCGAGCGTATATAAAGGTAACTATGGTAAGAGATTGACAGATTTTCATTATTGCTTAAATATACAGGCTTCTTTGAGATTTTTCTAACTTTCATCTAAAAGATTAAAGTTTGTTCTTCTGGTTTGCGTCAAATTTATAACCCAATTGTCAGGAATTGTTTTTTTTCTTTTTCTTTTTTGGCGGCTTAATTTTAAAATTTAGGCAGATGCTAATGTTTTTTTAAGTATTTGTTAGTATACTTTTAGTTAAAAAAAAAAAAAAAGCATTCGTAAAAGATGCTTTTTCAAATAGATGTATCTTAATCATTTCAAACTCTTCCTTAAACTTGATTCTATACTCCTATTCAAACTCTTTTTCATTTGTCTAAACATAACAAAACATCTAAACATGATTAAAAAAATGATAAAACATCTAAATATGATACAAACAACTAGTTCTAAAAGTTCTAGATTCGTATTTAATGTTAAATTCTTAAATTTTATTCTAGATCATTAGACAAAATATCTGAACCTTATAATATTCTACTAATCTAGCCGACTCTCAAACTTCATAAAATTCCACCAATATTATTAGTTTTGTTAGATTCAATGCCTTAAATTTCATTCAAGTTCATATATCCAACTCTTAAAAAATAAAAATAAGAGAATAAATATAAAAAATTGTAATTTAACAAATCAAAAAAAAAAAGGATTGGACAAGCAACGATTTGTGTTTCAACGAATTTTAAATATTTATTTTCTTATTTTTTATTTGTTTGTGTTGGTACAAATTTTAAATATTTATTTGCTTATTGTTTTTTTTTATTTGTTGGTATATAATTTTATATTATATGGAGTTTAAAAATGCTGTTCGACATAGCACTTTTTTAACTAACAGTATATCTAGAAATACTTAAAAAATGTCAGCATTTACCTATATTTTAGGCTTAAAAACAGCATAGCAAAAAAAAAGTCAGTGTATTGCACCTATAAATATAATGGTCTGGTGGTTCGATTACAGATTTTTCCTTCTTTCTTTCTTTTCTTTTCTTTTTTTTTTTTTTTTTTGCATTTTAAAATAGTTATTATTATTTTTATTTATTTATTTATTTTTTGCTTGATTGTACTTATTGTATGCGGTTGTGTTCAAACTCGGTGATAGATTTGATATTTATATATGACCACATTGCTTGGTTATATTAACAAATGCATGTTTGATGAGGGAATATTGAGTTGGTTATTAAAAATTAATGTGTATAACCAAGTTTCTATGTGGATTTTTCATTTTGTTAAATTAGGGTTGATCAGAAAATAATTTGGTCTGACTTTTGTTTTCTTGGTGAGGTTTTCTTGTGAAGAATACTGGATGCCTTGCAACAGTTCTAATATTTAACATGAGGAATACAATCCAAATTACAAACTTAAATTCAATTCAAAATTATGTATATGAATTCTTTAACATTTATCTGTCAAACATGTTGGTGATAGCAGTTGCACCTATATTTCTCTAGTAATGGTCTAAATTTAATACTCATGTTAGTCATAAGGTTTACTAACACAGACAATAAGTCTCTTAATTATTACAAGGATAACCTTCATTGACTATGATTATTACTGAACAATTCAAGCATTTCATGTTTTGTCTACATAGGTAGCAAGAAGCCATTTTCCTTTGGCAATAGATGGCTGCCACATGTTCTATGGGGGTGCCTCCAAGTTTTGTCGTAGATTTTGTGGTTTAAAGTCTTGGATTCTTCAAAATCTAAACATTCTGCTGGCCAATACAAAACATGAAAAGGGTGATGAGTTTAAGAATTTAAAAATTCAAGGTAAAGATCACTTGACTGAGCATGCGGAGACAACTCTTTCACTCGGAGAAGATGTTTCTGAGGGAGCATCAACGATCAGTTTGCCATATGGTATGTAATGGTCTCATATTTTCATGGCATTCAATCGCATGCTCTGTTTACCCTAGACAATGTTGGATGAGACTTCTTAAGCACCCAAATATTAAACAAGAAAAGAAAATATAATGGTCTCATATTTTCATGGTATATGGTATGTAATAGTCTCATATTTTCATGGAATTCAATAGTATGCTCTGTTTGCCCTAGATGATGTGGGGGAACACTAGAAAGTAGAACCCGATGTTATATTTTCTTTTCTTGTTTAATATTTGGGTGCTTAAGAAGTCTCATCCAAATTTAACTACAAAGATTTACTTATTCGTGCTTTCCATTTTGTTTGGAAATGAAACAACTTGAGGAAACTACAGCATCATAAACGATAAAACTCAAAATATTTTTTTTCCTCCCTCAACGAATTAGAGATCTTGAGTATTTCCTTTTTCTATATAAAAGTATCTTGTAGAATTGTTTCTTCTTTTCACTTTCAAATTAAGTACCATTCTTTTCCTATATATGATGTAGAACTTTGCTATCATTAAATGGTTAAACTTCAGATTCCACAGAAGGACTAACAGACATAACTGTATGGAGAAAGTTCTTTTCTAAATATTCAATCTGCTGTTTCTACTGGTGTAGCCACTTCCATGGAATCTCCTTCATCTGTTCCTATTGAAGGGGCACCAAAGACATCTCCCCTTCTTGGAGAAAGTTATGACCCCAATTTCCAACTCCATGTTTCCACAAGCACAGCTGCTTCCATGGAATCTCCTTCATCTTTGCCACAAATTCATACCTCCAATGTTGGTGCTAGGAATGGCGGATCAGTCTCTCTTTGTATTGCTATCATTGGCGCTACTGGTGAACTGGCAAGGAGAAAAATTTTTCCAGCACTGTTTGCATTGTACTACAGTGGCTTTCTTCCTGAGGTAGACTTTCAAATATTCTTTTCCTTGGGATCTTAATGTATTCCGCCGCAGTTACTTCTTAAATGGTATGAGGAAGGTGATTAAAATTATGTCTCTATTTAATATTTTAAAAACTTTGGAAGTCTTTTTTTTTTCTTTCACAACCGTTTTGTACTTTTATCACATTTCATATATTTATTTCTATTATACATGTGTGTCTTTCACTGTTAAGCTCGTTTTATGAAAGAAGAAATTTCACATCCCCACCCCCAAAAAATAATAATAATAATAAATAAACAAAATGATACATCTTGGAATCGAAAAGTCCCCCTCAAGGTGAAAGGAAAGTATTATAAGGTGATGGTTAGACCAGCACTGCTATATGGATCAGAGTGTTGGGCAGTAAAAGCATAATCATGGTCAGGAGATAGCAGTTGCGGAGATGAAGATGTTAAGGTGGATGTGCAGGATTACAAGGAAAGATAGGATTAGGAACGAGGAGATTAGGGGCAAAGTAGGAATAGCACCGATTGAAGATAAAATGAAAGAAAACCGATTAAGATGATTTGACCATGTTAGAAGGCGTCAAGCGGAAGTACCTGTTAGAAGGTGTGAAAGTATGGATATTGCCAAGAGTAGGAGAGGTAGAGGACGATCCAAGAAGAGTTGGAAAGAGACTATTAAATATGACTTTACCTACCTAGATCTATCGGAGGCTATGGCCTTAAACAGATCTAATTGGCGTCGACAAATCTATATAACCGACCGCACCTAGTGGGAAAAGGTTTGGTTTGGTTTGATACATCTTGGATTCTTGCGCTGGATCTTTTATGTTACCGTGCTCTCATTCTTTTCTAGTTTCTTCCTCCCCCCCCCCTTTGTCTTAGCTTAAAATTTTATTGGCCATACAGAACATTAATCATTTATGTGGGTTAGATCTTATTGGCAGCGTATTAGTTGGTAAAAGATGGGGAAAATGAAAATTAAAAGACATCCTCTAATCTCTTATGTTGGTTCAGTGTGAGGAGAACTTTGAGGTTTGTGTTGTTGAACTTATCACCTTATTGAATGAAGTTATGACAGCTGTTTCTCATTTCAGTTAGTTACTTCATTCGCTAAGTGCTACATTAAGCCTATCCTAAATTTCAGAACAATCTGCCCAGCAACTCAAACTGGGAAATAATGATTATTTTTGTTTAGGCAGTTGTAAGCCTTTGTGCATTGAACATCAATGAATCAAATTAAGCTTCAGTTTATTCAAGTCTTAGGACTTGATATTTCCATTTTAAGTTTACTAAGTCTTATTCTTCGATTTTCCATTGCTGCAGAATGTCTCTATTTTTGGGTATTCAAGGAAGAGTATAACGGATGAAGATCTCAGATCCATGATAGCATCCACTCTTACTTGCCGCATTGATCATCAGTATGTTCCTCCTATCAAATAACATATGTTGTGGGTGTAGGTAGACTGGTAGTTAGTTTATACTATTAAAGACTTAAACCCTGAATAGTTGCCAATGATGGAAAATGTTACAATGCAGGCAAAATTGTGGCAATCAAATGGATGCTTTTCTTGCTAGAACATACCATGTTAATGGAGGATATGACAACAAAGAGGGGATGTTAAAGCTCCATGCCCGAATGGAACTGACTGAGGTAAGCCAATGTTTAAAGAGATTATTATGATAGTTGAGAAGTATTTACATAAATTGTAAATAAGTTGGATGCTTTTGGTAGTTGATTCTTTAACAGCTTATCTGCCTCAGGGCGAATCTGAAGCAAACAGAATATTTTACCTTTCTGTGCCACAAGAAGCACTTCTAGATGTTGCAACCTCTCTTGCTGATAATGCCCAAACCACTAGAGGCTGGAATCGTATAATAATTGAGAAGCCATTTGGTCTTGATCCACAATCGTCTCATCGGTTGTCCCAATCTCTTCTTTCCAAATTTCAAGAGGAGCAATTATATAGGTGCGGAGGTGCATTATATGTACTTACTGGTACTAGCTCACAATCATTTTTTTTGACTATTAAATTATTGAATTATTTTTTTTTTTTTATCAGGATAGATCATCTTCTGGGAAGGAACATCATTGAAAACCTTACTGTTCTGAGATTCTCTAACCTCGTTTTTCAGCCATTGTGGAACCGAACATATGTACGCAATGTACAGGTAAGGATCTTTTTTGACAAATTAACCTCATTTCACTTGTGTTTTTGAGGATTATTTCTGTATCATTTACTGTCTCATTGACTTATTGTAGATTATTTTATCAGAAGACATGGGTGTGCAGATGCAGGGAAGGTAATCATGATAGTTATTTGGATTTGTATGGTGATCCATGTTGTTCACAGGTGTAAGGTAATCTACTCTTTAGCTCTAATTTTTGTTTTGTGCAGGTATTTTGATGAATACGGAGTTGTCCGTGATATTGTGCATAGTCATATACTCCAGACAATCGCATTGCTTGCTATGGAGCCACCAATAAGTCTTAATGGTGAAGATATACGAAATGAAAAGGTATATGGTCTTTTTTCACAGCATAAGTATTGCAGAGACAATATCAAAAGTATCTTTTGATATTGACAAGACGCTTCTATTCAGGTCAAGGTTTTGAGATCAATCCGAAAATTGGATCTTAGTGATGTCATACTTGGTCAGTATAAAGATAGCTCTGGGGACAAGGTTGATATTTATTTGGACAGTCTGACACCCACTTTCTTTGCTGCGGCTATGTTCATTGACAATGCTAAGTGGGATGGCGTGCCTTTTTTTATCAAAGCTGGCATGGGTCTTATCAAACACAGGTATGAGTTGTCATAGTTCTGTTATGGTAGCAACCATAAACTATAGTGAAATTCCATTGCATGTCTGCTGAATTATCAGATTCCACTGTGTGATTGTAAGTTATCATGATTCCTTTCTTATATCTGAAGTACAAACATTTCAAAATTGGTACAGTACTTGTGTTCAACGCATACCGCATATGTGACAAGCATATATATACTTTTTCAAACACCTAAGACAGGCCACAAGACAATTGAGATTATTTTTTCTAAAACCATTTTTACTACTTTGTGGAAGCAAATTTGAAAGAGTAGCTCTAATGCTGGTATCAAGCTGCTGAAATCTTTAAAATCGTTTCACCTATCGTTCCACCTTTGGTGATGCGGAACAAGAAGTTTGAAGCAAAGAGAACAGAAAAATCTAGCAAGAGAAGCCTTAGAGGGGGAGGAGGGAAATCCATCGGCAAGCAATACAATATTTTTTAATTCATCAAAGTCATAATCATCATTCATCATTCATCATCCCCAACCATTACAACCTTTAGCCTCTATATAGAATTAATAGAGAAGCTCCCAATTTAGGTAAATTAAAATAACGTCCTACCAAAGATACTCAAAGAAATCCTAATTCCAAAAAATATATGCTTAAACAAATCCAACTAATACAAATTACTCAAAATAATGATATAGAATCATAAATCCAATCCCACAAATTTGTCACATCTTCCTTTTCTTTCTCATCATTCTCTCTGGCCGAGAAAAACTCAATTCCGGCAACTTGAATTGCACGTGTATGCCAACACTTAACCAAAGTGATGTAGTCAAGCTTGCTTTATTTTGTGCCTATATACATGGTGGTCAGACTAGTGCAACTTCAAAAGTGGTTTAGACCATGGGTGACTTTGAACAAACTTATGGTTTCTTTTGTTTTGTGAAAAAATATGAAGATCAGGAAAAAATGAAGATTTTTCGATTTGATTATCTAAGAATTCAGCTCTAATACAAAGTTGATGCTGAACAAGAAGATAAAGAGGAGAGAAGAAGCGAGAGACAGAAGGCTTATAAAGGGAAGAACAGAGGGGAGGAGGGAAATCAGCCCATAGGCTATATCAACTTGAACAAGAAGAAATTGAAGCAAAGAGGAAAGAAGAAGCTAGAGACAGAAAGCTTATTTATTTATTTATTTTTTTTGGCCGGGGGGGAGAAGATAGAGGGAGGGAAATCAGCCCACAGGCTATATAATCTAATTCAAATCATCATTAATCATCCCTAAACTGGCTAAACATTATAACCTTTAGCCTATATGCGCTAACTAAAGAATCTCCTAATTTAGGTAAATTAACATTGTGGGAGATCAGACCTAACATGGATGATTTGATCATTTGGGGACATTGCTCGGTGTTATATATAGCGAGAATCAAGATGGTTTGGAGCAAGAGAGAATACGTTAAAGAAAGGGAGGTTTTTGGATGATCCCTTAGGGAAGGAAGGGGGCTTGTATTTATAGGCCAGGGTAATGCATAAGGCGTTGTATCCACATAGTGTTTGATCCGACTCCATATCACCACAACCCCTTAGGGTAAGGACCTTGATGAATCACCAAACCGTGGAACCCCGATAATCCCGCTAGCAAATAATAGAGGAGTCCCCAAGAAGGATAATTCTTGAGCCTTGCTTCAAGCTCGAGAAAACCTCAGGGCACTCCAATAAGGGCCCACTATGGTTGATTGTTGCCACGGATACAAATACAACAATATTGAAAAAAATGAATGTACGGACACGATAGGGACAAAAAATAATAAAAAAATAAAATTTATGTTTTATTAAAAATATATTTGAACATGTATACTTGTGAGTTATTAATTGAAATGATAGCATTTTTTTTAAGTGAATTTTTACTTTTTACATTTTGGCATCGAATAAATACCAAAATTACATAATGGCCCCAAAAAAAAGTTTTAAATATTACATTCTAACTTTTGTTTTATCCCTATCGTATCCCTCCCCTATCCGACTGGAAAAAAATAAATAAAATATTTGGGCACACCAAGTAATGTGTACGATACTTATTATGCTATGTGATACAATACAAGTGCAGCATCTATTTTAGAGTGTCAAGTCTTATTAGATTCAAAATAATATAGATATAGGATTCTTAAATCCAATCCCACAGATATCTCCATGTCTTTTTCTTCTGCACCATTTTGTCTCTCCTCTTACCTCATCCTTTGTTACTTCTGTATATTAATAATTTTTATGGATTAATAAGTTGAAATAATATCGTTTTGTGAATACTTTTGATGGGCTGTAAATGTTATCTTTTTATAATACCTAATAAAAACAGAATTTTTTTTATTGTTACACAGCTGCATGCGCCCACATTCTCATTTTATCAAAATCACGATCTCTTGTGTCCATATTTATGCTTCTTTTTTTTTTTTTTTTTTTTAATTCATTCTGTTTTATATGCAAGAGTATGTTAATTCGCAACCCATTCTCAAAATATTGAATTCACCTATTAATTATTTTACATTTTGACTCTGCAAGTTATTTAGACTTTTTTGTAATTTGATTTACACCTTAACTTCAATAGCTTAATTTACTATTTGACTTTTTTTTTTTGGGGGGGGGGGGTGCGCTTCTATTTTGGCTTTGCTCCTCCTTTCTTCCATATTTAAGTAGTTAAAACTTCTTATTTCATATCTCCTTTTAAGATCTATGCACGCACATCTGTTATTGTGCTATTATGCATTTGGAAATATTTTAGTATTTAGAAATTTGAATTCTTTTGGAATGCTAAATGAAAATAAAAAAATCTTTTGGAATGCTACGGTTCATTTGCAAGGAAAATATGATTTTGCACGTTATTTCCTTCATGTAGTGATAAAGTTCACGTGACACTGAGGTTATGTTTGATGCGTGAGAATGAAATGGAATTTATTCCCACTTTAGCCTATTCTCATGTTTGGCATCAAAAAATTAAGTTGAAATGTTATGCCATGGAAATTAGCTATTCCCACATGAAGTGAGAAAAGACATTCCACAATTTGAGTGATGGAATAACCATTCCATTGCAATCAAAATTTGATCCAAAAATTGAAAAAATAATAAAAACAAAAAACAAGCAACAATTTTGTAATAAAAAATTTCTCTCAATTACTCCCTTGTATTATAAAGTGACCATTTTACCCTTTGACCTTATAAAGATCCCTTGGATTATAAAGATCCAAACTTGAGCTATAAAATGACTGTTTTATCCCTGAGTTCGTTTTTTGCCCCCCTCAAATTCGTATTTGGGGCTTATGAAAGACTAATAAAAATATTTATTCATATTACTTAATAACTAAGTAAATGTTGATTTGATCCAAACTTAAGTTGTAAAATGCCATTTTACCGTTGGGTTTGTTTTTGCCCAAATTTGTATAATTTCAGCTTCCCAAAAGTTAAAAAAATATTTATCAATATGTTCCTTAATAACTAATAAAATTTCATCTCAACCGAACTCAAATTATAAAATGACAATTTTACCCCTAGGCCATTTTTTGTCCAAATTCACATTTTAAGCTGCCCAAAAGGGTAAAAAAAAATTAAAAATTATATCTTTGACATATTTCTAGTAGTTAAACAAATTTTAGCCCAATTTGAATTCAAACTATAAAATGACTATTTTGTTCCTAGGCTTTTTTTGGGCCAAATTTGTATTTTAGGCATCCCAAAAGAATAAAAAATATTTGTTGACATGTTTTTTAATAGTTAAGAAAATTTTGGCTCAATTTGAACTTGAATTGTAGAATGATCGTTTTACTCCTGAATCTTTTTTTTAACTCAAATTCGCAATCCGAAAATAAAGTCTACTTTTATAGTTTTTAAAAAATTAATGTTAGTAATTTTTATTATATTTTAGCATATTTAAAATATATAATCAAATTATGAAATTTTAAATGTATATTCTATTCCCATTAATTTTCATGTTGGCAACCAAATAAAGGAATAGAATAAGTATTTCATTCCATTTCCATCCATTCCTACCTCTTATTCCATTCCATACCCTTCCATTCCATACCCTTCCATTCTCACGTATCAAACATAGCCTGAGAGTGAGAGTAGTAGTTTCTACTGGCAACTTCGAAGGCAATAGTTTTTATCCAATATATTTATTTATTTGGAAGAGGGAAAAAAAAGGGGGGGGGGGATTGGTACTTTGTTTCTCAGTACAGATTTATCGGTAAGTGATCTGCTAGCTGTCCTTTTTATAGCATCTCACATTGCTTTACTCCCATGTTATAAATTTATTATGAATTTGGTATATAATCTTATAATTTCTTTACCATATGGACTTTCTTTACTCGTGTGCTAGCTTTGTTCTGCAGAGTGGAGATACGCATACAGTTCCGTCATGTTCCTGGAAATCTTTATCGCGACCACCTTGGCCGCAACGTTGATCTCGCCACAAATGAACTAATATTACGTGATTCGCCCGATGAAGCCATCCTCGTAAGAATTAACAACAAGATTCCGGGACTGACTTTGCAGTTGGATGCATCGGAACTGAATTTGCTCTACAAGGACAAGTAAGATTTTACTCCTACAACAAGACCTTTAACTTCACATCCATCCATATTTCAACTAATGCTATGTAAGATATCTTAATCTTCTGTGTCCATTACATGCATGCTGTCATTACGTTCATCCTCTAGGTATAAAGCAGAGGTACCCGATTCTTACGAGCATCTTCTTCTCGATGTCATTGATGGAGACAACCATCTATTCATGAGAAGCGATGAGCTCGCAGCTGCATGGAACATATTGTCTCCGGTTCTGCAACAGATGCAGAGAAAGAACATGACGCCGGAGCTGTATGAGTTGGGAGGAAGGGGCCCTGTTGGGGCCTACTATCTCTGGGCAAAACACGGAGCTCCGTGGGTTGACGACTAGCTTCAGAGGCAGGATCTTCATTGGTTTTGCTTACTGAGAAATGGGAACGATTTGAACATAAATTAATGAGTAAAGATCCAACAGTTCCTGCCGGATAAAACTATGTAATGTGAGTCCTTAATGTGATAATTAATATATAGATAGTGATAATGTATGTGTAACAGCCATTGCCATTGCCATTTCTCAGGTTTATTCTGGAAATTTTCGAAAATAAGGTTGCCTGCGTTAAGTGTGTTGTGTTGTGGAGCAAGTTTGAATTGTAAAGACAGTAATAAGAAGAATTTTATTTTTGTTGATGCACTCGGAGAAGGGCTTGCAATTGAATTGTCTTTGAATTTTTTCCTTTTTTTTTTTTTTTTTTTTTTTTTTTTTGTGTGTGTGGCAATGTCAGCTTGGGGATGAGGAACTGGACTAAGAAGGGTAGAGGTTAGAAATATAGGATATTAGGATATATATTTTATATTTTTATACGCATTTTTTGTGATGTTTCGATTTTTATGCTCATGTTTATTGGTATATATCTTTAGATTTATATTTTAATGGGTAACCATAGAAGGGTATATAAAGCATGCATATAAAACTAGCATTGAGCTTAATTGGAAATCTACTTTCAGACATATAATAAAGCATGAACTTACTGGTTTTGTGAAAAATTAGTAGAACTCATTTGTCAGTTGCAATGCAAATGCAAGTTATTGAAAGATAATTCAATCATAACAAAATTTATGAAGCAATGATACGATCAAAGAGGGAAAATTTTGTTAAATTTTTTCATTAATTTTTATCTCATATCTTCCGACACTCTCTCTCAAGTTAATTTGAAAAAAAAAAAAAAAAACCATTAAAATTTTGCCTTAAAATCAAATAAAAATTTATTTTTTCTCACATTCTGTGCGAAAAAAACAAGGGAAAGAAATATCATTATTTTTTTTCTCTCACTTAAGATGGTATTTAAATTTAAAAGATTAAGATGGATGATTACCTTGTTTGATTGCACAGCAAACGAGAGAAAAAAGGAAGAAAAATGTTAATTAAGGTCCTTTTATTTCATTGTTGTATAGTTTGAAGTTTATTATGTACGTTCAAAATCCATATCCAAAACATCAATAACGACCCCTAATTTATGAGTCTATTACACCTTTATCATTTGTTCGATGTTGGATGGTGACAACTAGAGTTTGTTCTTGGTTTTGAACTTTGGTAAAGGTCATCGTCACACAATGATTTTCACCCTACCCGAGGTCTAAGGTGCTCTCGTGAATTTGGAAGTATGGCTCATTAGTTTTCACAGATCGAATGTGACTAGGATTGGCATTCAACACGTATAGTTTAGAATATATACATGTGTGGGAGTTTTCGCGACTCGGGGAGCGATCATCCGATCAGTGGCCCTTCTTATTACCCAGCAAAGTTGAAAGTATTGTATATTTGTCACCCCTCAGGGAGTTTCTGGGGGTCCGCCTCTCCCGACTCAAATCCCTGTCCTTTAAAAGTAAAGTAAAAACTCAAGTGGGTACCTAAGTCCACTTGGTCTTACGCCTTTTATGTGTGGGAGTTTTCATGATCCCGGGAAACAATTATCTAACCGGCAGCCCTCCTTGCTATCTGGCATAGTCGAAGGTATTGTGTATTTGTTATATTTCAAGGAATGCCTGAACGTAGTCGAATGTATTGTATATTTGTCATCTCTCAAGGAGCTCCTGGTCACTATGCCGGGTAGCAAAGAGGGCTACTGATTGAACGATCTTTCCTGAGGTCGTGTTAAATTCCTAAATAATATATATATATATATATATATATTTAGGGACTAGATTAGATCTCTTCTTAGGTAAAATTTCGAGCCTGTAAGCGACTACCTCGAAAAACAATTAAAATGTTAGTTAACCTGAGTACAAGTTCCCAGTTCTATTTTATTTTCTATTCGAGCTTACATGATTCACAAACAGCCGCAATTTCTTTTCTTCAGTTTATTTGGAACTCACCAAGTATCCAAGAATGCCACTTTCTAAAACCCGGGAATGTTGAGATTAATTTTCAATAAATGAAAATGTTGTGGCTGTCTTTCAAAAAATGACTAGGATTTTCTTCTGCAGTATCCCCTAAGTTCTTCGTCGGATAGAGAGGGTGTGTTTGAGTAAAGGATTTGGTGACGGGAAATTTGTAAAAGGAAAGAGAAAAAGAAAATAAAGGGGAAGGGGGAAAAAAATGAACGACTCATGATTCTCAACAACTTATTCTTGTTTGATTGGGTTAGGAAAGATAATAATAATAATATACTTACCAAAAAAAAGATAATAATAATAATAATAATAATAAAATAAACATTTCTCAATAAATTAATTTTCTAATTTAGCTGCTTCTTATTTTTTTTCTCATTTCTCAAATTTTCTATTTTTCCCTCCATTTTCTATTACAATCAAACAAAAAAAAAAGTGATTCTAAATTCTTATATATCCTCTTTTTTTTTTTCTTTTTTCCAAACATATTCATAACGTTCGAGATACAATTAATAAGTTAACGCATGTTATCTTCTTCATCTTAGGGTTTTTTTGGGGGGAGGAGGAGGGGGAGGGGTTAAACTATAAAAAATTTTAAAATATGTAACGTATCTACTAATTTGGATGACAAAACTAACTAAATCACAATAATTCAAACTATATGTAAGTTATGTATTCATTTATAACTTATATAATATCAAGTGTTTTTTGAATTAAACTATAAGGGAATAAACTGCATTTTTCCCTAAATTTAAATATGCTTAAACATTCGTGATGCATATTTTTATATAAATCCCAATAACCTAACATTAAAATTTAATCAAGTATGATATTTAAAATCGCACTCAAGTTTTGAAACAAGTCTCGTCTCCTTCAAATTCCGTCCATCCTGGTCATTAACCCCACTTCCCTTACTGCTCACTCCAATAGCCACGGCTTCAAAACCTTCTTGTCCCAAATTCGATCTCTCTAGAACCTCATTATCATGCAACGACAGCCTTTAACTGCAACACAAATAGTTTAACCAAAACCTTTTTTAAACTTGAGTTTCGAACCAAGTTTCTATGTGAGTGAACCACGTCCAAAAGGACCCAAATGTAAATTTAATTCAAACACAATTGCACTTGGTTTTTGTAATAGTAAGTGTTAGAACATAAAACTAGCGCTAATATTTAGGAGGGGACGAGTCTTAGATTTGTTCCCTCAAAAAATGTCAACTAATATAATTCTAAGGTCAAATTTTGAACGGTGAACTTAGGGCCCGTTTGGAGGCTAAAAACTAGTAAAAAAATATAAAAAAATATATTTTGTAATTTTTGGTGTATTTAGTAAAATCACAATTTTTCTCACTTTTTTACTTTGTTCAGTAAAAAATAAAACAAAAATTTTACCAAATATACAAAAATTACCACTTTTTTACTCCACTACAGTAAAAAACTTACCAAACGCACAAAAAGTTATCACTTTTTGCTTTGCTACAATAAAAAGTTTACCAAATACTTAAAAGTTGCAAAAAAAAATGTTAAAAATTACACTTTATTGCACCAAACACACAAAAAAATGTTTGCTACAATAAAAAGTTTACCAAACACTTAAAAGTTACTAAAAAAAATGTTAAAAATTACACTTTATTCCACCAAACACACACAAAAATGTAACTAAAAAAACACACAAAAAAGTACTAAAAATTTTACTTTTTTGTTAGTTGTTAATTCTCCAAACGGACTCTTATTTACACTCTACAAATAAGTTCTTACACTTCACTTTATCTTTTTACTAAATAAAATTACAAAATTACCTCTATTCTTCTCATAAGATACTTTGTATAATTTTAATAACATTAAAACCCTTCTACAAAAACTAATTTATATTAACTTGAAGAAGTAAAGTGGAATACAATAATTTATTTGTGAATTACAATATGCCTACCCACATATAATTTATAAAGTATAATTAAAGGTCAAAAACTAAATACAAATAAAATAATTTTTATAATCAATAACATATGAACCTCACATACAATTATAAGGACATATAATTTATAAAGTATAATTAAAAGTCAAAAACTAAATATAAATAAAATAATTTTTATCAATAACATATAAACCTTGCGTACAGTTGTAAAGACACTAACTGATCAATTTTGATACATAAAAATTTCAGACAACTACTTGCATCAAAATGATGGTTGACAATTCAATTTTTATTTTTAAGAGCATAAATTCCGGATTTTAGTCGAGAATTTTTTATTTTTACTCGCTTAATTTGATAGATATTTAACTTTATTATCTTCATTTTAAAAATACTTTAAAATTATTTTTTATTTTATTTTTGTCACGTCTTTATAAATATTATAAATTATATTTCAAACTTATTGTTATTTTTTTTTTCATTTTATGCATTTTAAAGTTCACTCTACTCTGATTCCATTTTTCCTTTACAAAAAAATAAAAAAATATAATTGCTCATTTGGTATATTCAAAAAGTATTTATATAATTATTTTAAGTATATAAGATAAACTATAGCTATATTTTAATTTTTATTTCTAAATCTTCCCGATTACCATTATAACTTTTTGACATAGTAGCAACGTTTTTTTTTTTTTCTTTTTGGAAAATAATTAAGAGTAATTAATGAAATATAAAATAAATATAAACTCACTGCTCATTCAATTTTATTTTTTTAAAATTTAAATTAAAATAATATTAAAAAATTTAAAAATAGTTTGTTCGATAATTAATTTAATTTATTTTTAATAATAGGTAGATTTTAAAAATTGACATCAATATGCCATATTACATGTCAAATTATTATTGTTTAAGATACCAATTATTTAAGTACTATTTAAAAAACATTATTGCAATTATGATGCTTTTATAACTAATAAAAACTCTTCGCAACTTTTCTATGATTTTTTAATTTTTAATTAATAAATTATCATAGTAATAAAAAATTTTCTTCTCCAATTTAATTTTGACTTATTTAAATATTTATTTTAGTTTTTAACAAATAAATATAAATATAAGAATTATTTTATTTATCTTTAATTTTTGACTTTTAACTGTATTTTATAAATTTTAAATGGGTAAACCTATTTGTAATTCACAAATAAATTGTTATACTCCATTTTAATTTTTCAAGTTAATATGAATTGATTTTTGTATAAGAGTATTTGCGATATTAAAATGATATAAAATGTGCAATTTTATTCAGTAAAAAAAATATAGTAGAGTGCAATAATTTATTTGTGGAATGCAAATAGACTCGTCCACTTTTGAATTGATTAGTTATGTCCATCAAGAGAAATATTGAGAGAATTTTATAAGAGTTAAGTTGCTCTCAATTTAACCCATTCATCTTTATTTCTTTCATTTGTCTGTTATTTTTTCATCAACTAAACAGTTAGAATTTGAAATTATAATACATATATAATGTGAAATATTTTGTTACTTGCATGTGTATACACTTTAAAATATTTTATTACTTGCACATAATTGTTACTCAAAATTGATCATAAATCATTAATTTAAAGATCACATTAATTCATCTTATGCCTTTACGCCAACTATCTAAAGGAGGATATATGATGAGTTTAGGCATTCAATTAATATTTTTAAAATCATTTTTTTTCTGCCCAATCATGCATGACTTCCATTAAACTAATTATGCAAGGGGTTTGAAAGTGAATAACAATGTGTAATTCATAGAAAGAACTTGCTGCATAGCTATGTATGACAAAGAAATAAACTAAAAATTCAACTCAATTTTCTCCTTGAATAAACCAAGAAATATCTGTATTCAAATTAATTTCCCCTAACAAACCAAGAAAAGAAACTTGCAAAACTCAATAATTCCTTATATTTTGGCTCCATGCATCCAATACTGTTTTACAATTAACCTAAAAAGAAAAAAATGGTGCAGGAAGAGAAGATTGGAAATTTTGATCAATAAGACCATAACTACCATAAATAAATCTCTGAGAATTCTTTCTCTTGCAGAACTAGAGGTAACTAGTGAGGAAGTAGAAGCCCAGGTCTACTGCCCGGCAACATCGTCAACATAATTAATCGTTGCCGTGGGAATTACTGTTTCTTTTTCTACGTCGACCAAATCTAATGATCTATTTTGCAATTCAGCACCACCATTATTGACCACTAATGTCATTGAGCACTCAGGTTGGCCTTGTACTACTTCTCCTACTTCAGTGTTGGAGACTAGAGTTGAAGTGGTCATCATCAGATTCATTCATATGTATGAGAAAAAAATAGTAAAAAAAATAAAATAAAATAGATACTTAGAAATTAAAGAAATAGAATTACTTATTTGTGGACGTGGGTTGCTGGAGTAATGCTACATCAAGAGAAAGAGGGGCACCTGCTAAATCTAGATTATAAGGAACAACTGTACAGCTAAGAGCTTGATTTGCTTCTTCTTCTTGGAGCCTTTTTTTTCTTGATCTTCCTCCAGTGGTAGTGTAAACTGATCCTCGGCTTCACTTGTTGCAGGCCACATAAAGGGGTTCAAATACTGCAACCTCAAAATCAAAATCAAAATCAATCCTAAAGTCAGTTGTTGGTTTTTCTTGCACCAACATTAATAATGCATTTCCATCATCACCAGTAATAGCCGTGGGTTGCTGTTGGTCATGGTCATGATCCTCTGCCAATTCCAGTGGGGGCATCTTCTTTCTCCTCTTCGAGTTGTTGCAGTTGTCGTTGCCTTCCTCATCTGCTTGGATGCCGACACATCTCATTATTTTCCTCCTTCTCGAATTATATTCATGGTCTTCGTCGATTTTCTCAAAAACCTCATTCTCTATCGTTGCTTGAATATTATTGCCAGCAGCCATAGCCCCCACCTTATGAATATTATCATCATGAACATGATGACTGTCGCCACCGCTGCAAGTTTTCATCCTTCTCATTCGGGATTTAGGGGCTATTTTGACTTCTTGGAATCATCCACCGTTAGTTTACAGAGAGCAAAACCACCACAAGTAGTAGTAGTAGGATCATCATAATCAAGAGCATACTCTTGCATTATCCAATGGTTTTGGATCATCAAACCCATCTCTATGTCTCTAGAAACAGTCTCCTTCTGAACTTCATGTTGGAAATAAATTTTTACAATTGTATGCAAAGATTAAAATATTAATTACATAAAAAATATATATATATACGGAAGCGTACCGAATTGTGATTGTTCCATTTTAACTCTGAAAGATCAAAATATCAGGAATTGATCTTCCTCTCTATCACAATCAATATAACAGCTATCAATGGGAACAACTTTTTGTATATTGTGAGGAGGAGGACCTACTCAATATATAGAGGGTGAACCCTAGTCTCATCGAGCCCTCCCATAAAATGTCTACAGTAGATTTAACAAATGGCCCACACTAACCGTCTATTCTCATTATCTCTATTAGATGCACATAGACTCAACATTATAGATCACAACAAAATAGGTCTTATCATGTACGTTCTCATCTTTAACTTGATTCTAGCCCGTTTTTGGAAAAATAAATATTAATTAATGCATGCTTCATATATGAAAAATTCCAACATTCTCGTACTTGAACAAACATTAATTATATCTTTTTAATTTTAGAAAAGATTTTAAAAAATGACTCTCGGGTTAAAAACTATATGTGGCCACATTTCAAAGCCAAGTAAAGATGACGAACAACATCTAAAACAATCTCGTCCAACAAGATAATTAATATCGAACCAAGTAGACATTACATTTATAATACATGTAATACTACCCATGATTACAAATATCAATGATCTTATCGACATTGATCAAATGAGGTAGTGTGGTGAAAATTAGCACTCAATAGGTGATTTTATAAATGTGCTAATCCTTTATTAGTCAAATTATCTTTAGATATGCTTATCAGACAAGCAAAGGAATTTAAAGGCTTCAAATGGAAACCAATATACCTTACACAAAATATCTCAAAAGTAAAGTAAGACATATGCTAAAATACTTAAGTAACAAGAAACTTAATACTTCAAAGATAACATATATACAAAATCATGAATATATTCATGTACCAATGTTACCAATAGATGATAACTTTCATTCAATATCAATAAGAAGAAGAAATTATAAGTCTCAACATAAAAAAATATTTGTTAAATAATGTAAAGAAACAACTCTCACTAACCAAGCACACCAAAAGATTCTATAACGCCCATGTTAGAAACATGCCTATTAAAAATATTAGGTCTAAGTCGCTTGGTCAAGGGGTCTGCCATCATCCAATCAGTATCAATATAATCAATGATAATGTCTCATTTCTTTATCAAATCTCTAACAGATAAATATTTGATCTCTATATGCTTAGACCCACTTAAAGATTTATTGTTCTTAGAAAAGAAAACGACCACACTATTATCACAAAAAATCTTTAGTAGTCTAGCTATAGAATCAATCATCTTAGATTCTGAAACGAAATTTCGCAACCAAATAACATAAGTTACAGCACCGAAACAGGTTAAAAACTCAGCATGCATAGTGGAAGACGCTATAAGAGTTTGCTTAACACTCTTCCAAGAAACAGCTCCACCGGCTAGCATAAATATGTATCCTGAAATAGACATCATGTAATGCACACATCCAACAAAATTTGAATCCGAATAACTAATAACTTCAAGATCATCAACTCTTCTATAAACAAGTATATAGTCTTTGGTTCTCTACAAATATCTCATAACTTTCTTTGCAATTATCCAATGATCCTTTCCAGAATTCAAGAGATATCTTCTGAGAACACTCACAGCAAAAGCTATATCTGGTCGGGTACATACCTGTACATATATGAGACTACCGATAACACTAGCATAGGGTATATTCTGCATGGATTTCACTTCAAGATCATTCTTGAGACTGACCCTTACTGAATTTACCTCTCTTCACAACTAAAGCTTCACCAAGTCAACAATTTTGCATAATAAATTTCTCAAGCACACGATTGATGCATTCCTTTTGAGAAAGCCCCAATATACCACAAGATCTATCACGAATAATTTCAATCCCCAAAACAAAAGAGACTTCTCCAAGGTTTTTCATATCAAAAGTGCTAGACAACAGTGACTTAGTATCTTTCAAGAGACCCAAATTAGTACTAGCAAGAAGAATGTCATCAATATAAAGGATAAAAAAGATAAATTTTCTCCTATTGACCTTGAGATATATGCATTAATCAACCTTATTTTCAACAAAGCCGAAAAAAAGTAACTATTTCATCAAAATTTAAGTACCATTGGCGTGAAGCTTGCTTCAAACCATAAATGGACTTTTTAGCTTGCATGCCATGTGTTCCTCACTTTCGACCTTGAAACCTTCTAGTTGCGTCATATAAATCTCCTTATCTAGATCACCATTCAAGAAAGCAGTCTTGACATCCATTTGGTGGAACTCCAAATCAAAATGAGCCACCAAAGCCATGATGATCCTAAATGAGTCTTTTGATAAAACAGGTGAAAGGTCTCATTATAATCAAGAGTATACTCGTGCATTATCCAATGGTTTTGGATCATCAAACCCATCTCTATGTCTCTAAAAATAGTCTTCTACTGAACTTCAAAAGTAAACGTCTTCTTGTACCCAATAACACGACCAGTTTCCACCTCTGCTTCTCCCCATGCTAACCCCCGGCATCCCGCCCTTCTCCCAATTCAGTTATTGGAGCGGCTGGTTTTCTTCAACTCCATCAGAACGTAGATGGTGGATTCTTTCTTGATTCTTCTGCTATTCTCGTCTCTGTTTTTGATAATCATCCACGGTAAATGATGAACAACATCTCCTCCTTGGCCTTGGCCTTAGCCTTCTTCATGGCTGTTTGTCGTTGTCCTCAGAATTTCCCCTGGTGTTTTGTCGGCATAAAGATCCCGCTCGATCACATAGTTTCCTAGCAGGGCCCTTCCCTTCACTGCCTTTACCAAATATTTCATTACCACTTCTCCGTCTGTAGACACAAATCAAACCCCTAGATCAAGATTGACGACACTTCCCATCATCTTTCTCTTTCTCTTTCTCTCTCACAGCACTTGCGCACAAAATAGCTTTACTCTCTCTTCACTTTCTGCTTCGTCTCTACTGCTCACCGATATTTACTCTGATGAATGTAGAATGTAAAAACCGTTAGTTTCAAAATCTGTTACGTTTAATAATGGAAAGCAATGTAGATTTGTTAGAGTAATTAGATTGGTTAGAGAACTCCTACAGATTTATAAGATAAAATTTATCCAAAATGCGGTCACTCAATTGATGTAGGAGTTATATATATATATATATATAATATAATCCAGTCAAGTTTTACAAAAAAATATATATATTTCATTTTATCCTAAATATATGGTACCTTCTAGGCAAGTTCAACCCAATAATGTCACTAAAGCCTCGATAGTATTTCAAGGATCTTAGTCGAAAAGGACAAACAGTAAATTTTAAAAATTTGTTACATAAAAGGAGTCTGATCAGCTGGGGAGAAATTCGTTGGTGGATTTACCTCTAAATAGGGCAACGTTCACGTGCACAAACAACCCCTAAATTCAGTCAAAATTTTCCTTAAAAATCAATTGAGGTGATTGATTTCAAGTGATCATCAAACTCCTTTTATTTCAATGTCTCTAAATTTAACATAATGTCTCTAAATTTAAAATGGAAACTAAGTAATGCAGATTAATTTCAAAAATTAACTAATCAATTATACATATATATATATATATATATATACATAGATTAAATTATTTTCAAAATCCTAAAAAGAGTTCGTGACTAATTGGACTTAAGTAAGGACCGTTAATTTCAAAATTTTTCAGTTGTTAGAGTAATTAGGTTAGATTGGTAGACTCATAGAGATTTATAAAATAAAATTTACACAAAATACGGTTAGCTAGGATTGGATTCTGACATATTATTTCATTTTATCCTAAATTTATGTTACCTTGTTTGAAAAATAATTCAATCAAAATTTTCCTTAAAATCAAATAAAAAATTATCATTTCTCATTTTTTGATATCTATAAATTAATCCGAGGAAAAAAGTATTTTTTTATTCCTTTCACTTGGACGTACTGTATTTGTATTTAATTAATATCCAATTGAGATTAATATTTTCCTTATTTGCGTTGAATAAATGTAGAGATAGAGGAAAGAAAAAAAAATGATGATCAAATTCCTTTTATTTCAGCGTCTCTAAATTTAAGATAGAAATTAAGGACTGTAGATTAATTTAAAAAATTGACTAATCAACTATACATATATGTATTTATATGTAGATTAAATTAATTTTCAAATACTATTCATGACTGAATTTAAGCTAGGAACACTTGAAAATCAATTTCAAAAATTGTGTAAGTTTGCGATTAATTGGACTTGGCTTGGAGTTGGTCCAAAATCACATGCACGTACGGATTTAGCAACAAAATAATCAAATTAGTCAAGGATAATTCAATCAAAGTTTACAACATTTTATTTTGCCAACCCTTCATATTTTATCTTATATTTTTTATAGTTTTTAGGCAAATTAAATTAAAAGATAATAAAATCATTACAACATTCGTTAAGGGATAATTCAATCTAAGAAGAAAAAATTTGCTACTTCTCTTTTTTATGATATTTTTACTTCATATTTTCCCATATTTTCTTATAAATTAATTCTAAGAAATAACCATTACAATATTTTCCTTGAAATCAGTATAACTAATAGCATTCAAGAAGGCAATATCATTTCATATTTTTACATGATTGTCAATCTAAGCTAAAATTACATAATAATTTCACAGTTTCATTATTAGCATTCTCTCAAATAAAATTCTTTCAAATGGTATTTTTTAAATTTTTTTATTCTTTTGGTATACAAAAAAATAAAAAAAAATCGCGTTTCATTACAATTGTTGAAACCAATGTTCGATTGGGATACCAAAAAGGGGATTAGTTGTTAGTATGTGGCGTGTGTTTAGTTACCCAAAATTATTTTTGACATAAAATTTAATTTATCGCTAAAGTGAGATATATTATACAACAGTACTATATTTAATTGGGAAGTTAGGTATTGAAAAATATATAATAATGTACCAAAATATATAAATTAAATATAATACAAAAAATTAATTTTTTTGTATAAAAATATAAAAATTATTTTTTTATATTTGATTACTGGAATATAATGTTTGATTAGGAGAACGAGAGAGGACAAAATTAGTTAAAAACTTAATTATAACTCTATTCTATGTATCAGGAATTAAACACCAAAAAAATTATAATTTCATATAAAAAAATATTAATCTCATATGTTATTTGATAATGTTATAGTCTATAGATACATCATCCTCTTATCCCCAATCAAACATTGCATTAATTTTAACGCCCCAAAATTTGGGATCCATTGCTAAGGTTCGGTTTGTTACATAAATTTAATAGTTACGGCCCAATGGCAATAGTAGGGTTTTAAATATCTGTTCATAAATTTAAATTCAAAAAATCGTTATGTTTTTTTAATGAGTAATTTCTTTGAGAATTAAATTAAGGATTTATTTCGTTTATATTCTTTGTGGTTTCGCCTTTATACACCTAGATCTCATATGTTTCATAAATATACACCTAAATCTCTTGAGATTTATAATACATTCACTCACACCACTTCTATCAAATTTTCAATTCAAAAAGTAACTTTTATATTTATATTTCATTCTATATAATCTGATATATATGAAGTAAAAAATCATAGAAAAGAAAAGCAACAAAATTTCGTTCTTTGATTGAATTATCCTTTAACGAATGAAGCAAGGATTGAATTATCTTTTAATTTAACTTGCCTAAAAACTATCAAAAATATAAGTAAAATAAGAAGTATCGGCAAAATAAAATATTGTAAATTTTGATGGAATTATTCTTGACGAATTTGATTATTAATTATGTTCATAAATCTATATAGAAGCGCATGTGATTATCGACCAGCTCTAATTAATCGTGAACTTGTGCAATTTTTGAAATTGATCCTCAACTCTTTCAGTTAGCTTAAATTAATTCAGACATGATTAGGATTTGGAAATTAATTTAATCTACTTATAACATAATCCAATCAAATTTTACAAAAAAAAAAAAAAAAAAAATCATTTTATCCTAAATTTATGGCACCTTCTAAACATTTTGGATAAATTTTGTCTTATAAATATGTTGGAGTTCTCTATCCAATGTAATTACTCTTAACAAATCTGCATTACTTTCCGTATTATATATACTTGCGTAGTGTAAGATTTTGAAACTAACTGTTCTCACTTTCCATATCCAGAGCAAATGTCGGTGAGCAGCATAGTGAGAGAAGAGAGAGCAAAGTTGTTTTGTGGGCAAGTGTTGTGTGTGTGTGTGCGTGAGTCTGAGAGAGAGGGAGAGATGGGGAGCGTCTTGATCCAAGGGTTCGGTTTGTGCCTACAGACAAAGAAGTAGTAATGAAATATTTGGTGAAGGCGGCGATGAGAGAGACCTTGCGGGGAAACTATGTGATCGAGCGGGATCTTTACGCCAACAAAGCACCATGGGAAATTCTGATGACAACGACAAACAACCATGACGAAGGCCAAGGCCAAGGGGAAGATGTTGTTCATCATTTACCGTGGATGACTATCAGAAGCAGAGACGAGAATAGCGGAAGAATCAAGAAAGAATCCACCATCTACGTTCTAACGGCGTTGAAGAAAGCCAGCTGCTCCGATAACCGAATTGGGAGAAGGGCGGGATGCGGGGTGTTGGCATGGGGAGAAGCGGAGGTGAAAACTGGTCGTGTTTATTGGATATAAGAGGATGTTTACTCTTGAAGTTCAGGAGGAGTCTGCTTCAAGAGACAGAGAGATGGGTTTGATAATCCAAAACTATTGGATAATGCACGAGTATACTCTTGATTATGATGATCCAACTACTATTACTATTTGTGGTGGTTTTGCTATCTGGTGGATGATTCCAAGAAAGTCAAAATAGCCCCTAGATCCCAAATGAGAAGGATGAAAACTTGCAGCGACAGCGATGGTCGTCATATTCATGATGATAATATTAATAAGGCGGGGGCTATGGCTACTGGCAGCACTATTCAAGCAAGAACAGAGAAGGAGGTTTTTGAGAAAATCCACAACGAGGACAATGAAGAATATCATTGAAGGAGCAGGAAAAGCATGGGATGTCTCATCAGTGTCCAAGCAGAAGAAGAAGGCAACAACAACCCACAGAGGAGAAAGAAGATGGCCCTGCTGGAATTGGCAGAGAATCATGACCATGACCGGCAGCAGCCCACAGCTATTACTCATGATGATGGAAATGTGTTACTGACGTTGCTGCAAGAGGAATCAACAACTAACTTTGGGGTTGATTTTGATTTTTCTTTTTTTTTTTTTTTTTAAGGTTGATCAATTTCTGAACCCCATTACGTGGCCTGCAAGTGAAGTCGATGATCAGTTTGAGCTACCACTGGAAGAAGAGGAAAGAAGGCTCCAAGAAGAAGCAAATCAAGCTTTTAGCTGTACAGTTGTTCCTTATAATCTAGATTCAGCAGGTGCCCTTTCTCCTCCTGATGCAGCATTACTCCAGCAGCAACCCGCGTCCACAAGTAAGTTATTCTATTTCTTTTCCAAGATATTTTTTTCTCACTTCTTTTCCTCGTATATACGAATGAATCTGGTGATGACCACTTCAAGTCCAATCTCCAACATTGAAGCAGCAGCAGTAGTACAGGGCCAGCCTGAGTGCTCAATGACATTAATAGTCAATAACAGTGGTGCTAAATTACAAAATGGACCATTAGATTTGGTCGACGTAGAAAAAGAAGCAGCAGTTCCCACTCCAACGATTAATTACGCTGATGATGCTGTCGACCAGTATACCTGAGCTCCACTTCCTCAGCAGTTGCCTCCCGTTCTGCAGGAGGAAGAATTCTCGGAGATTTATATTGGGGGCTTGTGGTGATCTTATTGATCAATGTTTCCAACCTTACCTTTTCTTGTTTTCGGTTAATTGTAAAACAGTATTGGATGCATGGAGCCAAATAGGAATTATTTTGAGCTATGTGAGTTTCTTTTTTCTTGGTTTAGAGGAAATTAATTTGAATGCAAATACTTCGTTGATTTATTTAAGGAGAAATTAAGCTAGATTGTCAGTTAATTTCTTTGTATATAATGCATAGCTATGCAGCTAGTTCTTTCTATGAATTACACATTGTTGTTTACTTTCAAACCCTTAGATAATTTATTGGAAGTTATTACTCAGGCGAAACAAAATACTAATAATAATAATTTTAAAAATATTAGATGAGTGCCTCCTTTAGACGGTGTAAAGGCATCTCAAAATTGTGATTAAAATTATCTTCAAGTACAAAGGCGGACGTACGTTGTAGTTTTATTCAGTGACTCCGAAATTGTACCCACGGGAAAGAGATGAACTATTTATTAGCTCTTCACTCTGATCTTGATTATCTAAAGAATCCATCCTTTAGGCACAGGTACTTTCAATTGTTACAAAATTCTACAGCTTCAACTACCTTTCTGAACTAGTAATTGACAATTCTTGACTATCTAAGGGTCCATAAAGTTGTTTGTACTAATAGAATCAATCAAAATGGTCCATATCCTACCATTAATGCAACCTCTAATTCTCATAGTCTCAGTTTGAGGAGTACCTGTGATGGCCAGGAAGCTGATGGCAGATTCTTGATCCTCCCATGACTGTTCATTCTCTTCCATATCCAAAGATTCTTCTCTAGCTTGCTCAACATCATCTTGGTCATACAATGATTCCAAAATGATAGAGTAATTTTGGATTATTACAATCACAGTTTTTGCTCCACTCCTCATCGCAGTGGAAGCATTCTTCTTCCAATCTTTCATCTGCACAGCAGCCTATTTCTGGAAAGACAAAATTGGATTGAGTTTTTGGTCCTGAGCAATATTAATCTTCTTATCACTTGTAGTTTGTTTTTAATCTGATTAATTAGTTGATCCATTGGATCTACGCAAGGGTTTGTTTTCTAAATCTGACTTGAACAGCCTTACGGAACTCAGACTAATTCAACATAGGCAATTCATGAAGTCCTGAAACCAGATCAAAGCTTAATTCTCTAAATAGAAACAATTGTTACCTTTTGATTTTCTGGAACAACATCAGGGGGTCAAGAACTGACTTGCTTTGTACACCCATTTCGAAGGATTTTCCCTCGAGAAACTAAGGAATTCCATTTCTTGAAAGCTTTTGTTGTTGGATTTTTCATTCTCTCCGGTAATGAATTGATTTTGAGATGGAACTTCCTCCTTGTGAATGCATTTGGTGAGATTCTTTTCCCATTTTCTGCTTTGCTCTTCAAACTTTGATTCAAAGAATCTCTGAAGATTAGCTGACTGTGATTGTAAATCCACGTTTTAAATTGCAAATCTTGTGCCTTCCGCCATGGAATATTTAAACTGCTCTGATATGTACCACTTGGAAAGAAATCTCTTCCCTTGCCTCCGCAGCTCTGCTTCTTCTACCTATGGTGGTGTTTGGCAACTGATAAACTGGTGAAAAATGCTAAGAAAATTATTTATTAGCTTCGAGGGGATCAACCTCCTAGAGAGAGAAACTCTCAATGAATATTCTTACAATCTTGTTATAACTACCACGAACTGTATATCTAACTGTCTAAGTACGGCTGGCTAATGGGTTGGGCTCCACTACACCTTGGGCCCAATGTTGAATTAAACCCGGTATTGGTTCAGGTCCAGTTCTAGACTATTCTACTATCTGCTCCTTGGGTTTCTTCAAGCTTGAGATATTTGGGGCCTTAGCTTCTTGGAGTGTTGTTTATTTTTTGATTGGTCTTTTTATTACATTCGGCCCAATTATAAAAGTGGGCGCTCCTAGTTGCATCGTCTTCTTCGAGACACGTATCACTGCTCGTCTCTGTTGTCCATTAATTGGATTAGCCTCTGTGGATTGCCTCTCAGCCCCGGTTGCTTCACAACTGTACAGCACTCCCTCTTGTCCAGACGTCACGTGGCGCTTGTTCTTCTCCATTGCTCTGGAAGCTTGTAGCGCCTTTCATCTCCACCGCTGATTTTGTTCAGAGGTGGATGGATAGTACTTAGCCAGATAATGATTAGGGCTGTTTCAAACTATTTGGAAGCCTAAGATTAAAAAAAAAAAAAAAATTATGAAAAAAAATTTAAGCCTAAAAATTTTTCATTTATTTTTGAAAGTTTTCGTATACTAATAATTTGGACTCCAGAAATTCTTCAAAATTTTGAATCTGAAAAATTTTTTATAAATGCAAATGACGTACTTAAAAATTATGAAAGTAAAATAAAATTTTGATGAAAAATTATATAAAACAAGTAAAAAGAGAAATCAAAATAGAAATAACTTATACGTTTATTACTAAATTAAAATCACTCAAATAGTCAAGATAAAACATTCATACCATTTTCAGATAGAAGTTATCTGTGAAAGAGTGAGAACATTTCCATTAGTAGTTGGTACTAAGTAAATTTTATCTAAACAATGAAGTGAAATTGAAATATTTTAAAATTTTTATTTAAACATAATTTTTCTATCCATTTGAGGCATAAAATTACTCACTAAATTTTAGCATAGCTCTGAAAACTAATATTTAAAGATATTATAATAATCCCTCTTGGGGGTATATAAGCAGTTTGGGTATTTTTTGAGTCTATTCACTATTATAACCATATTTTTCTCTTATTTCCGGCAGTGTCATGATCGTCTTTCTGACTACTACTTTATCATTCACATCTGTGACATGCTCGCTAGTGTGGTCACCAAGGTCTCCACGGCCATCACCTCACCATCACTTTCGTTTGCATATATTGGGATTAGGCAAAATCTTGATCACCATCTTTGACCCAGTAGAATCCTCGGAATAGCATGCCTTTATCCCCAATGGAACATTTAGGCTCCGTTTGGCATACAATATTTTGTTAAAAATCTCTAAAAATTTCTATAAATCTCTGTTAACTTTATATCACATCAACTTTTTTCTCTCACTGCACGCATTACGAGCTCTCTCCAAACCACAATTTATCTCAATTTATCTCATTTTTTCTTACTCCAAACTAACCCTTAGAAGTGCACTCAGACAGACTTCCACCATAAATCGCCTTAATGTGTATTTAGTATTTTAACCAATATATAGAAACCATAGGACAATTTTTACCTTGACCCATAGGAAAAGAGTGATGGAGGGCTGAGTTCATTCACAGACGAGTCAATCCGCGTCAGTATTAAATATTGTAACTGAATTATATATCTTATTTTGATTCATAATTGTGCCTATTCGTATTAACATTTAAATATGTCAGAATTTAAAAAATATATTAAATAATTAATTTATTTTACAATCGAATAAATTTTATATTTAATCGTATCAACTTTAAATTCCGTGTTCAAATCGTATTATATGTAAATTTTTTTATTTTCAACAAGCCCATTGGAAATTGCACCGTATTGAAATCGTTACCAACCTCACTTAGAGTTTGTTTGGAGTAAGAAAAAATGAGATAAATTAAGATAAATTGTGGTTTGGAGAAAGTTCGTAATGCGTGCAATGAGAGAAAAAAGTTGATGTGATATAAAGTTAACAGAGATTTATAGAGATTTTTGAAGATTTTCAGCAAATTTTTTCACACCAAACGGGCCCTTATTAGTATTGCGTCGTGCCTGCGAACCTTTTTGACATCACCACTCTCGATTAATCCACCTGTCACAATAATTAGTCAGTGGTGCGACCGGTAGAGTTAATTTAGAATATTTACTGTTTGTAAAATTAAGATCCTATTTAACTTATAAAAATTTATCAAAATTTATTAATTTTTAGTTACTTTTTGTACTTTCTTCCGATTAAATTTAACACATATCACCTTTATGTCATATTTTTTTGGTACTTTTTAATTAAAATTTGACCAATCAAACAGATCATAAGGTAAACAAAAAAAAGTTAAATGCTAGGGTGGCGACAAAATGAGCCAGTAGGTTACCCACGTCATAAAAATAAATAAACAAATAAAAATAAGAAGGGAGAAGGAGGGGATTCCCACCGATGAACCAAGCCATGGACAAGATGCCACATTTCTGTTAGCCCATGTGCCGGTATGGGTGTCAGTGTGCCACAGAGTCAGGACGAATGTATTACCATATTGCCTTCTGGGTCCATGGGACATTTTATTATTATTATTTGGCTGTTTGGCATGTTAGGTAATTTTATTTTTTTTATAATTTTATTTATTGACATTATTGTCTTAATTTCTTAATATTGTGCTTTGTGTAAGAATATTAAAAAACTTAATTTTTTGTTTTTTTTTTTTTAACAACTTTGTTTATTGACATTATTGTCCATCGTGATGAGATGTATTGATATTATTGTCCATTGCGATGAGATGTTTTTGCGCAAGTAGAGGGTTAAAATGATTATTTTTTTATTAAAAGAATCAGCTAATTATTTTTATATTATTGATAATTAGCTTTTGACCATAATTTTTAAAACGGAGCCTCAAATGAGCGAAAAGAAAAATTCTGGGTACCTCTGCAACTCCTGTGTTATCAAAAAAGGGTAGTTTTGAAAGGGGTAATCAAGTTAGTTCGGATGGTGCGTTGAAGGACGTAGGACCAATAGGTCCCGGGTTCGACTCCTCTTAGGAGCAGTCCTTCTTCTAATTGTGAAGGGCCATCTAACAGCTTTCTCGACTAAGCCGGTCAGCTAGGGCTTGCCTAGGCTGGTTTACCTCCTCGTGGTTCTTTACTGGCTAGGGCCACGGGACGGGTTCACCCAATGCGCACCCATGAGTAGCGGTTACGGGTTTCTCCCCGACCTCAGAAAAATGATAATTTTACCTAAATAAAAAAGAATTTCTCCCCGACATTAGAAAAATGATAATTTTACCTAAATAAAAAAAAATCAAAATGAGGTCAAACATTTAAAAGAGTACTACTTAAAAAGATAAAGTCATAAAATAATAATTACAGTCTGCTACTACAACATTGCCTTGTTTAAAGATCAACTCTGCCTTGTTTGACAGATCAACTCTTCTAAACTTTCAGAAACGTTTACCAATTTTTGGTCCAAGGGCAAAATTAGAAATTTCTTTTAAACTTGAGCTGTGGTATAGGTATTGAATTAAGATATGACTAAATATTAAATTAAGTTAAGAATTTTTCTCACACTGGACCATAAATTGAGTATTTAATTGAGTTTTGACTGAATATTAAATTAGAGTATAGGAAATTAAATTACAGAGAATTAAGTTAAACTATTATATATTATTACTACTAAAAAAATTTTGGACTAAAATTTTATCCAGGGTATAGTCTACCCGAACCCCCACACAGCTTCACCTCTATTTTGTTTGCATTTATTAATTTTAAAACTTCAAATTTTATAATTTTTTTTAATTTTTATCAATTTTTGTTAATTATTTAATAATTTTATTTTGGACCAATTCAAACGAGTTAGGTTAGAAAGTTACCTAATTTCCACACGCCTTCATTATTATAAGTAGACTTTTTGAAATATTTTTCGGGTCAACTAAAACATTTCCAAGATGAGGCAAAGTCAGGCAGTCAATAATGCAATTCCCCATGGTTTGTCCTGAGAGGGAATCTCTTCTCCCTACGTTCATTCATTGCATCACCAATTTGACACCATCATTCATGAGGTCACGAGTTAACGCCCTCTGTATAATTTAAAGTAGGCGGCAAGTTAGGCGATGGTTCCTTTATATGTGTATGTATGTATTTATTAGTTCTGTCATTCATAAGAAAAACTCTCTCTCTCTCTCTCTCTCTCTCTCTCTCTGTATAGCATATTATGGATGCAGAAGGTAAGAAGAGGAGGGTCGAGAATGAGGAGGAAGATGATGAAGAGAAGATGCACAAGTTCTTTGCCCTGATAAGAAGCAGTCGAGAAATAAGGGAACGGATTAGGGGTGGCCCACGGAGATTGCAGGAGGAAGAAAAGAAGAAAGGTCATGGGGCTTGGAACCCATCTTTCCAACCAGAGGATTTCAGAGAGGGTGGTGGTGGTGGTGAGCACTCTAAAGCTCCTCCGCCTCCTCCTTCTCCTCCTGCTGATCAGGAAAGCCTAGTAGGTCCTTCCAAGAGTAAAGACGAAACTAAAGAAGAAGATAAAGGAGTAGGAGGAGACAGAGATGAGGAGTTAGACCTCAATCTTTCTTTGTAATCAATTAATGGCTAGCAAATTCAAGTACGTACTAATTGGAATTGCACGTTGAAATGTTCTTAGATTCATCCCTACTGCATTAATGTAGCCATGTCTCAGTTCACTCGAGTCGGTTAGGATGCTTGCTTGAGCTCGACTATTGACTAGTTAAAGTTAAACTACAGTTTTAATTTATTATATTATTAAATTCAATTAGAATTCTGATTGTTAAATATTATGTAACATATCAAACTATTTAAGTTCTACATAAGATGGATCTGGTGTTTATTTAATTTCAATTTCAAAAGAAAAACAAATCAAATCTGGAGTAAATTTTTAAACTTGTTAAATTTAATAAATCTAATTCAAATTGCTTTTTGTTTCTTGTTCCAAATTATTTATCTTAGAGAGAGAGAGAGTGTGTGCGCTATGCTGTATTACATTAAACATCATTAAAAAAATATTTGGCGCTTTACAGAATTTTAAAAATTTTTACATATCTTCATAAAATTTAAATTTTTTTACACAGTACGAATTACAAGAATGCAACTTTACAAATTTGTAATAACTTTTACGTCAGTCTGTCTTGCCACATTTGGCCCGGTGAGAGAGAGACTGCTTAGTCTATCTTGCCATATTTGGCCTGGTAAGAGGATTGCTATGACAAATTTTCAAATTGAAAAGGTAAAATATCTACTTGATAGCTACAGAAAAATTACACATAACGTTTCTCTCTTCTTTGATTTTGAATGCATAATTAATCGCATATATATATATATATATATATGTTATCAAATGGGAAAGCACAGGCCTGCAGAGCTTCAGCAATAAAAAGAAAAGGGACGTGCCAACTAAACTTCAGGTATAAAAAGAAAAGGGATGTCCCAACTAAACTTGGCCTCACTGAATTAATTCTGGCTAGCCTAGACATTAACCGAGACAAGGGGGGAAAAACAATCATTTAAACTAAATTGCATAAAAATGAAGAAGCGTTAGCCCAAAGCTTTGCATCAGATGTGGTGCTTTATATATATATATATATATATATATATGAACATATCCTTGGTGTGATAGCAGTGGCGGATTCAGGATTTTATTACAGTGGGGTCAAGCCGATAAATAAAGGCAGTGTACTTGATTTATGGGCAATCTGTTTTTAGAGATATATTTTATGGGGGCAAAAAGACAAAAATACCTAAAAAAATTATACTATTTTCTAAAGAAATTTTGCTTCCTAAGGGGGCTAAACTTGTAAATTACTTGAGGTATAGGGGTAATTTATTTTGAAAGATATATTTTATAAGGGTAAAAATACAAAAATATTTAAAAAATTATACTATTTTTTAAAAAAAAATTTCTTCCAGTGGGGTAAAACTTGTAAATTGTTTAAAGTATAGGAATAATTTATTTTGAAAATTATATTTTATAGGGGCAAAAATACAAAAATATCTTAAAAATTATACTATTTTCTACAAAAATTTTACTTCCAGTGGGGTCAATTGACCCCTTTGCCTCTATGTGGATCCGCCTATGTGTGATAGACTCATATATATATATATATATATATATAACAATGTGATGTTTGGTGAGATACCGTTACGATGGTTTGCTCTTAAAATCTTCAATAACAGTGGTCTTAAATCTGTAAGAACCAAAGAAAACATTATTTAAAAAAAAAACCAAACTCTTTAGGGCTCATTCGATTTATTTTTTTATTTTTTGTTTTCTTGTTTTGTTTTTTGCTTTCTGTTTTGAACTTATTCTCTATTTTACGCTTTTGACAATAAGGAAAAAAAAACTCAAAACGCATTTGGTCACTTATATTTTTAACATTTGTTTTAAAAAACAGAAAATAGACTTACACATAAAATAAAAAATGACAAAAAATTATTTTGAGCATTTTCAATCCAAAATAAGAAAAATTTCAAAATAATAAAAATAGAGTATTTTTTGTTTCTTTATTTTGAAATTTTTAAAACAAAAAATAAAAACAAAAAATAAAAAACAGAAAAATAAACTAAATACCACCTTAATAATCTAAAAATATACTAATAATTGAATGACCGAGTTGATTACAAACTAATCTAATCTCAGTTCGTTTAAGGAAACGATTTTCTATATCTTTTAAAAAAAAAAAAATTCTCACCAAATCTATAAAAAAAAATATAATCTAAATCGTATAGGTATTATAAACAACCTTTGATTCAAAATATAAAGAGAATTAATTAAATAAATTACTAGACTAACCCTAGGAATGAGAGAACAAAGTTAGGAAAACATGTGTTACATGATCAGAAAGTTAGAAACTTTATCTAGAAAGAATATGTATAAAATTTCTCTCTCATAACTGAGCTTGATAAGTTTGAAACAAAAGGGAGGAGAAAAGCCGCCTCCTCCTTCACCCATGACGTGTTTAGAAGGGATTCGATCTGTCAGTTTCATAACATACAATTTGGACTATCGATTTTAAATTAATGATTCAGACACATTTGTGTTTATTTTAAATTAAAATAATATAAATACATATACACTATTGAATTAAAATTTAATGATTCATAAATAATATCACGGGCTGAGATAGCATTTCCCTTTTCATTTAGAAGGCTTCGTTCATAGATCTGAACCTGGGCTGGCCGGACTTCCCTTAAAATTTCGTTTCATCAAGGTATGTGTCGTCTGGCTTGGCTTACCAGGGGATGGAGTCGCGTAAGCCAAAGTAATATCTACTTATGCTGAATATTTTATTTATTTATTATTATTATTATTATTATTATTATTATTATTATTTGGCATTAGACTACACATTTTATACACTAATGTGATTATGACCATGCAATATTGCCTTCTTTTTTTTTTGGGTGATTCAGATGGTACGTAAAGATAACTTTATAATTAGTGCAGGAAAAAGTGTGCATATGTTCATTTGGAGTGTTAATTTTTGAGGGGAAAAAAAATTAACTTTTGCCAACTTTGAAATTGTTAGGTGTTTGGTACGTTACTAAAAAAGTTGGAGAAAATTAGTGCTAATTAAAAATAATTAAAAAAAGTTAAAAAGAATTAATAAAAGCTAGACAAAATTAAAAAAGAAATGATAAAAGTTGAAAAAAAATTAAAGAAAGTTGATAACAATCGATGTTATTAAAAAGGTTGGAGAAAATTAATAACAGTTAAAAAAATTTGAAAAAATTTAAAAAGAATTAATAAAAGTCAGACAAAATTAAAAAAGAAATGATAAAAGTTGAAAAAAAAAGTTAAAGAAAGTTGATAACTATCGAAAAAATTAAAAAATTTGCTTAAAAAAAATTAGAAATAATTGAAAAAAGTTAAAGTTTATTTATAAAAATTAACACTCTAAACAGAGCCACAATGTTACCCTATAAGGAAAAAGAGAGACTTACTGCCATAGGTCCTGCTTAAAAAGCGTGTTTGCTTCCCCAGGGCTAAACTGGCAGTTGCAGTCTCAATTTTTTTGCCATTATTTGTCAAAAGTTGCAATCTAGAAATTAATAAAAATTTGTAGAAAATTAATAAAAATTAAAAAATAAATAGAAATTAATTTTTTTTTTTTTATAAAATTTAGAGATCCAACCACACACCTAATCATGAATTCAACTTTGACCACTCTAGTGCTAAACCTAATCATTACATAAAAAAGACTTGGACTCGTTTATGTTAATCATTGCTTCTACAAGTTTAAACCTCTTCCACATGTGAAATAATAAATGCTGAGTGTGACACTAATAAGAGTTTCGAGATATATGGTTCAGTGAGAAAGGTCGTACCTTATATTCTATTAATGCTTTCAGGGGCACGAATTTAATCCCTAATTACTATATCACATATTCTGCAATTTATCTCTCTCACATGGTTTCAAGACAAAAGTGGTGAGGGTGCCCGCAAAGAAGCGACATCCTAATGGGAAATTAATAATAGAATTGAATTCTTATCTCTTTTCGACACAAAAGGTTCAAATCCATCCATATCAAAAGATGGAAAGAAAAGTGCACTAGATTCATCTAATCCTTATCTAGACATCAAAAGAAGAGTCTACAAGCATGGACAACATATATATATATATATATATACACATATGCATGTGTTTTGCAAGAGGAAATTGTCTTTTTCTCCGGATTGTTTGAGACGACTCGATGGGTTAAAAGCAAAAAGATAAATTTTAATTCAACCGGTGATCGATGCAATCATGTAATAATGGAGGATGAAGAAGAAAGAGTATACGCGGGGGACAGCAGTAGCCAAAACGGCTGCGTTTCACCAAAAAGGGTACAGTTATGATAAATAAATAAAAAAAATAAAAAACAAGCCAGAGAAACGTAAAAAAAAAAAAAAAAATACACGACGGTAGAGAAAACAAAAATAGGGAGTGTGTTCGGTAATTAAAAATACTAATTTCTTTTTATGTTTTATATTTAAAAAATCTCAAAACATGAAAAAAAGGAAACATATTTAGTTTAATATTTTTTATTTTTTTTTCCTATTTTACATTAAAAAGTTCAAAATGACTTTTTATCATTTTTAATTTTATGTATAAATTCATTTTCTATTTTTTAAAACAGATTTTAAAAATACAAATAACCAAATACGTTTTGAACTGTTTTCCTTACTTTAAGAAAATACAAAATGCGTTTTAAATTGTTTTCTTTTTTTTTTTATGGTACTCTACAGTCCTTTTTTTTTCTTGCACTTTACACACTCTATTTTGTCACTTGTATTTTTAAAATTTGTTTTAAAAAATAAAAAATAAATTTACACATAAAATAAAAAAATGACAAAAAGTCATTTCAAGCATTTTTAACGTAAAATAAGAAAGATCTCAAAATACGAAAAATAAAAATATTAAATTAAATGTGTTTTCTATTTTTCAGGTTTTGAGATTTTCAAAACATAAAACACAAAAAGAAATTAGTATTTTTAATTACCAAACACACTCTTCATTTTTTTTCTCTACAGTCTTAGATTATTATTATTATTATTATTATTTTTTGGCGTTTCGCTGGCTTGTTTTTTGTTTTTTCTTATTTATCAAAACTGTGTCATTTTTGGTGAAACACAGCCGTTTTTGGCTACTGCTACATAAGCAGTGTCTCGCCTACTGCTGCCCCCCGCGTCCAGAAAGAGTAAGGTGGATGAGGAAGGGCGCATTTGGTATCGTAAAAATAAAAAATAAAAATAAAAATTAATTTGTCAAACATTTTTTTGGATGTTTGAATAGTACAATCCAAAACTTTTAATCAAACCCATTCAAACGTAATCTAAAATATTCATTCAAAGTTTTTGATCAAAAAAATTATCAAAAAAATTAGAAAAAATTGATAAAAATTAACAAAAATTTGTAAATTTTTAAGTGTGAGAATAAATACGTGAAAAACGAAAATGAACAACAGTTGATAAAAACTTATAAAAAATTAATAAAAATTTGTACATTTTGGTTACCAAATGCCCACGAAAGAGAGAGATTTTTAAAGAGTGATGCTAATAGTACGACGAAATCACCAATTATTGTTGATTACTTTCTCCTTAATAAACGGGGGACGGGACGGCACCCATCAATGGACTGTATTTAAAGAAATGTCACCAAACCACAGAGTAGACCACAACCTACCATGTGTCCCCCCGGCCCCCTACATGGACAATTTTTCTTTTTCTTTCTTTTTTTTTTTTTTTTTTTTATATGATTGTTTAGAGCAGAGTTGTTCAATGTGCAATCAAATTCAGAATTCAGCAACAAAGCTGACCCAACAGTCCTGCCGTGGAGAAAATCAAATTACAGAGGATGCTTGAAAATTTCTTTGCAATAATCAAAAAGGTTCCTAGCCAGATGCTCATCATGAAAACCAGACAGACAGTTTTCATGAATTGGAGGAGGCAAGTAAGTCTTCAACTCTGAAGACAAAGGAATAAGGGAATTTCATAGATCTCAATTTTACCTTCTGGAGAAATCGAATAGCAATTTGAGGTAGAGATACTTGCCAACGACCATGTAAAATCTCAAGTGGGGTATATTCCAAACAAGACAAGGAATGGAGGATTTATGGAATGTAATGGATTTCACGTAACTTATAATTACGCGTTTGAATTCAAGTTCTAGATATGCTAGCAAATCTGGAATTGAATTAGAATTCGTGGCGATCAAGATACTTCAGTTCGAATGAAAATAGGACATCTCCAAAGGCAAAAAGCCAAGTCAAATATAGGTCGCAGCATGGTCACATCTTAGTCGAAAGTTTGAGCTATCTGCTACACATCCACATGGAGCCTTTAAAAAAATTCTAAGCCAGACCCTAAAATAAAAAATAAATCCTACAAGCCCAAAATAAAATATAAATTACACCGATTGTCCTTGAGATTTGAAGAAAACAAATAAAGTACCTTGTGTGGTTTCTAAAAATACACTTACTACCCCTACTTTTTTATTACATGACAAATTCCCCACTGAAATTAGTGTGTCATTAGAAGTGCTATTACACAAATAAACTTAGAAGATTCTGAATAGGAGCCCTTGACCATTTGATCATAAAAAAAATCGGATATCTGATCGTTAAAAGTTACACCGAGTAATCTTATTAATATTGGGTCAACACCAGAACAGTCAAAAGATGATTCAGACAAATCCGATTATATTAAGATTCTTAGATGAGTTCCAATTGAAAATCTAAATGCCTAATTACATAATCGGATTAAATCTTACTGTATATTTCAAATATTGCAATATGCAAGTTTTGAACGATGAATGGATACTCCAAAAACTCAAATCAAGAATTAGAATTTGAAAATAGTTCAAAATTATCAAAATAACACTTGTCTAAACATTGATCACTAATCAAACATTAGCATGCACCGAATAAAAGAACAAGGCTAAAAATAAGGATGCTTTGTAACATAATATAAAAAGTAGTAGTAAGCGTAATTTCAAAAATCACAAGAGTAGTCAAAGTAATTTACGCAAATAAAAAATCTAAAAATAATAAATAAAAACAAAAATTTACAATATTTTATAATAAGATATTAAAATAATATATATAAAAAATATAAATTACATTTATCCTAAATAAAATCTGAACAAACTTTTTTAACATAAACCTTAGCCCCGCCCAAACTAATGATCAGGCCTATTTTTTAGTCCAAACCCTTCTCATAGGCAATGTACATGTCCGAGCCCGCTCAAATAACAGATCAAGAGGGTGGGGTCAACCCGACCCCATAACCGAAGAAGAAATGAATCACTTATCCTTTTCAGCATTTCAAGTACAAAATACAACACAAGGGGAAAAAAAGGAAAAGAAAACTCAAATATGCCCAAACTCTATAAACACACTTTGATATCGAGTACATATAAGAAGCAACACAACCATGGTAGGCATCAGACGGGCCATATAGAAGCATTCAACAAAGAAGTAGAACAGGACCAAGCCCAGCAGCTTCAGTTGAGCATGATCTCGAATAAGAAGAATCCCTCATGACTGCTTTAACTAATGCCAAATAGTCCAATTTTTAAGAGATTCTCTCAGTGCTTCCAACAACTGATAATACTATATATATATATATATATATTCATGTGCATATTTTGTGAAGCATCATCCGATGCAAAATAAATTAAACGGCATAGGGGGCGTGGAATAAGCCCTGGAAAGTATTTTTGAGGCTATAAACGAGTTAGCTGCTTCGGTGTAATGAATTCCATCCCAACTAATATATTTAGCTCCTATGCTGCATACCTGATTACCGGTTTGACTACCACAAGGAAAATTAATATTATAGTTGTGTGGAGGCCCTCCAAAGCCACAACATGCCATCAATGGACTGGAGAAACCTGCAGAGTTACACACCAACTGAATGAGAAAATGTACTTGCAGTATGAAGCCATCTATGCTGTTTTCCTGGAGTTCTCTATAGAAATATCCCTAATTAATTTAGTTTCAGAGTTGGAGGTGTTGGGAATTTCAGAATTAAGACATGCAAGAAAAAGAGAGAAAAAGATAGAAAACACCAAGATTTATATTGGTTCAACTCTCGTCGTGCCTACGTCGAAAATTACAATGGAGAATATTCTCGGCCAACCCAAAATACAGACACCCAGATCCCTTCTTGAATCCTCAGAGAGTTTTTTCCCGGTCTGCTTTGCTTTACTCTCAACCTCTCATTTATACTCATGGAGGGAGAACCTTAATGGATACACCACTATTATTAAACAAGCAATAATTTTTTTTTTTGGGGGGGGGGGGGGGAGGAATCCTACGACATTTGGCTGCCCCATCATTATGGGAGGATTAACTAACAGAAGTTCTGCAAACTTGCATTGGTGACAAGATATTTCGAGAACTTCATGAAAATATTTTAACTACAAAAGGTCATGAGTGTACTTATATCATGAATATATTCAAACAACATATTGGGATTAATCAGTAACACATCCACATAAAGAATATATTCAAACAACATATTGGGGGATTAATCAATAACATATCCACATAAAATCTGCAATAAAGGGTACAATTATTTGCCATAGTATGCAGCAGTGTAAGTAGAGCAAAAAAATAAAAAATTGACTAAATAAGATAGTCCGTGAGGATTAAGGTGTTATTTAGAACAGTTCATTAACATTTCTGTATTTTAGATTGAAAGAAGTAAGATATGTTGAGTGTATACATCTGCAGGCATCCCATTGTCACGAGTGTTTCAAGTTTTTATGCATCGCAATATCAGCATAAAATAGGAAAAATAAAATAAGAAAATTCATCAATTAGCTTACCATATTTGCTAGAGTTGGCAATGAGGTCATACTTGATGGCATATATATCCACATACACAATGGTTGCGTCTTTAATTTCAGATCTCATTTCTTGGCATAAATGGCGCAATTCCTCATTGAATACTTTCGCAGCATCATTGTAATGCAAAAGACATCCATAGGGATCAAGATCAATGGAACTACTTGGAACCATTGAAAGTTTTTGGGGAAGACAACCCAAGGGTCCGGTATTGTGGACCCAAAATTTCCTTCCACCTTGATTATATATAACCTGTTTTTAATGGTAGAGAGAGAGAGAGAGAGAGAACAGATTGATCAATAATTATTGACATCTTAACTAAAAAGTGCAAGATTTGCACTCCATAAAATGATGTACCAAGAATCCAAGATGAGACTCATTTTCCATAAAATGATTTAACAAGAATCCAAACGGGAGTATAGAAAACTATTGCCTTGTGGACAGCATCCAGATTGCAAATGAGCCTTTTCAGTTTTCTTTTACCCTTCTCCAGACTTCATGTAGTGGAACTCTTTTAATCAAAACTTGTTTATCACAAATGTTAAATTACAAAGGAGTGGGTAAAAATAACAAGTAAGAAACGAAATTGCTAGTGATTTATTAGTCCTCGATTACCATCCCAACCTGAGAACTGAATAAGATTTTCTAACTCACCTTCATAGCAGCCTTAATCTCTAAAATTACAGATGGTATCCTCTTGATAACTTGCACATAGGAGAGGTTCTTAGAAAATGAAGCAGCAATGTCATTCTGTCCAATATCAATCATATAAAGAGCATTGCGGAACCCTTCATTGTCAATCAAGTTTCTGAAACCTAAATATAAATTTAAACAGCCCAATCAATTCAATTATGTACTTGTTCCACTTCAAAGCATAAGATAACAGCTGTTGCTTTTTTTTTTGGAAAGGCAGATAACAGCTATTATACATTACAAAAATTGAAGTATTTACACTTGCTAGAGTGAATCAAGTGTTAACATTCACTTGGTATTCTTCTAGGGCCTATATTTTCTTTTTTAATTTTTTTTTCCATAAAGGGTCTATATTTTCTAGGTAAGTTACAAGGACTTCCACTAAACATTTAGCCAAATAAAGGTAGAACCTAAGGCTATGTTTGGTACGTGGGAATGGAATGAAATAGAATGGAATCTATTCCCACTTTAACTTATTTTCATGTTTGGTATCAAAAAAATTAAGTTGGAATGTTATTCCATGGGAATGGCTATTTCCACATTAAGTGGGAAAAAGCATTCTACAATTTAAGTGATGGAATAATTATTCCATTACAATCAAAATTTGATCCACAAATTGAAAAATAAAAAAATAAAAAACAAGCAACTACTTTTTAATAAAAAAAATTTCTCAATTACTCTCTTGGATTGTAAAATGACCATTTTACCCCTTGACCTTATTTTCAAACTAGATAACTTGGGCTGTAAAATGACTGTTTTATCCCTAAGTTCATTTTTTTTTCAAATTCATATTTCGGACTTCCGAAAGCCTAATAGAATTCTTTTATATTACTTAATAACTAAGCAAATTTTAATTCGATTCAAACTTGTGTTGTAAAATGACCATTTTACTCCTGGGTTCTTTTTTTTGCCCAAATTTGTATTTTGAGCTTCCCAAATAGTTAAAAAATATTGATAACCAATAAAATTTCATCTCAATTCAAACTCAAATTGTAAGATGGCAATTTTGGCCCTGAACCATTTTTGTCCAAATTCGTATTCTGAACTACCCAAAAGGCTAAAAGAAATATACGTGACATATTTCTTAATAATTAAACAAATTTCAGTCCGATCTGAATTCAGACTATAATATGACTATTTTGTCCCTAGGCTCCTTTTTTGCCCAAATTTGTATTTTAGGCATCCTAAAAAATTAAAAAATATTTATTTACATGTTTCTTAATAGTTAAAAAAAAATTGGCCCAATTCGAACTTGAATTGTAAAAATCCTTGAGCGCTTTTTATACTCAAATTAGCACTCCGAAAATAAATTTTATTTTTCTAGTTCTTAAAAAAAGAAAATTAATGTTAGTAGATTTTATTTCATTGTATTTAAAATATGTAATCAAATTACGAAAATTTGAATGTCCATTCTATTCTCATTATTTCTATGTTGGCAATCAAACAAAGGAATGGAATGAGCACTTCATTCCATTCCCACCTTTTATTCCATTCTATTCTATTCCATTCTCACGTACCAAACATAGTCTAAGTTACTTCAATATTATAATGACACTCCTTGTTTTAAAAATGTTCTTAACATTGAACCCTAACCATCAATCGAAGTAGGGATATCTTCATAACATTTACATGATACACACCCATTACCCTTTCATAAACATGTGAAAAGTTCAAAATCGATTTAATAACATCTTTATAGTATTATAATGTTGGAACTATAGATTTTAATGAGCTAGTAAGAATGAGTTATTAAACATATTTTAAATATTTTATGTGTTTAAATAGGGATAAATAAGTTATATCATGTAAATTGTTTTGATTATGACACTGTTTTCAATAAATATCAAAAGAAATATTAATAGTTGAGGTTTAAAGTTAACAACATTTATAAAATAAAGTGTGTTACTGTAATATTTAAATGGTGTGAAGTCTACTTGTACTTAGCCAAATATTCGGGAAGGTCTTTGTAATTTACTTATTTTGGGTTCGTTTGGAGTAAAAAAAATCTCCAAAAAATTCTATAAATCTCTAACAACTCATCTACCTCTAATTTTCCCGTCATCACTAATTTCAAAAAATTTCAATATTTCGCTAAAAAAACAAAAAAATCTAAAAATAGGTTAACCGAATGTGTAAATTTTTTATACAATCACATTCTTCGTGTCGAAAGCTTTCAAATGAGTACCATTGTCGCTATTTTCTTAAATTTTCTTTGAATCCGTGGGAACAGATTTGGAAAACCGTTCTCACGGTTTGCGATTTTTCAGAAAAAAAAACGACGCCAACATTAACTCCAAACCACATTTTATCTCAATTTATCTTATTTTTTCTTACTCCAAATGAGCCCTTTCTAAGGTTGTGCATATATCATTTCAATGCAGATCCACAGGAGGCACAGAACCGACCCAATCTTTGACTGGGTCCAATCTTTTGGACCCCAGATTGGACCCCGAACACAGCGGTTTTGTCATTGAACCGAATTAAATCAACCCAATTTTGTACAAATTAAACCTGGGCCGGGTCGGGTCAAGGGGAATGCTAGCCCAAAATTGAACGAATCTCCTACGAAAACCAAAATGACCTAAACCAAAGTGATGGGACTAACTTGATTTTTGATTCATGTCAATTACTTGGTGAACCTTTGACAATCTCAATGCCCATTTGTCCAGAACCGAGCAGTAAGTTTGTGGTAACGGTGGAACGCAAGAGGGTTGATTGGACTTGGTGTTTGTTTCAACCCAACCCAATGTTTACAAAAGTCTGCTCGAGCTGAACAATTTATGTCCCAACCCAACCCGCTAATCAACTTGTAATGTTCCGATTGCTCAAACCAATCTATTTATATAGGATATGCTTATCCCAAAATAGTTTTAAGAAAAATAGAAGGAATTAATTAAAAAAACAAAGAGAGAGAGAAAGAGAGAGTGATTGAAGAGAAATAGATTGGAGAGAGATGGATAGATCATAGATGAGATAGAAATAAAAAGAAAAAAGAGGAAAGTAACGAGAATTTTGTTATTTCAAATTGTTATACAAGACACCATAGATGAGTCTATATTGAATTAAAGGGCATTTTGAGCGATAAAAAGTAAAATAAAATGAAATAATTTGAAATAATTTATGAGTTCGTAATTTGTGCAATGAAATAAAAAATAAATCATTTTTAAAGATTTTTAAAATTTTTCAATATTTTATATCGCACCAAACAGACTCTTAATATGTAAAAAAATAGTAAAGAAGTTAATCTAAAAGCACTTAAAAGAAATAAATTTTATAAGAGTTTTTGGAAAATTAAAATATGTGAGTCGGCTAGAAACACTAAAAATGATTCTCCATAATAGTATAAACATACACTACTTAATTCTCCAAATAAGAAAATTGAAAAACTTTTTAATATCCTATACAAGTATGCACATACATTTATCTACATATATTCGGGCTTTGGGTTTATCGGGTTGTTGAAACATGCTCCCCAAGCCCAAACGATGATGCTCCCCAAGCCCAAACTACATTGATTCGAGAAAAATTTTTTTCGCCATTAAACTCCTGTAAAAATAAAGTGACCGAAGTACCCATTTTTTTAGGGCCGGGTTTAAACGGGTCCGGTTCTACCCTCCAACATTTTAAACGGGTTAGGCTTTACCCTCCGACATTTTAACTTCTAGCCTTTTTCTGATTACATCTTGACCTCTAGTTCTTTTTTTCAATTAAAATTTAATTATTTTTTTAAAGATGTAACTTTTAAACATGTAAATTGTATTCGTAACCAAAAAAAAATTAAAAAATTTACTTTTGTTTAGGTAAAAACTAAAAAATTATAAAAAAAAAAACTAACATCTTATTACTTTTTTTTTATCTAAGCAGATAATTACTCAACTCAAACGAATGTAAATTTTTTTATTTTTTTATGAATCTAATTAACATACACCTAAAAGATATAACTTTTTAAAAAAAAAAAATTAAATTTTGATGAAAAAACTCATATAAGAAGAAAACAAAAAACTAGAAGGTCAAATTGGGTGTGTTTGAAATTATATAAATTTGTAAAAATTATAATTTTGTAATTCACTTGATAAAAAATTTAAATTTTGTAGAGATTTACAGAAGTATGTAAAACACTAAATAACGCTAGTGTAATTGAATACAGCCTACCTATATAGTGTATTTAGAGTAATAAAAAGTAAAATAAGATAAAATGTAACTTTGTAAATTCATAAATCATACATTGAAATAAAAAATAAATAATTTTTAAAAATTTTCAACGTTTTATTCCAAATCAAACGCAATACATATATAAAAAGCTCTGTGGCACGTGATAAGTCAGAGATGCACAAACTCGCGTGTCGTAAGGTTGCAGCCTTGCAGGTACGGGAAGAGTACATTTCAGTCTTGAAATTTCGGATAAGAAAGCATTTCTAAAAATCAGAAAATTAATAAATTTCAAATCGCCGGGATTTGATTTAAAATATATATATATATATATATATCAAAATATATCCCCAACAGCACATAATAAAGAAGGATAAAATATATTATTAGAGCAAATTCTGATCAAATGTAAGCTGAAATAAATGGAAAACAACCACACAAATATCAGAAAGAAGAATAATTTTTCTTTTTTCTAATATTTTTACCAGCATTAACCAGTTGAAGAGAGCGAGCCTTGAAACGAAGAAACTGCAGAACCTGAATATTTAATGAGAAGGGCACGAACTTGGGGAGGGTCGAGGACCCCACCACCGCAAAATTGGCCCCGTTTCTGAATGAGGTTCCCAGCGAGTCCAGGTACGGGCTCAGAAAGCTAGCATTCACGCTTCGGCCTGCTCAAAATATTATTAAATTACATTATAATAATAATTAAACACCGGCTTAAAAGAAAGAAAAATAAAATTATACATTTGAATTTTGAATGATAAAAATTAAAATAAAATGAAATAAATTATATATTCAAAATTTGTATACTAAAATAAAAAAACAAATAATTTTTAAAAATTTTTTAAACAAACGAAACCGCCACTGCTCATAATCTTTCCGTGCCCTAAGACACGTGGCAATGACGACGTGATAGCGCCGAACGCCACCGACATTGTTATCGACAATTCTGGGCCCAGGGATGGCAATTACAGCTCAGAGCCCAGAAATTGACGTCTCAGATCCTGGGGGGAGCCCCATTACGGCGTCGTTTGTCCACAAAGTCTAAAGTGACGTTTATGAAGAATAACTATAGTTTTTTTTTTGTCAAATGCTAAAATAATTATTTTTTTTAGTACGTTTAAAGTGATAAAAAGTGTAATAAAATGAGATAAATTATAAGTTCGTAATTTGTATGGTAAATTTATATAATAAAATAAAAAATAAATACTTTTTAAAAATTTTTAAATATTTATAATAAACTAAGCAGAACATTTGTATGTTTGAAAAAAAATAATTTTTTTAATGTTTTTATTCATTTAATATATTTATCAATTATCATTTAATACGTACAGTTGAGTGTTAAATAAAAAATATAAAATTTTATAAATTTTTACAAATACGAATTACAAAATTATAAAATTTAATTTTTTTCTCATGATACAAAATGCGAGACACCAACTTTTATAAATTTATACAATCGGAAACACTTTTGAAAGAGGCTAATGTGTTGTTTGGAGTGACAAAAAATTATAAATTTTTAATTTATACAGTGAATTAAAAAATAAATAATTTTTGAAAAAATTTAATATTTTTTATTTACTTTTTTAAAATTTTTAATTTTTTTTTTAATAACTTTCAGACCTTCAAATATAATCTAAAACATTAGTATTCCCGACAAAATCTTTTACACTCTTTTTTTGTGGGATTGCTAATATCATTTCCTTTAAAAGAAGTCCAAAATATAATAAGATTTTTTTTATCAATTTAGGAAAAAAAACACAAAAAGCCAAAAGTGCTAAAAAGCTGGAAATTGCCAAACGGCGGCCGAAGGCTTTGTTTGTTTAGAGTTTAATCCAATGAATAGTATGGTCTGAACATGAAACTACAGTTTAAGCTTGAATATTTAAAAATGGAAGAATTTGAAAAGAAAAAAAGAATTATGACATTTAGATTTAGCAGATTGTTCAACATCACCATTCCATAAGGATATACTAATCTGATATACAAATTATATACCTGAAGAATATACATAAATATATATGTACATATAGAGAGAAAGAGAGAGAGAGGGGAGGGGGAGGGGGAGGGGGAGGGGAGGAGGAACATACAGAGGAAATCGATGACGAGGCGTCCGTCGGAGAGGCGACCGGTCGATCTGCGGAAGAAAATGCGACCATATGGAGGGCGGACGGGGAAGCCGAGTCCGGCGACAAGTCCGCCAGTGTCGGAGTTGGAATCACCGAAGTTGAAAATGACTGGAGGGATGTTGCACTGAGAGAAAGCAGGGCGTGGCAGCAGAGTGAGAAAAATGGAGACGACAAGCACAAAGATAAGGCGAAAAGAGCAAAGGGGGCGAAATGAGAGCGAGGTAGAGCCCATTGTGATCTGTTTCGCTTTACTCTTCCCTGGTTTGGTAGTGAACTTGAATTGGGAGGGACGATCGTGGTTATGCCGTGTGAGGTAGGCCCGCGTATTCAGTGTACCAAACGAGGCCCTGGAGGTGGAAAACCCGACTTCAGCCGCTGAATTCGGGCGAAACGGGGTCGTTTCGTGGGAAACGTCATCGTCTAATGACTTTTTTTTGTTGGGGGGGGGTTCAGGCAACCTGACTTCTGCTGGCCTGAGTGGATTGCGTGTCAGAATAAGAAAAGTTTGTAAATAAAAATCTAAAAATAATTAATTTTTTATTATGTTAAGTTAGAAAATAAATAAAATAAAAATATTTTTAATATGATTGAATAATTTTTAATTGTGCAGTAAAATAAATAGAAATAAATAAAAATAGATATAATTAATTTTTATAAATAATTAATTTTTAATATGTTTGTTAAAAATATAAATATAAATAAATTTTATTTTAATTTTTCAACATATTCTCTTATATCAAACTAAGTTTATGTATTTTTTTTAAAATTTGTTAAGATTTATCTACAAAAGATAACTATATACCTGTTCAAATTATATATAAAAACATAAGAATGAAAATTTGTAATTTCACTCAACCCCATTTGAAGGATAAAAAGAAAAAATTAAAAAAACACAAACTTTTAGGATTTTGTGTGTTTGGTAAAATACTAAAAATTGTTAATAATTCTATGTAACAAGTTGTCAATACATCAAAAGTTTATGTTTTTTTATTTTTTTATCCTCCAAATGAGATATGAGTAAAATTATAAATTCCTCTTCTTATGTTTTTATATATAAGTTGAATAGCCATAATTGTTCTTCATAAATAAATCTTTACAAATTTTGATAAAAATATTTAAACTTAGTTTGGTACAAGAAAATATATTAAAAAATTAAAATAAAATTTATTTATATTTATATTTTTAACAAACATATTAAAAATTAATTATTTTTATTTTTATTTATTTCTATTTACTTTACTACATACCTAAAAGATGTCGAAAATTACTCAATCATATTAAAAATATTTTTTATGTTATTTTATTTTATTATCTAACTTAATTCAATAAAAAAATTAATTATTTTTATTATTCCGACACGTAACCCACTCAACTTCAACCCCATGAGTTACGACATTTATCTGTTTGGGAAGTGTTAGAATGATTACTAGCTTTTTTTTGTTTTTTTTAAATAATTAAAATTATTTTTTTATATTTTTAAATTTCTTCAATTTGAAAAGAGTAAATATATTAAATTAATAAAAAATTAACAATCAAAAATTAAGATGACATTTGATTTACTTTTCTATTTTCTATTTTTATTTTCTGTTTTAAAAATTTCAAAATAAAAAATAAAAAATACTCTATTTTCATTATTTTGAAATTTTTCTTATTTTAGATTAAACAATTATACATATATATACAAAATCGAAATAAAATAATACCGAGAGGATAATTATCTAAACCGATCAAATACGATATAATAATTTAGGTGGTATGTTTGTTTAATTTTTTATTTTCTGTTTTATATTCAAAACAAGAAAATAAAAGATGCTTTATTTTTCTTATTTTGAGATTTACTTTATTTTAAGTTAAAAACGTTCAACATGACTTTTGGTTATTTTTTATTTTATGTGTAAGCTCATTTTCTACTTTTTAAAATAAATTTTGAAAATACAAGTGATCAAATGCGTTATACCTATTTCTTTTATTTTTAAAAGAACAAAATGATAAATACGCTTAAAACAAAAAAATAAAAATAAAAATAAAATTAAAAATTAAAAAATAAACCAAATGGGCCCTTAATATTTTTTTCAACGGGTTGTTAACAACTAAAAGAATTGAAGAGGAGAAAGAGAGATGGCATAAAGGGAGAGGAAAATAGGGATACTCTTATATTCAAATAATGAGAGAGGGGCTGGAGAGAGAGACGAAGGAGCGAGAATGCCAGGAGAAATTACCTGTTTAAAAGAGTAATTTGGTAAATGCAAAAATAAGTAAAAGGGGGAGCATTGAACATTTAAAAATATTTTGTACTTTTATAATTTTAAGTCCAAAGTTCCACAATTTTATAATTTTGAATAAAATACACATCTAAGTATAATAAGTGAATTCTAAGTCTATTTATTTGTAAAAATTACAAAAATTTTAGAATAATTATTTTTAAATAAAATTTTGAAATATTTTATAGACAAGTAAAATTATTTATATTTAGAAAAAAAAAATCCTATCCCTAAGTTGGCCTTAGGGTCCCATTAACTTTGAGCCGACCTAGGTGTTGTGTGAAAACGAAAATAGATTAGTATAAGATATAATGATTAATTCATTTTCTTACTTAGATGTTTGAAAAAAAAAAGAAATTAATTATCACTAGATTTTACACTAAAATATAAATGATACAAATTTCAAAATTTGAGTTATAGAGACTGGTTGAAAGAAAAAAAATGGTAAAAAAGTACAATAAAAATAGAAAAAAATGTGACATAAAAGTAATATGCGTTAAAATTTTATTAAAAGAAAGTATAAAAAGTAGTTAAAATTTAATAATTTTTGATAAATTTTAACCGGCCAAACGGGGTCATAAAAAGAAATCAAACTCTTAAAAGATTTTGATTTTAAACGTGAGAAGTAATCAAAACTCACTAATTAGAAAAAAGTGTCGACGCAAACAAACTTTTGGCTAAGCTAATTGAGAAGATTAGCCAACCATAATTTTTGTAACGTCAGCATGTGTAATTTTAGGAAAGTCGGTGAGAAAATTTTATCACATAAATTTGCATTCTAATTTAAGACTCGATCCGATTGGAGTGGGGCAACTGCTAATGTTTGACCTTTTTTTTTTTTTTTAAATGACCAAAATTCACATCTCACATTTTAAATTTCAATTAAATCATCGGGGATAATATGTTGAATGAACAAAATAATTAAAACACTAATTACCAAAAAGTTAGTTTTTTTTATTAATTAACTATAAAAAAAATAGCTATTTTTATTTTTTTTCCAGAATTAAGACACGGTTTAGAGTTACAATTTTTAATTAAAAAAACCATGAACTTTTACTTCTTGAATATTTGACAAATTATCAAATTTTATCAAAAGTTATCAAAAATTATTAAAATTATTAAAAATTACCAAAAATTTTATCAAATACGTAAAAGTTATTAAAAAATATTACTTGTTGTACCAAATACGTCCAAAATTGTAACTAATAACCTTTGAAAATAAAAACTAAAAATTACTAAAATTCTAAATGGTACCTGAGCCTTATACTTTGATAGTATCCTTTTGGTCTGCCCTTGTAGAGAGAGAATTTTGGGGAGCACGGTATAGTTTGAAGCATACGACCTTCCCTCTTTCCAATTTTTTCGGTTCGGACCACCGGTCCGCGTCTCTTCTCTTCCTCTGATCGCGGATCGCGTCTACGTTTGAGCTCCAGAAAATGGCTGCCATCTACAGCCTCTACATCATCAACAAATCAGGTGGCCTCATCTTCTACAAGGTAAACTCTTCAGTCCTATCACCGCTTCTCACTGTTTTTTTCCCGGGAAATATTTTTCCAGATTTAAACGAACTGATCTCCAATTTTAGTGTCGTTAAGTGCTTCTTTTTTTTTTTCTCTCCTCCTATCTGTTGATAATTTTTTAAGAACGTGAATTGGGGAAAATGTTAGGATTATGGCTCTGCGGGACGGATGGATACGAACGATAGCTTGAGATTGGCCAGTTTATGGCATTCGATGCACGCGATCTCGCAGCAGCTATCTCCGATCGTCGGATGTTCGGGGATCGAACTTCTTGAAGCCGATACTTTCGATCTCACTGCTTCCAGTCTCTTACCGGTAAATCTGATCGTTTTTCCTTTGATTTCGTTCCAGTGAGAAATCTGTGGTCAATTATAAGTCATCTAGTTCTTCAATTTTTCCCTAGCCTTACGTTTGTTTGCCAATCAAGTATAGGAAAACGAGAGAAAAACAAAACGAATTTGCTGAATCTGTGTTTTCACTTTGTTTCTTGCAATGCCAAACAAAAGTAATTTTGCTGGGTAGAATTCAGTGGAGGCAATTGCATTTGGTAGATTATGCTCTTTAGTAGGTTTTGTTAATTGTTACTAAGCAAAAACACGAACATAACATATATATATATATATATATATTTAAAAAACTTGGTTCCACTCTCCAGGCCTACTTCCGCAAGACAAATCGGATCTTCACTATAATCAGTATTGGGCATCACCAACGGGGGAAAAAAATTGCTTTACACAAATGTGAATAACTCACGACACTCTGGTTCACCAGACTGGAAAAACTGTCTCTGTCTCTGCCCTAAACTGAGCCGCTAAATTTTGGCAACACACTGGTCTACTCCACACGTGCACCTCCTATATGCATGAAGTAGGAAGAGAGAATTGGAGGAGAAAATCAATGACACGGATGAACACTCGAGTTGCTTGCCTCTTGAATGCTTGAAACTGAAGCCTCTTGGGTTTCCATTTGCCATAAACACATATAGGTGGATATACCTAACAATCACATCCTCCAACCAATATGAGTAGGTATGTCACGTTCGCTGCAACCCTTTTTTTCCAGCTTGATTTGCCTCCTGTAGCAAATTCTTCGGTCTTACTTCCAGGATGTCTACAACATCCTTCACCTGTATGGGATGTGTACACTTGCCACTGCTAAGGATGACTCCCACCGTCACTGGACATCCTTTACAGTGCTTTACTCCTGCGTATCCGGCACCTCCTATTTGAGATACCTGATCAGTCTCATCTAAGTGCCTTCAATTAGGCGCATCATAACTGGAAACTAACCGCACTCTAATGTCCAAGTGTCCTTCATCAACTATGCTCATCATAGCTGAGATACCATTTCAACAAAAACTCAGTTATCTGTCATTGCCTTTGCCTTATCACCAAGCAACCACGCCCCCTGTTCAGGATGCTTGCACTGTCATGTGAGTGCAATTTTCATCAGCTATGCATAGCACTAGCATAATCAAAATACAATCTTCCTGCATCGGCTCCACCATCGTTGCCTGCGCCTCAATCATTTGAGATGCTAGTACCCCCTTGCTTGGGCTACTCCGCAAAGCTTCATTGCTTAACTGTTAACTTATTAACTGACATCACTATAGTTCTTGGGCTCCTTGTAACATCATATCTGTGCTTCCTTTGTCACAGTCGACATCATCGTCTTACCCTCTGGGCGGCCACACTTCCTTCTTCGCCTGCCTGGGCTGCCAAGCAAAGGCACTGCTGCATCTAGTAATTTGCTATTTTTACATTGAATGAAGGCATACAGAACTCCTGGCTTTCACAAAATATCAAGGTCTCTAATAATCATTAAACCAGGAAAAATAACAATTCTTAGTTTGATATCACTTATGGGATCATCATCTCCTTCCAGCAATCAACTCCTTTTTTAGTTTCCACCGGTCTTTTTCCATCTTCGCAGCACTGACACCTCCACATTCCAAGGAGTCAAACAAACACTCTGCAGAACAGGTTCCAAATCATGTCAGTGACTCCTAACAATAATCTCAGTTTACTTGCTATAGAATCTGTCATGTTTCTGAAAATTTATAAAATTGTTTGGTGCCAAACTAAGATTTCAAGGGGTCATAGGCATAACTTCTGATAGATCTGGAGCAATTTCATAATTTTCTGACAGAATATTCCAGGGCCGCATGGACTGTTCACTGGATTGGCTCAGTGGAAACTCTTAATTTGAGAAGCAAATATGCTTCTTCTTGGATTCAAACTCAGGCCACATCCATAGGAGTTGGAGCAACTAACCAGTAGACCTAGCCAGTGCTTGTAGTAAAGCATTGCAATATTACAAATGAAGCATTGGTTTAGGGTAACCTTCAACCTCTGGACGTGCATAGTGCGCATTTCTGTGAGTGGGATTTACCTTCTTCCTAATCATTTCTGTGAGTGTGCATTTCTGTGTAGAACATTGTAGTTGCTCCTTCGAAATCAATTCCGTTGCACACCAATTTCAAAATGATCAGTCTTTGGAATAAGGATTTGTGGGAACCTCCACTTCTTTTCCTTTCACATATTGTTATTTGAAAGACTCATCTCTTTCCTCCACTTATTTCCTTCCACTCACAAATCCTTATTCCAAAGACTTATTTTTTTTTCCTCCACTTATTTTCCTTCCACAAATCCTTATTCAAAAGACTGACCATTTTTAAATTTTTTTTTTTAGTATGATTAGGAAAATGAGAAGAACATGAATAGGTATTCTGTCAACAAAAAAAGAAAAAAAAAAAAAAATATATATATATATATATGTAATTATTAATAATCTATACTGTTATATAAAGTAAACATTAGTAGTATTGGTGAAACCTAAAAATTAATGAAACTTCAATTTTGATGGAACTTTTTTAGTTTCCTAACATACCCTTCAACCTCCCATCAAATTTAAATTTTAAATCAAACGACTTCTAAAACTACCCCTAATTAAGTCATTTTACAATATGTATATACAAGTAACCCAATTTTCCTCTGCTTTTCTTTTCCGTTCACAAATCCTTACTCCAAACACACCCTGAGGCCTAGTTTGGTACGAATGAATGAAATGGTTATTGGTAAATTTTCATTCCATTACTTTATTTGATGCGTTTATTTAAAATATTACTTTATACTTATTTGAAATATTACTTTATTTGAGGGAATGGAGTAAAATGATGGCGTGGGAATGACAATTCCATTCCCTCATACCAAAATAGGTTTTAGGCTAACGGATTTGGAGAGGATTTTAAGGCTAAAGAAGTATCGAAAACCCTCAATTCTAAAATCACTTGTTTGGGCTAAAAGATACAAGGATTATAAGTGGGACTTTAAAGCCCCAAATACATAGTTGAAACACTCTTTTAAAGCCCCAAATACATAGTTGAAACACTCTTTAAAAGGTATTATTTCGTAATTCCTAGAACCAAACAGTTGAGAACAAAAAGATCGATTACAATCAGAACCCTATAATTGTTTTTAGCCATTGCCATGACCATAAAAATTAACCTGTCATATTAAAAATTCATCCAAATTAATGTTCCCTTAGTTGAATTGTGGATTGCTTTTCTTCCAGGTACGAAGTTTTTTGTGGTCTGTGAACCAGGAACACGGCATATGGACAGCCTCTTGAAGCATGTTTATGAACTGTACACAAATTATGTTTTAAAGAACCCCTTCTATGAAATGGAGATGCCGATCCGCTGCGAGCTCTTTGATGTAAACTTGGCACAGGCAGTTCAGAAAGATCGTGTTGCCCTGTTGGTGTGATGAAACTTCCCTTTTGAATCTGCCTTGAGCAGTAAGTTTTGCGTTATTTGATTTTTGTACATATTAAGGAAACAATCTTATCTTAAATTGTTTGTTCCTACCAATTCTGTTTGACGTGTGTGACTTTGGGCCGTTTGGGAGCACCAAAAAATGAAAAATAAAAATTAACTTTGCATATTTTTTTGGCACGTGATACTTTAGTCAATTGAGCGTTTGACAAAAATTTGTAAAAATCAGAAAAAGTGAATAAAGTAATTTTTTATTTAGTGGAGAAAGTTGGAAAAAATAGTTAAAGCTGATTTTATTTTTATTTATTCTTTTTTAATTATTGTGAGCCAAACGGCCTTTTTGTTTGGATTGACTTCCTAGGTTTCATTTATTGAAGCAATAGTAATAATTCGTGTTTACGGTAATTCGAACAAAATTAAAATTAGTATTAAATTTTTTATATAGTTGAAATTTTAGATAAAAAATTTAAATTAAAAAAATTACGATAATTTTTAATTTTTAATTTTTTTTAAAACTTTAGGATTTAACAATTTTGGTTTCTCTCTCCAATTAATTTTTGATAAGCACCATAAAAAAAACACAAATTATAGTGTTTTAATTTGAAAAGTTTAACTTCGTGTAGATCATAATTGAGTAGAATTTAAGTTGATAATTGTGATTTACATATGATCTTTACGCTTAAAATATGGTAAAATTTAAAATATTCAAACTATTTTGTGAGATAGATAGTAGTGAGATTTACCAAAATAAGAATTAAGCGCGAAGTTAAAAATATAAAAATAATTTCAATTGTTAAATGAAAGAAAAAAATAATTATTAGTTGTTGAATCTGAATTTATAAAAATGACATCTTTAAAAACCGTTTTGTTTTATATATAAGGGTGTTTAGAGTGACAATAATTGATAAATTTTAATAAAAGTTGTGAGCTCGTAATTCATATAGTGAGATAAAAAAATAATTTTTAGATATTTTTAATATTTTTTAATTTTCAGATATTTTCAAATATCCAAACGAGACATATAGATTAGACGGGAAAGAAATTAAGTGCCAAAAAGATTGACCGAATGGTCGTAGTTGCAGTCGATAAAAAATTTGACCGAATGGTAGTGGTTGCAGTCGATAAAGGGGTTGTTTGGTCTCCAATTAAATACTAAAATTTATTAAAAGTTATAAAAAATTTGTACTTTTTTTTAATTAAATTTTGTCACATATCACATTTACATTAAATTTTTGTACTTTTACTATACTTTTTGATCAATTTTTTTTCCAATCAAACACTCCCAAAAAATTTGACCGAATGGTAGTAGTTGCAGCCGATAAGTACTCTGATTTAATTAAAAATTTACTGTAGAAAATCAAAAAACTCTTCGAAGAATTTACAACCAAAATGATATATAGTAGTGATTATGTTGTAATTAAAGAATATTTTTTATGAATTTATTATTTTAAAAGCGATGGGCTTTTTTTAACGGTGGGTTGATCACAAGCTTTGCAAAGCATTCTGACTACCCATTTTGAAAAGAAGGAAAAAAAAAAAAAAGAAATTGATTATATAGGATTACCTTGGAAGGTAAATGTGACAGTTATCTCGTTTTATTTTTTTCTTTTTAGCATGGATTCTTGATTAAATGCCATTAAAAATGGCATTTTCACGTGCACATTATAATTTTGAGGTGCCAATGTACGAGTTGAAATTTTCTAAAATTATTCATGAGAATTGATATGCTTTTTCTTTTATTTTATTTTTTTTTTAGAGTCTATCACTTTAAATAAAAGATTATTAAAAAATACTACCATTTTCTCTAATATATTACGATAAAATAACATTTTATTATATACATATATAGTATCAACTTGCCGTTTTGATGAAGACATTTGGGCTTTAAAATTTTGGCTTCTTCTTGTTAGTGAAAACTAGTCCATTTTGAAATTTGGAGGGGGCACAGAAAGGGTGATGCCGTAGCTCCATATATATATATATATATATATATTTTGTGATGATGTGATAAATTAGAAAAAAAATAACTAACTAAAATGTTCTTCATTACACATTATGGCCATATCATCTTGGAAGAAATTCTAGTAGGCACTAAGCGTGGGTTAGGACAAGATGGGATGGAATGAAATGAAAAAATGGCAGTCCGGTACACAAAATTCCTGCCTTGCACGAGGTTTGGGGAAGGTTCGGATCACAAGAGTTTAATGTACGTAGTTTTATCCTGCATTTGTAAGAGGCTATTTTCACGAATTAAACCCGTGACCTCAGGTTTCACGGTGATAACTCTTACCGTTGCGCTAGGGCTCCCCATCAGAATAGAATGAAAAAAGGTAAAAAAAAATGTTTTTCTTTTCTCTGTTTTTTTTTTTTTTTTTTTGGTAATTAAGTGAAAAAGAAACCTTTGTCTTGTGTCTGTGAGTTTTATTAAAAAAGAAAAAGAAAAAATTGAAAGGAAATAAGTAATAGCTTAAGTTGGCAATAGTCAGCCTATGTCTGTTGTTCAGTGGAATGTTCTATTTATAGTGACTTGAATAATAATTAAAGCATACCTGCGATTTGACATTACGCACGCTTCCGTGTTCCTTTTTTCCATCCTTGTTTTAAATGCCCTTCCCCTTCATTTAATACCTCAAACCTCTCATTTAATACACCATGCCTTTCATTTAATGCTTCTGGTGGCTTAACACGGCATTACAACCAGAATTTCAGGGTCAGACTGTCTTCCTGTCACATCCGCCAACTACTCGTAACGAGATGAACTGACTTAGTTACTTCTTCAGAGATAAATACCCAGTCAGTCATAAGTATGGTGCATTTATGGTCATGAGCCCTCTTTAAGGCTGTGGGTCCCAGGCCCAACATTTACTAGCTGCCAATCGATCGGCCGAACAAACTAACTATTAAGGTTCTCGGCTATAGCCACGTAGCAACACACTATTTATAGGTACTAAGGCTCAGGATATTCTCTAGAGTATTAACTCAAAGACACGCGTTCGTGTATAGCACTCACGTGAAACTCTCGTGCCATCAATCATATGTTCGGCGGAACGCCACGTGTCACGATGCGACGTGCTCAGCGAATGACTACGTGGCTAACACAAAGATGCTCGATATTGGGCCACGTGGCCCTCGGTTATACTTGTTCGGCAATCCGTACATCTGAGTATTATTTTGCCCAACATTTTGCCCCCACTCTGGTTAGAAAAAGATATTTTCCGAGCAGAGTAGCAGAGCAAAGGAACCTTATCTTGCGGATCCGTGCAATCTTCCCCACGCAATTTGTCGTTTAGTACCTCCTTGACGCGCTTCAAATCTGATTGGACTCTTCTCTCTCCTCGTAATGACACGCGTAGTGCCCTTTCAGCTTTTCAACTGCTGCGCCGCTTACGCGGATTCCCAAATCCGGGGTGTTAAAACGTCAGTGGTCAGAAATTTGAAAATTGGGGCGATAATTAATGCCATTTTTGCCACTCGCTGCCTTTTCATTGGTAACGTTTCGATTGCCCCCCATAGCTACATACACGTATATATATTTACTGGTTCATCTTCATTACATCCTTTCTGCGATTCGAGCTACCAGATTTCCTTTGCTTCTTTTTCCCTGAGTCTTCATCTTTTCGAGCTTCCATCCCTCTCGTCGATCTTCTTTCCTGGTGAGTTAATCCTTTCCATCTTTAACCTTTTGTTATGGGTAAACTCGTGAACGAGCTTAATTCTGAGGAAAAAATTAGGGTTTTTAAGGAGAAATACCAAATCCCCCAAAATGTAAACATTAGGCTTGCCGAGGAAGGCGAGCGCGAAACAGGGGAGTTCCCCATAGTAGCCATCACCGAATGTGGCCTTAAGTTCCCCCTACACCCTTTTCTTCGCTCTATGATGAGCATCCTAGACCTCGGCCCTAGGAATCTTACCCACAATTTCTACAGGATAGTCAATGGGGTAATAGAAATAAATAGGCGATACGGATTCCACATATCCGAGTGGGATCTTTTTTACTGTTACTCTATCCAGAAGGTGAAGAAGGATGAGAACAGGTGGTATCTGAAATCCCGACCAGAAAAAGCCTTGGTCCACATGCTGCCTGATACGATTAAGTTAGAAAGTGACCTGTGCGTCGTCACGGGTCACTGGACACACGATCCAGACGAAGATCGTTATCCAATCGTCCCTCGGGTTTCTTTGGGCCCAGGTTGGTTGATTTCGAATGCTACCAATTCTTATTCTTCTTCGACTTTTCATTTTCTTTTTTAGGCACTCTAACTGTTTGATCTGATATCTGTGCAGCCGTCCAATCAAAGAAGTTCTAGGCCACTGGTATTCGTGCTGACAAGGATCACCTCAAGCAGGTGTTCACATTCCTTGGAGGTCCGGACCTTTACCCATTCGCCAGAGTAGTCCCGATCCGGTTCGGCTTCACCCCTACTCATCAGACATTCATCGCTCCCCCTCAAGATTTCGCAACCTCCGAAGCTATCAAGCGCCTTCAGTGATGGTTCCGAGCTTCTGCTAAAGAAAAAGAGGATTACTACGCCTTGAGGCATCCGGAGTGGGTTCGTCCACCTCCATTTGCCCTCCCATTGGTGGCCGAACAAGCTCCTGCTGCAGAAGCAGTGATTTCTGTCCCCGCCGAACAATCTAGGAGACGGAGGCTCGTTCTTTTGGACGAAGAGGAGGAGGAAGAAGAAGAAGAAGAAGAAGTTCAACCACCCTCAGCCTTCGAATACTTGTCGAGTCCCGAAGAGGAAGATGGAGGAGACATGGCCCCAAAAATTGATTACAAGAAGCTCGCCATGGCAAAGGCCAAAGAGCAAAGGGCCGAAGAGACCAAGAAGAAAAAAGCCGACGAGCAAAAAGCCGCTAGCAAAAGGAAGCTTGATGAGGGAAGAGCCCCTGCTCCTGCAACTGCTGAGCAAATTCTGAAGGTAAAGATGGAGAAGGGAAAGGAGTAGGAGGCGCTCAAACAAAAACCCTCTGGCCCTGAGCAGAAAAGGGCCAAGACGCAATCTACAGAAGCGGCCCAGGTTGCCGAATAGTCGAAACTCCCTAAAGGGACTGCTGGGAAGGGGGCAGCACCTTCCAAAGATGTTCCTCCAATCATGGATGCACCACCGAGGACTTCTGAGCCACTGCCCTCTCAGCCGATTGGACCTGTGCCACTCGCCATCGAGTACCCGACCAATCCGGTTTGAGACTCCCCTCCGTTCGTCCCAGAAATCCTTATTCCCAGCCTTGAGTTCCATCAGGGCCGGCCCTTCACCATCCAGGATTCAGCTTTCAACCATGCCGAGGAGTATCTCAAAGGTGTCCTCCCTCATCGGGATGTCCATGCCAGACGAAAAAATAAAACGGAGGACATCCATAAGATCTTAATGAAGAACGCCATTTCTATAAGTGTGGTGATGTTCCTTTCTGTATATCTTTTTGCCATTATGCTTTTTCTAACTCTCTGTTCTCTCTACAGACTTCTCTCCATACGATGGAGTTGATTGCTTGGAGCCGAACCTTCGAAGCCAGAGCCGAGCAGGATAGGTCAGACATTAAAGAACTTAAAGCAAATGTGAGGACCTTGGAGAAGGAGAAGAAGAATCTCCAATCCAGCAATGACGCTCTGGCACAAGAAAGAAGCCAGCTCCGAGATGAGAAGAAAGGGCTTAAGCATCAACTTAACACTGCCCTTGGCCAAGTAGCAGGGAGCAAAGCTCGTGTGGAATCTATGGACAAAATCCTGATTCGAAAAGACGAAGAGCTACTGGGGGTCAAGGGAAAACTTTCAAAAGCCGAGATTGAATTATCCTCCACAAAGGCCGAGCAAGAGCTACTCTTGAAGGAGTTGGAGGCTTCCAGGGCCGAGCAAACCAAATCGAAGCAGGAGCTTGCCAACCTCCGAGCAGAGCTCGCACTTAAGACTCAGACCCTGGAAGAAAAGGAAACTGCCCTCCGCGCAGCCAAGGAGAAAGCTAAAGCTGATGTGGAGGCGCAGATTAATGACTGCGTGGATCAGATGAGGGACGCTCACAACAATTTTTTCCTCGAGGGTTGGGAGGCTGCAATGAAGAAGAACAACATCGATCACACCAACCCCATATACATAGAGGTCCCTTATCCTGATCCTGAACGCCCAACTCCTCAATTCAGCTTCGAACGTCCACCTCAAACTCCCTCAATTCAGACTGCCGAAGAAACCATTGACGAGGGGGAGGATGAGGTGGACAGTGCCCAGAAGGACACCTCCCAAGCACCTAAACAAATTGATCTGGTTGTGGAGAGTGATCCCACTAAGGAGGGAGAGAAGTGAGCCTCTTTGTATTTTTGTTTTGCTTCTTTTTTTTTTATTCAATTCAGATGTAACAATGTGACGAACTATGTAAAGCTTTTGACTCTGAATGAATGAAAATACTCTAGTCTTTCTCTAATCTCGCTTCGTTTTTCCATGTCTTTGCTTCTTTAGAACTGCTGATGAATTGATTGAAAAATACTTTGACTTGGTTGCTGACGAAGTTTAGGGAGTGCAGCCGAGGAGTACCTTGATGTTTTTTCATACGAGATAGCTACAAACCCTTATAACAAATGCTAATGCCTCACCTTAGGTTTAGAATAGCCTCTTCGGTCGACAATTATGTAAAGTATATTGTAATTGTATTCTGATATATGTAATAAAAGCTTTTGGATTGTTGTCATTCTCGCTTTCTCCTATTGGGATTCTACCTTTATATTTCTTGTGCTTATGTTGAGGTACGTACCTTGGATGAATTCGTACCAATAATCAAACAATCATAAAATTGAACAGAACTGCTTTAAGCATCAAGCCTTGAATAACAAGTTCAAGTAATAACTTGCTCTTTATGAAGTAATTTCAAGTTTTGACTAAAAAGGCATAACTTTAATAAATCCCACATATCTCAATGAGCTCGGCTGTCAACCAGCTTTCATACAATAACGGACGAATCTATCTTTTGAAAAATTTCGCTTTTCAGTTCCATGCCGAGTATCGGAGAAATGAATTTTTATGATACGAGGCCTTTTGTACATTAGCGCCGAGCTCCTTTGAGAGGATTCTTCGTGTTGTGAAAGCTTTTGCTTCTATTGTACCAACGCTATAAAAACTGAGCGTGGCTTCTTTTCTTTCCAACTAATAAACCGAGGAATTGAATCCTGGCTTAAAGAACGCATCTGGTCAATGAACAAACCATGATTGGGCCAGCATCAGAAATGATGTGGATTCTTATACTAGTTGTCAGCAAGCCGAGCACGGTTCCTTTTTTATAATCCTTTTCAAAAAACTGGGGAATTGAATCCCAGTCTAAAGAGAATTCCTGATCAGTAAAAAAACAAGGATTGTACCAACGCTGGGCAAGCCGAGCGTGGCTCCTTTTGATAATCATTTTCAGAAAACTGGGGAGTTGAATCCCAGTCTAAAGAGAATTCCTGGTCAGTAAATAAGCCAAGATTGTACCAACGCTGGGCAAGCCGAGCGTAGCTCCTTTTGATAATCCTTTTCAGAAAATCGAGGAATTGAATCCCAGTTTAAAGAGAATACCTGGTCAGTAAATAAATCAGGAATGTACCAACACTGGGCAAGCCGAGCATGGCTTCTTTTGATAATCCTTTTCAGAAAACCGAGGAATTGAATCCCAGTTTAAAGAGAATACCTGGTCAGTAAATAAACCAGGAATGTACCAACGCTGGGTAAGCCGAGCGTGGCTCCTTTTGATAATCATTTTCAGAAAACTGGGGAATTGAATCCCAGTCTAAAGAGAATTCCTGGTCAGTAAATAAACCAGGATTGTACCAACGCTGGGCAAGCCGAGCGTGGCTCCTTTTGATAATCTTTTTCAGAAAACCGAAGAATTGAATCCCAGTTTAAAGAGAATACCTGGTCAGTAAATAAACCAGGATTAAACCGACATCCAAAGGGATGTGGCAACTTTCTGTACCGATGCTCGTTGAGCTGAGCATGGCTTCTTTCCGAACTACTGCCCAGAGAGGTGTGGCACCTTTCTATTAAGTAGGTAATTGTCTTAAGCTTGTGAAATTGTTTTATTTGCTTACAAAAGAATGGCTTCTCAACGAATGTACAAAGTCATCAACAATAAATGTACAACAATATTAATGATAATACAACTTTAGATGGGCTATATTCCGCGGTCTTTTGATTGACTTTCCTTCCATGTCAGTTAACTTGTAAGCACCGTTGCCGAGCACCTCCGAGATGACGAATGGTCCCTCCCAATTGGCTCCAAGCTTTCCTTCGGTTTGATCTTTTCTGCTCCCCATCAATTTTCTTAACACCCAGTCACCAGTGCCGAATTCTCTATGTTTGACCACTTTATTAAATTTCTTCCTTGTCTCTTGCTGGTAGTTGGCTAACCTTAGCGCGGCCAGTTCCCTTCTTTCATCAATTAGATCCAGACTCATAGCCATAGCTTTATCATTTTTTCCTTTATCAAAGGCTAGAGTCCTGATGCTCGGCATGCCAACTTCCAGCGGAATGACAGCTTCAACTCCACAAGCCAGAGAAAAGGGAGATTCTCCAGTTGATCTTCTAGGGGTTGTTCGGTATGTCCACAGCACTGACGGCAATTCATCTACCCACTTCCCTTTTGCTGCTTCCAGCCTTTTCTTGATACCACTGAGAATGACCTTATTTGTAGTTTCGGCTTGACCGTTGCTCTGGGGGTAAGCTGGTGTTGAATAAATGTTTTTGATTCCATATCTAGAACAATATTCCTTAAATGGGACACTGTCAAATTGCGTCCCATTGTCAGAAATAAGTGTCCTAGGGATGCCATACCTGGTAATGATGTTCTTCCACATAAATCGAATGGTATCAGCATCTCTGATGTGGGCCAAAGGTTCTGCTTCCACCCACTTAGTAAAATAGTCAGTGCCGACCACTAAAAACTTTCTATTTCCCAGGGCAATAGGCAGGGGTCCCACAATGTCGAGCCCCCATTGAGCGAATGGCCAAGGGCTGGTCAGCGGGCTGAGTTCTTGTGCAGGCTGGTGAGGTATGGAAGCAAACTTTTGGCATTTCTTGCATCTCCGAACATAGGCTTGAGCATCATACCCCATCTTCGGCCACCAATACCCTTGTGTAATTGCTCGGTGAGCCAATGATCTGCTCCTAGTATGTGCTCCACAGACCCCTTCATGTAGCTCATAGAGGAAGTCTTGCACTTTGTCAAGATGAACACAAAGAAAATAAGGGCCTATGAAGGATTTTTTTGTACAGCTTGTAATCAGGAGAAAGCCAAAACCTGGTAGCCTTTATCCTCAGCTTCTTCGCTTCTTTTTTGTCCTCAGGGAAAGTCCCATTCTTCAGGTAAATAATTATTGGGTCCATCCAAGATGGAGCCAAGTCAGTACACATTACCTCTTCAACTTTTGTTATACTCGGCTTCTTTAGGACTTCTAAGAAAACCTGATCAGTCAGCCTTATTCGAGAAGAGGCAGCCAGCGTTGCAAGTGCATCAGCATGAGCGTTATGATCTCTCTCAATGAGCTCCACGCTAGCTTTATTAAAGCTTTCAATTTTCTTCTGTGCCAATTGTAAATACTCTGCCATCCTCTCACTTCTAGCCATATACTCACCCTTCAGCTGGTTGGCAACCAACTGAGAGTCAATCCTTATTACAACATCGTTTGCCATCAATCGCCGAGCAATGTCGAGCCCGACCAAGAGAGCTTCATACTCTGCCTTATTATTAGTAACCTCGAATTCGAGCTTTATTGCATATTCTATTAAGACCCCTTCTGGTGTAGTCAGGACGATGCCTACGCCGCCTCTTTTTCTAGATGAAGATCCATCAACCTCAATTTGCCAAGGTTGTTCAGCCTGAAAGTGTTCGGCTGGGGCAGACTTTATTTCAATTTGCCATACTTCTTTTGTTGGATCAGGAGCTGGTGTGGTAAATTTCGCTACAAAATCGGTCAAAACTTGAGCCTTTATTGCGGTTCTTGGGATGAATTTTATGTCAAATGCACCGAGGGAAACTGCCCATTTTGCCACCCGACCAGACACATCAACCCTCTTTAAAACATGGCCAATTGGTTGATCAGTGACCACTTGAATGGTGTGTGCATGGAAGTAATGGGCTAACTTCCTGGATGCCATTATCAATGCCAAGGTCAGCTTCTCTAGGGGAAGGTATCTGGTCTCCGCCCCTTGCATTGTTTTGCTGACATAGTAGATAAGATGCTGCTTCCCTCGTTCTTCCCTCAGCAGGACGGCACTGACTACATGTTCTGAAACTGTCAGATATAGCTGCAAAATATCCCCCGGCTGCGGTGTTGATAATATCGGGACAGTTGTCAGGTATTCTTTAAGCTTCTCCAGTGCTGCGTCTGCCTCAGCATCCCATTGCATCTTGTTGACACCTTTTAGCAATCTGAAGAATGGTCGGCATTTGTCAGATGATCTACTGATGAACCGATTGAGTGCCACTACCATTCCTGTGAGCTTCTAGACTTCCTTTTTTGTGCGCGAAGGAGAAACAGATTGGATAGCTTGTATTTGATCGGGATCAGCTTCAATTCCTCTTCTGCTCACCAAGTGGCCCAAAAATTTACCCCAACCAACTCCGAAGGCACACTTGGCAGCATTTAGTTTTAACCCATACCGATCAAGGGTCAAAAAGACATGCTGGAGATGTTGCAGATGCGTGTTCGGCTCCTTGCTCTTTACCACCATATCATCGATATAGACCTCCATCGTCTGTCCGAGGTCTTCTTTGAATATTTTCGTAACCAACCGCTGGTAGGTTGCTCCAGCATTCTTCAATCCAAATGGCATAACCCTGTAACAGTATATGCCTCGAGGGGTTATGAAAGAAGTCTTCTCTTCATCAGGGCCGAACATGGGGATCTGGTGATATCCCCTATAAGCGTCGAGGAATAACATCCTGGAACATCCAGCCGTTGAGTCAACGAGTTGGTCGATCTTTGGTAAGGGAAATGGATCCTTCGGGCAGGCCTTATTCAGGTCTGTGTAGTCTATGCAAACTCTCCATTTCCCATTCTTTTTCTTGACCACCACTGTATTGGCCAACCACTCCGGGTATGAAACTTTCCGGATGGCCTCAACCCCTAACAATCGGCCGACCTCCTCTATGACAGCCTCCGCATGCTGGAGAGCTGACCCCCTTACCTTTTGTACCACGGGTTTTACCCCCGGATTCACATTCAACTTATGAGTTATAATTTCGGGGGAAATACCTGGCATTTCATGCGGAGTCTAGGCGAATGTTCCAATATTCTTCAAGAGCATCTCTGTTAGCTCCAGTTTCTCCTCGGCGCTCAGGCTTGTGTCGATCAAGAAGAATTTGTCATCCTCAGCAGGGTCAATCTGATACTTCTCCAAGCCTTCTATGGCTTTCTTCTGCGGATCACCGCTGACATCATCGATCTTCGGGGCGTCCTCAGGAAGCTCCGTCAATTGGACTTGTTCGGGAATGGTTTTGGATTTTAGGGCAGCAATGAAGCACTTTTGAGAAATGCTTTGATCTCCCAAAATGGAGATCACTTCCCCACAATAGGGAAAGTTCAACACCTGATGATAGGTTGAGGGGACCGCCTTCAAAACATGAATCCACGACCTTCCTACTATAGCGTTGTAGGAAGAAGGGGAATCCACAACAGTGAACTCAACCTCTTGCTCCACAGGGCCCACGCGAACGGGGATAACAACCCTGCCCAGAGGCCAGACAGGGGCGAAATTAAATCCTATGAAGGGGCACTCCACTGGTTCCAGATCTTCTTCGGTCAATCCGAGCTTCTTAAATAAGCTCAGGAACATGACTTCAGTTGACCTTCCCGCGTCCACCAAAATTCTCCTCACATTGGAGTCGAACATGCCCAAGGTGATTACCAAGGCGTCGTTGTGTGGCAACCGAACACCAGAATATTCGTCCTCACGAAAGGTGATTCCTTTCGTGGCGACCTTTCTCGGACGTTTACTTGGCTGACCCGCAACTCCCAAAATTTCTTGACTTTGTGGATTGGGGGCATGGTTGACGACGCTCTGGGGTCGTTGCTCCATATGGATCACATGGATGACTGCAGGTCTAGGAGCATCTCTGCGTGCCCTGGCTCTTGGTGGGGGTTGCACCTCTTCGGCAGTCTCCTCCCCTGCAGTCTCCTCTCGCTGCTTCCTTCGCTCTCTATCCTGTGGGGGTGCTTCCCTAGTTCTGCCCTCGTCTATGTACTCTTTAAGATGGCCCTTGCGTACTAGTTCCTCCAGATGGTGGCGCAATGATCGGCAGGCCCCGGTACGATGCCCCCGGTCCTGGTGGTACGCACAATAGTCTTTGGAATTCTCCTTCTCAGGGAAATCTGGCAGCTTCCTGGGCCATCTGAAATATGGCCTATTTCTTATTTGTGGGAGGATCTTGAAGATCGGTATTTTGAATACCGTATTGACCGCCTCGAAGATGGACTTTTCTTCATCTAGGAGTCGACGGCCACCTCTCCTGCTTTTATCTCCTCTTTGGCCTTGGGATCTCCTTTCTTTGTGTTCGACCGACTGTGTCTCGTCCTCCACCTTGGCGTACTTTTCAATTCGGCACATGAGGTCCGACATACTGGCTGCGAGCTTTTTGGTCAAGGAGAGCCACAGCCTATCCTCTTTCCGTAATCCTAGTTTAAATGAAGTCACAGCCAGTTGCTCCGAACAATCTCCTACCTCATTGTAGAGCTCCAAGTATCGCCGGGAATAGTCTCTCAATGATTTTTTGACTTTTCTCTTTATTGTGAGGAGAACGTCAGCGGTTTTGGGCTGTTTTGTGTTGGCCAAAAATCGGGTGATGAATTCCTCTGCCAGTTGCTGCCAGCTCCAGATACTGCCAGGGGGCAGTTTATGGAACCACTGAAGTGCTGTATTCCCCAAATTGGAAGGGAATACTCTGCACATAAGATGGTCGTTGCTGCTCCATAGTGTCATGGCCTGCATGTAATGGCGATAATGGGCCAGGGGGTCAGTTCTTCCATCATAGAGATTAAGCCTCGGAGTTTGGAATTTCTCCGGAGGCTCTGCATCAATTATTTCATCAACGAACGGAGAGGCAGAGATCCGCCCCAAGGCTTTCCTTGCCATCATGCGTGTGCTCTGGCCCTGAGCACCTCATTCCTCTTCTTGCCCCATTCCTCTACCTCTGCCTTTCCCGCCTTCTTACGCTTCAAAGTCACCTCTTCTTGGTCTGAGCTATCCGCTTCTTCTGAGTGTGCCTCCGGGGCCCTTTTGGAGGAACTCTTTTTATGGTGCACTTTGGCGAGCAGGTCAGCATCAGATCTCGCGCCACGTTTTGTTATTGTTTTAACGTGACGCGAGCCCTTTCTGGAAGGAGTGACATCACGTCGTGAGCGAGAACGTACCTCATCTTGTTCATGAGTGTCCCCGTCATCTTCTTCAGTGGGGTCCTCGTAAATAGCATCGTAACTTTCGTCAGATTCTAAGTCAGATCGATTAGAATCGGCTGCAAGGCTAGCAGTAGACTTTCCCTTCTCCTTACTTAATTCCAGCAGAATCTCCTCCAATTATGCTTGCTTCTCACTGGCCTTAGCCATCAACTCCTCTCTCTATTTCAGTGCCTCTGGGTCTTCCATTTTCCTTCTTCTGGCGTGCTCCAGACCTGGAGTCCGGATAACCAACGTACTCCCTTTAGTTTTGGCAGGGGTGGAACCGTCCCCTACCCGTGGAGATGATGGTGGAGTAGTGTTTCCACCTGAAGTCATTATGTGGACAAATACTAGAGACTTGATAAAGAAATAAGAAAAAAGCTGGTGAACAACAATACTGGGCTAAACAACGAGCCCCACGGTGGGCGCCAAATGTTCGGCAGCAAAAAATATCGCCGGAACTGCTGACCACGCCAACCGGAAATGCAATCGCCGACCTGCCGAACAAAGACAAAAAGAAAGGTTACGGCCGGAGTGGAGGTCTCTGGCCGAAAAAACCCTCCGATGCTTAAGTCAGCAAGTCGCTCAAAGAAGAAAACTTTTCAGAGAAGAAATAAGTAATAGCTTAAGTTGGCAATAGTCAGCTTACCTCTGTTGTTCAGTGGAATGTTCTATTTATAGTAATTTGAATAATAATTAAAGCATACCTGCGATTTGACATTACGCACGCTTCCGTGTTCCTTTTTTCCATCCTTGCTTTAAATGCCCTTCCCCTTCATTTAATGCTTCAAACCTCTCATTTAATACACCATGCCTTTCATTTAATGCTTCTGGTGGCTTAACACGGCATTACAACCAGAATTTCAGGGTCAGACTGTCTTCCTGTCACATCCGCCAACTACTCGTAACGAGATGAACTGACTTAGTTACTTCCTCAGAGATAAATACCCAGTTCAGTCATAACTATGGTGCATTTATGGTTATGAGCCCTCTTTAAGGCTGTGGGTCCCAGGCCCAACATTTACTAGCCGCCAATCGATCGGCCGAACAAACTAACTATTAAGGTCCTCAGCTATAGCCACGTAGCAATACACTATTTATAGGTACTAAGGCTCAGGGTATTCTCTGGAGTATTAACTCAAAGACACGCGTTCGTGTATAGCACTCACGTGGAACTCTCGTGCAATCAATCATATGTTCGGCGGAACGCCACGTGTCACGATGCGACGTGCTCGACGAATGACTACATGGCTAACACAAAGATGCTCGGCATTGGGCCACATGGCCCTCGGTTATACTTGTTCGACAATCCGTACATCTGAGTATTATTTTACCCAACAAATTAATTATTTTTTCTCTTCTAAATTGTCTTTCATCACCTAAATTGTGAGAAAGCGTTCGCCTCAAAAAAAAAATTTAGACTAAATATATTATAATATCGAATCGTTTGACAAATAAAACAAGGTTTACTTAATTTTTTTTTTCCCAAATGTCGTTTCTCCAAATAATGCAAATCAATTTGCGCTTCATCACCACGAGACCACAATTTGTAATTAATTAATGTATCACTTATAGAGAATTGTGCATGACCAATTCTTCTTCCAATAATAATATTTATTTATTATAAAAATACTAAAAATTATTATTTTAAAAAGTAATAAAAAATACAACCCATTCTTGCATTATTTTTACCTTATTGTAGTCTTATTTTATTTTATAAAAAATATTTAAATAATATTAAAAATGTCGTATGGAATTTGTAGCCCTGATTCGAGTCAAGGTCGAGATTTTCTTGCCTTTGATCCAACCGGATCCAATGAGAGGAGGGGTGGACCAAAGCGGGGTGGGTTTACCCAGACCTCAAGTCGAGTTGACTTGGGATCGATTAGACCCAATTTACATTTATACGGCAAAGAGAGAGAAAATAATAAACAAAACAAGAACTGTTTTTTTCTTTGGTAATTAAACAAGCACTGTTGTTCGAGCAATATGTCTTTTTTATTTTTTTTTTTAAACACAAACAAAAATTAAGGGAGTGTTTGGTTGATAAAAAATAAAGTAAAAAGTACAATAAAAGTATAGAAATGTGACATAAAAAGTAAAATGTGAAAAATTTTAATTAAAAAAATATAAAAAATAGTTAAAATTTGTAAATTTTGGTAATTTTTTACTGTGCCTAGCAGAGCCTAAAACGAACCTTCCTTATCCAAGAACATGAGTTCAAATCTTTGTAAGTGCGCATAGTTAATTGTGTGCGATGGGACGAGTTCTGCAGATTCGAAAGGGAGCAAAATGGGTTTGGAATTTCCACTTTAAAAAAAAATAATTTTCATAAAATAATTTAATAACTAAATGGATTTTCAAAAAAAAATAATAATAATAACCAACTGGAAAAAAAAAAAAAAAAAAAAAAAGCAGGAAGGAGGAATTAGAAGAAGGCACAGTGATCTGTCATGAGAATTATATATATATATATATATATATAACACAAATCTAACTTGGGTTTTACAAGTGTATATAATATATATGAAGGTATATTGATTACATTGATTTCCACGTATACAAATACCCAACAATACACACAAAAATCAACCCAAAAATCAATCTTTTCTTCTCTCTAGCTACTTGAGCGATCTATTAACTGCATGGAGGATCCAAATTCAAAATAATTAGAATCCTTCCTTTTCCAACTTTGAAATTAACCATGGTACTTCTATGAACCGACAACCAACAACTCCAAAAGAAATTACAGGCGGCTTAGGCGGCGGATGGGGCGGTGATGAAATGAACAACTCCGGCCTCCGACAGCGCCACCGTGAGTTTCTGATCAGCTTCACCTTCAACTACTGTTGGAATAATATTGTTTGGAGTACTACTCCTCCTGTAATCCAAAGACTCGTCGTTGTATATATCCCACCATTTCTTTACCAGCACCTTGATGTCTTCCCTATCCATGTTCTCTTCTTCCCCAGTATACCTCCACGGCTTTGATCCCTACACGTACAATCACAATTGAAAAAAAAAAAAAAATAAATGATGAATTTATTACTCCATTAATTTACAATATCAATAGATACAATTAGCTTGAACAGATTTGAGTAAGGAAAATTTTGGGCAATTCTTTGCTCCTAGAAGTTTCATCAAGAATTTTGTTTTGTACTTTGTAAACCAATCAGTTTTGAAATAAATAATATATTAAAATGGTAGAAAAATCATATTTAAAGAATTTGAAATTTAGAATATTAATTGGGTTAAAAAAGACTATCCACGCTACCAAAAATAATAAGAGCCGACTTGTGGCTTCTTGTTTTACCTAATCATTCAAATTAATTATTCAATAACCTTTTTCCAGGTAAATTCTCGTGTTAGAATTGCATTAATTTGATGGTATACGCGATCATCCATCACTCACCGCAGCACAGTAGTGAACAACTTTGACTTTGTGAAGCTCGACGTTCTCTGGGTGGCGCCACAGCATGGCCAGAACAAGGTTGTAAACTGGTGGGATGGGCTTGTAAATCTCCTTAAAGAACATGTTCAGAAAGTCCTGCACACATCGAACAAATCTTTCTGAGGATTGGAGCGCCATTTGTCACCCTTAAATAATTGATTGTGAAAAAAGAAAATTAATAAAATAAACTGACATCGTAATTGAAGTCAACTCTGCATTCTTTATCTCGATCGAATTTAAACATATTCATTTATTTTTAATTAATTTAGATAACTGATATCATAATTAATGTCATCTCGATATCTTAAAAAAATAAATGTATTTAGACAGTTAAAATTTATCAAATTGACATCAATTGTAATATCAGCTACCCGATCCGATTGTGAAAGTTAAAAAAAGTAAAATTTGCCTTTGGCCAATATATATATATATATATAGATATAGATATAGGAGGGTGAGATGAGAGGAATTAATGAAATGGGTTGTGAGCAAACCAACCTGCTCGGCAAAGGTGGTGGGAGGGGTGACTTTGAGGGTGTTCAAGAGGTCATGGTAAACGGAGAGACTGGGCTCGTACACAAACATGCCAGCGTTGAAGTAACGTTGAGGTCTGGGGCCCAACTCTTCCTCCGGCCACTGAACCTTGTCGGGGCACAGCTGGCAGTAGCCGATCTTGTACTGGGGAGTATGGGACCATGACTTCTCGCAGAAGCAATCCATCACCGCGTAAAAGTAACCGTCCGGCTTGTCGAAGAGGTGGTCTATGTTGTCGAACACCTCAATATCTCCGTCCAAGTATATCATCTTGTGGTACTCTACAAACTACATGCAAAATTTACTTCTAAGATTATTTCATGCGGATATATACATGTGTCGGGATAGATTAAGTCGAGTTTGGCAAGAAAAAAGGGTTTTAATTTTTTAATTTTTTATTTTTTTGGTTAGCTGATAACCTAAAAAAAAACTAAAGTACCGTTTGATATATTTATTTTGAGCACGTTTTTAATTGTGTGTTTTTGAAAATGTGAAAACAATTCAAAATACATTTTAGTCACTTATGTTTTAAAAATCTATTTTAAAAATAAAAACTAAATTTACACATAGAATATAAAATAATAAAAAATTATCTTGAACATTTTCAACGCAAAATAAGAAAAGCTTAAAATACATAAAAAAAGAGAATGTTAAAATAAATGTGTTCTTTGTTTGCTATGTTTTGTAAATTTTAAAGTATATATAGAATATATAAAATAGAAGATAAAAAATCAAAAAATAAAAATATAAACAAAATACATTAACTTTTATAACTTTTTAATAAATTATTTTTGTTCTCCATGATTTAAAAGAAATATTTAAAATATAAGTGAATAAATTCGATTATTTAAAAAAAAAAAAAAAGCAAAAGTAGCTGTACCAGGAGCCGTACCAATTTCTATTTTTATTTTTTATTTTTTTTTTCCAATGAACACCAACTAAAAGAATTACCTCCCAGATGCGGAGCTTGGAGTAGTTGATGACAAAATAGGCCATGGCGAACTGGGTGTTGTTCTCCGGCGGGTGAACCGGCTCGATTTCCCGGACTATGCACCCCTGAGCCACCAGCATGCGGCGGTGCTCCTCCGGCACGTCCGGCAGTATCGCCACCACAAGTGGGTACGCGGACTTCACCTTCCTCAGGCCCTTGGCTAGCCCGATGACTCCCTTCACGTAATCACCGTTCCCGGCCAAGAAAGTCACGTAAGCCCGGCTCGTCAGGCTCGCCGCCTTTGCCAGACCGCTGCGTCTGGTGGCCGCGCTCATGAGATTTGGAGCCATTTTTTGTCTCTAAGAGCAGAAACGATGGACAATACGAATTTTAAAGAGAGAGAGAGAGAGAGAGAGAGAGAGATTGAAAATGTTGAACTAAAGGCGAAGAAATGCCTGGTCTTGGTGAGGTGAGTGTGAGGTTCCCTGGGAGGTTAGCGTGGGGATGCTTATATAGGCGTTGGGGGGGGGGGGGTCGTTACGATTTTGTGATGACGATTGACGGCAGTCTTTTTACTCCTTAAACAACGTCGTTTAACTGGCGTTTGGTGTACCAAAATCAAACAAAATACACTATTTTTTAGTAAATTTTTATATTTTTTGATTAAATTTCGTTACATATTATTTTTATATTTTTTATATTTTTTTACTAATCAAACACTATTTTAATAATGTACTTTTGGGTTTTAGAAAATTGTAGTAAAGAATTAAAAGTCTAAATTTAATTATATTTAATCTAATATTTTTAATTTAATATAATTAAAATTATTTTTAAAACAAAAATAAAAAAATCAATTATAATACAATCGATTCAGAATATAAAAAAGTTTCATATTATTAAAGTATTGTCAAATTTAAGCTTTCCATTTTTCCACCGCAATCCCCTCCCTTAGAAGTTTTCACGGCAATAAGCTGGGACCCGGTACTTTTATGACAAGTTTGACGGGATGGTTTCCTATTCTCTTGGGTAGTTGAGATTTTGGGATTATCTGAACCCAAAGAAATCGGACCGTCCGTCGGTCGCTCTGCGGCGGTGATCAGATCTGACGGATTGCGTGTTTCCCGGAATTGAAAACTATGAGGTCGGTGGAAGTAAAGAGGGTGGAGTAATGAAAAAGAATGAGCGAACAGCCCGATTGGATGCAGTTAAAGCACGGGGCATAAATTTTATCCGTGAATTTCGTATTTTTTGTTTGGTTTGGCAGCTGAATTGCCTCCCCTCTTCTCTGGTTTTGATTTTACGCGGTATTAAATTTAACTCCTGCGGAGGATAATTTTTAGCTAAGGTTTGGGCTAGTTAAAAATTATCCCCCTTTAAGTGAATAAATTTTTGACGTTTTAACCTTCGTTAATAGTATTGTTAACTTGATTAAAATAAATATAATGCTAATAAAAAAAATAGATATGCCAACAAGTCAAAATAAACATAATTAAAAAAATTAGATAATAACCAACCATTCAAAAGTACATATTTAAAAAAAAGTTTTTTAAATAAATTTAAAAAAAATTAAATTTTCAATAAAATAAATAATATAACTTCAAATTAACCAAAAATAATTAAATAGAGTGGGTTTTACAATTTAATATTTAATTTAATAAATAACTAAGTTTAGGACACCACAAGGGCAAAAGAGTCATTTAATTGATTTTTTTCATCCTTCGCCCCCTCTTATTTATAAAACATCCAAACCAAGTCAAAAGTTATCACCCTCCATAAATATCACATCAATATTGGCCAACCCTTTAAAAATAATACCCACTCTTATCTTATACCCCCTCTAAAACTTATCCCCCTAAAATTTTAGCACTATCCAATCGTGCCCAAAGAATTAAAAATTTGAAGGTGGAATAATAAAAAAATAAGCCAAGGATAGAGTGTGTTTGATGTGATAAAAAATAAAATAAATTGAGATAAAATAAAATAATTTATTAGTTTATAATTTGTACAATAAAATAAAAAATAGATAATTTTTACAAATTTTTAATATTTTTTAAAATACCAAACACACCAAAAGACTTGAAAGTTGACTGTTTTACAGAATTACCCTTTGCCGTCGTTGTATTTGGGGCTCTGCCTGAGTTTTGTCAGAACCTGAGGACTTTTTCGAACCTCCAAATTCTTGGGAAGAGTAAAGGGACGTATTCAGTGTGCTCCGGCACAGGGTTCCTTATCCTTTTGACTTTAGGCTACTTTTTTTTTTTTTTTTGGAACCAGCTAGTTCGAATCTTTTCTTTTTTTTTCTTTTTTTTTAATAGCTTTTTCTTGTTTTTATAATTTTTTATTCAAATTTAATTTTTAATTTGATAATTTTTAGACATGTTATTTATATCTTAAAAAATATAAAAAAAACTACTGAAAATAGGAAAATTAATCCACGTATGAAAAAATTTTAATTTTATTCAAAAAAACCTAGCTTTTTTATACAAAAGTGAATTTTTTATTTTTAATTAATTTCTAGCAATTTTTAATAAATATAAATAATATGCTTGAAAGTTATCAAATAAGAGAAGAAAATATAAACTTTAATTAAAAAAAAGTGATTACTTAATTAATTCCAACCATAGCCTTATATCAATTTGATTGAAAAATGATTTAACTAATGCTTTGAATAACAAACCCTTTAGTGAACTAAAAAAGGGGTGGACGGGTCACCGGTTCAACCGTGATCAAACCGTGACATTATAATTGCATCATAAATTTATTTAAAATGATTATTTTTAAAAATAATATCGTAAATTTATAGTAATATTGCTAATAATTATCAAACTTTGTTGTTACATATTTTATTTACAAGTGGACATGAATTTTCATTTAAAAAATATGTGTATAATAGTTATGAATAATAATTTTTATAGGTAATTTTTATTTGTTATAACTAGGAAGAGAGAGAGGTGAAGAAAAGTGCGCGTTAATAAATATTAAAAGAATTTAATTTGCCGCTGGGTATGTTTGGAGTTATATAAATTTGTATAAATTTATAAAAGTTAGTGTTTCGTATTTTGTGCATTAAGTAAAAAATTTAAACTTTATAATTTCGTAATTCACGTTTATAAAGATTTGTAGAGTTTTATATTTTTTTTTTTAATTTAAACGGTGCCAGTATTTGATAACCCAAAAGTCTTTAGATTTAATATCAGAGTGAGCATAATTAACGTATTAAGTTTTAGCTATCAAACAATATCAATACTTCAAGGTATTGGAATTTTAATTCTAAAATAGGCATTGTTAAATTAAAATTCTCTAAAAGTAAGCTTGGACTAAAAAAACTGAAAAATTTCGATTATTTTGATTACTATTTGCTGATAATATGTCACTTCAAACAAAAGATGGTGCCGGCAAGTTAACTTCAATTTTTTTTTTACATTTATCTTTAATCTACTCACCTATCAATTGAAGAATATAAAACAGTTTTGGAAAAAAAATAATAACAAAATCACGTATCCATATAACAGAATGAAAGAGAAAGTTGCTAATTTGAGAAAAGTCTACTGTCGAATTAGCTAGCTAGGCAAATCCAAAAATTCTACCAAAACAAATCAACATGGAATAATTTATCATTATCATTATCATTAATTTCTTATAATACTTTTTATAATTACATGTTCTTCTTACAAGAAAACTAAATACAGGGACTTTATATATATATATATATATATAGTTAAAATCACATTATGTAATATTTAAGAGAAAAAAATTTAATAAAATGCATATATACTCATAGGTACCCACAGGAACAGAACCAGGAATTTGAGTAAAGGGAAAGTCAATTCTTATAAATTTTAATAATTTTTCCACAATCTAAAAAATACAACCGCATAATCAAGCAGTCTATTTGAGATCATAGATTTCAAAAAATAAAGTAAATTTGTAAAGTTCACTCATAAATTTTTTAAAAATTATTCAAATGATTAGGTTAGATTATTAATGACTTAAGTCAAAAATAAAGTATTATATATTATTAATGGTTCAAAGTAAAAGAGATGGGGTGATCATTTAAAAAAAAAAATAGATACATATTTATTTACTTTGGGATGAGGTGACTATTTTAAAAAAACATATATATTTATAAATGCTTTTTTTTTTTTTCGAATGGTAAAAAAACAGAAGTGAGAACGGGAATCCAGCTTGGGACTTCCGAGAAAATCAAGAACTTGAAAAGTTATTTCTTCACCATTAAGCTAACTACTTTTATAATTAGGGTGAATTTTACTGACCTCCCGTGAGGTTTCTGACACCAACAGAAACCTCTCCTGAAATTTCTGAAATAACACTGACCTCCCTTCTTTTACCAGATAAATTTCACTAACCTCCCTATGATCTATTTTTTCCCGTAAAAGTCCCGTTTGGAGTAAGAAAAAATAAGATAAATTGAGATAAAATATAGTTTAGGGTTGATTTTGGCGTCTTTTTTCTGAAAAGTAGCAAATTGTGAGATAAATTGAGATAAAATATAGTTTTGGGTTGATTTTGACATCTTTTTTTTTAGAAAGTAGCAAACTGTGAGAACGATTTTTCAAATCCGTTCCCACGAATTCAAAAAAATAGTGACAATGATACTCGTTTGAAAGTTTTCGATGCAAAGAATATGATTGTATAAAAAATTTACACATTCAAAAACCTCAGGGGAGGTTAGTGAAATTTATCTGGTAAAGAAAGGGAGGTCAGTGTTATTTCAGAAACTTCAGGGGAGGTATCTGTTGGTGTCAGAAACCTCAGGAGAGGTTAGTGATATTTACCCTTATAATTATTATAAATGTACTTATGTTACATGTATATATATATATATATATATATATATTAGGTGAGTTTGGTTTGTAATAAAATTCTAAAAATCTTTATAAATCCTTATTAACTTTATATCACATCAATTTTTTTCTTTCATTCCACGTATTACGAATTCTCAATTTATCTCACTCTAAACCAACCCATTATTTCCAATACTGGAGGCCAAGGCCATCCATAGTCGTCGGCTAGATCTGTCCATAGATACAACGCACTAAAATTTACTTAGGTAGCATTTAGTTTGTTTGTTTATTTTATGTGTTTTATGTTTTAAAATTTTAAAAATAAAAAAATAAAAAATATATTTTTTTATTTTAGATTAAAAATACTCAAAGTGACTTTTTTACTATTTTTCATTTCATCTGTAAACTCATTTTCTGTTCTTTAAAATAAATTTTAAAAATACAAATGACCAAATAATTTTGAGCTGTTTTTATTTTATTTTCAAAAGTACAAAATAAAAAATGAGTTTAAAATAAAAAAAATAGAAAAATAAATCAAATACTACTTCAATATTCAAAATTCAGAGAGGCACACATCTCAACAGATAACAAATAAATAATACTTTTACATGTTGGTGGGACCCTTAAGGAACATAATCAACTCCTATCCCCGACACTAACAAATCAAAAAAATAAAATTTATATATTTTTATTAATTATATAAATATATATATTATTCGCAATAAAAATAATTTAGTGCATAATTTAAATATAAAATTTTATACTTTAAAAAATTTCGATAGCTCGGTACACTTGTTCCTATCGAATTTAAAATTTTCAGTATTTTAATTTTTAAGATAAATTCAAAATAAAAGTAATATCTATAAAACGCAATTGCCTTGTGGTAGGTTGTGCTGTATAGGATCCATTACTCGCGCGAAGCTTCTTTCATAAATTAAAAAATTGACAAGAAAAGATAAAAGCAAAAGTCGACTAGTAATAAATATATGAACAAATGATGCGGGTCGGCTGGTGACCGCCTCCAACCGTCGTCGACCAAGGAACCGCCGACGGAAAACGGTAACGTGCGGCTAGATTGCACGAAAGTCATCACCTATGGAGCCACGTGGACATTGAACGGTCACGTGTCGCTCCCACAGGCGGCAGTTATTTTTATTTTCTTAACACATCCACCGAGAAACTAAATTTTTTTAATATTTACCAACACGCCCTTTTCTTCACCCTCCTCCCTCTCTAGTTATAATAAATAAAAATTACCAATAAAATTATTATTCATAACTATTACACATTTTAAATAAATTTATGATGCAATTATAATGTCACGGTTTGATCATGGTTAAAATTTTCACTAGAGGGTTTGGTATTCAAAGCATTAATCAAGTCGCACACGCATTGAATATCATTTTTCTATCAAATTGATATAAGGCTATGGTTGGTGGTTGGCACGCATTGAATATCATTTTTCAATCAAATTGATATAAGGCTATGGTTGGTGGTTGGAATTAATTAAGTAATCTCTTTTTTTTTTTTTTAATTAAAGTTTACATTTTCTTCTCTTATTTGATAACTTTCAAGCATATTATTTATATTTATTAAAAATTGCTAAAAATAAATTAAAAATATAAAATTCACATTTGTATAAAAAATGCTAGGTTTTTTTGAATAAGATTAAATTTTTTCATACGTGGATGGATTTTCTTATTTTTAATAGTTTTTTATATTTTTTAAGATATAAATAACATGTCTAAAAATTATCAAATTTAAAATTAAATTTTAGTAAAAAATCATAAAAAATGCTAGAATGGCGACAGATGGACGGTTCGATTTCTTTGGGTTCAGATAGTCCCAAAATCTCAACTACCCAAGAAAATACGAAACCGACATCCTCGTTTCCCTTTTCTTTTTGAAAGGTAAAGTTTTTTTTTTTTTTTTTTTATAAGAGGAGAGAGAAAACGCAAACTTGAGTCATGAGCAGGTAAGAGATGTTATTAATTACTGAGTTACAGATCACGCTCTTTTCACCGCCATCTCTTACATTAGGATTTTTCACGACAATACGCTGGGACCCGGTACCTTTATGACAAGTTTGAGGAGAAAGCTTAAATTTGATTATATTTTAATAATATGTGATTTTCTTATACTCTGAATCAATTGTATTCTACTTAATTTTTTTATTTTTATTTTGAAAATAATTTTAATTATATTAAATTAAAAAATTGAATTAAATACAATCAAATTTAGACTTTTTATTTTTTTATTACAGTCCCTTGAAATTCAAAAATACTTTACTAAAACGGAGTTTGATTGGTTAAAAAGTATAGTTGATTGGTTAAAAAGTATAGTAAAAATATAAAAACTTAATACAAATATGACATGTGGTGAAATTTAATTAAAAAAAAATTATAAAAAATTAATATATTTTGATTGATTTTAACCAACCAAACACCAGTTAAACGACATGTTGTTTAAAGGACAAAAAGACGGCCGTCAATCGTCATCACAAATTCCTAACGGCTTCTCCCCTTCTCCTAGATTCATCCACCAAACTTTTAGTATTTTTAAGAGCAAACCCCCCCCCCCCCCCCCAACGCCTATATAAGCATCCCCACGCTAACCTCCCAGGGAACCTCACACTCACCTCACCAAGACCAGGCATTTCTTCGCCTTTAGTTCAACATTTTCAATCTCTCTCTCTCTCTCTCTCTCTCTTTTAAAATCGTATTTCCCTTCGCTTCTGCTCTTAGAGACAAAAAAATGGCTCATAATCTCATGAGCGCGGCCACCAGAGGCACCAGTCTTGCGAAGGCGGCGAGCCTGATGAGCCGGGCTTACGTGAGTTTCTTGGCCGGGAACGGTGATTAGGTGAAGGGAGTCATCGGGCTAGCCAAGGGCTTGAGGAAGGTGAAGTCCGCGCACCCACTTGTTCGCGCACCCACTATTTTGTCATCAACTACTCCAAGCTCCGCATCTGGGAGGTAATTCATTTAGTTAGTGTTCGTTTGAAAAAACATAAAACTAAAAATAAAAATTGGTACAGCTCCTGGTTACTACTTCTTTTACCTTTTTTTCTTTTTTAATAATCGAATTTGTTCACTAATATTTTAAATTTCTCTTTTAACTCATGGAGAACAAAAATATCAAATTATTAGAAAAACTAACCGTTAATGTATTTGATTTATATTTTTGTTTTTATTTTTTATTTTCTATTTTATATTTTAAAAATTTCAAGACAGGGTAAACAAATTAAGAAATGGTCCAAATTTTTATATACGGGAATGTCCCTAAGATAATGTATATTTTTCATCAATCCAAATTACACTTAATTACAAAAAAAAAAAAACACAATTACTTTAACATTTTCTATTTTTTGTATTTTGAGATTTTTCTTATTTTACGTTAAAAACACTCAAAATAATTTATTGTCATTTTGCATTCTATGTATAAACTCAATTTTTATTTTTTAAAACACAAGTGACTAAAATATATTTTGAACTATTTTCTGTATTTTTAAAAACATAAAATAAAAAACATGCTCAAAGCAAATATATCAAATAATACTTTAGTTTTTTTCCTTTTCAAATATAAAAAAATTAATTTTTTAACAATTAACTAGTTGTCGAAAAAAAAATTGAACCCTTTTTTCTTACCAAACTCAACTTAATCTATCCCCACACATGTATATATCTCCTTTTCAAATAAAAAAAAAAAAACTAATGTTTTAGCAATTAATTAGTTATCCCAAAAAATAAAATAAAATAAAATAAACCCTTTTTTCTTGCCACACTCAGCTCAATCTATCCCGACACATGTATATATCCACATGAAATAATCTTAAAAGTAAATTTTGCATGTAGTTTGTACAGTGCCACAAGGTGATCTACTTGGACGGAGATATTGAGGTATTTGACAACATAGACCACCTCTTCGACAACATAGACCACCTCTTCGACATGTCGGATGGTTACTTTTACGCGGTGATGGATTGCTTCTGGGAGAAGTCATGGTCCTTCACCCCCCCAGTACAAGATCGGCTACTGCCAGCTGTGCCTCGACAAGGTTCAGTGGCCGGAGGAAGAGTAGGGTCCCAGACCTCAACGTTACTTCAACGCTGGCATGTTTGTGTACGAGCCCAGTCTCTCCGTTTACTATGACCTCTTGAACACCCTCAAAGTCACCCCTCCCACCTCCTTTGCCGAGCAGGTTACCCATTTCATTAATTCCTCTCATTTCTCCCTCCTATGTCTATACTTATATCTATATCTATATCTATATTGGCCAAAGGCAAATTTTACTTTGTTTTATAACTTTCACCATTGAATCTGATAACTGTTATTACAATTAATGTCAATTCAGAGAATTCAGCGGTTTAAATACATTTATTTTTTTTAAGGTATCAAACTGATATCATTTATAGTATCAGCTCTCGGGTCCAATTAAAAAATAATAAATGTGTTTAAACTCGTGTTGATATCGATTGGGGGGGGGGGGTAATCAATTATTTAAGGGTGACAAATGGCGCTCCAATCCTTACAAAGATTTGTTCTATGTGTGTAGGACTTTCTGAACATCTTCTTTACGGAGATTTACAAGCCCATCCCACCATTTTACAACCTTGTTCTGGCCATGCTGTGGCGCCACCCTGAGAACATCGAGCTTCACAAAGTCAAAGTTGTTCACTACTGTGCTGCGGTGAGTGATGGATGATCGCGTATACCATTAAATTAATGCAATTCTAACACGAGAATTTACCTGGAAAGAGGTTATTTAATAACTTGAATGATTTGGTAAAACAACAAGCCACAAGTCGGCTCTTATTTTTGGCAGCGTGGTTAGTCTTTTTTAACCCAATTAATATTCTAAAATCTCAAATTCTTTTGACATGTTATTTTACCAATAACCTTTAACCAAAAATGTGTTATAGTGCTAGAACTGTGTTAGATTTGCATCGGTGAAGTATTAAAAAATTATTTCAGGATGAATTGCACTTAAAAATTATCCCAAATCTAATTTTAGCTTATATATTTCAAATCATCTCAATTTATTTTATTTATTTTTTAAATTATCTAATTTTATCATATTTTATTAAATTTATCACATGATGGACGACGTGACATTTCATATCAAATTTTTTTAACAATAATTGGCCGAACACCATTTTAATTTATTACATTACTATGGCAAAGAGAGAGAGAACATTAAACAAAACAAGAAAATGGTGTTCGACCAGTATGCCCTTTCTCGTGTAAATACGGGGATTACTTGAACACATTTCCTTTATTTTTTAATTTTAGTTTTTTTAACATGCAACGATTGAATGGTACTTATTCATATCTATTATTTATCCTTATATTTAATGAAGAAAATAACATGCGAAGGCATTTGGTAATTGATAAACTAAGTATTAGGTGTTAGAAAAACATAAAGGACAAATATGGAGGAAATAATATATATCATTTAACTAAGCATGCCTTTATATAGGCTTACAAAAAACAACCATAGAATACTAATGGTTAAAAACCATAAATGTCACCAAATGCACATAACTTCTAAAACAAAGAAAACTCCCAAATTAACTCACACATAATTCCCTATAACTCAAAAAGCCACTACCGGTTGTACACATCAAACCACAACCGGTTACACAAAAACCAAAAGCCACACATTAATACAAACTAAATGCCACAAATAAAGTTTAATAATAAAAACCTTTTATTTTCTCAACACCCCCCTTAAACTTGATTTGTTACACCAAGTAAACTCTTCATTTTGATGAAAGTCTCCAACTTGAGGGGTTTCGTGAAAATGTCCGCCGCTTGGTCTTGTGACTTGATATATTTGAGTTTCACTTCTTTCTTCGTAACGCAATCCCGAATGTAGTGAAATCGGGTATCGATGTGCTTGCTCCTCCCATGAAACACCGGATTTTTGGCTAAGGCAATGGCCGATTTGTTATCAACAAAAATCTCCATTGGACCTTCCATTTGAAACTTCAACTCCTTCACTAAGTTTCTTAGCCAAATTGCATGACATACACATGAAGTTGCCGTGACATACTCCGCCTCGCATGTTAATAATGTGACTATGGGTTGCTTTTTTGACATCCATGTGAAAGCCGTTTCACCAATAAAAAATACAAACCCCGTAGTGCTCTTCCGATCATCCAAGTCACTACTCCAATCACTATCACAATAACCAACAACATCAAAATTGCTAGAAGAGACATAGGAAAGACCATACCCAATCGTCCCTTTGATGTAGCGAAGTATCCTCTTTGCCATTTTGAAATGCGTTGTTGTCGGCTCCTCCATAAATCGACTAATGATTCCAACCGAATAAAGAATATCCGGTCTTGTGCATGTCAAGTATCTCAGACTTCCAACCAAGCTTTTAAAAAGTGTAGAATCTACCTTCTCTCCTCCATCTTGCTTGGTGATTTTGACTCCACATTCCATCAGTGTTCCAACCGGATTAGCATCATCCATGTTGAACCTTTTGAGCACTTCTTTAGCATAGCCCTCTTGGGATATAAAAATCCCATCTTCACCTTGTTTGACCTCAATCCCAAGATAGTAACTCATGAGACCAATGTCCGTCATTTCAAACTCTTTTGCCATCTCCCTTTTGAACTCATCAAACATGTTAGGATCGTTTCCGGTAAATACTAAATCATCAACGTATAAACAAATGATTAGTATGTTTTCACCTTGCATTTTGATGTAGACGGCATGCTCATAAGGACACTTCATATACTTCTTCTCTTGAAAGTACTTGTCAATCTTCGAATTCCATGCTCTCGGTGCTTGCTTCAAACCGTAAAGAGCCTTCTTCAATCGAAGCACTTTGTCTTTTTTACCCTTGACTTCATAACCCAACGGTTGCTCCACATAGACCTCCTCCTCAAGAATTCCGTTCAAGAATGCCGATTTGACATCCATTTGATGTATATTCCAATGATTATGGGCTGCCAAAGCAATAATCAAACGAATAGTTTCAAGGCGAACAACGGGGGCAAATACCTCATCATAGTCGATGCCGTGTTGTTGACTATACCCTTTCACAACTAGTCTCGCCTTGTGTCTCTCAACATCGCCATTGGCATTTCTCTTTGTCTTGTATACCCACTTTACTCCGATTGGTTTGTGCCCTTTTGGAAGCTTGGTCAATTCCCATGTGTCGTTTTTCTCTATCGCTCGAATTTCTTCATCCATTGCATCCTTCTATTTTTTGTTTGCAATGGCTTCTTGGAAACTAATGGGCTCACAATCACCAAAAAGACAATAAAGAATTATGTCATTTTGATTTTCATTTACCTCATTAAGTTCCCGTAGACTTCGGGTTCCTCTTGGGCCAATTTCGTTCTCCAAATCGCTGGAAAATGCCTCCGTTCCGCTGGACGATGCATTGCATGACGCTGAGCCTTCAGATGACGACCGATCGGTCGACCGGGGTGACACTGGAATGGGCAAAACGTCACTTATTTCGTCCCTGGTTGGCTCGTTTTCATCGTCTTCTTCAAAGTATGGAAGGAAATCATACTCCTCCTCCTGTATATTTCAATCCCAAGAGACTTCCTCATCAAAAATAACATCACGACTAATAATTACCTTCCCATTCAAAGGATTATAGAGGCAATAACCCTTTGAACTTGCGTCATAGCCGATGAAGATGAGTTTCTCGCTTCGATCGTCGAGCTTGGTCCTTTTTTTCCTCCGACACATGAGCATATGCAATACTCCCAAACACCTTGAAGTGACCAATTCCGGGCTTTCTTCCGTTCCATGCTTCTTGAGGCGTCTTGTCAAGCACACTTTTGGTTGGAGCTCAGTTTGTCAAATAGACCGCACAAGCTACGGCCTCCGCCCAAAATTCCCTCGGCATCTTCTTCGTCTTCAGCATGCTTCTTGCCATGTTCAAGATTGTCTGATTCTTCCTCTCCGCCATGCCATTTTGTTGCGGTGTCCTTGGCACCGTTAACGGACGTCGGATGCCTTTTTCATCACAAAACTGTTTGAACTCATTTGATGTGAATTCACCACCTCGATCGGTTCTCATAGCCTTGATCGTAAGGTTACTTTCATTCTCCACACGCACCTTAAATCTCTTGAAAATTTCAAATACTTCCGATTTTTCCTTCAAAAAGTACACCCATGTTTTTCTAGAAAAATCATCAATAAAGAGAAGGAAATATTTACTTTTACCATGAGACTCCGGTTTGATCACTCCACACACATCGGCATGGATGAGTTCTAGAGGCTTCTTGGCTCTTGTCATAGACTCCTTCGGAAAACTACTTCGATGATGTTTTCCGAGTAAGCACCCTTTACACACTTGGTTCGGCTTGTGAATGTGCGGTAAACCCCGCACCATCTTCTTCTTCGACAAGTCTTCTAGACTCCCAAAATTGAGGTGCCCGAACCGTAGATGCCATAGCCAAGAGGGATCCTCATAACATGTCTTCAAGCATTTCGGAACATCATTACATACATTCAAAGGAAACATTCGGTTTTTGGTCATGGAGACTTTAGCAACAAGTCTCTCATGATTATCTCTCAAATACAAACAATTGTTTTTTATTTGAACTTCAAAACCTTTCTCTAACAATTGTCCTACACTTAATATATTGTTTTTTACATTGGGAATGTAATAAACATTTGTGATATATTGATGTTCTCCATTTTTTAACCGAATGAGAATTTTACCCATTCCTTTGATGGCGGCCAAAGAATTGTCTCTAAAGGCAATATTACCTTTCGCCATCTCGTTCAACTCCGCAAACATCTCGCGGTTCCCACACATGTGATTCGAGGCTCCGGTGTCAAGATACCACATGCTATCTCGACTCTCTTCTTCTCCCTTTGAAACCATGAATAAGGTCCCGTTCTCCTCCGCATAATTGGACTGCCCTTGATGGGCGTTGGATGTGCCGACGGTTGACCGGTTCTGATGCTTCCGGTCGATCGGCTCTGTTTGGGATGAGTAACACTCATTCGCATAATGTCCATATTTATTACAATTATAACATTTTACCTGAGATTTATCTCTCCCGGACCTTCCACCACGTCTTCCACGACCTCGGCCCCCTCTTCCTCTTGAAGATTCACACGAATTTTGAGAAACGTCGGTGTTGGCTTCACCTCTTCCACCATGGCCTCGACCACCGCGACCTCTTCCACGTCCATGACCATTCTCTTCTTTGAGTTTGAGTTGGAGAAGTTGTTCAACGGTCTCCGTTTGCTCCATCTTCCTTTTCTTTTTCTTCTCATAGGCTTGCAATGAGCCTATAAATTGTTCAATCGTCATGTTCTCGAGATCCTTCGTCTCCTCGATTGTCGTGGCGATGATCTCGAACTTAATGTTTAGGCTCCGTAGAACCTTCTCCATGACACGAACATCGGCGATTTCTTCACCGTTCCGTCTCAATTGGTTGACAACGGTCATTACTTTTGTGTGATATTCCGCTATCACCTCCGTCTCCTTCATCTGTAACGATTCAAACTCACCACGTAAAGTTTGCAACCGTACCTTTTTCACACGATCAGCTCCTCTATGAGTTGATTGGAGCTTATCCCACGCCAACTTTGACGTCTTGGCATTGGTGATAGTCTCGAACGTGTCTTCGTCTACCGATTGGTACAAGATATAGAGGGCCTTCTTGTCCTTCTTTCTTGTCTCCTTTAACGCGTCTCTTTGCGCTTGATCGGCTCCAACTTCCGCCGCTTGAAAATCGTTCTCCACGATCTTTCACACGTCTTGTGCTCCTAGTAATGCCTTCATCTTGATGCTCCAATTGTCGTAGTTGAGCTTGGTAAGCATCGGTAGTTGAAGCGGATCCATTCCTCCACCGTTGGCCATTTTTCTCTCGGTTTTTTCTGCACGCTCTGATACCACTCTATTAGAAAAACGTAAAGGACAAATATGGAGGAAGTGATATATATCATTTAACTAAGCATGCCTTTATATAGGCTTACAAAAAACAACCATAAAATACTAATGGTTAAAAACCATAAATGTCACCAAATGCACATAACTTCTAAAACAAAGAAAACTCCCAAATTAACTCACACATAATTCCCTATAACTCAAAAAGCTACTACCGGTTATATACATCAAACCACAACCGGTTACACAAAAACTAAAAGCCACACATTAATACAAACTAAATGCCACAAATAAAGTTTAATAATAAAAACATTTTATTTTCTCAACATTAGGTTCCGTTTGGGAACCGATAAAGTTACCAACTACTAATTTTTTGATTTTTTTTTTATAATGATCAAATTTATTCTTTTACATTTTAAATTTATTTCAAATATTAAAAGATAAAAATATCAAATTAACAACAAATTAAAAAACTTGCTACTAAAAAATTAATTTTTTTCTTTCTCAAACACCTTAGAAAACTAATTTTTTAATAATTAATCAGTATCCAGTTAAAAAAAAAAAATACCTTTCTCTTTTTTTTCCAAACTGAACCTCCCTTATCCAAGAACATGAGTTCAAATCCTTGTAAGTGCGCATAGCTAATGGTGTGCGATGGGACGAGTTCTGCAGATTTGAAATGGAGCAAAATGGGTTTGGAATTTCTACTTAAAAATTAAAAAAAAAATAAATTGATATTTACCGTCCCTTGACATTAAATATAAATTTAGAAATTTCTAAATTTCTCTCAACTATTTAAACCTAACAGTTATCTCCCCTAAACTCCAATATTTATCACTCTGAACCCCATTTATTGGTTTGGACACTTTAACAGAGTCAACTAACTTAATCGAATTTTGTTTACAAAAAAGATAACTATACCCCTAAGAAATACAAAAAAAAAAGAAATTCTCTGTCTATGAAGCCGTCGACGACCGAGCTTCCGGCGGCTTCAACCACGAATCCTCTGGTGAGGCGAGAACTTTATGGCTTGATTCTGATTCCGCCGTTGCCATTGATTCCAATTCCACGGCAGCAGCAGCCTTTCGATTCCAGTTCCGTGCAGGCCACAAATGGGTTTGCCTAGGGCTTTCCACCTGTTAACGTATATTAGATAATTAATAGTAAAATTTGGGTAATAGTTAGATAGTTAGTAGCATAATTTGGGTAAACTTATAATAGTCAAGTTTGTTTCTTATTTCTATTCTAATTCTACTTTATCACCTCTATAAATAAAGTTGCTATTTCATTCTATTTACACAGATTAATATACAGAATTTTCTCAGTTTCTTTTTATTCTTTCCTTCTAACATGGTATTAGAGCCCATAATTTTTTATCTTAGGTAGATTAGGCATACAATAGCCACATCTTTGATAATCAACAGTGCCCTTCCCAATGTCCCAGCATCGTCGCTGCCTCCGCTGCTGATTTATCCAACTTTATGTTACTTTTATTTATGTCATATTTAATTTTTTTTATAAAATTTTAAATTTCAAGTTTATCATTTGGAGATACTTTTTATTGCTTCAGTTTCTCTATTAAAGACTCTAATCACTCTGTTAAAAACTTGCACGCGCTATCTTACGTTTTTGGCTTTGCGTACTTTAGCCATTCAACGCATTCTCCCCTGCAAGCTAGGTTCGTGACCTCTAGGCGTGTAAGTAAATTTGGGCTCGTGATTTTACGGCGTATAACTAAAGCTACGTTTATGACCTCGAGGCGTGTAACTAGATTTGGGCTCGTGATCGTTCGACTTGTAACCAAAGTTACGTTCGTAACCTTTCAAGGCGTGTAAGTAGGATTAAGTTCGTGACCTTTGGGTATATAACAAGAGCTAAGTTCGTTACTTTTAGGCGTGTAACCTACGCGAAGTGATAGGAGTGTGTTAACTACTTTCTAGTTCTTAGTCTTCAAACTCAAGTTGGTCTCTAATTTCCCACCTTGAGTTTGAGAGTGAATGTTAACGTATATTAGATAATTAGTAGTAGAATATGGGTAATAGTCAGATAGCTATTAGTATAGTTTGAGTAGACTTATAATGGTCGAGTTTGTTTCTTATTCCTACTTTATTTCTACTTGAACACCTCTATAAATATTGTTACTATTCCATTATATATACACAGATTAATATACAAATTTTTCCTAGTTTCCTTTTATTCTTTTCTTCCAACACCACCGTTCTCTTCAAAGGCAGCTTCTCCGCTCTCCTGGAACAGATTCGAAACGGCCAGCTCCACACTGCCTGCGGCACCCCGGCAAACACCGCGCTGGAAGTTTTCTGCCGATTGGGTTTCGAAGCCAGCGAAACATATAATTCGACAATTGCTTGATCCGAATACAAATTCAAGAATGAGCATGGAGACCTGGGTTTTGTTTGTTTTCCAATTGTAATTTCAAAAGCTTTGAAAGTTGGATTGGGAAATCTAGGGCTTTCTCGGTTTGTGATGGTTGATTTGATTATGCCCCAAATGATAGGACGAATGCCCGGCTCAAAGAGCAGACCAACCTCGTGGTCGTGGGCGGAGGCCGGAGGAAGGAATCCAAGGATTTGGAAGAGCATGCGGAGATGAAGAAAATGTACGACCTAAGCGAAGAGTACCTCTGGCTGTTCAGTAGATGGATAACTCTAAAGCATTTGAGACTCTAATCAGAAGAGGTTGCTGCCATTGTCTTCAATCTAAGATAGAGCGTCCACTGGTAGCACCACATAAGACACATTATACTGCTGGCAAGAAGTTATCAGTTCCATTGAAACAAGTGCAGGGCAGAGGAACAACAAGGGTCTGCCCGACATTGAGCACAGAAGTATCCGATATCGGATTGGTTTCCTTAATCCGATATCAATTTGAAAGAGGGCCGCCACTTCGGAGACTTTGAGGTCCGCTAAAGGTCCCCATAGATTGTTTAGCGGACCAAGGCGTTGCAGGCGTCAGAGTTGGAGCAGGGGCTCGATCGTTGATTTTGAGGTTACAACACTCACATTGGCTAAAACATAGAAGAAGCCCAAAGCCAGGAAGGAGTAGAGTGAGATGGGTCTTCGATTCGTCGTATGAGAGGGATGAGTTTTTGTGAGAGAGTCTTGATGTGGTGTTGATATAGATAAAAAAAAAATGGGTTTTCTGCTCTGCTTTTCACCTGGTTCTAGGATTTTTGGTTTCTCACACCACAAAGAAACAGAGAGAAAGAAATAGAGTTTGCTAGATGTCCAAAAGCCAAAAAAAAAAAAAAAATGCGACCTTTTGGGGGGTTATGTTATATGGTTTTGGGATGAGAATTTTAGGAGATTCAAGGGTTTAATGTCTTTCAAGTTTCATGTGAGATATAATTCACAGGGACAGAGACTCGGGGAGAGAGATCCAGCTATCTAGAGAGAGAGAGTAAAGATGGGTGAAGCTGTGGTGTTGTTGAGCTAACACGGGGAATGGAGATGCTAAGGGTGTGCAGAGACAAATGTAATGACTTGCCTGATTACCCTAACGAGGCTGAGGAAAAAACTAATGAATAGTGTCAAGAGTGATAAATATTTGAATTTAAGAAAGGTAACTATCAAATTTAAATAGTTAAAGACGTCGTTAAATTATGCCTAATATTTATGAAGGTAACTGTAATTTGTTAAAAAAAAAAAACAAAAAACAAATAGTTTTGGTAAAAAAATTAATAACCAAATGGTAAGATAAGATAAAATAAAATCAGAAAGAGGAATGATGGAAGAAGAAGAAGGCACAGTGAGCTGTCATGAGAATTATATATATATATATATATATATAAAACACAAATCTAACTTGGGGGTTTTACAAGTGTGTATAATATATATGAAGGTATATTGATTACATTGACTTCCACGTATACAAATACCCAACAATACACACAAAAATCAACCCAAAAATCAATCTTTTCTTATCTCCCTTGCTAATTGAGCTATCTATTAACTGCATGGAGGATCCAACTTCAAAATAATTAGAATCCTTCCTTTTCCAACTTTGAAATTAACAAGAGTACTTCTATGAACCGACAACCAACAACTTCAAAAGAAATTACAGGCGGCTTAGGCGGCCGATGGGGCGGTGATGAAATGAACAACTCCGGCCTCCGACAGCGCCGCCGTGAGTTTCTGACCAGTTTCACCTTCAACTACTGTTGGAATAATATTGTTTGGAGTACTACTCCTCCTGTAATCCAAAGACTCGTCGTTGTATATATCCCACCATTTCTTTACCAGCACCTTGATGTCTTCCCTATCCATGTTCTCTTCTTCCCCAGTATACCTCCACGGCTTTGATCCCTACACGTACAATCACAATTGAAAAAAAAAAAAAATAAATGATGAATTTATTACTCCATTAATTTACAATATCAATAGATACAATTAGCTTGAACAGATTTGAGTAAGGAAAATTTTGGGCAATTCTTTGCTCCTAGAAGTTTCATCAAGAATTTTGTTTTGTACTTTGTAAACCAATCAGTTTTGAAATAAATAATATATTAAAATGGTAGAAAAATCATATTTAAAGAATTTGAAATTTTAGAATATTAATTGGGTTAAAAAAGACTATCCACGCTACCAAAAATAATAAGAGCCGACTTGTGGCTTCTTGTTTTACCTAATCATTCAAATTAATTATTCAATAACCTTTTTCCAGGTAAATTCTCGTGTTAGAATTGCATTAATTTGATGGTATACGCGATCATCCATCACTCACCGCAGCACAGTAGTGAACAACTTTGACTTTGTGAAGCTCGACGTTCTCTGGGTGGCGCCACAGCATGGCCAGAACAAGGTTGTAAACTGGTGGGATGGGCTTGTAAATCTCCTTAAAGAACATGTTCAGAAAGTCCTGCACACATCGAACAAATCTTTCTGAGGATTGGAGCGCCATTTGTCACCCTTAAATAATTGATTGTGAAAAAAGAAAATTAATAAAATAAACTGACATCGTAATTGAAGTCAACTCTGCATTCCTTATCTCGATCGAATTTAAACATATTCATTTATTTTTTAATTAAATTTGGATAACTGATATCATAATTAATGTCATCTCGATATCTTAAAAAAATAAATGTATTTAGACAGTTAAAATTTATCAAATTGACATCAATTGTAATATCAGCTACCCGATCCGATTGTGAAAGTTAAAAAAAGTAAAATTTGCCTTTGGCCAATATATATATATATATATATATGTAGATATAGATATAGGAGGGTGAGATGAGAGGAATTAATGAAATGGGTTGTGAGCAAACCAACCTGCTCGGCAAAGGTGGTGGGAGGGGTGACTTTGAGGGTGTTCAAGAGGTCATGGTAAACGGAGAGACTGGGCTCGTACACAAACATGCCAGCGTTGAAGTAACGTTGAGGTCGGGGGCCCAACTCTTCCTCCGGCCACTGAACCTTGTCGGGGCACAGCTGGCAGTAGCCGATCTTGTACTGGGGAGTGTGGGACCATGACTTCTCGCAGAAGCAATCCATCACCGCGTAAAAGTAACCGTCCGGCTTGTCGAAGAGGTGGTCTATGTTGTCGAACACCTCAATATCTCCGTCCAAGTATATCATTTTGTGGTACTCTACAAACTACATGCAAAATTACTTCTAAGATTATTTCATGTGGATACGTACATGTGTGGGGATAGACGAAGTTAAGTTTGGCATGAAAAAAAGGCTATAATTTTTTTTTCTAATAACTAGTTAATTATTAAAAAATTAATTTTTTTTATATTTCAAAAGAAAAAAAAAACTAAAGCATTATTTGACATATATGTTTTGAACACGTTTTTTTATTTTGTGTTATTGAAAATATAAAAAATAGTTCAACACACATTTTAGTCACTCATATTTTAAAAATTTGTTTTATAAAATAAAAAATATAAAATAATAAAAAATTATTTAGAACGTTTTTAACGTAAAATAAGGAAAAGCTTAAGATATAAAAATAGAGAATATTAAAAGTAAATGCAATTTTTGTTTACCCTGTAATTTTTAAAAATATAGAACATATAAATAGAAAATAAATAACTAAAAAATAAAAATATAAACAAAATACATTAACTTTTTAACTTTTTAATAATTTGATATTTTTGTTCTCAGTGATTTAAAAGAAAATTTTTAAATATTTGTGAATAAATTCGATTATTAAAAAAAAAAAAAAAAGCAAAAGAAGGAGTAACCAGGAGCTGTGCCAATTTTTATTTTTAGTTTTATGTTTTTTCAAACGAACGCTAACTAAATGAATTACCTCCCAGATGCGGAGCTTGGAGTAGTTGATGACAAAATAGGCCATGGCGAACTGGGTGTTGTTCTCCGGCGGGTGAACCGGCTCGATTTCCCGGACTATGCACCCCTGAGCCACCAGCATGCGGCGGTGCTCCTCCGGCACGTCCGGCAGCATCGCCACCACAAGTGGGTACGCGGACTTCACCTTCCTCAGGCCCTTGGCTAGCCCGATGACTCCCTTCACGTAATCACCGTTCCCGGCCAAGAAAGTCACGTAAGCCCGGCTCGTCAGGCTCGCCGCCTTTGCCAGACCGGTGCGTCTGGTGGCCGCGCTCATGAGATTTGGAGCCATTTTTTGTCTCTAAGAGCAGAAACGATGGACAATACGAATTTTAAAGAGAGAGAGAGAGAGAGAGAGAGAGATTGAAAAGGTTGAACAAAAGACGAAGAAATGCTTGGTCTTGGTGAGGTGAGTGTGAGGTTCCCTGGGAGGTTAGCGTGGGGATGCTTATATAGGCGTTGGGGGGGGGGGGGTCGTTAGGATTTTGTGATGACGATTGACGGCAGTCTTTTACTCTTTAAACACCCTTCTTTAGCTGGTGTTGAGTTCGCTAAAATTAATTAAAATATATTAATTTTTAATAATTTTTTATATTTTTTAATTTAATTTTTTAGATTTCAAGAGACTGTAATAAAAAATAAAAAATTTAAATTTAATTGTATTTAATTTAATATTTTTAATTTAATATAATTAAAATTATTTTCAAAATAAAAATAAAAAAATCAATTAGAATACAATCATTCAGAATATAAAAATAAAATATAATCAAATTTAAGCTTTTCCTTTTTCCACCGCAATCCCCTGCACTAAAGTTTTCACGGCAATACGCTGGGACCCGGTACTTTTATGACAAGTTTGACCGGATGGGAAACGACGACCTCGTTTTCCTGTTTTCTTGGGTAGTTGAGATTTTGGGATTATCTGAACCCAAAGAAATCGGACCGTCCGTCTGTCGCTCTGCGGCGGTGATCAGATCTGCGGATTGCGTGTTCCCCGGAATTGAAAACTCTGAGGTCGGTGGAAGGAAGAGGGTGGAGTAATGAAAAAGAATAAGCAAGGAGTTAAAAATTTGAAGGCGGAATAATAAAAAATAAGTAGTGGATTAAGAGTATGTTTGGTGTGATAAAAAATAAAATAAATTAAGGTAAAATAAAATAATTTATGAAATAAAAATAAATAATTTTTAAAAATTTTCATAAATTTTTAACATTTTTTAAAATATCAAACTCACTCAAAGAATTGGAGGTTGACTGTTTTACAGAATTACCCCTTGCCATCGTTGTATTAGGGGCTCTGCCTGAGTTTTGTCAGAACCTGAGGACTTTTTCGAACCTCCAAATTCTTGGGAAGAGTAAAGGGACGTATTCAGTGTGCTCCGGCACAGGGCTCCTTATCCTTTTGACTTTAGGCTACTTTTTTTTTTTTTTTTTGGAACCAGCTAGTTCGAATCTTTTCTCTTTTTTCTTTTTTTTTAATAGCTTTTTCTTGTTTTTATAATTTTTTATTCAAATTTAATTTTTAATTTGATAATTTTTAGACATGTTATTTATATCTTAAAAAATATAAAAAATACTGAAAATAGGAAAATTAATCCACCTAAAAAAAATTTAATTTTATTCAAAAAAACCTAGCTTTTTTTATACAAATGTGAATTTTTTATTTTTAATTAATTTCTACCAATTTTTAATAAATATAAATAATATGCTTGAAAGTTATCAAATAAGAGAAGAAAATATAAACTTTAATTAAAAAAAAGTGATTACTTAATTAATTCCAACCATAGCCTTATATCAATTTGATTGAAAAATGATTTAATTAATGCTTTGAATACCAAACCCTCTAGGGAACTAAAAACGTGGTGGACGGGTCACTGGTTTAACCGTGATCAAACCGTGACATTATAATTGCATCATAAATTTATTTAAAATAATTATTTTTAAAAATAATATCATAAATTTATAGTAATATTGCTAATAATTATCAATATTTGTTGTTACATATTTTATTTACAAGTGGACATGAATTTTCATTTAAAAAAATATGTATAATAGTTATGAATAATAATTTTAATTGGTAATTTTTATTTATTATAACTAGAGAGAGAGGTGGGTGAAGAAAAGGGCTTGTTGGTAAATATTAAAAAATTTAGTTTGCCGGTTAGTGTATTTGGAGTTGTATAAATTAATAAAAATTAATATTTCTTATTTTGTGCAGTAAATAAAAATTTTAAATTTTATAATCTCATAATTCATATTTTTAAAAATTTGTAAAGTTTTATATATATTTTTTTAACTCTAAACAGCGCTAGTATTTGAGAACCTAAAAGTCTTTTAGATTTAATTTCAGAGTGAGCATAATTAACGGATTAAGTTTGACTTACCAAACAATATTAATACTTCAAAGTATTTGAATTTTAATTCTAAAATAAGCGTTGTTAAATTAAAATTCTTTTAAAGTAAACTTGAGCCCAAAAAAAAAAAAAAAACTCAAAAATTTCGGTGATTTTGACTATTATTTGCTGATAATATGTTACTTCAATCAAAAGATGGTGGCAAGTTAACTTAATTTTTTTTGTCTTTTACATTATCTTTAATCTACTCACCTATCCATTGAAGAATATAAAACAGTTTTGGAAAAAAATAATAACAAAATCACGTATGCATGATCTGCCATCTATACATAAGAATGAAAGAGAAAGTCGTGAATTTGAGAAAAGTCTACCGTCGAATTAACTAGCTAGGCAAATCAAAGTCTTCTACCAAAACAAATCAACATGGAATAATTTATCATTGTCTTTAATTTCTCATAATGCTTTTTATAATTACATGTTCTTCTTACAAGAAAACTAAATACATGGACTTTATATATATATAGTTAAAATCACATTATGTAATATTTAAGAGAAAAAAATTTAATAAAATGCATACATAGTCATAGGTATTCACAGGGACAGAACTAAGAATTTTAATAAAGGGAAAGTCAGTTCTTATAAATTTTAATATTTTTTCTACAATTTACGAAATACAATTACATAATCAAGCAGTCTATTTAAGATCGTAAGTTTAGAAAAATAAAGTAAATATGTAAAGTCTACTAACAAATTTTTTAAAAATTATTAAATTGACTAGGTTAGATTATTAATGACTTAACTCAAGAATAAAGTATTATATATTATTAATGCTTCAAAGTAAAAAAAGATGGAGTGACTATTTTAAAAATATATATACATATTTATTTACTTTGAATGAGGTGAATATTTTTAAAAATATATATATATATATTTATAAATGCTTTTTTTTTTCTTTGAATGGTAAAAAAACAGAAGTGAGAACGGGAATCCAGCTTGGGACTTTCGAGGAAATCAAGAACTTGAAAAGTTATTTCTTCACCATTAAGCTGACTACTTTTGGTACAGTTCTTTTAGTGGCTTCCCGGCTTCTTCGTTGTGATATATATATATATATATATATTTCTAATACTGGAGGCCATGGACATCTATAGTAGTAGGTTAGCTCCGTTCATTAGGTACAACGCACTAAAATTTACTTAGGTAGCATTTAGTTTGTTTTTTTATTTTTTATTTTTATTTTATGTGTTTTATGTTTTAAAATTTTAAAAATAAAAAAATAAAAAATATTCTATTTTTTTATTTTAGATTAAAAACGTTTAAAATAATTTTTTTATCATTTTTCATTTTATGTATAAAGTCATTTTTTATTTTTTAAAATAAATTTTAAAAATTAAATACTTTTGAGCTGTTTTCTTTACTTTTGAAAGCACAAAATAGAAAATAAATTCAAAATAAAAAATAAAAACAAAAGAATAGAAAAACAAATCAAATACTATCTTAATATTCAAAATTCAGAGAGGCGCACTTCTCAACAAATAACAAATAAATGATACTTTTGCACGTTGGTGGGACCCTTCAAGAATAGAATCAACTCCTTTCCCGGACACTAACAAATCAAAAAATATAAAATTTATATATTCTTATTAATTATATATATAAATATAATATTTGCAATAAAAATAATTTAGTACATAATTTAAATATAAAATTTTACAATTTAAAAATTTTCGATGGCTCAGTACATGAATTCCTATCGAATTTAAAATTTTCAGTATTTTAATTTTTGAGATAAATTCAAAATAAAAGTAATTTCTATAAAACGCAATTGCCTTATGGTAGGTTGTGCTGTATAGGATCCATTACTCGCGCGCGAAGCTTCTTTCCTAAATTAAAAATTGAAAAGAAAAGATAAAAGCAAAAGTCGACTAGTGATATACAGATAAAATAATAAACAAAGTAATGTTCTTTTTAATAAAATAATGAATAAATGTGGCTGGTCGGCTGGTGACCGCCTCCAACCGTCGTCGACCAAAGAACCACCAACGGAAAACGGTAACGTGCGGCTAGATCGCACGAAAGTCATCCCCTGGGGAGCCACGTGGATACCGTACGGTAACGTGTCGCTGCCACAGGCGTCAGTTATTATCTCTTTGGAAAACCTAACCGATAAGGCGGGATCCACAAATTTCATGCAGCGGGGACCACTTCGTTTTAAGCGAAACCCGCGTGCAAAACGCGTGGACCCCACACTCGCGCTGTCTGACTGCGACGCCACGTGGCAGTATTTTATTCAAAGGACGGCGTATCGCCATGGGGCGAAGCTGCCGCCTTCTAGGCGGGGTGCCTTTTTCTGGTTCGGTTTAGTTTTGGGTTGCGTGACCTGCGTTACTAATAGGAGTTTAGATAAGGTAATTAATAATTAAGGATAATTCTTTGAATTTTATAGTAAAATTTGACTAGGAAAAATGGACGTAGTTGTGTTTTATTGACTAATGACTTGCTTTCACACGAATATTCTACAATATTCTACTCACTTTTTATTAAAATATTATTTTACGACACCTTATAATATATGAGTCTAATAATGAAAATATTTGAAATTATAACCATTAGTATAAATTTATAAAAATTATAATTTGATAAGTCGTATTGTGAGTAAACAATTTAAAATCTGTAGAAATTTGTATAAATTTGTAAAGATCTATATGAGCCATTATTATATATGGGTTATGTTTAATTAAAAGGATTAGATGATGGAGTAAATAATACTGGAATAATATATAAGATTTGATCTAGTATAGAATAAATTTTTTATGTTTTTTAGTGATTGGTTGGTGAGATATAAAATGGGATAAAATATAAGATTTGAACTGAAATATAACAAAAAATAATTTTAAACCTTTAGATTTTTGCTAAAAGCAGATCAAGGATAAAAATACGATTTTAACATATAAAATCCAATTAGAAGTTCTAATACTGCAAATCTAATAAATGAGTAACATGTTAAGTTGGTAAAAAATAATAAACTATATCTCTAATCCCCATATCATGTCCGGTAAACAAAACACAATTATAGAGGCTGCGTTTGGTTTACAAACAAACACCAAAAAATTTTATAAATCTTTATTAACTTTATATTATATCAACTTTTTTCTTTTACTGTATGCATTATGATCTCTCAATTTATTTCAATTTATCTTATTTTATCTTACTCCAAATATAAAAATAGTCTCATGCCGTAACAGCAATGATCATGAAATTTGTTGTGAGTGTCTCGTGCAGTAATAGCATTGATCGAACAGCCGTATCACTCGGCAATCTACCATAATATTAGGGGTGCTCCTAGTTCGGTAGCTCTGGAGGAAAAAAAAAAAACCGAACCAATAAAGTTGTTTTTTTTTTTTTCTAAATCAAAACCAAATCATTGTAAATGGTTAATTGTTCGATAGTTAACCGTTCAAATTGGTCCGATTATTCTTTGTTATCAGTTTTTTTAATAAAATAATTATCAATCTATAATTAATTAATTATACATTTAAGAATATAAAAAAATCAAAAGTCAAACATAATTTGACGATAATAATAACATAATTTCAGTTTTGATTACTTGAAAAATAAAACCACTAATAAACAAACAAACAAAAAATATATATATATAATATATTAATATATAATAAATATAATTTATATTAATAATAAAATCCGGTTGATTAACAGAACCGACGATTAGTGTATATTAAAAACTAAAATCGAACCAAAAACTGAAAATTAAAAAAAAAAAAAAAAAACCAACCAAAGCCATCGATTTGGTTAACCGCAATTTTCGATTTAGTTTATTCAGTTTAATTTGATTCGGTTCGATCTTTTAGTTTAGGATAATTTACATTGACACCCTTTGAACTTTTAACAAGTTACACTTACACTCCCTGTAGTCCCTCTGCTTTTAGAAATCACAGAATAACTCCTGGGAACTATTATGGACTACACAACTATTTACAGAAATACCCTAATAGTTTTTAGTAATCACAAAACACACTTTTAAAATCCGCACATTCTTCTTAATATCATACTTTTTATATTTATGATGTTTTTTTGTTTCTTGATCTATTCCACGATCTACGAATAAATCCATTAATATTAGATACAAATCATACAGAACGGTTAAAGGGCTTCCTGAAACTTTAAAATCACATATACAAGAAGAAAAAGATTCAATAGAAGCAAAAAAGATATAATAAACTCTAGTATCATAATTCATATGCTACTGACTTTCATAATATTCATAATCTCAGAACCGTCTAGGCTTTGATACCAATAGATTTTGAGCACTTGGACCCTCCGGTCAGGAAAGTAAGAAGAATACTTAATACGATAAAATACTCAAACTTTTATTGATTAAGTAGAAGATATATTACAGAGATATGGAGAGAGCACTTCTGAATTTTTTGTGTCTTTCTTCAATACATCAAGACCCCTTAAATAAATTTCAGATGCAAACTCCAAACTTGGAATTCAAACTTACAAAATAAAAGATAAGGTCAGAAAAGAAAAGATAACTGACAAAATAAAAAATAGTACAATAATGGAATTGCTTTTGGTTAAAGCAGACTCTTTCACATGGTCTTTACATGGGCTTTGTTGTGTGCTGAATAAGGGTGCAGTCAGTTATGGTCCACTTCTGAAAAAAGTTTTATTCTTTTTCTTTTGGCAGTATTCCTGGTTGCTCCACTGCGCTTCCGTGATGGTGTAGATTTTTTTAGCCTTCCATCATGTTTTCAATGTTGTGCCACTCCTCCTCAGTCATATTTTTTCAATAATCTTGATCTGTTTGGGCATCTTCAGCTGCGAGTATGGCTTCTAATTCCATTTTGGCTTCAAATTTTTCATATGTTTCATCAAGGTAAATTGCTACATCTGATAGAAAATCAATTTCCATTCTACTAACTTTGTTTAAAAAGTCGAGTGCTTCTTTCTTCTATTTTTCAGAAGCTTGAAACATTAATGGCGTTAGAGGAGAAGATACGAACAATCTTCTACCAACTGTTACCATGTGCTTTTCTGAAAAGTTTAGTAGAATTTTGGCATGGTAAATAAATTATACCCAAGACCACAACAGAATTTGTTCTTCTGAAGTGACTTCATTTTTCGCCAGTTTAGTAGAAACATAAGTATCAATGATAGAATATTCCCTTAGCTTCCAGATCTTATACGGCTTGTAAAATCTTTCATTGTATCGCCATCCAACAACTTCAAATGCCATGGTTTTTCTTTTAAAACTATAGGGAATTTTTCTGATCATGGTTTTGATCATAGCTAAAAAATCTTAGTAAGCTGTTGCCTCTGATGGATTGAAGATGTTTTTTTTTTTTTAACCAAACCCAATCAATTGCTTCGAACCTCCAGTTGTCACTTTGAAGCTCAAATTGAATTTTTTGATATGGAAAACAAAATCAAATCTGGTTTTATCAGAAAATTCTTGAAGGATTAGCTTAATCTTTTAATCATTAATATATTTATTAATAATTGAAAATACTGCCCTAGGAATGACTTGTTTAACCTTTTCATAAAGTTTTATTTTTTTGACTTTTTCAAAATAAGCATTGCCATTAGCAATTTCTAAAATTTTCATGATTTGTTGGATTTCAGAAATCTTTTGGTAATCGAATAAAATGGTTTCAAAGTCAAAATTTGAAATCATATTGTTTGACAAATTTTTTTAACTTATTAATTTTGTCTTGGAACTTTTTTAGCTCATAAGCCATTCCGGTCATTATTTCATGAAATTTATAGTTTTTTCCTGAAATATGACTTTTCCATAATTTATTCACGGGCTCATGGAGTTTGGTCTCCAAACTAGGATTGAAGAAATCTAGTATGGCTTCTTCTGTCAAGGCAAGTAGCTTTTTAGCACTACTTGAGCTTAGTTTCCTTGTGACAAGCTTTTCTGGAATGTTTTCCCAGAAGAAACATTTTCAGCTTGTTTAGCTGCTACTTTTTTACCCTTAGAGCTGGTTGCCCTGAACATCTCAGCCTTGTTCAGCTTTTCTGATTTCTGCAGTATAAAACTTTTGTTAGTTTTTAATATCCATCTGGATGTCTGTTAAAATAATCTATAAGAACATTTTTAGTAGATTCAATGTGCTCAACTTCAAATTTATATTGAGAAATATAATTGGACCACCTAATTTCTTCTAGGATTATTTTCAACTCTTTTTTTCTTAAGAAAGTTTTTAACCACTTGATTATCTGTTCTTATCAAAAACTTAACAGGAGTTAAATAAATTTGGAATCTCTTTACACTTTTTTTATGGTAAGAGTTATTTTTCAAAGATAATATAATTAAGTTCATTTGGTTTGAACTTTCCGGAATTATATCCGCATATTAATTCTTCAGAACTTTTTTTTTCTTTAAAAATTTTGAGAATATCTGTTTGTTCAGATTTCTCTTTTATTTTTACTGCTTTTAGTATTACTCCCAAAAATATTTCTGAGGCATCTGTCTCTAAAATTAAGAGATCAAATTCTGTAGGAAAATAAACATTTAGATAAAGTTTAAACAAGGTTTTGATTTCTTTTAATCTCCTTGTATCTTTTTCATTTTATTCAATTTTTATATTAAAATTCTTTTGATTCTTTTGAGTTTTCTTTAATTTTTCAAGGAATAGTTTTTCTCATTTTGAAAGACTTTTTACAAATTGTCTTCCATAGTTTAATAAACCAAGTCTTTTAAGGTTTCCAGCTTTTTTTAGAACTCTTTAATTTTTGTGATTATATGAAGTTGTAAAATAATTTCAGTTGAACTGAGTACAATTCCCAAATAATTAATTTCTTTCTTTTCTATCTCAATCTTTTTTGGATTGAGGATTATTCCATTATTAAGAAAATTTTTTACAAACTATTTCTAAATAATATTTATGCTCTTCTCTATTTTTAGAGAAAACCAACACATCATCTATATAGACTAGACATAAATCTTTCATATCTTTAAAGATATCGTGTATCTATCTCTAAAATATTTGTGGCGCATTACATATTCCAAATGGCAGAACTGTCTACTGGTAATGGCCATATAAAGCTGAGAAAGCAGTCAATAGTTTTGACTCTTCTATAAGCTTGATTTGTCAAAAACCTGATTTACAATCAAACTTACTAAATATTTTAGCACATCTAGTTTAAGTTACTAAAATATCTTTTCTAGGTATAAAATACCCATCAAAGACTAAATTTTCATTCAATTTTTCGTAATTAATGACCATCCTACCTTTTCCTCTTTCTTTTTTTTTTTTTTTATTATGGTTCATCACAAGAAAGGCAAGACTAGAATATTGACTTCTAGTTGGTTCTATAAGTCTTTTATCAAATAGTTCTTTTATTTGAACTTGGAATTCGTCTATATTTTGTTTGGTATAGACCATGAGTTTTACTCTAATTATTTTCTGTTCATCTTGTCATTTTAGATAATAGTATCTGGGATTTTTTTCCATAGCATTAAAGGATTTTCTGAGAAATTTGGGCTTAACTTGTTATAAATCCAATAAGATTCATCAATTGATTTTAATGAATCGATTAAAATTGGACTACTATCACAATCCTTTAGAACAAATAGAATCATATATTTTCAACCAAGGAATCTGATAAGATTTATTTCAATTAGTCAAGTTTACATACTCATGAGATACACTCATAGGATAATATTAAGTAAGGAAATTATTTCCTAACAGAATATCTCCATGCATTAAAGGAAACACAGTATTTTTGGGATCCTAAAGGTCTTTTTACCTTTAGCAGTTTTTACTAAAAAAATAATGTTTTGTGCTTTAAAGTCCATTATAGAAGTGGTGTCATTAGTATTTTTTGCTTAGACATGATTTTTTATTTGAATCCAATATTATTTGGGTATGGCATTTGGTTAGCATATTGCAATTGTAGCTCCAGTATCTATAAGAGCATGTAGACTATATGGTTTGTAGCCTTCAAATTCATATGTGATTTCAATGCAGTAATATTTTCTCTTATTTTGATTATAAGAAAAGAATATTGTTTCTCTATCCATATTAATTGTTCAAAAATAATGGATTTCTGTTCTTCTTGGTTAAAAGAACTTTCAGGAAGAACTGGAACTTGGATTCTTCTTAATCCAGTTTCTCTATCGAAACTACTTGAGCTTGATGAATTTTCTTCAAGATTTTTTAAGTTGTTCATTTTGAATAATTTTCTATTTGCAGATAATTTGTTATTTCTAAAGTAGAGTGTATTTCCTGATGCTTGAAATTCGATTGATCTTCGAAAATACTCTTGTTGATCTCTCGTAAAGTTTTTAAATATCCATTCTTTTGGTATTCTTAAATCTTTTATAGCAATCAATCTTGGTTTGATTTCGGTATCAAATAGTTTGGGTTCATATAACTCAACCATACCAAAGTCAACTTTATTTGTATTGACCTTAGTATCGTTGGTTAATTGATGAACTGCTTTCCAAGATATTTTTAGATCATTGGCGTTTCCGTCAATATTGATATTCTGAGTTTAAATTCTCAGTGTTAATGTGTCTTGAATTTTTTTACCGTTTATAGACACAAAAGAGTTTGGTTTGATTCTGAAGAAGATTTATCCAGAAATAAGATTAAATTCTATTCCCCCTATTAATGATTGAACAGGGTCATGGAATCTCTTATCCTATACCACACATAAAATTGGTGAGTCTATTCCAAGTCTAAATAATGGCCTAATCTCTATTTGGATTTTACCAATGTGGATGAATCTTACTTTAGGATAATTTTGTTTAAGTCTCCTAATTTTTTCTTCATCGAAAATTTTTATTTCAACTTGCCCATTAGAGGATGATCTTACCTTTATTATTCCTTCACATCTTTTGAAGTGTTGGGCTTGTCAAGATTTAAACCTTGATTTGATATATAAGTCTTTTGTTTTGAGACTTTTATATTTGATTAGGTTATCATTTTAGATTGTCATATCTTCTTTGATTATGTCTTCTAAATAAATTTGGTTTAATTCATTTTCAGGGACTGACTCAAAGGTTTCAAAATTTCTGTTGGCGGGATTTGCTTATCGCATTATAAAAATGAATTTTTCATTTTTTCTGAAGATTCTGTAGAAACGGATTCTAATTCATATAGGCAATGTTTGTTAGCCGGATAAAATGGCCGGATTGGATAACAAATCCGTGGGTCCCACATCAATGAAGTGTTTGTTTGATTTTTGGAAAGGAGGATGAGAAATCCATGGGCCCCACTAATCCCATGAACTTGCCGGATGAGTTATACCACCGGGGGTGTGGTATTATTAATACCCCACCTCCGGATTTGTTTCCCGCCAAGATCCAAAGGTAAAAAATTATTTCTTATCACATCACATATCAAATCATACTTTTTATCCCACTTTATATCCCACCAACCAAACACAAAAAAAATAATCTTACATTAAAAATTAATCCCATCTTTTATCCAATCCCATTTGTGGACCCCACGGTATTACTTATTCCCCATTTTCTAATCCCTCAAACAAACACAGCCATAAAACTTCTTCCTCTGAATCTATTTCTTCTCCTAAACAAATTTCTAGGTTGTTTTCTTCCAGAAATTTAATTACTTTATTGTTCTTTTTTGGACAATTAAGTGCTATATGACTTTTTTCATTGTAGAAATAGCAAGTGTAATTTTTTAATGATTTTTTCTTGAAGTTTTTCTTCTTGAATTTTCTCACATATTTTTTCTTTGGAAATATTCTTTTATTTCCAGCTTTCCACTTTTTGATTTTAAAGTGTTTTTTCTTTCATTTGTGATATGGTTTATTCACAGAGCATTCCATTTCCTAATTTTCTTTTAGGATTTTATCACAGCAAGCCTTTCCTTTTACTGATTTAGACAATTAGTTTTTTACCTGTTTCTGAGCCTTTATTTGAAAACAATGTTCAGTCATTATTTTATAATCGAAACTAATTCTTAATCCTGAAGTATCAGAACTTCCAATTTTTTCTTGATGTTCAAGATATTGTTTTTTACATATTTCATCACATGGATTTAAGAGATTGTGAAAGAATTATTCCTTCCAATGAGGCATACTTTCAGATTTTAACATCCAAAAGTATTTTTGGTATAACTTTACGAAATCTGTGTATTTACAGATATCGCAAAGTTTTATTTTTGATAACACATATTTCACTTCTTTTTGGTATTCATCTGAAGATATTATTTCACAAAAATCTTTTTTAATTAATGTAGAAAAATTTGAAAAAATTTTTATAAAATCATTTTCTCTATCTTCACTTAGCAAAACAAAAGTTTTTTCTTATTTGCCGTCTTCAGATCCTTCCCAGACTTTTAGCCAATTTAAAACATTTCCTTGTAACATTCCTGCTATATAGTCTAAAAATCTTTTCCTATCCCATGTATTTTTATAATAGGTTATGACAATGGACACGGCTTGTGCCTATTCTTCAATGGTGCTTTCATAATCCCTGGGATGTACCTCATTACGGTTTAGATATATCCCATTTACAACAACGTTGAATTTATTTAAGTCTTCTCTTTCAGAAGGACTAGGTTCATGTTCTTCTTTAATATAAACCTCAGCGGAACTAGATTCACCTTCTTTCTTTACGTAAACCTGCTCAAAAGAAAATATTTTTCCAGTAACTGGTTTAATTTCTAGATCTTCATTTAGGTGATCTGATGTTCATAATTTTTTTCTTTCTTAGGTTTTTGTCTAGGTTTAGAGCTTTATCTAGCTTTTTTGCTAATTCTTTATCTAATTCTGGATTAGCCGGTGGTTCGATTGTTTCAGTTTCAGAATTAGAAGATGATCCTTCACTCATTACGCTGGTTGTGTAGTATTCTTCGTCTGAATTTTCAGAATTAGAATCTAAAGTGAAAACGTATTCATATTTTTTGAATAGATTCTCATGTTGACTGTAGAGAGTTTGCATCTGGTTGAGCAATTGTCTCTCTCTTTCACATTATTTTCATCTTATATCTAGATTTCCAATATTCCAATATTTCTTTATCGACTTGAAAATATTTATAAGTCTTCTCTTTAATAATGTTTTTCACTGCCAGGACTTCGTCAGATCCTCTTTTTCCTCCTTTATACAAGGTAGGAATTTTGTCATCTTCGTTCGTTTGAGGATTAGATGTTTCACCTTCACAGCCTTTGTTGGCTATTTTTTCCATCAAAATTTTTGTGTTTGCTGGGAAATCGATGTTGTTTATTTTATTTATTTTGTTTTTCATTTTATTTAAAGTACAAATAGCCTCAAATATACTATCTACTAAGAAATTTAAAGTTTTAGCAATATTTAAACTAGTAGGTTCTTTTTCAGAAACATGAACTTGGTGTTCATAAGCTTCCTTTCCATTATCTTCTACACATAAAAATCCACTATTACTATTACTAGTTATTTCCAATTTGTTTTTCTTTAAAGGATCTCACTCACAAGCTTAGATCTGACCTAAATAACCCTCAACTAACTTAACTGTGGTTTAAAGATGGGTCAGAGTTGGCCTAATCCTCAGCACTTATGATCTCTTGGTTTAGAAATAACTTTTGATAGTTCTAGGGATATATATGTAAGAGAATTAAATTTTTAGATTCAAGTTTACAATTCTACTAAAGATATAGGGCCTAAATAGAATTTTCTTTTCTTTTTAAACTTTTATAAATTACCAAGGGAGGTATGTGTAAGAATTTCAAATGTTGGAAGGAGGCTGGTGTAATTTACTCTTTAGTTTATTGTTTTTTTCTCGCCCTTACTTAATATATCATATTAATAACATTTTTCAATAAAATTGGCCCCTTCTTTCCCTTTAGTATTATTATTATATAATTAATAACTTACTCTACTTTTTCTCACATAATATTGATTTTTTCACTTTCTACGTAAAAGGGTGTGGTATTTTCTACATACAAGTAGCATTGTTTCCTTGTATATTGGAGAAAAAAGGTCATTTTACATTCTTCAATTGGATGTCGGTTAGGTACAATTAAAAAATGCTAAAAAATAAATTATTTTTTGAACTCACAAAGCTATAGAATAATTTTAAAACACTTCTTAATCATCTTCACCTTGTAGATTTATATATATTATTATATACATATTATCTGTAAACTAATTTAAATTTATACATAGTAAATAATAATAATTTATTTTAATTCATTTTAAGAGAATTTTTATTATATTAGATTGCTTAAATTATCTAATTAGGGTTTGTTTGGTAAAATACAAAAAATTTTCAATTTTCAACTTTCACCAATTTTCTCCAGATTTCTCAAACATATAACTTCCTCCTCACACACAAAATTATTTTTTTTCAAATATCCCTAATTTTCCCCTTTTTTTTTAAATTTTCTTTAATTTGTACATATTTTTACTAAACACATAAAAAGCACAAGTATTAACTTCTGCTTAAAAATCAAAAGTCAGCAAAAAAATTTATTATCTAAACAAGCACTTAGTAATTAAATGAATAGAATTAAAAATTAAAAATTTTAAAAATAAAATTATTTTAATTTATTTTTTGAATTAAATTGTACCGACAACAATCCCCCTCCCCCAAAAAAAAGAAAAAAAAGTAGATAAAAGAAAATGGGCTGAAACTCTATTGATCGAATGACGTGTGGAAAATGCATGACGAGAGTTGAACTTCTCAATGTTTCTAGGAATTTCCATCTTTCTCTACCAGTGATCCTTAACCACAAATATTCAATTGTTTTCCAACTATGATTCATATCCACACATTTCTTTAATTCTTTTCTTTTCTGTTTTTTTTAAATAAAATTAAATAAATAATAATGGAAACTAAACATTGCAGTTCCAACCGCGAGTTAGACGGGTTGGTTTGGAGTAAAAAAAATGAGATAAATTGAGATAAATTGTGGCTTAAGGAGAATTCGTAATGCATGCAGTGAGAGAAAAAAATTGATGTGATATAAAGTTAACAAATTTTATAAAGATTTTTAAAAATTTTAATAAAATATTACACGCCAAACACAGCCGACATGTAATCTGACAACAAGCTAGTAGCTTACTTTTTTTTTTTATCATTGTTCCCACCACGAGTTAGACTTGTAGTTTGACAACTAGCTAGTAGCTTACTTTTTATTATCATTTTTCTAGTTATTTTTTTTATCGTGAATTATTTAATTTTTCATGAAAATTTAATTTTTTTCTTGGCAATTATTAAGCATATTACCCACATTCTTAAAAAAAATTATATATTTTCATGTTGAAATTTTCTACGTATTTAACAAAAATTAATTAATTTTATTTTTACTAAAAATAAGTTAAAACCAAATTAAAGAGAGGACGAAACACGTACGATAAGACCCATTTTACAGTTATATATTTAGTGGATTTAAGTACACATAATAGTGATAATAGTGATAATGAAATTAAACGGTTAAATATGAACCAATTGTTAAGTCCACTATAAACTCCAGTGAAGTTAAAATTTTTCTCATATATAATTGTTAAATCCTCTCTTTTCACGATAACACAAACAATTTTCTCAAATTGATAAACAATTTATTAAAGAGAGGAAGGTCAAACTCTAATTATTTAACCCTAAAACCTTAATTATCTTGTCTTAGTTTTCCAAATTCAAACATGACACACTTGCAAACCGATAAACTTCCGCATATTTGATTCTATTATTTTGTAAAATTATAATCAAAACAATACATACAAATCAATAATTATTTCTAACATTTCAAAGAATGAGCCCACTTAGATGAAAATTACCAAAAAAAAAAAAAAAAACCCACTTAGATGAAAAAAAAAAATTCACTTTTTAAATCAAAAAATTTTCAGTGAAATTGAAATTTTCTATTTTTTAAGCACTTCTTTTTGTATTTTTTTAATGGATACGAATCATATGCGTAAAAGCTATTAAAAAATAAAATTATGGTAAAAAAAAATAATAATAACCAACTAGTAGTTGCCAAACTAAGCCTTGGCATAAAACACTTTTAGCCTCTTTTCTCCACTTCTGGAGAGCATAACATCTAGCAAGCATTAATTCACTGTTCTGCAGCTGGGAATTTGTCTTCAAGAAAAATTCCAATCGTAGAAAATGGATAGTAACACAACAAATAAAACATGAAAAATAAAGTTGTTTACTTTGCATTCTTTTAGAGATTGTGGCTACTACCAAAGCAAAAACATGTTCCCAAATGAACCTAGAGGTTGAAGTAAGGAGAGAAAAAGAAAAAGAAAAATGAGATGGATAAACAAGTTACTAATGATGATGATGATGCAGCTAAGAGCTAAGTCTGAAGAACAAGGGTCTTGCCAAGAATCATGTCATCTGTGGAGAAATCAGCCTCTTTCCTGAACGTTCCCCCTCCCAAAGTCTAGGTTGTAAGAGTCTGCCAGACCTCCAACAGGTCGAATTCTGGTTTCCATCCGAGCTCCCTCTTTGCCTTGTCAACGGATGCAAAGAAATGCTGCATTTTTTTAACATGACAAGCCATATTACTTCTTTAGCAAGAAAAAGTGCCAGTATGTACATGGCCCTCTGTTTATATATTACCACGAAAATCATCTGCTGTCCACAAACAGTCATTCAATAGCATTTTAAACCTCTTACAACCAGACCATCTGATCAAACAAAATATACTATATATATATATATATGTATCGACAGATTATTCAGTGGAAAATCATTCATGATTTGGTTTAATATGGAAATATACATTGCCAATACTTTTATATTCAGAATCAAAACCTCGTTTCTTCCTTCTCCTCCTCCTTCCCCCCCCCTCCTTTTTTTTTTGGTGTGTTTCAAGGCTGCATTTTTGCTAGAAAGGAATAGCTACAGTAGTCTTCAGTATAATGGCCAATTCCCTGTGTAAAATGTGACTAAATTTCTTTTCTAAGCCACTACAAGACCATTGCGACTATATTGGTGGGAAAGGACAACTATGATATTCCCTCCCCGCCGGGGCGCGCGGAGCGATAAAGTGTTTGAAGAAAAAAGTTGGTATGAATTGGTAAAAATTACAGTTTTTGTAATAGGTGATGAGTAAAAATTTTGGACTATAGATATTTATTTATTTAGTTATATTATTATTATTATTTTTTTTGTAGAGTTCCAAACACATCGAGATAAAAACCTTAATCAATGTTTTTTTAATAGAGCTTTCTTCCAAAATACTAATCAAATAAAGGAGTTCTGTGGTAAAGATTATTCATAGCTGTTGGGTGCAAGCATAGTTCATATATCCCCTAATGATTTCTAATGAGTACGGATTGATATCGTATAAATGAGAGATTTATAAATAGTTTCATGTACACAATAATCGAATTGTAACGTAAGCATCTACTCTACCTGGTCACGGAAGGGAAATGCTTTCTTTTTACCAAAATCATATTCCTTTGGGTTATAGTGAATAATCTCGGGCTCTGGGAATCCAGCAGCCTATAGGAAATACAAAAGACGTTACTTCATTTTCTAGAAAATAATTTTTTATGTATCCTTGTAGATGTATACTGGAAAAATTACCTTTGCGCCTGCCCTTGCTAGTCCATCAAATGTGAAGTATTTTTCTCCTGAGATGTTGAATACTTGCTTGCTGGCTTTTTCATTATCCGAGAACTGAATGAAAGCCTTCGCCAAATCCTGGGATTTTCAACTGAATTCTATTAGAGAATCTGCTTTACAGTATCACGTAACATAAAAGTTTTAGTACGCTATGTGCAGCTGGCCACGGGTGTTTAGCCAGTTGGAAGTAGAATGGATCACCAAGCTAGGCATTAGAAAATATCTGAAGTTTCTACCAGAGAAGTAAAGAAATTTTCTTAATCCGGTTGCACCTGGAAATTTTGTTATGATACATTAGATAATGAGTTGCAAATTTACTAACCTTTACATGGCCAAGCTGAGTTATTTGCATGCCTGAATTGGGAATTGGAATTGGCCCGACTGCTTTCAACGGTGGAAGAACCACTCTTCAACAGGGTTGTAGTTCAATGGGCCATATATGTAGACTGGTCTTAGAGAAGTCCAATTAACACCGCTTGATGCCACAGTAAGGTCTCGGTCTCAAGCTTTTCCCTTATGCCTACTCTTTGGATCAACTGCATCAGTCTTCACGAGGCAGGCTTCAAGGATGTGAGATTTAAAAAAGAAGTGCATGAACAAAGAGATGGAACAAGTTCTCTACCAACGCAACATCTTTTGCAGTTTAAAAGTTTATGTCTCATCTCAAAAAGTTAGACTACGAAAATGATTTCTGATATAGGAGAAATTATTTGAATGTCTGTCACTTGGTGCGAAACCTCCATGATTTTAGTATTTACGTGACTAGGTTTGTGATAAAGGAGAAATTATTGAAATGTAAGAGGTTACTAGGTTCGTTTAAACCTAGGAAGCCTGATGATGATGTTTTAGCACAAAAAACGGGCTTCTAATAAAGGGACTAATATTGAACCTTTGCAAACGTAGTTAATTAATGAGGTATCAGCTGTCTTTAATTAATGAGGTATCAGCTCAAGTTGCTAGGTCTACCGACATTGGAGGTGACAGCTGAGAATGATGATGGTGGGCCATTAAACAAAAAACTGTTGTTGATACTGATAAGGGGGATGCCATTGAAGGTCTAGAGTCTCTAGTTGAGGAGGTCCCAGGTCAGTTTCTGATTACTGACTCTGTGGACTGATTGCAGAAGGATTTGGCAAGATAAAGGTATTGCATTTGAAGGTGTATTGAACAATACTAAATGGCACTACCACGGATTTGTTACAGCCTGAAAGAGTGGATGGTCAATGGGCAGCATGCTATGCAAGCCATTTGTGACTCCTGAGATGGTTGTTCAGAAGGATAATATGTTCCCTATTTTTAATTCTTTTGATGGTGTCGGCTTTTAAATCTTGATTCTGTTGTTGCTCCACAAATTGATTTGCAACAGTTAAAATGCGAAGAGGGTTCAGATGATGAAATCTTGAAGAATGTGGTTGGGAAAAGAGGAAAAAAAAAGGATAATGTTGTTTCTAGTATTGCCACCAGGAATAAGGCATCCCAGATTTCTCATGGATAGTGATTATTTTAATATGGAATGCTTCACGGTGTAGTAACAAAAAGGACAAATCCACATTCAAATAATTTGATGAAATCATATCACCTTTGTTTGATTTCTATCAGAAAGGCTATTGGGTATAGAAGATAGCATAGATCTTGGTAAAGTGAGACTCAAATGGCTGTTTGTTGAAAAGGAGGAGTGTCTGCATAAGGTTATAATGTATGACATCATATTTAGATGTCCATCACTACCACAGAGTGCAATAAAATCTGAAACTGTAATATGTAAAACAAAGTTATAGTCACAAAAGCTGACCTCACATGTGGTAGAAGGTTCAGATTTGAGGTAAACCCCAGCAGAAGAGCAGTATATGTACTGAGATTCAGCAGAATTTGAATTACCATTGGAAAAAGAAGAGCATCAATTTCACCATTCTGTCCAAGACTCCAATTAAAGTGCAGGTCAGTATTTCAATTATAGATCTTCACATTTCTCGATCAATGGAAAAACCCAGGTTACCCCTCGGTTATGTCCAAATTATGTAAATTTTTGCTTCTTTATCTCATCCTTTATGCTTTTGTTGCTCAATTTAACTCTTCAATTGTTGTATGTGCATTGCATAGGAAAAACAGCCAAAAGTAAAACACTTGATTATAAACTACCAAAGCACCCATCCACCTCATTGTCAAGTGGCTCTGCATAACTGCATGTTTTATGAAATTTGATAATGGATAACACATTCAAGATTAGGCATTCATCACTTACTGTTCTAGCTTTGGTAAAGCTTCCAATATAGGTGCCACTTCATCTGCTTCTCTTCCTGGACATATGCCAAAGACAACATTAAAAAAAAAATAAAAAAAAAAACTACAACAACTTGAAATACAAAAAGAAAATAAACCTAAAAATAATTCTTTTATTGCAATCTAATGAAAGGGAAGTACGCATGCTTTGAATTGCACAAAATGTGGAGAAAGTTACGGCAATGCATACCATTTATGTCATAAATGACATCAAAGCCTTCTGCTGAGAGACTGGCTTTCACAAATTCAAAGTCCTTCCTGTCTCCTTTCAGGTGCAAGATCTATACTTGGAATACACAATATTTCATTCCTCAAGGAAGGAAACTATTAAACTGATCAAGAAGGCATGAGAAGAGACACCATTCCAACAAGGACAATGTTGTGTTATTTGAATATATATGTATATGTCTTGGTTAATTACCTTGGAAGAGAAATCAGAAAATCCTTGTCTGATTCACCAGGCAATTGCTGGGTGATAGGTGCTTTCCCTCTTGTGAACAGAGTCACCTGCATTATGACACAGACCTCATTTATGAAAATTCAAAGACATCGGTCATCCTCAATGTCAATTTTGTCTAAAAATTTTCATGGCTTACCAGTGGAAAAGGTGGCTAAGAAAGGTAAAAGAACTATGGGGGGAAAAGTTTAGTATATGCTAAAAAAAAAAAAAAAGCGTAAAGAGATGGGTCATGCCTGATGGCCTTCTTTCACAAGAAGTCTTGACAAAAACACACCAATAAACCGGGTCCCTCCCATTATTAGGATTTTCTTAGCACTTGATGCAGTGACATGCAATCCTCCTTTTGGTTGCAATACCTTCCTTTTGTACTGCAGGCATTATGAATATTAAGAAATAGACAAATTGCTCACAAACATGAAGAAAACAAAGTGAAAGAGAAAACGCAAGGGACAGTGTGTGTGATCCTGAAGTCATGTCGACAGTCATACTGAACTTCCTTGACATACTCATCACAAATTATTTCTCAGCTGCCAAAAGCATCTTTCACTGGAAATCTGATAATACTTTTTTTTTTTAAATAGAGCAACAATCAGCAATTTTTGCATTCATAAGAAGGAAATTTTTGTTCCAAAACACACCAACAGATGATTCCTAAATAAACAACTGATTTGTTTGCAAATAACATGGCACACTTCACATAGACGAAGCTCATTGTGTTCTTGATAGTCCAAATCAGTGATTAAGCCAGGCCTTTCAGTAATTTAGTTAATTCACTTCGTTTCCAACAACACTGCACAATAATCGTACAAAAACAAATTGGGCTGCAAGTAAAACGAGGTGAATCCTTCACATGCCAATTGATCATCTCTGGGATCCCAAACTTGGCTGGGTGCATGCATAAATATACATTGATACATATATACATAGAAAGAGAGAGAGGGGGTGCCTGAATAGAGGTGTTCAATCTGGTGCCATGGAAATCAGAAAGAGATGATGGGAGAAGGGAGAGAGAAGGTTGTTTCTGCTGCTGCTGCTGCAGCACCACCAGCCTTGCCATAATGCCTCCTCCCTTTGGAGGTTCCTGACCTGAGACTGAAATATTAAGGGGAAGGGTGGTGGTGGTGGTGGTGATGATGCTGCCCATCTCTTACTGGTTCTTCTTTTGAGTTTTGGCCGTCGTCTCTCATTCTTACAATTAAGATAAGACGGTGACCCTCCCACCCTTCGTAACAGCCTCTCATTGAATACCAACAAAATCCTTTGCCTTGCCTGCCCTTCTTTTTGTCGCTCTCCCGTGCTGGGTTTGAGGTCGGCTGGTTTAAATTTCGTTTCAAATCCACTCGCTAGGCCTTTCAATTTTGTTTGCACGTAGTGTGCGTTTGGATGTCAATTTGATAAAAAAAAAAAAAAAATCTCTAACTTTTTAATTGTTGGAATTATTTCTAATTTTTTAAAGTATTTGGTTTATTAAAAATTTTTAACTTTTATTAATTTTTTTCAATTCTCTCCGATCAAATTTCATATGTCACTTTATACCAATTTATTTATTTATTTTTACCATCAAACTAATCTAAAAATATACAATTTTTAATAATTTTTTCTAACTTTCATCTTTGTTATAATTGTTTTTAATTTTTACCAATTTTTTTACAAACAGCCAACCCTTTAAAATTTACTTACTTTTATTTTTTGTCAAAATTCAATACTCTAAATAGGCTCATAATCTGCAACTTAAGGTTAATCCTTGATAGAATTAAATATATTTAAAATGATTAAATTATTCAAGTTCATCTCATTTAAAATTTGATTAAAAAATTAAATTTCAATACGATTTTATACTTGATGAAAATTTAAATTTAAACTTGAATAGTGTATTATTTGACTCAATTGTTAATTTTAGTCAAATTTTTAAATTAAATTTGAAAAATGTAAATAGAGTCAATTCTGAATTTTAATAAAATTTTTAAATTAATTTGCAGCCCAATGGAATTGGGCCTGGAATCATTTTTATTAGAAGAAATACTTTAAAACTTAGTTTGAGAAGAAAATTAATTTTTTTAATTGACTATTAAAGAGTTGATTTGTTTGTGTTAAGAAGAAAAGAAAATTAGTTTTTAACTAAATTTTTGTTTTTTTAAGTAATTTGACACTCTAGGGGCGTGTTTAGAGTGACAAAAAGTAAAATAAAGTGAGATAATTTGTGAGTTAATAATTTGTACAGTGATATAAAAAATGAATAACTTTTAGAGATTTTTGAAATTTTTTATAATTTTCTCTGTCTTTTATCAATTTTTATAATTATTTTTATTTTTACGAATTTTTTACATACTCGAACACACCAAACAACTAACCGTTCAAATTTTACTTTTCATTTTTTATTTTTTGGTCAAAATTTAATATTCTAAATAAGCTCATAATTTACAGCTCAAGGTTAATCCTTGATATAACTAAATATATTTAAAATGATTAAATTATTCAATTTCATCTCATTTAAATCTTTGATTAAAAAATTATAAATTAAATCTAAATACGATTTTGTATTTGTTGAAAATTTTAAATTAAATTCGAATCATGTATTATTTGACTCAATTGTTAATTTTAATAAAATCTTTAAATTAACTTGTAGCCCAATGGAATTGGGCCTGGAGTCAATTTTTTATTAGAAAAAATACTTTAAAACTTAGTTTGGGAAGAAAAATTAATTTTTTCATTGACAATTAAAAAGTTATTTTATTTGTATTTAAGAAGAAAATTTTTAACAAAATTAGAAAGTTAATTAGTATTTTTAACAAAAATTTTTTAAGTAATTTGGCATACTTATCCTCTATGATTTGAGACAACTTAAAATTGTAAGGGCATAATTTTAGTTATTTAAAAAAAATAAAAAATTAAAACTATCAAAAGTCGTTTTTTTTTTTTTCAAGGTTTCCAAACGAACCTAAATAAGCTGCCTAATCTCCACCAATAAAAGGTGTTATGGTAAATTGGTAAGGGTTATTTGTGTAAATTTATATAAATTTATTTTCTTAAAAAGAAAAAAGAAATTGTGAATCGTGTTTTGATTTAGTTTTAGCTTCAATTTTCGAGTGTTTTTTTTTTTTTTTTTGTCATTTTTTTTCAAAAAATTAGTTAAAAAAAACTAAAAAATGAGAGCATTTAAATAACCCTTTCGGTAGCTTCAAAATTTTGTTTTGCATTGTACTGTGTCAATAAATTTTGTCTATGCTTATAATGACTCCGCTTAGATCTCTTTTAGTTTTCATAAATTTTTACAAAATTTAAATTTTTATATATAATATAAATTATAAAACTACAACCTTTTATAAATGTATACTAATTTATACAACTTCAAACACACTTAATATATATTATTTTTTATAATTAATTTTTAAATATAATTACTAAATATATTTTTTGAATTACAATACTTTTTAGAAAACATTGCCAAAAAATTATCTGCAAGACCATTCTTTTCCAACAGTTAATTACGTTGGTGTTTGGAGTGACTAAACAGGAAATAAAGTGAAATAATTTAAAATAATTTATGAGTTTATAATTCTGACAGTGAAATAAAAAATAAATAATTTTTTAAAATTTTTAAAATTTTTCAATTTTTTTCAATGCGCCAAACTCTCTTTTATTATTTTCAATCATCTAAACAGTACAGCAAACGAAACCTTAATCGGAGATTTTTAAATTTATTATAACAAATTTAAAAAAATTGTTCTAATAATTTATCATTATTCATCCGTGATTTAGAAAAAAAAAACATTAAATTTTTTTTTTTTGAAAGGTGAATTTTTTTTTTTTATGGGGAGGGGGAAGAATCGAACTCGAGTTATGAGCAGGCAGGAAAGGCTCTTAACCACCGAGCTAAAGGCCACGTTAAAAAAAAAACATTAAAATTTACTATTGATCTTTTTGGGATTATTTATAATCGGAACAAAAACTTGAAACGCATTTTAGGAGGGTGTGTGGCGGTCGGCGGTGGACGGTCCGTTCTCTATCTGTCTTCTCGTTTCCACGTTCTCTGATCCGCTCTGATCTTATGTATCAATAAGCTTCTTCCTGGTTTATTTTGCTGGCTGTAATTGGAGGCAATGATGAATAACTTTAGACCTCAGTTGCAATATGCCATTATCACTGTTAAACCTAGCATCAAGCCAACATTTCCCCCAGTTCACTTCAAGACTGAGCAGTCAAGCAATGATTATATAAGTTATTTGTGCAAGCAAAGCCTTTTCAAAGAAGCTCTCGAGGCATTTGACTCCTTGCAAAAGCATGCAAACTTTCGTGTTAAGCCTAGCACCTACGCCCATCTGTTATCTGCCTGCTCTTCTTTGAGATCTGTAGAACAAGGAAGAAAAATCCATAACCACATCCTTACACATAATAATCATGCAGACATGATCCTTCAGAATCATCTTCTCAATATGTATGGGAAATGTGGGCCTTGAAGGATGCTAGAAGGGTTTTTGATGTAATGCCTCAGAGAAATGTAGTTTCTTGGACTTCTATCATTGCTGGGTATTCACAGCATGGTCAAGAATTTGACGCAATAAACCTGTATATCCAAATGCGAAAATCTGGCACCAAGCCGGATCACTTTACCTTTGGAAGCATAATAAGAGCTTGCTCAAGTTTGTGTGGCACTGAACTAGGGAGGCAGTTGCATGCCCATGTCTTTAAGTCAGAATTTGGTTCCCACCTTATTGCACAAAATGCTTTGATTGCAATGTACAAAAATTTGGTCAGATTGCTAATGCAGTGGACGTGTTTCTGGTATTATGACAAAGGATTTAATCTCATGGAGCTCAATGATTGCTGGGTTTTCACAACTCGGTTATGAGTTAGAAGCGTTGGACCATTTTAGAAAATTGCTTTCTCAAGGTGTTTACCAGCCAAACGAATTTGTTTTTGGTAGTGCTTTTAGTGCTTGTGGCAATATCTTACAACCAGAATATGGCAGACAGATACATGGGATGAGTCTTAAATTTGGGCTAGGGAGAGACACTTTTGCAGTTTGCTCCCTTACCGATATGTATGCAAAATGCGGTCTCTTGGATTCTGCAAAAGCAGCTTTCTATCAGATTGAGAGGCATGACTTAGTGTCTTGGAATGCAATTATTGCAGGGTTTGCCAATAGTGGTAACACCGATGAAGCCATGTTATTTTTTAATCGGATGAGGCTTCTAGCTTTGAGCCCAGATCATATTACAGTTCGCTTATTGCTTTGTGCTTGCACAAACCCAGATGCCCTAAATCAATGTATGAGGATACACTCCTACATTATTAAGGTGGGTTTTGATTTAGATATAGCAGCGTGCAATACTTTACTTTCAACGTATGCAAAGTGTTCAGATTTTTATAATACATCTAAAATTTTCAATGAGATGAGAAGCAATGCAGACTTGGTATCTTGGAATACTATTCTTTCTGCATGTATGCAGCACAACCGGGTTGGGGAGGTTTTTTCATTTTTAAAACTGATGCTTCCATCTAAAAGTAGGCCTGATCAAATTACCTTAGTCATTGTACTGGGAGCATTTGGAGAAATTGCCTCTTTGGAAATGGGGGATCAAATTCATTGCTATGCCATGAAAACTGGGCTCATGCTTGATACATCTGTCATGAATGGACTGATTGACATGTACATGAAGTGTGGTTCCTTTGGAAGTTCTCAAAAGCTCTTTGATTCCATTGGAAGTCCTGATGTTGCCTCCTGGAGTAGTTTGATTTTGGGTTATGCTCAGTTTGGATATGGAAAAGAAGCTCTTAAACTCTTTGAGAAAATGAGAAGTTTAGGTGTCAAACCAAATCAAGTAACATTTGTTGGGGTTCTAACCGCATGCAGTTATGTTGGACTGGTAGAAGAAGGTTTGCAGTGTCTACAGTACATGAAACAGATCATGGAATTGTACCTACAAGAGAACCATTGTTGTGTGTGGCGACTTGCTTGCTCGTGCTGGGTGCATTAACTGAGCAGAAGCTTTTATCAACAAAATGGTGTTTGATCCTGATATAGTGATGTGGAAGACTCTGCTAGCTGTTGTAAGAACCATAATAATGTTGAGGTTGGAAAACGAGCTGCTGAAATATTCTGAAAATTGATCCTTCCAATTCTGCTGCTCATGTTTTACTTTGCAACATATATGCTTCTGACAACAATTGAATGATGTTGCTAGATTACGGAAGTTTCATGAACGATAGGAATGTCAAGAAAGTTCCTGGTCAGAGTTGGATTGAAGTTAAAGACAATGTTCAATGTTTCTTTGCAGGAAGATAGTTTACATCCAGATAAGAGATAGAATATACTTAGTGCTAGAGTTATGTGTGGTTGCAGACGCTGGATGCTGGTTTATGTTCCATCAGAGATAAGCTTCATGAGTGTACTTTGGTGGGTTAAGTAAGTGATGAGGCAATCTCAAGGTTCACATCACACCCAATCTTCAAAAAGTTCTAGTTGACCTGAATTTGCAAGATTCGTCATGTTGATGACTTTGGAAGTGTCATCTCGTCGTGTTTCTTTTAGCATTTTCTGCCTAAATACCTTTCTAGGTATTAAGAAGCCTTTTGGCTTTGGTTTGCTTATTTTAATTCCACCTTAGTAATTTCAAGACTGTGGCTTTCTCATTATGTTAGCTTTTGTTCTTTCCTGATATTGCTATGTTTATTTTGTAAATTTTGTGTAGCATTGCAGTGAATATGGATACTATATAGGCGTCGAGGTGGAATTCAACTACTGATAGCTGCTGAACAGAAAGCCATCAAATTGTCAATGCTGACGAAAGTGGTAAACTCCCGTTATCCTTGCTCCTAATTGACCTTTCTCCCAAGCCAGTTGCACATATCATTATATATGAAGTTAGATAGCATATGCATTCAAGGAAATGAGTCTTTTATATAGTTTATAAAACTCTTCAATAGAAGGATTCGCAGACTTATTATATTACTTTCTTGTCCTATAGAAGAATGTATGATGGTTCTAGAAGGCACACCTGAAAAAAATTACAGGTTGCTGATAGATTTAGCACATGGCTTCATGCTCTAAGATTAATACTAGACAGGTATTAATTGTTCAATTCTTTTATTTTCAGATACTGATTTAGAAAACTAATAGAATGAACAAAGCAGAACCTCCCCCCCTCCCCCAAGATGACTTCCTCAGTATTAATGCTTTTATTTCCATCGCTTTTCATTCTTAAAAGATTTGAAAAATGCCTACTAACAGGAAAAATCATAAGTACCTGGATATACCATTTCAAAAAAAAAAGTCCAGCCAATAGTGCAGTTTTCTAGGAGGAAATATGACCATAAATGTTTTAGTTCGTTAGTCTCAAAATGTGAAGTTCATACAGATTTTTGATCAATAGTTTTGCCTTGATATTTCCTGATGCTGTAGGAATGATTTTTGAAACTTGTTTGCTAATGGCTTTGGTTTTCTAGTCCCATGAAAAAAAGGCTAGACTAAAACAAGCAAAAGAAGAAATTGAAAAGTAGGTAGTTGAATATTGAACTCAAATGAAACTTAGCTTTCGAAAGAAAGTCACTGAGGTAAACATACGTATATTGGTAAACTCTTTGTAAAGATCTAAATACATTCACTAAGCATTTTGAGTGTCACTATTGACTAGTTGTCACTATTAAGTTTGTGTTTTCCTTGCATATATATATTACTTATATATATATGTTACTAACCTGTCTCAATCTAGTTATCTGTTAGGGTTGTGCTAATTTATTTATTTATTTATTTATTTTTTGCCTCTATAAAAAGCAGGGCAGTGGAGATTCAAATGCAATGTCAAGCTCTTTGAACAGAAGACAGATGCAAAGATCCATCACTTGAAAACAGAAGCTAAGAGATTATCCCCTCATGTCTCCTAATGTGCTTCTGAAGCATGTATCAACTGTTGTGAAAGTCATTGGATAAGCGTACGTATAATGGTAAAACTCTTTGTTAAGATCTATATATATTCACTAAGCATTCTGAGTGTGTCACTGTCAATTAGTTGGCACTCACTAAGTTTATGTTTTCTATCCATATAGTATATATTGTCACTAATTTGTCTTAATTTGGTTATCTCTAAGGGCTGTGCTAATTCATTTTCTTCATGTCTATAAAAACAGAAAACTGGAGATTCAATTGCCTATGTCAAGTTCTTGAACAGGAGACAATGCAAAGATTATCACCTGAAATAGAGGCCAGGAGATTATCCCTCATGTCACCCATATGCTTCTGAAGCATGCTACAACTATAGTGAAAGTCAATGAGGTAAACTACATAAATGAGGTAAACTACATATATTGGTACAACCCTTTGTAGAGATCTATATATATATTCATCTGAGCATTCTGAGGGTGTCACTATCATCTAATTGTCACTAATAAGTTTTTATTTTCTTGCGTATTATACATATATATATTGTCACTAATCTATTTCAATCTGTTTATCTATTAGCGCTGTGCTAATTCATTTTTTCTTCATGTCAAAATAGGGCAGTGTCCAGATTCAGGTGGCCAATGTCGAGTTCCTTGAACAGGAGGACAGATGGTGAAGATCTGTCACTTGAAAACAGAGGTTAGGATATATCCCCTTATGTCACCCACATTTTTTTGAAGCATGTTAGAACTGTTACGAAAGTTCGATGGTTTTTTGCTATTATGAAGATATGATTATTTTTTTTAATTAACATTATTGGTGTTTTATTTCTCAGACAATGCCAACATATGATTTTTGCACTGACCTTTTTTCCTAGGATTGAACTCATTGTGTTTTTTATCAAAAATAAATTTTTTGTATTTACTTTCTTACTTATCATTATCAAAATCCCCACTTGGTTTCAACAAAAATAAGCAATTTTTTTAATAGTAAGAGTTTGATCTTTTTCTAGACTTTGCATTGCAGGAAGTCTTGTACATTAGGCTAGCTTTTTTTTGAATGGTTTGATCTTTCTATGAATATTTATGCTATGTCTGGATTTGAATTTGTCATGGAAATGGAACTTAAAGGAAGGAAACCATTTATTCAATTTTCTATGTGTAAAATAGCTAAAAATGCTATGTGTTGTTTGATTGATTGGACCACACTTATGTCAAATGTTTACGGTTATATTTTCTCAATAATCTTTCTAATTGTGTTGCATTATTCATGTGTCACTCAAATAAATTAAATGATAATGTTTTATTCTGCTACATATAATATTCTTAATTAAAGCTATTGAGAACAAATTCAATTATACAATTTTTTTTTGTATTTGTGGGGGTGTGCTCCTTTGTTTTTTCTATTAGGCTGTAATTGGTGTGTCTGGTTTGGTTTCAAAATCACTTGTATTCGTATTTATATTCAAATATTTAAATTTAGTAAATATGTTTCCAACTAATTAATTTAATCATCAAGTTAAATTGTATTAATTTCAAATTGATGCATTCGTGTCATGTCATGTTCATATTTTTTTTTTCAATAATTTTGTATGCATGTTCGAATTGTGCTATGGTGCTGTATTTCGATACATGGCTTCTCAACAAAAAAGGGAACTCGATAAAAGAAGTGTATATGTATATACATCTAGATTTAGGGTAAAAAAGTGTGTACATATAATGTAGGTCATGAGAGCACGCACAAGACTGCATTCAAGTTTCAGCTCAATACCACACGTGCACCTTCACTGACTAGTAATATTGTTTAGCTATGAACTTTGTGGTTGTGGGCTTTAAAGGGTTTCAAACTGAAGCTTCTCCATAACTCCAAATCCACGAGACACAGCGTACAATCTAAGAAGCAGGCCATTTCTTGACGACTGTACCTTCTGGCTTCTGAAAAAACAATTCCAGGCTCACAGCATCTTCGGATCCTTCCACCCTGTGAAGTGCAGGTGATAATTGATAAGGTTCTCACCTATCCATTTTTTATTTTTATTGCATTCTAAAAAAAAAAGCCAATTTATCATTTGCCACAAGTAAAGGCCCTCTATCTTTCTCCACCATGCATGAAAACCCAATATTTTGCATCAGATAATTTTAAATCTTAGATATTTCAAAATTACTTGATACTTATGTTTAAATCCATTTGTTTGCATTTATTTATTTATTTATTTTTTGTCTTCTTTCAGCCACGTACTTTGGAATGCAGAATATAGGAGAAATTAAGTGAAGGAAAGAAGACGTGACGAGGAAAGCTCAGAGGAAGAAAGTTCTTCTTTAGAGAGAAGAAACGTTGCAGATCAAGTAGCCATGAAATTCCAGGCACTTGCAGACAAATTAATAAAACAAGATGGAGATCCCTAAATACCCACAGCAGGGCTTCAAAATATGACCACATCAGGTGGACAAGTTGGTTGGAAAATGTAGAATTTTAGCTCATTATTTTATTATTATATTTATTAAAATGTTGTAAGAGGTTTATTATGTTGATACTATGTAAAACCTGTAATCACCATAAGAGCATGATTGTATATCATATATTTGATGTGTCGTTTTGGGAAGTGGTGGTTTTATGTGACTGCCTTTAAATTGTATTTTGGAAAATTCAAGGTGGGTTGTGCTTTGGATAGTTTCTTGTCGGACTTAGGCTGAGACTTTATTTTCTAATATTATTTGAAATTCTTGTTTTGTAATATTTTACTATTGTCTTATTGTAATTGGCTCTGATTGAGAATGAATTTGTGTATGATTGTAGTTGAATGCATGTGATTTAGATCATATAGTTGGGTTGCGGAATTCGGAATGTGACTACTTTATTTTATTGTCGCGGGTTAGATGTTCAACTGAATGCTGTACACTATTAATTCAGTGCACAATTAATTCACCATCTAATGCAGGCTAGTCTCTAGAAAGCATTTTGACCATGTGACCAACATGAATTTATGGTGTAAAGAGCTGTATGAGTCATGCACTATTGCAAATGCAATGGAGAACTTCACGAAACTAGGGGTCATTGGAGGATATACTAACTATAATTATGCACACAAGTGATGTTGTTAAATTAAAAAATTTGCCAAATTTTAACTATCCAATGATGTGATAAAACCCTAGCAAAAAATAAAGACCCAGAATTATTATACTCATAATTAGATGATATAGAATATTAATGGACATTAAGAAATATTTTTATAGTAAGTCCATAACCAGCACTTCATTCTAATGATTTATTTTTTTGAAAGTAATTTTTTGATAAAATAAGATTTTTATTTTATTTTTCATAAAAACAACTAGACTTATTTTTTCTTTAAAATTGGGGTGACCAGAAAATTGGGTGAAATTAAATTAGTATAGTTTTTGTGTTCGTTTTTTTTTTAAACAATGATATTAAATTAATTTCATATTAAAAAAATTATTGGTGGATATAGAGAAAAAATCACATATCCTATTAATTTTAGACCCCTTCTCTCAATCTCTTACATAGAAACCTGTAAATAACACACCATAGGAGAATCGACGTTAGAGATCTGACCAGTAGTAGTAGGTCAAAAGCCTTTCAATGTCTAAGTTAGTGTTGGATTCTCATAGAAAAAGAAGAAAATCGAAAAGAAAAGAGAGAAGGAAGAGAGGAGTTCCCCTAGATATAGATATATATGTGCATATATATAGAAAGAGATTCTCTAAACATACCTTCTTTGTTTATTTTTTAGTAGGCATGGTCCTTATCATATGTTTCATATTAGAAAATAGAGATATTGGAAGAAGAATGGACAGAGTAGTGGAGATTTTTCCTTAATTTTAGTACACTAAAGAAAGAGAGGATGTCACATGTCATGGTAGCCCCCAGTATAACATTTGACCCTCCATTTTGGGGCTTCTAAAATTTTTATTCGTTGTCTTTGTCATATTATCGAAAACAAGCTTGTAGAATAAGGGTAAAGTTGTAATAACTAAAATTATAATTGTTTTTATACTTATATAAGTTTTATTATTTATCTCACAGTCACTTCAAATTTAATTATTTAAATCTCAAACCCTTTCTATTAAGGTCAAGCAATATTGGTAATCATTTTACCATCCCTAGTTGCTTTTCCTTACCAAATGTGAGTGTGCAAAATTGAACCAAAATCAAAATATTAGTTTCCAATTCTTTGGTTTGTGTAATTTATTTTTTGGTTTGATTTTAGTTAATTAATAGATTCAAATTATATTTTAGTTCATTTCAAATCTTGCACTTGTGAGATTGAAAGATAGAAAATTGAATAAATTATTTGCGTATGTATATATATATAAAATTTATGTAATACTAATAAAGTTGTAAAAATATAGAAATTAAATATTTAAACATATATGATTTTGGTTAATGTAATATAATAAATTTGTAAAAAGCAAAACTAGAATTGGTTTGATTCCCAATTTTCCATTTGAACCAAATGACCGAATAAACACCACTACATTTGCACCAAACAATGCTTTGGGGGACCTTTCAATTGAAAAAAAAATGTTTTGGGGACATTCAGTAATTCATCTTTTTTCAAGGGCCCTCTTGGTAAATATTAGCCTTGTTGACCGCCGAAGAGCGCAAAAAAAAGGGCGAAAATGATTTATGGCACCAAATTAAGCTGAGCTGAGGGTGGAATATTCAATTCTTGTCTCGGACTCTCGGCAAAACCTTCTTCCCTTTCAATGGATCCGAATCTGGTACGTTCAATTACCTCTCCTGATCTCTCTCACCTCTGTCAATGTATGTATAAATATTTATACATATAGATAATATAAGCATTTATGCGTTTGAATGCACGGATTTGTTTGATTTCATTTTCATTGGATTTTGCCCCGCTTCCTACTGCAAGAGTGGCTAGGGTTAGTCAAAATTGCATTGTGTTTCTTCTTGATGATTGTTTTTTTTTTCTTATTCTATACGCAAATTATTATATATTGGCGATTGTTGGTGGTAAATCTAGTCTTGAATGTCATTGGATAGGAGGTATTTATATCTTCGTTTGTGATAAGTATGGCATTGTATGTTGCAGATCTGTACCTACAATTGCGTTTTCGTTGTTTTGTGAGATTCATTTTGAACGTAAATTGATTTGCTGAACTCAGAAAGAGTGTTCCCATTTGACGGGAATAAAAGTTTGAGATATTTTCAATTCCGATAGGATTTGGGATGGTAATTGATTTTTTTTCCGCGTGTACAATGTTATGAAATTGGGAGAAAGTTCAGTTGTCTTTTCTTGCACAATAATTCTTGAGAGCCCGGGTTTGAGAAAATAGAAAAATATTCTCATTCTGAGAAAACAATACAATTTTTCTCCTCGTTTTTTTGCGAGGGTGGCATGCCTTTATGCATCTTTAATGAAATTATTTATTGAAATCTAAAGAAAAGGAAAAATATTCTCATCCTTACTAAACTAATTTCCAGTGAAATTGTTAGATTAATTTTGCCGACATATTTTCATTGATTGCAAAATGTATAAGTATATGGATATGTTATTTGTGCAATTTTCACAGTGACGTATTGTCAGCTGAGGATGTTCTCGGAAGTTGTAATAGAAGAGGATGTGAAAAATTCAATGTTGAAAAATTCTAGATTCCAATGGAAGAATTCCGTGAATTCTTTGACGACTGTGTTTTGGAGATTGATTTCATAGAGGTTTTTCTGTTTAGTTGTTAGAAAATAATTACCTTGTTTTAAAGGACTGAAATTTCATTACATTGAAGTGGGTTCTGGAACGGCTTTGTACTGTGAATGGAATTTCTCATTTTCTTATTTATTCTTGTTTCTAATTGCATTTTCTTTTCGTTTCTCCCGTGCTCAGGCTACAAGTCAAAACTATGCCCACCCACAGTTATGTTTCTTTCATGTGCTTTTCAAGGTATTGTTTGCTAATTATGTCCTTTACTAGTTGTCTATACATATATGAGTGTGTGTGTGTGTATACTGTTGCTTAGTATTTGTCTATTTTAATTCAAATTTTGCTATATAATGTTGGCATTGTTTTTTTTTTTTTTCTTTTTTTAATTTTTTAATTTGGCAGGGTGCAGCTTTAGCATTCTACATCCTTTCTGCTCTCTTTTTTGATAGCTTTGTCATCATTTTTGTGGTCACTGTTCTTCTTGCTGCTCTTGATTTTTGGATAGTCAAGAATGTGAGTGGGCGTATCTTGGTTGGTTTGAGGTGGTGGAATGAAATAAACGATGAGGGTGAGAGTGTTTGGAAATTCGAAAGCCTTGACCAAGAGGTTGTTGATTAGGTTTTCAATCTTAGTATTTTTCTTCTTTATAATACCATTTTAATTTCTATGAAAATTTTTTTGTTGATATCATGAGCCTTTACTCTTGAAATTATTACTAACTATCTGACCTATGTTTATCCTTGTTTTTGCTAGTCACTGGCTCGTATGAACAAAAATGATTCATGGTTATTCTGGTGGACCCTTTACCTTACAGTAAGTAAATATTGTCATTTGTATCATAACCTATATAGATTCATTCATTAAAGGAAGCATGTAATGGTATATAAACTTGGAATATGTTTCTGACCTTTGTTACTATATCTTGTCATGTCAAAAGACTCAAAACTATTACTATAGAAAGTATTTGGTTGTTTGGTTTCAAATGTTTCCAAGACTTTTCTTCTTTTTTGTAGGCAGTTGCTTGGACTGTGCTTGGGATATTCTCTCTCATAAGGTTTCAAGCTGATTATCTTCTAGTTGTTGGAGTTTGCCTAACGCTCAGCGTTGCAAATATTGTTGGCTTTACTAAATGTCGCAAAGGTGTGCAGACTCTCTCTCTTTTGACGTTGTAGACTTGTATGCCTTCTGAAACTATCTGCCTAATTGTCATGTTTTATATGGTCTCTTCTCTGTAACATTGCAAAGGGAACCTGCATAACTCAGCATATACAAGTGTTTTCATTCCAATTCTAATTCAATACATTTGTAGTCTACTTGCCAAAAAGACAAAAGAAATACATTTGTAGTTTTTTGTTGGTGTTTATCTTTTTTGACCAAGAAAAGTAAAATTTTAGAAATTGACATTGCACTCATTTTAAATAGATTAGTCATGGTCTAAACTTCAAGTTTTGTATGTATTTTTTAATTTACATAGGTATAAAAAGTTTAGCATTGAATTAGTAGTTTGATTTTGATCATCCTTGTCACTCAAAAGTAAAAACGAGCTACATTAAATAGTAGTTGGCCAATATATTTCTTGGTTAGGTTATTTATGCGCTGATGAAGTTTGAACATACTTTACAATCCTATGTTGGGGTGGTTTAAGAAAATATCGTGACAAATGCTCTTGCTTTAACATTGAAATTTCAAATTCTTTTATTAGTATTAAAAAAAGTTAAAATTGTTGCAAGATTGTAAGACTACAAAAAGGTTGTGAGTTTTGCTTTGTTACAATGTGCTGGAAAAAATGATAATATTTTTGAATAATAAAATTATTATGAATAATTATGGTAATGTATTAAATTTTGTGAGAATAATTTTGAGAAAAATTAAAATTATTTTATCAAAATTGGTAATTTTGGTATTGAAACTTAGCTTGTACAAGTGCGTTGTGCCTGAAAAAGGACAATTACAAGTGGACAATGGGGGTAGATTAGCAAAACTATATGGGAGTAGATTAACAAAACTATATAGAGTGGTACAAAAATAGATTTATATATAAAAAAATATTTCCAGTGGGATTAGCTACCCCCACAGAATAAGTTGTGGTCCACCCCTTCTTCCGCATTGTTTGGATGGTACTTTCCATGGATATCTTAGTTAATTCAGCACTTATAAAATCCTAGAAGGACCATATAGATACTAGTTATCACTTATTATTAATGGTCCTCTGCTTTTATTTGTGTAAAATAATGCGTAGGCAATTCTGGTGAAATTAATTGCTTAAGGAATAGTATTCTAGATTTCTGAAAAATCATGTTTTTATTCATTTGCTTGTAAAAGTTCAGAAGTACCTAGGTGCATACTCATGCTTGAGAGGTTAGCAAATAAAATAAGTTCCTCAGGTTGGATAGCCTAATGATCTGGCAAAGGCATGGAGTTGACAAGTTTGAGATTTCAGGAACCCTTCACATAGCTTTAGGGTATCATGTAGTTCTGTTGCAATACAAACATCTACCTTTAGAACATACCAAACTGTAGACCAAAATAAATAAACAAATAGTAATAATAGTAAGCAAAAGAAAACTGTGGCTATGGAGTTTCGTATTAACAACATAATCCTGAACATAGTTTTTAGGGACACAATTCATTACAGGTACCATAGTAAAAAAATTGGTATTCGGAAATTATTTGGTGGTGTGAAAAATTCGTAATTCGGGAATTATTCGAGATGGTTCAGAAAAAAGTATAAAAAATTTCGGCATGACACCCAAATTCGTTAAAAAAATTGGGAATAATTCGGAAATTCATTAAATTATATACAAAAATAATCAGCCAAAAAAATAACCTACAATTTTTTATATATGTGTTTATTATTAAACATGTGCAAATATAGGTAACTATTTTATGTAAATTTAAAAAGAATTATAAAAATTATTTTTATTATGTACATAAGTATAATTGTTTATATTATATACAATATCTGTAGTTGTAAAAATTTGATAATGATATAGGCACCGTTTGGTTTGCAAAAAAACAACAAAAAACTCTATAAATCTCTGTTAACTTTATATCACATCAACTTTTTTCTTTCACTGCACGCATTACGAACTCTCAATTTATCTCAATTTATCTCACTTTTTTTCACTTCAAACACACACATAATATATTTTATTTAATAAATTTAGGTTGTAGAGACCCAAATTAATTTATCAAACAAATAGCAAACAAATATGTAGTCACTAATTAATTCTGTAGTGTTAATATTTTATTTGTATGGTTCACTTATCCAATAATTTGGAGATAGCCTACTGAAATACAAAAAGATACACACACACATGCGCGCGTGCGCGCGTATATATGCATATTATATTATATTAGATATATCATATATGTATACACAAATTGTTAATAATTAAAAAGTCTAAGACATAATTATACATATCATATACATATATATATAATTATTTTTAATTAAAGTGAAAAATAAAAAAAAATTACTGTTGTTGAACAATATTGAAAGTTTCAAGGCACCGCTTTGATTCTAGCACCATAGCCAAGTTTTTTATTTTTATTTTTTATTTTGTACTTAATTATTAGTATATTTATTCTATTAGGCAATTTAGATTTTTAATAGCGAGTGCAAGGTACAATAGGGCAAGTTTGGAGTGACGGGAGATTGGACAACTTTGCGAGATTCCTGAATTTATCGTGAAATTTGTGGTTATTGGCAAGTTATCACGATATTTTCATTTTCTCGTGATTTAATTGGGTTTTTTAAAATTTTATCAAAATCTCACGAATATATAGGGAGAAATTAAAAATCTCAAAGAATTTTGTTACTAAGACGGATACACAGTTTAGTATTTTTTTTTTTTTGATATGCGATAGAGTGGGTATGCTTAGTAGGGTGCTATTTCGGATCATAGTTCATTCAAGGAGGGGATATTCATACTTATATAAATATATAGTTTGAGACGATTTTAATATAATTAGAAGAAACAAGTAAAAAAGCAAATACAAAATTCTCATAACTTATAATATAATCTTAATAAGTATCCTAAATTTTAAAATTTCAGATATCTAATAAAAAATGAGATAAAACAAAATATAAAATCAATTCAGTATTCAACTAAGTAAATAAACTACTATTTTATTATTTCCTCTCTTTCCTTGTAGTTTCTTTGCAGACAAGGCCGGCCCCTGGGCTAGGCCCAAGAGGCCTGGGCCAAGGGTCCCCAAATAACTGCCAAAAAAAGGGCTCTCTTCTAGTTTCTATAGTTAAGATGGGGTAGGAGTCTTTTGTAGAATTTTTTTTTTTTTGGTTCTGTTGTTAGTCTAATAAAAAATACAATGACTGCTGTCCTGATAAAATATTTGTCAAAATGCCGTTAATGAAAACGCGATATGAAAATATATTTTCATTAAGCCTGAAAATGCATTTTCAATTTGTGTCTTCTGAAAACACATTTTGACATCGTGTTTTCTGTGTATGTCTATTATTATTCCTATACTCTTTCTTTTCTTCTCATACTGATGTGCTTTTTGTATATCTTTTATATTTCTTTTCTATTTCTTGAATACCAATACGTTGTGATCTATTATCCTTATCTGCATTTTCAAATAAGAACAAATCATTTATTTTTATATTGCATCCTGAGAATATAAGAATAATAAATTTTTAGCATATCTCTTCACTTTCTTTGTTGCACTAAAAGTTAAAGAATAATAGATTTTTAATATGTCTCGTCACTTTCTTTGTTGTATTAAAAGTTTGAAGAGATATTTTATAGGTGATGGCAGTTGAAGAGATCACAGAAGAGAATAGGATAAGAATGAAAGAAGAAAATTAGAATAGTTTTGGATAATAAACGAGAATATAGGAATAATAAATTTTTAGTGTATCTTTTCAATTTCTTTGCTGTACTAAAAATTAACGAGATATTCTAAAAATTTTAAGTTGATGGTTGTTGAAAAGAAGATCAAACAAATAGGATAAGGAAAGAAGAAATTAGAATAATTTTCAAATAAGGATAAAATAAGGATAAATGAGAATATAAGAATAATAGATTTTTAATATATTTTTTCAATTTCTTTGCCGTACTAAAAATTAAAGAGATATTCTAAAAAATTTAATGTGATGGCTATTGAAGAGAAGATAAATACAAAAGAGAATAGGGTAAGGAAGGAAGAAATTAGAATAGTTTTCAAATAAGAATAAAACAAACATAAACGAGAATATAAGAATAATAGATTTTTAGTATGCCTTCTCAATTTCTTTGATGCACTAAAAATTAAAGGGAGATTCTAAAGATTTTAATGTGATAGCGGTTGAAAAGAAGATCAATGCAAAGGAGAATAGGATAAGAAAGAAAGAAGAAATTAGAATAATTTTTAGATAAGGATAAAATAAGAATAAAACGCAATATACAAATGCGTTATTAGAGAAATAAAATGCTTTGATAGTGCACTTTTAGTTAAAGTGAAAATGCAATATGGAAATGTGTTTTCATTAAGCGTATTTTTATAAATGGACAATATTTTCTATATTTTTTATTAAACTAGCAGTAGAACAAAAAAAAAACAAAAATCGTCTTTTTTAACTCAAATATGACTGTCCAATGTCTTTTAATGATCCAAAAATGATTAATTCATTAGGCCCAATGACTTTCTATAGGCCCATTTGTTGATTTATTGGGTGGGGCTCCTAGTAGATCAAAACTTATCTTTGATCAATCATGTCACAACGAAGATTGAATGGGTTATCTTTGTTATTGATTGAAAGTGAATCGATAGAAGAGGTGGATTAAACAAGTGTAATTGATACTTTTGCTTCTAAAGATGCAAGAAAAGTAATATTCAAGTGATGGTCATGTGTCCTTGTAATGATATATGTTTGATAGTCATGGGATCTCATGGTGAAATGTACTTTTGAGATTTCGTGTTTTGTGTTCTTCTTATATACTAAGGACAATGAGTACTCTTTATAGTTTTTCCTTCCCAAATTGACTTTTTTTTTTTTTTTTTTGTAATAGAAAGCTGATCAATTATTATTGAGCTTTTGAAATGATCAAATTACATAGAAAATCCGGAACATTAAGCCAAAATGAGGGATTGTTTGCTAAGATAGAGAACCAAGCCAAATGATGAGCAACCTTATTAGCATTTCTCCGAATGTGAACAACATTGGAATTAATAGCTTTAGATATGAGAGCTTGACAATCCTAGATGATCAAGCCAAACTCAGAATAGTCTTTGGACTTGTTGGATGAGGCATCAACTACAAGCTTAGCGTCCACTTCAATAATAACATTTGCAAAGTTAAGATACCAGCTTCTCAAGAACCCCTCTAACTGCCATGCATTCCGCCACTGAAGGAGAACACCCATCAAACCGCCAACAACCACAATACTGCATAACTCCCTCATGATTTCTAATCACGAACCCAGTTCCCATAGCATACTCATGAGGAAATAATGCAGCATCAATATTGCATTTCAACATTCCAACTTCTGGTTTTACCCAGTGAGAGCCTCTTCCTCCCGAATAACAAAACTTTACTGAAGAAGGCTGCTTTGCTGATTGCCAAGAAGCCAGAAATTAAATTCCCGATTCAACCACAAGACAACTAGATGTATAACCTGAGTTCCAGATTCTTGCATTTCGTTGGTTCCAAACATTCCATGCAATCACACACATTTTCACCAACTGGCCACTCTCAATTCTTTGGAGCATGCTAGAGAACCAGTCATGGAAGCTGGATGAGAGAAAAATATCAGGGTTAACACCAATTCCCATCTAACAAAACTTAGCAAAAGGGCACTGTAAGGGCACATGGTCAGTAGACTCATCATCATGTTGACAGAAAACACATATGTTAACCACATCAACTCCTAACTGGACCAATCGAGCTTTGCATGGAAGGCAGCCTCTACATGCCTGCCAAATGAAGAATTTAACCTTAGGAGGCAGCGGCAAGCTCCAGGGACGAACCCAACCTCCACTAACAACATCACCCATATCCGGCTTAACCACACACACCGCTGCTCTGTAGCTCGACTTAACAGTGTAAATCCCCTTCTTATCAAAGTGTCAAATCCTTATATCTTCCAATATCCTCCTAGATAAAGGAATACTAGTAATTGCTCTAATATCCCTCCCCAGAAACAAAGAATCCAGGAGAGTTCTATCCCAAGCTTTACTATCTTCAAGGAGAAGCTCACTTTCATATCCTCCAAGCCAGAAATCAATGAAGTTTCGACCTTCATATTATCATCAACCCCAAGCCATGAGTCACTCCAAACATTTGCTGATCTCCCATCTCCAATTCGCCAGCTACAACCCTTATTTAACAATTCTTGAGAGCCAAGGATACTACACCAAACGAAACTAGCATTATGCCCAATTTCAGCATTCGAAAAATCCACTCTAGGAAAATATTTAGCTTTGAGGATCCTGCTCACTAGGGAGTGAGGTTCAGCCACAAGTTTCCATCCTTGCTTCCCAAGAAGAGCCAAATTAAAACATTGGAGATTTCGAAACCCTAAACCGCCTTCTTCCTTCCTTAAACATAATCTTTTCCAACGTTGCCACCTAATCCCTCCTCCATTTGGATTACTACCCCACCATAAACTGTTCATAATCCGTTGAAGCTCATCGCACAAGGTGATAGGCAATAAAAATGTACTCATACAGTATGTGGGAATAGCTTGACCTACCAAGGAGATCAAGATAGCCTTACCAGCTTTAGACAGAAACTGACTCCTCCATCCATGAATCCTCTTCCATAGTTTATCACGAAGAAAAGCAAAAATAGCTTTTTTTATTACGGCCAATAAGAGATGGAAGCCTAAGGTACTTGCCACGATTCAGAGGAGCAGAAACACCTAAGATATTCAAGATATGATCCCGGCAATCACTATTAGCATTGGCACTAAAAAACACCCCTGGACTTCTGATAGATAATAGCCTGTCCCGATGCCATCTCATATTGATGCAGAAGATGCTTGACGTTATAACTCTCTTGACTATTAGCCCTGAAGAAAAAGAAGTTGTCGTCGGCAAAGAAGAGGTGCAATACAAAAGGCGCATGTCTACCAATCTTGCAGCCATGAATAACACCTCAGCTTGTTTAAGAAATCCCCTTACTAGATATTATAAATAGATATGGCGGTAGAGGATCTCCTTGCTGAAGCCCACGCGAAGGAATAATAGAACCAACCAACCCACCATTAAAGAGCACAGAATAGAAATTGTAGAAACACATAGCATTATAAGATCAACCCAATCAGACACAAAACCCATCTGCGACATCATATTCATCAAAAAAAACCCAACTAACATGATCATATGCCTTACTGATGTCTATTTTCAAAGCCATCGAACCCTTTCTTCCTTTGTTGTGCCTCTTCATATAGTGAATAGCCTCAAAAGCCATAATTATGTTGTATGTAATAGCGCGACCTGGTACAAAAGCTGCCTGGGTTGGAGATATCATAGCTGGTAATAAAGTCTTTAGCCTATTTGCAAGAACTTTGGCAATAATTTTTTACAAGACATTGCAGAGAGAAATAGGCTGAAGATCACGCATAGACTTAGGTTCTTCACATTTAGGAATCAAGACAATTAAAGTATCATTGAGAGAAGAAGGAAATTCCTTACTAGATAACCAGCTTCTACACGCAGCACACACCTCCGTTCCTATAAGATGCCAAAATTTTTGAAAGAAAGCTGGGTTGAAACCATCAGGATCAGGAGACTTGTAAGGGGCCATCTGAAATATTGCTTCTCAAAATTCCTCATCCAGGAAAAGAGATATAAGAGCTTCATGGTTCTCCTGAGTAATACTGGGTTGAACACAAGCTAATACTTGGTCCATGTCATCCTTCTGCTGCGCAAATAAATTCCCAAAATAGTCCTTCACCACTTGCTGCATATTCTCAATCTCGTCATGCACAGCACCCGTGTCATCCTCCAAGCTCTGAATCCAGTTCTATATTCTCCTTGCCATAGCTGAAGCATGAAAACATTGGGTGTTTAAATCTCCCTCTGAGCCAAAAAATCTTTGCCCTTTGCTTCCAATAATCATCTTCTTGAGCCAAAGCCAAAGCAAGGTCACCCCTATCAGCCTTATATCCTAAAACAGCAACATCATCACTCCTGGAACGAAGATGCCTTATTCTTGCGTGGCATTCGTTAATACGATGCCTGAATTTTAGCGCAAGATTTTTACCCCAACCCACCAACCTATTTGAACAGCGTTTAAAATGCTCCAGAATTCCAGTCCCTTGAGATTCCACCCAACAGTGATCCACCACTTCATGAATATCTCGCTCCTTTAGCCAGGTATTCTCAAATCGAAACCTATAATGTTTCTGCTGAAATCATCACTCCTTGGCACAAGGAAAAATTGGGGTATGATTAGAAGTAGATGTCATGAGATTACACAGCCTCGCAAACAAGAAAAGCCTGAACCATGAGTCACTACACAGAGCCCTATCAATTCTTTCTTGAACCTAATGATCCGTTCCTCTCCCTCGCTCCCATGTGTATGGATGACCAGATAAAGGAAGATCAGTAAGATTGCAATCCTGAACAACCTAACGAAAACCTTGCAGCAAAGCGTTTGGATGATCATGAAGCCCACTTGTCTTCTACGTTCAACATGTCGTTAAGGTCTCCAATACACACCCATGGAAGGGTTGAAAGGCCATGCAAGCTATGAATTAAATTCCAAGAATCCCTTCTCTTATGCCTTTCAGAATAGCCATAGTACTTGGTGAGTCGCCAATTACCAACCCTATTATCCACAATCTCCAAGTCAATATGGTTTTGAGAGTACCCAACCACAAAAGCACCGTTTTTAGACTTCCACATTGCAGCTAAACCCCCTCCTCTGCCAACTCTATCAAGCGCAAAACACCCTTCAAATCTAACTTCCTTTGCTGATTGCTCTAATCTACTACTAAGAACTAAAATTTCAGAGAGAAACACTACATCTGGCTTCTTAGCTTTAATATGCTCCCTAAGAGCTTGAACTGCACGAGGGTTGCCAAGCCCTCGACAGTTCCAACTTAAGCATTTCATGGCTCATGGCAGGCCTCCAATTGAGGACCTGCTATTACTACATTGATATTGGTGGGGCAATCAACATCTTTGTTTGATGGAGAAACGCCATAACCAAGCAAAGCATTGTCAATCACCATATTGTCAGAACCATTATTGTAGAGCCATTTGAAAAAAGAAAGCATACATTCCTCAACTACGGATCTATCTGTTTATGTAGAAGATCCATTTGATGATTCTCCCACTACGACATCTCCCTCTAACTCTAATCTCGGAGAAACTTCAGCTAAATTTGAATTTGAACCAATTTTTTGCATGGCAACAACCCTAGAATCATGGGATTTACCACGGTAAGGAATATCCTGAAAGTTAGGCTGATTTTTTGAATTTCCATGTGCATTATCCATTCCAATCCGGTCGCTATCCCTCAACTACCGACCACCATCCTCACCGGCATTCCTTCTTGCCGTCACTCGGAGCCAAAAACCCCATTCTTTCTGAGCTTCTCCTTCTGGAATATTAAATAACTTATCACAAAACCTGTTAGAGTGACCATGTAATCCACAAACGAAGCAAAAAGTTGCTAAACCTTCATATTTGAAATGTATCATCGGCCAGTTCCCTTCACCCTTGGGGATCTTTTTCCATTTCTTCAAGGGCTACCTGGTGTCCACAGAAACCCGGACTCGCATGTATCTCCTCCATACTTCACTATTATTGTTTGCATCATATTCAAAAAATGCTCCTATAAAATTTCCAAGCTGCTTACCAATATCGTCGGGCGTATAGCCAACTGGTAGATCAAGAATTTGAACCCAGAAATCAACATGATTCAGGGATATTTCGGTTGGGACTTCACCAGCTTTCAGTCGATGATAAATCAACAAGTGGTTATCAAAGGTCCAAGGACCACCCTCCAAGACCCGTTTCAAATCTATCTTGTGGGAAAACTGGAACAAATAGAGATTAGGGTTGAGTTATTTGATGCACATTCCTCTTCCAGGCTGCCATAAACTCGCCACCCTATTCCGCATAGCGTTGAAATTAATTAGATGATCAGTCAACAAACGCCCAACCAAGCACAAGTCATATGATTGCTCTCCCGTGAGATTCCCTTCACCAACAAAACCAACTCCTCCTCTTCATCATCCTTGTGAGAGTTGTTCCAATCTAGCCTTCATAATGAAAACAAACAAAACACCGAGAACAGAAAACAACAAACAACACAGAAAGTCAAAACCTTGCCACACTCGAGCAAGACATTCAGCACCTCTTAAACATGGAGAGGAATCTTCAAATCGTGACGGTTTGTTTTGTTATTTTTGGCAAAAATTTTCCAGTAAGGGCTCCATTGTTTAGGATTGGCCTTGGGTCTCGAAAACCTTGGGCTGGACTTGTATGTAGATTAGATTTTTTTTTTTTTTTTTTGTTGGAGTTGTCGTGGTTCATAATTAGAATTGCGGTTGCATTTGGGGGAGGGGAGGTTGAGCAATCTCGGTATCTATGGTCCTGAACTGAAGTAAAAAAGGGTATAAATATTGAAACAAGTTCAATTAATGAATTTCAAATTAAAGGGAGATAAAAAAGAAAGCATTTTGTTCCTAGCTCTCTGTATGTTTTTAATTCTGATGGTTTTCTGACTAAAAAATTATGGTGTTTTCTCCGCAGATGCTAAGAAGCAGATTCAAGCATTTGCGTCCCAGACCATTGCATCTCGATTCTCATCTACGATACAGTCAGCTTTTAGCGTAGTATGAATTGTTCCGCCAGAAAAATGCAGCCAACTACGGCTGTAAAATTGAAGAAATGCACGCGAGAAACCTAAAGAATTTTGATGGTGAGACATGTTTGTTTGTCATGACCCTGTAGTGTTAATATAAACATATATATATATATATATATAAGAACTATTGGCTTATGTTAAAATTCTGACTGGCAGAGTTGATGATATACAGGACTTGTTGGATTTTTTTTTCCTCTCATGATTTGTAGATTCAAAATTACTGTAAAGACCTAAAGATATCATTTTTTGGAGAATTTGGGTTTCACTGGCGGGTTGCGGCCATTTGACAAACTTGTTAGTTTTTAATTTTTTTTATTTTCAATTTTGTGTTTAATTTTTTATCTTTAATTTTTATTTTCATGGTACGACAAAAAAAATATATATGTATATATAAAAATATTTTTAATAACAATAATTATTGATTAGTAATAATATTAGAAGGGTGGCCAGCTATGGAGGCGGTGGCTAATTAGCGGTGGTCGGAGACTTATTGGTAGTGACTGATTAGTTATGAGTGTTAAATATAATTTTTTAAATATTAAGAGAAAGTATATGTAATTTACCCTTAAAAAAATATTTGTATAAAATTATAATCCTTGCAAATTTTACCCTCAATGTAGCATTTTACAATTGTTACTTATAATATGTAATATGTAATACTTAATTTTGCAATATAAAAAATATATTATCGAATGTGTTTTAAATTTTTGTTTTAAAATTAAAAAAGTTAAATATTAAACACTAAAAATTAAAAACTATAAGTACATTCGAATATTATAAGTGGTTTTTGATTTTTTTAAGCTTATTTTCGTCTTATATAATTTTTTTATTAGAATTTGATTTTTCTTAAATTATAATTTAGTTTTTCTTAAATTATAATTTTTAGTTGTTTTAATTGTGCATTCATAAAAAAAAAAATTGCAGAAAATTCATTTTAAAATAAGCTTAAAAAAATAAAAAGATTATTTTTGAATACTGATGGTTTTTTGAGTGGATTGTACGGATCAAGTTAAGCTTGGTATATTTTATTTAGAGTATTGTGCGCAACTTGTAAATGATATTGTATGTTTGCATGCGTTTAATTCACGTCTTTGGGTTCTAGAAATTCGAGCGTACCTTTTTTTTTTTTTTTAAGAAAATCAAAGCTTTTTGTCCTTTTTGTGTCACTTTATAGTATTAGCTCATGTATACATTTGTGACAAACGAGGATTCACAATAAAAAATATATATATATATATATAATAATTTCTCATGTTTTTACAATTATTCAGGTGATAAAAAATAAAGAGACAAAAAATAAGACAATTAAAGGGTTTAACTGATTTAAATTCTAGAACGAGTACGCTTAATAAATATAGTAATATAGTGTCAGTCATCTTGCGAATTTAATTATGAATGGTATATTAAATTATGAATTTACCGAGAGAAAAAAAAAGAAAAAGAAAATATATAATTTCAAACACATGCTATTATTTGATCGTGTTAGCAAATACAAGGAATTGAAGGAATTTCTAAGTAAATTTATTTGTTTAATGTATTTTATTTTAATTTTTTTCGAGAATCGCCCATGCCAAGTCTTTTGGCACATGGTCTAGATTTTTTATTTTTTTTTTCCTTCGTTTATGAGTTTCATGTTTTCTCAACCTATTTTCCACTGCAGGTAAGTAATATAAATTATTTCCACGTTTATTTCACTTAAAATTTTTCTTTTTGGTAGAGAGAGAGGGATATGAGGGACATTTTTGTTAAAGTAAATAAATAAATATTTTTGGTTAGGTTAGAAAATTGAAATTGCATTGAACAAATACTTCTAAAAAATAAACTTTTTATGTGTTGTTATTATAAAAAAAATTGTACATATAAATAAATTCATTTTCTCACAATATATTTTTGAGTAATTTTTACTTTGTTCTTCGAATTTTACTCAAAATTTCACTTTAGAACTTTTCGTTTGTTTTTTATTTTTTTGTAACAATTAATGATCTAAGTTTTTCGTTAATTGTAATTTTTTTTACCCCTAAAATTTATACTAGTTGCCAAAAAAAAAATCATAAAAAAAATTAATTGTTGCCAAAAAAAAAAAAAAATTTGCCATTTTACTATCACGTCATTGAAATAAAATTTTTTTTGCCACTATTTTTCTTTCCTCAAGGAATTATTTTATTATCACCTCTCTTTTCTTTTTCAACTCATTGAAAATGGGATCCAATTTTTATTTGTATTTTTGATATCTTAAACTCATTCAACCTCCCTAAAGCTTTCTGTAACAGTTTATTATTATTATTATTATTTTTTTTTTTCCAACATGAAATGCTGCTAGTAATTACCAAAAACTGATGATTTGCAAAGAGAGTCCTGGTGGTGGAAATGGCCATTCAAAGTAGGGAAGGGTAGATGCCATTGTTGACTTGTCTCTCATAGGATTCCTTTTAAGACTTTTTGGTGCAAGACTTTTTGACTACATAGAAACAGATAACCAATCTGAGGTGAGGAGCACAATTTCATTATCTGCTTGTTCTGGCTTCCCATCACCTCCTCCTGATTCCTTTCCTTTCCTTTCCTTGTGTATCCCCTCTCTGAGAAATTAGGAACGATGGCGTTGGTCGAGATCTTTCTCTCTGCTTTCATTCAGGTGCTGTTCGAGAAATTGGCCTCTGGCGACTTGGTGAGCTTTGCCCGCCGAGAAGGGATTCATTCTCAGGTCAAGAGATGGAGTGTAACACTAGCTCAAATTCAGGCCGTAGTAGACGATGCGGAGGAGAAGCAAATTGGAGATGGAGCTGTGGGTTTGTGGATGGAGGATCTCAGGAACCTTGCTTATGATCTGGATGACATACTCGATGAGTTTGCCTATGAAGCCTTGCGGCGTAAGTTTAATACTCCTGCACAGCATCATCATCATCAAGCTAGCACCAGCAGAAGCAGCAAGGTAATGGCCTTCATACCCACTTGTTGTACAAATTTCAATCCGAGCACTCTTTTGTCTGATCGTAGGATGAGATCCAAGATAGACGACATCACTAGCAGATTGCAAGCTATTTCCGAACAAAGAAAGCAACTTGGTTTGGAAAAGGTTTCTTCTGCCTCTGCCTCCACTAAACCTTGGCAAAGTCCACCTATCACATCATCTTTACTGCTTGAACCTCAGGTATATGGCCGTGATAATGATAAAAAGGAGATAATTGACTTTCTTCTCAAGGAGGAAGAAGTATCAACTCATAACAGCAACTTTGGGGTCATTCCTATTGTGGGTATGGGTGGCCTAGGCAAGACCACCCTTGCTCAAATGGTGTACAACGAGGAAATGGTGACTCAGCATTTTGATCTGAGAGGATGGGTCTGTGTGTCAGATGACTTCGATATTCTGAGAATAACTAGATCAATGCTCGAGTCTGTTACTTCTCGGCCTTGTGAATTGAAAGAGTTGAATGAAGTTCAAGTCCAACTAAAACAGAATTTGGCTGGGAAGAAGTTTTTAATTGTTTTAGATGATGTATGGGACAAGAAATACCATGATTGGAACGTTTTGAAGAGCCCCTTCAATGATGGAGTCCCGGGAAGTAAAGTGATTGTAACAACACGAAACAGAGATATCGGATCTATGATGGGAACCGCTCCTTGCCGTGACCTACAACGTCTATCACATGATGACTGCTGGTCAGTGTTTGTGCATCATGCCTTTGGGAATAAATCCATTAATGAAAATCCAAATTTGGCATCCATTGGTCGAAAAATTGTGGAGAAATGTGGAGGCTTGCCTTTGGCTGCTAGGATACTCGGTGGCCTTTTACGGTGCAAAGAAAGAGAAGCTGATTGGGAACATGTGCTGAATAGTAAGATATGGGATTTAGATAGTGAAATCAATCCAGCTTTGAGGTTAAGCTACCATCATCTCCCTTCTCATTTGAAACGGTGCTTTGCATACTGCTCTCTACTGCCAAAGGACTGTGAATTTGAGGAACAAGAGCTTGTTCGGTTGTGGATGGCAGAAGGTTTCATTTGGCAAACAAAAGGAGAGCAACAAATGGAAGATGTAGGGGGTGAGTACTTTCATGAATTGTTGTCAAGGTCATTTTTCCAATCATCAAGCAACAGTGAAAGTTCGAAATTTGTGATGCATGACCTCATCAATGATTTGGCTCAAGTGGTGGCAAGACATACATGTTTTAGACTCGAGGATTACTTGAAAGATGACAAGCAATACAAAGATTTGAAGAAAGCTAGACATTCATCTTACGTGCAAGGCCGTTGTGATGGAATGAAGATGTTTGAGATCTTCTACGAAACCGAGCAGTTACGGACCTTCTTACCATTTTCCTTTGAAGAACATTGGAAGTGTTATCTAACAAGCAAAGTGCCGCTTGATCTATTGCCGAGGCTGAGATGCTTGAGGGTGCTGAGTTTGAGAAGATATTGGATCATGGAGATTGAAAATTTTATTGGATCCTCGAAACATCTAAGGTATCTTGACCTTTCTTATTCCGACATTAAAATGGTGCCGGAATCAGTAGGGGCTCTCTACAATCTACAAACATTGATGTTAGAAGGATGTCACTGTTTGGAGAAGTTGCCCACTGACATGGGAAACCTTATTAACCTACGTCATCTAAATATTGGTGATTCAGATGACTTAGAAGAAATGCCAATGGGAATAGGCAAGTTGACAAATCTACAAACATTATCAAAATTTATTATAAGCAACGGCAATGGGTCTAGGATAAGAGAGTTGGGGAACTTGATTCATCTGAAAGGAGAGCTCTGCATAAAAGGGTTACAATATGTGGTGGATCCTCAGGATGCAAGAGAGGCTTGTTTAAAAGATAAGAAGGGCTTAGATGTTCTACTAATGGAATGGAGCGACAGGGATGCTTCACGAAATGACATGGTTGAAACAGAAGTGCTTTGCTCGCTACAACCTCATGAGAACCTGAAAAAGCTTGTCATCAGAAGGTTCTGTGGTTCAGAGTTTCCGGATTGGATGGGAGATTCTCGATTCACCAAAATGGAGGACATAAGTTTGGAGGATTGCGAAAATTGTACATCCTTACCACCACTTGGGAAGCTACCCTCACTTAAAATGCTTAATATTCAAGGAATGAATGCAGTAAAGCAAGTGGGTCGCGAATTCTATGGGGAAGATTGCAGCAAGCCTTTTCCATCACTAGATGCTCTAAGCTTTGTGAATATGCAAGAATGGGAGGAATGGTTTACTTGTGCAGTGGATACGGAAGTCCAAATCTTCATAAGTGTCAGTGAGCTCTCCATCACAGGATGTCCCAAACTTTTGGGAACCTTGCCCAGTAATCTTCCTAGTCTAAGAAATATTGTGATTGCAAATTGCCCCCAGTTGTCAGTTGGAGGTTCCAATCTCGTTTTCCCGTCACTTGCCTCTTTGAGTATCACCGGTCTTCAAATTCCAAGCCTACCAATGCTTCTGATTGATACGACGAACATGCCTGAGTCCAGCTCCCTTACCTCAGTGAAAATGGAAGACATTCAGTTCCCTGAGTCACTATGTAATCCAGGCATAGCTGATGAGGCGACATTGGGAAGCGCAATGCTTAAGCATTTGAATTCGGTAACCTCCTTGAGCCTCGTAAACATTCAGAAACTGGCCTTCCTACCGAAATGGTTGACTCAAGGGCTGATGGGGCTAAAAGCATTGAGGATTGATGGGTGTAGAGAACTCACAACGCTGTGGAAGAATGAGGTGAGACTACATGCCTTGGAGAAATTGGAGATTGAAGGTTGCCCCCAATTGGTTTCCTTGTTTGAAGAAAAAGAAGCACAAGGGTTGGTTTGCTGCATGCCAAGGCTTGAGTATCTACACATAAAGTCGTGTGGAAAGCTGGAGAAATTGCCGCAGGGGCTGCTGGACACCTCTCTGAGAAGACTTAGCATTTGGGATTGCGACTCTCTGGAATTTGTATTTGGGTGGGTAAGGCAGAATGATATTGATAATATTAATCTCCAGGAATTGTCTGTTATAAAATGTCCATCGCTCAGGTACTTGATCAATAGAGGTGGGCTGCCGCCCACGCTCAAGAACTTTTGCATTGCTAATTGTGATAAGCTGGAGGCACTGCTAGCAGAGGAGGGGATGAAAATTAACTGCCCGTCTCTTGAGACTGTTGAAATCTATTTGTGTAGGAACCTCAAGTACTTGCCCGATGCCCTACCTAATAATAATCTTAGGAATCTCCAGAAATTGATGGTAATTAACTGTGAGAATCTGGAGTCAGTTCCCGAAGGATGGATCCACCCCACCTCAACTAATATGAGAGCATTGGAACTTCTGGAATGTGAAAAACTAGAGGTCATGCCGCCGCACTTTTTACAGAAGAACATTCTGACTTCCCTTGAACATCTGGCAGCTGTTAGTGGCTCGGGATTTCTAGACAAAGCTAATTTCCTCACCAATCTCACCAGTCTTGAAATCTACAATAGCAAGATCGGTAAGCCCCCATCAGAGTGGGGTTTGCACAGATTCTCCTCTCTTAAAGGTCTCTCTATTTGGGGTGTGGAGGAGTGCAACAGCGTTCGATTAGATGGGATGTTGCTGCCCACCTCTCTCAAGACCCTGTGGATCCGCAATTTCCCAAATCTGGAGAAGCTATCTTTCGAGGGGTTTCAAAACCTAGCTTCTCTTGAAAACCTTGGTTTACAAGGATGCCCTAGTCTCACCTCCTTTCCAGAACAAGGGTTGCCTCCATCGCTTTTGTTTCTCTGGATAGGTGGATGTCCAATATTAAAACAAAGGTGTGAAAGGGGGAAAGGCCAATATTGGCGCCTCATTAAGGACATTCCTTACGTCTGTATATGTTGAAAGAAGGATACGCTGAAGTGGCGGTCGTTGAAAATATTTGGTGGCAAAATGAAGACTCAAATGTCGTAACGGGTAAGATATCTACCTCATATAATTATTAATTCTTTCTAATAAATTTTCAAATCATTACTCAGTATATTATTAGTAATTTTTAATTACAAGCAACAAGTTTCAAAATAAAACCTTTCAAAACTATTTCAATATTTATATATTAATATTATTAATATTTTGGCCGGTATTATAGCAACAATTTTTTTTAACTTTAAATACATAAATTGCAAGGGAAAAATAAAAACACAAAAATCATTCTTATTGGGAACACCAAACGCAATTTTACAAAATTATTAATACTACATGGATGGCGTGATGGCATTTAATCAATGGTGATTAATTTTCTTTTTTTTTCTCTCTTTTATCTTTGTTTTTTATTTTATTTTATTTTTATTTTTATTGTTTCACTTGGGTAAGTTACAATTCTAAATTTTTCATACACCATGATTTATCAATTTTACTATTTCTATATCAAATATTTAATAAGGTTGTTAATTTTCATTCCCATTAGTTTATGCAAACAAAATTGTTGTAACCTTGTTTTTTGTCATTTTAAAATTCAAATTCTCTTTTTAGAAATAGTTTAATAACTTGCTTCAATATACATACCCCAAAAAAAAATCAAATTCTCTTTCTAAAAACAATTTAATAACTTCCTTCAATATACTTACTTTAAAAAAAAAAATTACTTTAAGGTGAATACTAACTTACGTCTAGGCTTGTGTCATTACATTTTTCATTGTTTTTTTTTTTTTTATTGTTAACCCTAATCCCTCCCCCAAATGCTACAAGCTAGTTTTTCGGCTTAACCTTGGATCTATCTCAATTTCAAAAGTTAGCTTATAGGATGAAATTTTCCTTCACGCTAATATACTGCTTATGTAGGAACACCCCAACAACAATCTATTATTAGAACGAAATGAGAAGTTCTTGTCTGTAAAAATAATCCCTTATTCATTCAGGTTTGGTTTGGAGTGTCAAAAACAGGAATCCTAGAATGAATTCATGCTTCTCTTCTTGGCTCTCTCTATTACTTACAAATATTACTAAAAGTAATGCAAATTCCTCAATAATTATAAGTTCATTTGTAAGGGGTTGTCCTTTTACCACTCTATAAGGAATTATGTCTTTGTTAGTTACCACTCTAGAAGGAATTTTGTCTTTGTTCATTTTATATCACTCGATCATATATAATGAGTCACATAATGTTTGACATCCTGCACCTAAACATTGTGCAGTTCTTCCCAAAGAAAAATAAAACCCTTTTGTTCCCCTTTTGTGTCCCTTTATTTGCCTTCTAAATAATATTAGTTTACATATGGCATAAATGAGGATTTATAATAATAATAATAATTTCTCATCTTTTTTCTAATTAATGGACTCATATACTATTTACATGTATGTGTTTTTAATCCTCAGGTGCTAAGGAAAATGCTACTCCAACATGCATGGTTTCACCTTCGAATCTTGTGAAGCTTGCAAATTTTATCTGACAAAGCAAATGAAGAAGGTACTTTCTTTGTAAACTGGTTGATGGGGATTTTCCTAATAAGTATTAGATCGCCATTTACCCCAGCACTTGCTTGAATTAATTGCATATCATTGATATGATATCTTCCCGTGTAATAAGTGACTTCTAAAACCCATATATATATATATATATATATATATATTAATTCCTTTCGATGTTCATTGTTCAGTATATGGAGTTGTGCAATTGCTGCCGTTAATTCTTAATTAAGTTTGATCATGGCAAATTAAGGAAAATTAACATTGCGGTCACTACTAGAAAAATAGCTTTTGACCACTAAGGTTTTTGGCTACGCCATTGCCAAAGCCAAAGAATGTTTTTTAGTGCTTAATCTTGTGCTTCAATAGTATTTTCTATCTTGTTATATATGCGTATAGATGTTCATATACGAAAGTACATTTTAAAAACTAAGACAATTTCAATGCCCACCTTTTCTATTAATATTGAAGAAAGTCATTTTGTTGTTTACTCGTTGTTGAGTGAAGTGTAAAATGATGCATGTGTATTATTATTATTATTATTGTTGTTATTATTTTGGGTCTTCAAGAAAATTTTTAGTTGTTGAAATTCATTGTTAAGCGACATCCATCTATAATTAAGATTTAAAAAATGGTTGCAGCCCTGCTTCATTATTTTCAAATGTTTATCAAGTATAGTTCAAGGTATATTGTGAAAGATTTATGGTTGATAAATGAATGAAGAGCTTTGGCCAATGTTTGGCCAAGTAGTTTCTTTCGAGCTCATTTTTTTTTTCCAATTTTCTTTTGGTCGTGTATTTGGTACAAACTTCTTAGGGTATCAATAACTCGTACAAGTTGAATACTACCAATGAAAGCAAGCTTATTTTGTATGGATTGTACAAGCAAGCCATTGTCGGACCATTGAACACCACTTAGTGTTTCAATCCTATAAAGTACATTTTCAACAATACAAAACAGTTTGTTCGTGTCGCTCAGTGGCCTACTTGGTTTTTATTAATTGTAAAAGACAATTTTTTTTTTTTTTTTTTTTGGGTGGACTGTGGATTGAAGAATCACCTGAAAACTATAAGGAGAAGCGGGCAAATTGTTTTCATTTTCCTTTCAATATGGATAAAATTATTATTGAACCCATTATTTGAATTCATAGGCTGACCCATAGTTTTAAATCTTGTATTGAATTGGAAACGATGTAATGAATTGTGTGTTTTCATTGTATGGAGATAATTTTGCATTCCCATATTATTGCCTATCTATTTGTATTAGATTTTTTTTCTTTCTTGAGTCGTACTTAAATTTTTCATAATGTATTGAAATTTCTCGAATTGTATCAAAAGATTTCAAAACTCTCTGATATTGATGTTCTGTATTAAAATTTATTTTTATTTTAAAACTTTATAGGAGCGACAAAAAATATTATTATTTCTTACCAACTCAGAATAAGACTTTTTTTTTTTTGCTCCTCCTTCTTTTTATTACTTTTATTTAAAAATAAATGTAAAATATGGTAAATTAGTTGTCTTAATTAATATACTTCACTAAGTAAAGTCGTAGTAAAGCCATATCCAAATTAGTTGGGATGTCTTAATTAAATATTAATATAAAATCGTATTAATTAATCAATATTAATATGAAAATACAAAACATATTATTTATAACCTGTGTTTAATATTTAAATTGTATTTTAAACTTGTATTAGTCAAGAATAGATTTATCTAGAACGGAAGTCAGTGAAGTATATATAGTGCATATTATACAGATGTTTTGCCAAAACTTTAAGAGACAAATATGAATAGTTTATGAATTATCTTACAAAATTTATTGGTGAAGTTGCATAATCTTGAGAATAGACGCAATCTCATTTGGTGAAGAGCCTAGATTGAGCTTCTTCCTCCCCTCCCCCTTATGGCTATGTATAAATTTTTGGACAAAATAAAATTTAGTTTATCTATTAGCTGTCCTATAATTTAAAAAAGTAAACTGTCTAACGCCTTGGCCTTGATTGGGTGATCTTCTCTTTACCATCCAAAATAACGACCTTAAATTTTTTTTTTCTTTCATATTGATTTTGACAGAAAGCACAAAACATGCATATTGGCAACTGCCGCACTATGACATTTTCATATTTTTTATATATATTTTTTGAAAGGTCACAATTTTTTATATTATTTCAAATTTTTTTGCTACTCCGTTTGGAAACATTTTTATTTTAGAATTAATTTGATTTTAAGATAAAAATTAATTTGATTTGATTGATAATTAAAATTTTATATTTGAAATACATCTTGAGTTTAAGAATTAATTTAATTTAATTTAAGAGAAATACAAATTTGATCATGTTAATAGAAATGGTAAATATAATATAGGATGATAAATTTATTCACTTATTTAATGAATTAAATAAATAATGAATCATTACCAAATTATATTTTGAATTAGATTTCAAATCATATAAAAATATCAAAATTTAAGTAATGAGGTAAATGGTGCATTTGGAGTGATTAAAAGTGAAATAAAATGAAATAGAGTGAGATAAGGTGTGAATTTGTAATTCATACGAGATAAAAAGTAAATATCTTTGAGAGTTTTTTAGTATTTTTTATCTTTTTTAAATTTTTTATTACTCCAAACGGATCAAATTCTACTCATAAAATTTTATTTTAATTTTAAATATAAATCAAATAAAATCAAATCCTGTTACAAACAAAGTGTAACTGTTCCTTGCATCTGTATTCTTCTACAGCCAACGCAGAGTGACCCTGCAGACGGAGGGAGGGAAGGGGAGAGAGAGAGATGTTGCAGTGTATATTTCTTCTCTCAGATTCTGGGTAAGTTCTTCATTCTTTTGTGTTTACTGTTTCTATTCTTATTTTCCTTTTGATTTATGTGTATAAATTCAACCCTGTAATTATTTCAGTTATTATTCTGTGCTCATTTCCTGAGAAATCTTGGCGAAATGATAAAGAAAACCATTGGATTGCTACTCAGATCTGTTTTGTTGCGTCTTTAGTAATTATGTGTCTTGTGTTGGGTTGCTTTGCCCAATGATTTTGTTGACTTTTCTTTCCTTGACTTGGTTTTAACGGCCATTCTTTTCTGAATTCCAAGGAAGGATTTTTTTTTGGGGGGGGGGGGCGGGGGGTAAATGGTTCTGACATTATTGGGTATTGAATTTACTAAACGAAAGAGGCAAAACTGTTGGTGATTTGGGAATTGTACAGGGAGGTAATGCTGGAGAAACAGCTCACTGGGCATCGGGTCGATCAGTCTATATGTGCTCGGCTTTGGGAACAATCAATCTCGCAAGGTGATTCCTTCAAGATATCCCCACCACCTGTATGAGATGGTAACATCTCAATACTGCAATTAAGTTGGTCACTAGTGTTTATCTTAGGTTTCGGTTTACTTTTCTATTAATTTCCGAGTCATTTGTTGTTGTTGGTTAGTGGCTTGTGCCGGTAATTGCTTCTCCAACGCATTACCTTTTCCAAATTGTCTGGGAGGGTATCACTTTCCTAGCATGCACCCAAGTTGAAATGCCACCTCTAATGGGAATTGAGGTGAGTAGTTTACGTTTAGTGCTTCCTGTGATTTCTTTTCAAGAAGTTTAGCATTTCTTGGTTCAATTAATTGGGATTTATGCTTAGCATCCCCCAAATTTTAAACGTCTCCAAAAATGGGAGGACAAACTTACACTATCAATTTAGTCATCTTGAAAGGTAGGATTGAAAGAGTTTTTTTCTTTTTTTTTTCCAACATTTTGGAACTTAACTTCAGCCAGTACATTTTTGTATGCCAAAGGTTACTGCGTTTCACTTTTCATTATTCTGCCACAATGGTAACAGTAGGAACCACAGTGATAGCAGTGATTCAGAAAAGTAATGTTATTTTAGCATGGGTTACGGAAAGTGGATTGGTGCAAATGACCACCGTGCAGAATTTTGATCTTAACATTGAAAATGAGAAAATGAAGTATGACAATGAACTATTAAGGAACCTTTTTCATGGAAGAATAAATTTGATTTGATTATTTTTGAAGCAAAGTGCACTTTTTTCAACTACAACCTGGGAGGCTGGAAGTGGAGCTCTGACGGGAACAATGACATAAAAGTGCAATTTCATTCTTCTATTACTTTAGTGTTTTTAAAACATGTTCTTCCCAAAATTCTGTTACATTTTAGATGAGATTCCTCATAATGCTTCCACTTGTATGGTTTTAGTGGTTTTGTAGCTTTATTCTAAGTGGGAGTAAGTGCTGGACTTAGACTTTTCTTTTTTCGGGTTTTCAAATGCTTGATTCATGTGTTCCTGTAGCCATGGTGTCCATGTGATGGCTGCTGGCATCTATATTGTTACTTTTTTATGCATCAAAATATCAAACCACCTGACCCTTAACTCCTTGACATTAGTTCCCTTGCAGAGTAGCAGATGTCCTCTCAGATTATCTTGGAGGATTGAATGAAGATTTGATAAAGGACAACTTTGTTATTGTATATCAGGTATTCATACAAAATCTTGTTTCAGCTCTGATCGTATTTTCTGAGAATCATTGTGGCAATTCCCAGTATGACTTGTGTTTTGTTCTGATAACATAATTCTCATTAACTGAAGGAATGATGGATATCTGCTTGGTGCATAACGCGAAACTTACCATAGTCAAAATTTAATTTTGCAAACTGTGGCCCTACATTCTGAACTAAGTTTGTAACACAAATAATTTAAACCATTAGAATTGTTACTTAAGATGGAAAAGAGTCCACTTTATGGAAGACATGCAAATTCATTCCACAAAGTGATCGTCCCTGCCCTCCTCCCTCCAAAAAGTGTGCTGTTTGTATGGATGCTTGCATAAATTTGTGTGGTCTCTCTTGTTACATCATATATGTTTGCAACCTGAATTTTGCTATGATTTTTCCCTTTTTTTAACTAATTCATTATATGAAATGTTAAATTAAGATAAGTGCACCTAAACATGCTTGAAACATGGTTGATATATATTGAAAAAAGTGATGAACCTCTTGCTTGGGTTAGTTCACTAATATTCATATAAGCTTCAGCCTCCATATTAGATCTGCTTATCCTAAGGAGCCGGCAACGCATGAGCTTCTTTTTGAACATTCTTGTTGCCCTTCCTCTCTTCTTCTTCTTCCTCTTCTTCTTCTTCTTCTTTTTCTTTCTTTTTTTTTTTTTAATTTTCAATTAATAGTTCCTACATTGATAATGATCCTTATTTTATTCTTTGGCTTGTTTCAATCTAGAGCTTCTGGATGAAATGATAGATAATGGGTTCCCTCTCACAACAGAGCCTAACATCCTGAGGGAGATGATAGCTCCTCCAAATATTGTTAGCAAAGTGTTGACTGTTGTGACTGGTAGCAGTTCCAATGTGAGCAACACCCTTCCAGTGCTACAGCATCTTGTGTTCCATGGAGGGCAACAGACCTGAAACATGCAAGTAATGAAGTTTATGTTGATCTTGTTGAAGAAATGGATGCAATCATAAGCAGGTCTCTAGTTAAATATTTGATGTATCTTTTTTCACTAGATACTCTAGGTAATGTCCGTTTTCTTCTGGTCTACTAATGTTGGTTGTGTGAATTTTGCTGAGTTTGAAATATGTATTGTTGTTTGACATGTCATGGTGCTGGTGATATTTTCATAACCTTAGAAGAAAAACATCTTAAAAGGATCTTATGCAAGTTGAATCTTGAATTCATTTTCTGAATTAAATTTGGGAAGATATTTTGGTTCTTATTTTTATCCAACACTAAACTTAGCTGATGGTAGATATAAACAAGGATCAATTTCTTATTTATAGATATTGCTTTTTGTGGTTGCTTGTGCAATTCTTTGAAGTCAAGCTACTGATTTGTTTGCAATTTTAACATTTTTATTTTACAGTATGGAAGCTTAAGGTTTATATTTTGTAGTTTTACTTTTTCAGTGGTGCATGTACTATTTGTATCTCCCACGGACGTTTGGAGACTTTGTTGTGTGGTGGTTGCAATGGTATGCATGAGATATTAATATTGCACAGTTTTGATCTCATAGTGCTTACTTTATTTCTTTCTTGCTGCTCAGGGATGGAGCCCCGGTGAAATGTGAATGTATGGTGAAGTTCAAGTGAACTCCCATCTTTCCGGTCTGCCTGATTTAAATCTTTACTTTGCAAATCCTTCTATTCTGAATGATGTGAGATTTCATCCTTGTGTTCGATTTTGTCCAGGGGAATCCCATCAGATTCTGTAATTTGTCCTTCCTGATGGACCCCATCAGATCCTGTAATTTGTCCTTCCTGATGGACAGTTTAAGCTCATGAGTTACAGGTGTGTCAGGTTGATGAAACATCCATTCTTTTGTTGCATGATTTTATTTAGCAGAATGGAGCAAGTTCTATTTAGCAGTAGGTATTTTTATGCCGAACTCATAATATAAATGGGGAGGGATGTTGTGTTTTCTTTGATGTCCACAAATTTTAAAATGCTTTATTTCCTATATTAGCTAAAACCACATTATTGAAATCATTTTCCATCATTTTGCAGGGTCAAAAACCTGAAGCGTACTCTCCAATATATGTATAACCACAACTAACCTCGGATTCTGGGACATGCCGTGTCAATGTTATGGTTGGAATACGAAATGATCTTGAAAAGACAATTGATTCAATAGCTGTGCACTTTCAACTGCCTCCTTGCATTTTATCAGCTGATCTGAGCTCAAATCATTTTACAGTAAATTTCCTTGCCGACAAGGTATCAAGTTTTGATATTATATAGTACTAGACTACTAGTATTTCATTGAATAATTCTACTTCAATTTTGTAGGAGCAAAGAAATGTGTTTCTCGGTTAAAGACCCCCCGGCCTTTTTTCCCCCCCTTTTTCCTTATTTTGAGAAGTATTATTGGAAGACATGAAGGGGATGCCATCCAACTTCGAGTTCTTCCCAAACTAAAAGACCAAGAGTTACACATCCATATGCTTTATAAATGACATGTAATCATTTAAATTCATTCTATAACTTGCCTGCAAAATCCAACTATACAAAATAGACAAAAAAAAGAAAGGAAAAAAAAAAAAAAAAGGAACTCTTCAGTAGAAGACCTCCCATTCATTTGTCCCAAATCAACCAACCATTGCAAAATGCAACTAATCTCTAAACTTTCCTACTCCTTTTCGGAACTAGCACCCCTGCAACCCACCCCACCACACCGCATCACACCAAACCTCATAAATGTGTTGCCTTGTAGGGGAGCATGCAACTCATAGGGCCCGTTTGACAACGTTGTCATTTTTTTGCTGTTTTTTTTTTTATTGCCGTTTTTTATTTTGTGTTTTTTGTTGCCGTTTATTTTTTCTGAAATGAAAACAAAAACTGTGTTTGGTAATATAATTTTATTTACATAAATTTCTAAATAGAAAACAAAAAATTTGTTTGATAAATGCAGTTTATCTTACATATATTTTTAAAATTTTTTCATTTACGAAACAGCTAAAAAAATTTGAGAGATTCGGGGGAGCGGGGGAAGAAGATTGGGCGGAGAGAGAGAGAGGGAGGGATTGGGGGAGAGAGGGAGAGGGAGGGAGTAGCTTCGGGGGGAAGAGAGAGAGGAGGGAGGGAGCAGAAGGGGGAGAGGGGGGAAGAAGATTGGGGGAGAGAGAGAGAGAGAGGGAGAGAGTGAAAGGGAGGGAGCAATCTGTTTTCATGGGAGAGAGAAAGGAAGAAGACTGGTGCTCGCAATCTGTTTTCATGGGGGAAAAAAAAAAAAAAACCAACACGGAAACACCTCCCACGGTGTTTCCGTTTTTTTTCTGATTTTGACAACAATTTTCATTTTTTTTGACAATAAAAAAACGTAAACATTTTTGTTAAACACGTTTTTGTTTTTAGTTTTCAAAAAAATGAAAACAAAAACAGAAAAATAAAAAACAAAAACGTTACCAAACGGGCCATAGCAAAACATGTTACTGCCAAATTCCCATAATTCGTATGCTCATGAACAATGAACTAGTAGGTGATCAATAGATTTGTTGTCTACTTTACATAAACAATGCAAATTCACTAAAATCTTTTCTCTTGCCTTGAAATTGTCGATAGTAAGAATATTTTCTGGAATTACACATCAAAAAAAGCAATCTTTGGATGTGCATCACATCTCCATAATTCTTTTTTTTTTGTTTCCAATGGAAAATCCACTTCTTACTACCCAAGTGACTGCCTAGGTGAGCATTATACAAAGCCTTAGTCTTTACTTTAGAACTTCTTGCTTTGGATGCAATCCATGCTACTTCTGTATTTTTATCATTTCCATCTCTAGTCCTAGAAGAATACTAATTTTGAAACAACTCTGATACTCTATTAATCTCCTAATGAAGTTTTCTGCGAAGGCTGATATTCCAATTATCAACATCCCTACAAAAAGACAAATAATCAGCCATGGCAGATACTTTATCTCTTGCTAACTCAAAAATGTCCAAAAACATCTTGTAATTTTTTATCATCAAGCCACCCTCAACTCCAAAACTTGACTCCATCTCCTTTGCCTGCATCATATTGAATTAATATCACCATATTCCATGGGCTCCATCTGGATGGCTTTTCACATAGGTGTATCATATGCCCCACATTCGATGTTGACCGCTCCCCAGCCACCACCTTTCTCCAAAATCTCTCTCTTTCACCTGCAAATCTCCACATCCACTTGCCCAAAGGAAATTTCAATCTGCGAATACCAATACCTCTATCTAACAGTGTCCTAATCCACAAGCCCCTCTTCCTTTTTCTAAGTCATGTGGATTGTGTTTAGATGTAAAATCAGGAAAGTTTAAAGATGCTCTATCCTGTCCTGCACTTAATTCCTGAGCATTTACTGGCTTCTTTTTCCTGAAAATGGCACATGTGATCTATTTAGCTGCACTGGTTGCCTTTTGATTCATTCTAATGCTTAACATGTGTTTGCAGACCTGCTCTGGCCCTCTGGGCCAATCAGAGGATCCCAAAAGACAAGGCCCCATCAATGTCTGGGACACTTGTCCTTGAAACAGGTTTAGAGCGCCTTCGTATATATCCCACATTTCGAGTGGATTTCAGGATCATGGGAGTTGCTCTTTCTGGCCTCCAAATAGATAATTTGGATCTTAAGAATCTACCCAATCGCCACACAAGGGTTTTTGAGCTCTCACTCGAGCAGGGGAGTATGAAGTTAGGTCATAGCCTCTGCTTTGTGTGGGAAATTGCATCTACATGGAGATATATTTCTGCTAGGAGATCCAGAGCTGTTGTTCCAATGAAATTTACTATCTTTCCATTCGTGAAGATGAGGTTCATGGCATTTGTTTTTGTTTGTCAACAGACTGTTTATACTATTTTGGTAGAAATTAAAGCAGTAAGAGTTTGAACAAAAAAATATGGGGTAAATATGTGAACTGAATTTGTTGATCATTACCACTTGATTTTGAGTTCATGAGATGCGGGCATTGTATGAGTCCTATTTTTACCATTTGATTTATTCTGGAAAATGGGTCCCCCCCCTAACAAAATTAAAACTCAAGTTGGAAATTTTGATTTATTCTGGAAAATGGGTCCCCCCCCCCACTAACAAAATTAAAACTCAAGTTGGAAATTAAGAATTATCTTACCAAGTGTAGTTCAAATTAGGGGTGGGTGGAAACGCGAGCTTATCAGTTTAAATTATTTATACTGAGCTTGAGTTTGATTCAAACTTTTCAATAAGTTCAAGCTCATTTCAATAAAGAAAAATCAGGTTTGAAATTAATTCGCAAATAGCTTGATTAAATAAAAAATTATCATTTTGGTTTAAAATATTATGAGAAAATATTAAAATATATTAAAAAATATATATTATTTCATCAAGTTAGTTCATGAGCTTTTGAGATGAGTTTTCAAAGATCAAACTCAATTCTAAACAAACTATAAATCAAACTTGAATTGATTTCATTTTAGTCATAAATCGAGTTTGAACTGAGCTTTTTTTGAGTCAACCTCAAATAGTTCAAAAGCTTTTTTCGAGCCAATCTTGAATAGCTCGAAAAAGTTCGATTTATTTCCACCCTAATTCAAATTGAGAAAATTTTGAAACTATCATAGAGAGATACAAGGCCAAGCAAACAAATCTAAACTAAGAAATTCTTCGGTTGCAAACTTGTGTTGTTGCTAAAATATAAATAAATAAAAACATAAAATAGCCAATAAAATAAAAGAGTCAGGTTCGTACAATCAAGATGGGCAAATGAAGGTAAATCATTCAAACTGGAGTTAAAATTACAAGAGGACAAGAAAATAGATATGAGAAGAAGAAATAATATTAAAACCACACACACATAAACACAAAGCATTGCTGGCTAAAATTGGAAGAACAAAGAATGGAGTGACAAACAAAATCTTGTACTGTAAAATGCCTGGAAAAGCTTTACGTTTAGGCAATGAATCAACCAATCACCTTGTTCACCCTAAAGGAATCCATAACTAGGCGAAGATCATTTTTCTCCTCTGCAAATACATTTTCAGGTGTTTGTAATCTCAATGCATATGATCACTTGTTTTCAACTCCAAGAAAAGAAAGGTAACACTGGTCCCACTCCAAACGGACTAATCAGTTTTGTGGCATGACTGCTAATTCATTGTTGGTTGCATAAGACTTTATATTCACCTATTTACAGAAAATAGCTAACAATCAGAGGAAATTTTTGAAAAACGAGAATGTACTGTGCTGTTAGAAGTAGGGAGCATGGGTTGTTCTGTTTGAATTCATAGTAAACCAAAAATGGACCCCATTTTTTATAGGGTCCAATTTTGTGGACCCTCATCCGAACCAATCCAATTTTGATCAGTTTGGGTCCACAGTATATCAGCGTTCTTAGGTACAAAGTTAAACTTTAAATCAGGTCAGGTGTAAAAAGATATTAATTTTATGAACACAACTGAAGTGTTTGGGTTGACAATTTTTACACCTAGAACCAAACCGATCCCCTATTAGAACCGAACAAACCAGACTTAATTATCGAATTGGTTCGATTTTTGGTTTCTTTGGTATTTTGTGCACCCCTAGTTAGAAGAATGTAATGATACCATCTAGATTTAGGCCTTCAAAACCACGAGAAAGACACCGTCTTTCCATGTATCTTGGATAGCCTTTTCTAGTTCTACTAGCACAGTAGGCTACTTGATAGACACCACCGTTATCTCATTCCATTATTTGACAATATCACAGGACAACTCGACATAATACCTGCTCCTGTGAAACCATTTACTTTACAAATTTGAAAGATAAAATTAACTACTAACCTTTGTCAGCTAGCAGGAAAATTTCTTCTCCCTATATGGTTATCTGCTAAACCAAAGAGAATGATTTTTTAAAACTTCTAGCAGCTGGCATAGAGCGCAGCTAACAAAAAAATGACTAGTCTAATCCTAGTAAGATATGAAATTGACAATTTTCAATGTCGCAAATGGCTTACCTCAACTTGATAATACATCCTTCCATCATTAGCCACTCTTGAAGAGGTAGAAAGGATATTTGATTCGCGCCTAACTCCGAGTCTCATAGACATGAACTCTGTCAAATACTGTCTAAGTACTTTCTCTCCAGCCTCTTGTGGTGAACCCAAATCTTCTACAGTCTTATAACTAGAAGATGAAGGAGAAGATAAACTGCACAGAGAGATTTTCATCAAGAACAAAAGGGTTGCTGAAGAATACATCAGCACCAGCACCTCGTACTTGAATCCAATTTTGAGGGTAATTGAATGAATACCCATCAAAAGTATCTATATATTCCCTTAACCCAACCGATTGTTGAGCAAATGCAGTGTCATGCAGATCAACCTTTGACAAGATATAACCTGAAAAGATTAATTCCATTGCATTCCTCCTTGGAACTGCAAAATCTTTAGTCTAATTATATAATAGAAAATTTACTGTGAGAAGCCATTGTAGTGAGATAATGCCATTGATCATGTAGACACAGGCGGATGCATGTAGAATGCTAGTTTATAGAATATGAATCTGCATACTCAAGAAGGTTGAGGCCACATTAGTGAAAAAGAAACACTAGCAAAATGTCCATCCACTTGATATTTTCTCTTTATACATGCAAATGCAAAAGTTAGATAGCAGCTTGGTGGGGGCAAATTTCAGATCAGAAGTAACCTCAAGAATCAATTATGTGTATGACCTAATTAATTTTTGTGGGTGATTGATTTACATGTGTTGGGAAGACAACAGAAAAGCATCTCTTTCAAGTCTAGCAGATCATTACAGTCCATCAACTTCTTTGTATAGCTGGAGACCTATTGTTGAAAAGACATCAAATCATGCCTACTCCAATCTGATTCCTTTTGTCTCAGAAAGCGAATATCAAATTACACCAAGAAAGTCTCTTTAGTCAAAATCATTAACTTTGTCCATTATATACTGTATAATGATGTGAGAGTACTAGTGACTGGACTACACATTATGTAATTATCCAAATTGGAGTAATGTTAAGGTTTTAGTTTCAACCCAATTCAATTTAATTATGTTATTCATTTGGGTGGGTAGGGAAGATGCAGCCGACTATACATTATATACTATATGATGATATCATAGCAATACACATTATGTAATTATCCAAATTGGAGTAATGGTTCTTTTATACTATATGCCAGAATCAGGTTCTAGTTTCAACTCAATTCAGTTTAACTACGTGATACATTGGGAGGAGAAAGGATAAAGACTGTTCCTAAGGGTGCAAACTAACCATGCTGTTGATGAACAACAAGGACTTAGATTGAAATTAGGTTTTTCAAGCTCACTGTTTACGTACCAAGCTCAAACCACATGCTCAAGCTCATTTGATAAATAACACGAGTGCATACAAGACCCAGCTTAGTTCAATTGACCTCTGAGGCTCTGAATGTTTGGAAATCATTCACATTAAATTTTATTCTGTTGTGCTTTAATGTAACTGGAATGCAGAACTGTGAATTCAATTTATAAAATGTACATTGTATTGCATTTACCACGACAAACGGTTGCAGTTGTTAACACAGGAAGGCTCCTTATATTTATCATCAACCAGAACATTCCATCAATCCTGTTGTCCTTATTTTGCCTTCTACAAGTACAATCTTTAATTGAAGATGACTTAGACACATGGCTATGTTGTTATTCAGTACAACGGCAATCAAGCCAACCTAGCTGGCGGGCCTACGAAGCAGCTAGTAGTGGTGAGCTCAAACACTTTGACTTGAACAAAGTGCAAGATAAAACAAGCTAAAGCTCCCCTGAGGACCTAACTATTCCATATTCAAATCTAACAACTCATAAACACTGCACTAAAATTCCTCATTTCAAAAAAATAAGAATAATAATTAATAATAATAATAATAAATAAAAATAAAAATAACCTCCTCGAAGTTGTCATTGACATGCATGCAGCATGATTGGACGGATGAAACACAAAAATATAGTAAATTCCATGATGGTTTAATGATATTTAGAATAAAAATCTTCAAGCAGATCAAAAGTCTAAAATTTTATTATTTTAGAACCAAAGAACAGAAAAAAAAATAGTTAAGTTTGAATTGATGTGGAAACTCATCAGAGACACTTGCCCGGTTTATGATATAGTGAGCAAATTAACAAAGTCTGCCAAGACATTCTTGGGCCCTCATCAAAAAGTGAAAGGTGATGCCAACTCACCTCCAAGGAAGATGAATTATGTTTGCCTAGTTCCAAATTTCCAGCCAAAATCTTTCCCCAAAGTCTACTCTAAAGCCATTTCGGAAGGCCAAATGAGTTCTTAGTTAACATGACATTTCTTGAAATATCAACACTATTGAAATATCAAGACTAAAACTTAGACTATTTTATCAATTCTTAGTTACAGATGAATAGTCTTGATATTTCTTGAACTTTGAAAATGTCATGTATGGTAAAAAGGACAGAAAATTTTCCCTCCTTCGGGGAGGTCAAGAATTCAAACCGCAAAAGCTTCTCTTTGGGTTAAAGCCCATACATGGTTTTTCTATCTATTTACGGGCCTGCATGTTTTATATATGAGCTATTGCAGGTCCGGTGGGCTTATCTATTGCACAACCAAAGTATAGTGGCTGTGGTCCCATTGCATAGGGGGAATAAAAAAAAATGTGCTCAAGCGCATTTTTACAAGAATTAGTCCTACTCTAGCAGGCAGAGATGGAGATCTTCTGTGCTTTGAAGTAACTTTCCAAGACTACATTTGCCTTAAATTGGAAACCAAAATGATTAAAGGGAGCAGAAGCCTATGAGCTTCATGAAAAATCCACTTCCTTATGGGGACTTCTTGACAAGACTTCCAATTAATTTGCATTCTAATGGTTCCAATTGTATCTTCCACCACCATAGTGAATATGCATTTCTTTAGTCTAAAAATATACAATGTCAACTCCTTTGGAGACTTACCATGTTAAAGTTTCACTTCTAACACAACAACCAAACAGAGAACTAGAGGTAAGATGATCCAATTATCACACATTGTCCCGGTTCCTACAAATTGCTGTTATCAGGGTCTGACTCCATTACAGTTTGTTACTAATTGCTGTTATACTAACTTTTAATCATTAAGTTCCATAGGAATAAATTTTACGAATATCTGAAAAAAAAAAAGGATCAATTATCAATGTAATCATATAATACGTGCATACTCTCTTTACATTAATGCCGTGTAGCTATCCGGAAATTGTTATGTTTCTCTGTCTTCGTCCACACGACTCAAATTTTACAAACGCATAAAGACGAAATCAACAAAAATCCAAAGCAGATTCGAAGAGAACTGTTGATGTTACACTGAAATAACAAACACGACCTAACTCCATAAAAAGCGCGAAGCAAAAAGAAATCTGTATGTGCGCGCGCGAGAAAAGTTCGAAACTAGAATACTTACAGTTTGCGCCCTGCAAGAAATTGAGCGGCTACGAGCCGAACCGCGTGAATGCCGGAGTTGCAAGGGGAAGGCAACCGCCGGCGAAGGAAACGGCTTTGTCAGACGCTGTACCGCCGCAGAAAGGAGTAGTGCGGGCTCGATCACGGTTGCCATTTAGAGAGAGGGGGAGAGTGAGGCAAGAGGTGTTGCCCTGTCTTACTGAATAGGATAGAGCTGGTTTTAAATTGAATGCTAGTCAGGTGTGCGTGCGGTGCAGACTAGTCTAGTGCGCTCAACAAGCTTTCCAAATAGTAGATTGGATAACCTTATTCGAGGTATGAATTGGATGCCGGTTTGGGATAAGCTGTACCATTGTTTGGCATTCTCCAACTTTTTTCAAATGAGTTTTCTTTGACAATTTTTTCCTCTTATATGTTTTCCTAATCAAAAAATTATTCTTTGACTTAGATATGATATAAGGCACTAATTATTCCCAATGAGTCATCACATGATCTCCCAAACTCCTATATTACTATGTAGACTGCATTTACTCTTAACTAGCCTACTAAAGCCAATGATGATCACTAAAGTCATGCCATTAGTACCTTATAGGAATTTCGACACGAATTAGAAAGAGATTCAGATATAATGCTCTAAACAAGGGGGGTGAATTGGGAGTCGAACCCCGCACTGGATTATGGATACCATGGTCCGCCTAATCCACTTAGAGCTTCTCACTTTTGCGACGGCATCATTGTTAGGAATATGGATCCTAACGTTATTTGGAATTTAATATTTTGGCTCTTTTCTTGATCAGCACCAAGAAAACTACCTGATGGCTAAGGGGCTAGCATGATAGAAATTTGGTTGAAGGGGATGACTGATACATTTTGTCAGCAATAGTAAGGGTAAGGTGATTATTCAACTATAGTGTAGACAAGAATTGAAATGATAGTGACTATAGATATGAACAACGCCTAAACATCACGTATCAGATGCAATTAAGCAATAATATCAAGTATTTGGTTATAATTGGTAGATCCCACACTCGATCAAAGCATCACTCTTATTCTGAATAAACGAGCAAGGGTTGATTGGCAACTACAGGGGCAAAATATGATGCTTGTCTCATAGGGCCACATGGCAAATAATGATAGGAGTTGAAACCCACTCTCAAGTACCTAAAGTAATGGGATAAATGGTGAACAGAGAAGGGCAATTAAAACCATGATTGGAAAGAACTTCTGATGTCTGGCGTAAGCTAAATAATTATTGTGGGTGTAAGACAAGCCCTAAAAGACGAAAACACAATCTCATAACGACATACAAGCTACTTAATACTATTATATACTTGAATATATTCTTCCTAATTCACTTCCTATAATAACATGACCATCAGATGGCCATTTAGCTGAATCCCACTCTAACATCAGTTTTTTCGAGTGTTCCAAGAAGAGAAAAGAAAAAGGAATCTCTGTTGCAACTGCAATTCAAAGAGAGTTCAAATTCAACTTGTAACTACATAAGGTGCCAGTGTCACAATCACTTGATTGATTTGTAACTTTTAGTGCTTCATTTAGCATATATAAAAATTTCCCCAGTCTTAAAATATGGTATTATGTTTTTACTTTTAATAATACTATAGATTATAAATATTTTATGTGAAAAAAAATAAAAAATTAAAATTAATGTGGGTAAAATTAATATAGGAAAACATGATTTAGTGTGTTTAGCAAAAAAAAAAAAATTACTAGTCACTAAACAAGCCAAATGAAAAAAAAAATTCTTGTAATAGACCCCATTTATGGAAAAAAAAAAACAATTATATGCTAAATTGAGTAAAATTAAATTGTTTAACTAATGAAATAGCCTTAAGTGAGTGGAATGAAATAAACATATATATAGTAAACTCTGATTTAATTAAGATAAGTGGTCAATTTAATTAAGATTCAGTAATTTAGTTAAGATAAGTAGTCAATTTAATTAAGATTTAGTAGCTCTTTGATAAGTTGTTAGTTGTTAACTAATTGATAATTGGTTCAAATCCTACTTAGAGAGATTTGCTTCATTCCAAATTAAAGAATTTAGAATTAAATAGCTCGCTTTAACCGTTAAAAATAGGTAACCTCTCCCTGATATTTGTTTTTATGGCAATTGTATCACATTTTGTTTTACGATATTTAAGAATCGCCATTAATAACTCAACGTCATTTTGAGATAGTCTTTTATTCTATAACCCTAGAGTTATTTACAGCTAGCCAATTAAGAACTTTAAAATGTACCAGCACTAATAGTGCATAAAAAATGCAGTCATCGATCTTCTCGAGAGGCTCTAACTTTTAGGAGCAAAAGAGTCATTTGGGAAGAACATTGCAACTAATTAAAAACATAGAATCTTAATTATTATAAAAAGAAATTAAGTTTTGTAGTGAGATTATAAATAAAGCTCAAGAATATAAAGCAAAATTTGTCTCAAAAATTATTTGGAAAAAGACATTTTTGTAATTAGTTGTTCAATACGCGCCTAAGAGTTTATATGGTGGCTCAAAATTAGTTATCCCTACCGGTTCGTCTTTGTTTTTTTTACAAGCTTGTATAATAGATAAATTGCCTATAGGATGGCCTTGGATATAAATTTAGACCCAATTTTTTTTTTTTTTTTTTGTTCTAACTTAAATTTATGGGTATATGTACAAGCTAGCTTAACTAGTTTTTAATAAATAATTGATATAAAATTTATTATTTTGATTTTATATATAGTACATAATTTATATTTTGTTTAGACTTATAAATGGATTTGAACTTATATATTTATTCTACATTGAGTTTGGTTTTTATAAGGACCTAAAATATTGTATCAAATTATACTTGTGCGGAATATATAATCGTAACCAGTAACAGCCCGTTCCTAAAGGCTCAAAAATATAATTTAGCATGCAAATAATTCAAATTTAAATTTATAAAGTAAATCTATATGAAAAACTGTAAAGATTAAATTACTAATTAGAGAATAAGGTGTTTATACAGTGTTTAATAAATATATAAAATTTTAACACATTTTTTTAAAATATTAACTTAAAAACTTTTATATAAAAAAATTCAAAAAAAATATGGGAAGAATGAGAAAATATGTTTTCATATAAAATGACAGAAAAGATAACAGAAGTGAAAAGAAAAAATAAAAATAATCCTGACCATTGAGCAAATCCAACGGTTAAAAATATCTCAAATTCAAAATTTTGAACTTCCTTATTATATAAATGATACAAATAGTATTGTAAAAGTATATGTATTTAAAATTTATGCACTAAGCACATTAAAATTGAAATGTTAATTTAAGTTCTTATTTTTTAATAAATTTTTAAATTAAAGTTCAAATATCATTTTTTTAAATGTAAAAATTTAGTTGACTTTGTCTAATAAGTATTCGTACATTATTTAATAAATGTGTAAAATTTTATTATTTATTACAAATATTATCACATTTTTTAAAATATTAATTTAAAATTTTATATATCTATATATATAAAATATTCAAAAAAATATGAGAAGAGTGAGAGATTATATTTTTATGTGAAGTGACTGAAAGGACAATCAAAATAAAGAGAGAAAGAAGTAATGTTGACCATTGAATGAATCCAACGATTGAAAATATATAAATGTCAAATCAAAAGTTATATTGTTATATAGATATTATCATATTTGTAAAATATTAATCTAAAAACTTTTATATATAAAAAGTGTATTCAATAAATATATGGGAAGGGTGAGGGATTATATTTTCATGTAATGTGGTTAAAAAGACAATCAAAGTAGAGAGAAAAATAAGTAATCCTGACCATTAAATAAATTTAATGGTTAAAAACATATAAATTTCAAATCAATAAGCTATATATGTTATTTGTAAATAATATAGGTACAAAAAAAGATGTGACAGTCGGATGTTAATCTAATAGTGGTGAAGTTTTGATGATGTAGGATAAATATCAAAAAAATAATTAATTCTCTATTTAGAAAAATATAATTTATATAATTTCACAAAATATAATATACATATGTATATTATATATATATAAGATTTGAGTTTCAAAACATATCTCCATAGGCCTTCTCTGTGTGTGTGTGTGTGTGTGTGTGTGTGTGTGTGTGTGTAAGATTTGAGTTTCAAAACATATCTCCATAGGCCTTCTCTGTGTGTGTGTGTGTGTGTGTGTGGAAACAGCAATTGAGAGCTTGCATCCTATAAGTTCAATCTCAACCATTCAATTCTTCAAATGAATTTTAGACATTGATATGAGATACAAATGTCAAATCACTGATTGATTTTGTTATATAGATGTTATTATATTTGTTAAAATATTAATTTAAAAACTTTATACATAAAAAGTATTCAAAAGATATATGAGAAAAGCGAGAGATTATATTTTTAGATGATGTGACTAAAAAGACAATTAAAATGAAGAGGAAAAGAAGTAATCCAACCACTGAATAAATTTAATAATTAAAAATATATAAATGTCAGATTGATAAACCATATGCGTTATCTATATAATAAGACAGATCAGATGATTTGATAATTGTCTATATAATAAGGCAGATCAGATGATTTGAAAGTTGTCTAACATGTCAAAACTTCGCTACTGTGGAGTAGTTCGGCTTTGGGATTGTTGGCTTGGGTCGGGCTATCTTTTTTTATTTGAACTATAGCACCTTCAGTGAGCAAAATCATACATGACTTTAGGTATACATATATATGTGTGGGGGGGATTTATATATTATATTTTGTAAAATTTTTAGTACATGTCGCAAATAATTTATTTTTAAAATTTGAGATTCAAATTATGTAAAATTAATTATTTTAAATACCTAAAGAATTAAATTTTTTTCGAAATTTTTCCTACGCCATCTGAGTTTCGCTATTGTTAGACTAAAAACTGTTGATTTACGTGAAACTCAAATCAATAAATATGGATTGACAGCCCCAACTGTCACAATTTTTCTTTTTTACCTATATTGTTTACAAATATCATATGTATCTATACAACAATGTAGTTAATTGATTTGACATTTATATATTTTCAATTATTAGATTTATTCAATGCAAGGATTTCTTATTATTCTCTCCACTTTGGTTGTCTTTTAAAAAATATATTTAAATTTAAATTTTCACTAATTTTTTTAAGAAACATTTAAAGTAAAATTTCAATTTTAGTGTGCTTAAAATTTAAATTTTAAATACGTATACTTTTACATTCTTTGTATTATTTATATAATAAGGAAATTTAAAATTTTGAATTTGAGTATTTTTAACTGTTTGATTTGCTCAATGACTAAGATTATTTTTCCTTTTCTCTTACTTTTTCCATATTATTTTTGGATACTTTTTATGTAAAAGATTTTAAATTAATATTTAAAAAAAAAGTGATAATATTTGTAATAAATAATAAAATTTTTTACCTTTATTAGACGCTGAATGGATACCTTATTCTCTTTTGATTTATGATTTGTATTTTGATAAGTTACTTTTACACTTTTTCATGTAAGTTTGTTTTATGAATTTAAATTTGAGCTATTTACAGGCCAAATTATATTTATGTACCTTTAAACATAGGTAATTATTAGTTTGACTTTTTTGACTAGTTCGATCTTCTTGTGAATATTTTTACTATGTTTGGATTTTGAAATTGCCATGGAAATGAAACTTAGAGGAAGGAAACTATTTATTCAATTTTCAATGTGTAAAATAAGCTAAAAATGCTCTGTTTTGTTTAAATTGATTGGACCATGCTTGTGTCAAATGGTTATGGTTATATTTTCTCAAATAATCATTCTAATGGGGTAGCATTATTCATTGTGTCACTCAAATAAATTTAATGATAATGTTTTATTCTACTACATATAATATTCTTAATTAAAGCTAGTGAAAACAAATTAAGTTACCTCCATTTTTTTGTGTGGTGCGCCCCTTTATTTTTCTATCAGGCTATATTTGGTGTTGAGGTGTCCGATTTGTTTTCAAAATCACGTGTATTCGTAGTTATATTCAATTATATTTAAATTTAATAAATGTGTTTATAATTAATTAATTCAAAAATCAAGGTAAATTGTCTTAATTTTGAATTAATGTTTGTGTCTTGTAATGTATGTATATATATTTTTTTCAATAATTTTGTATGCATGTCATGTTCGGAATATGTTATTGTGTTGTATTTCGATACATGGCTTTTTAATAATAATAATAATAATAACAACTTAAAAAAAAAGTGCATATTCATATACATCTAGAGTTGGGATATAAAAGTGTATATATATATAATGAGTAATGTTATGAGTACACTCCTTTGTCTACACTCTTGTGTAAGTCTACGTGACAGATAGTTGTTAGCTCCCAAACAAGTGAAGTGGGTCCCGAACAGAGAGTGTACACAAAGAGGTAGACAAAGGGGTGTGCCTATAGCATTATTCATATATAATGTACGTCAAGAGAGTACCTGCAGACTGCAGTCAAGTTCCAACTCAATGCCACGCGGCGCATGTAGAGGCATTTTCACTGACTAGTGACGTTTGTTTAGTTTTCAACTTTATGGGCTCTGAAGGGTTTCAAACCGAAGCTTCACCGTAACCCCAAGGTCATGTTTGTTTGCTAGACTGCAGCGTTGGATTGGAGAAACAATTCGTGGGCCCCATTCGAAATAGTGTTTGTATTGCTGTTTGTTTCATTGGTGAGACTCACGGATTAGATGAGTTATTCGGGAAAAGGTTAGATTTATTATCCCATAGATCATGTGGTATTATTAATACTTTATCTCCAGATTTGTTTCTCTCCAAGATCTAAAGGTTCAAAATTATTTTCTATCACATCACATATCAAATCACATATTTTATCTCACTTTATATCTCACCAACCAAGCACCATATAAATAATCACACATAAAAAATTAATCTCATCTTTTATCCAATCTCATCTATGGACTCTACAGTATTATTTATCTCCTATTATCCAGTCCCTCAAACAAACACAGCCCAAATGCACGAGACAGAGGGTACAATCTAAGCAGAGAGGTCTCTTATCATATTCCAACCATTAAGGCAAGCAGGCCCTTTCTTGACGACTATACCTTCTGGCTTCTGACAACACAATTCCAGGCTCGCAGCATGTTGGATTCTCCCAGCCCTGTGAAGTGCAAGTGACAACTGATAAAGTTCTCACCTATCGATTTTTTTTCGGAAAAAAAAAAGGAGCGTCTATCTCTCTCTCCCACCATGCATGAGAACCCAATATTTTGCATCGGATAATTACTTGATGCTTATGTTTAAATCCATTCGTCTGCATTTTTTTTTCAACCACATACTTTGGAAATGCAGAATATAGAAGAAATTAAGTAAAGGAAAAGAAGATGGGATGAGGAAAGCGGAGAGGAAGAAAGTTCTTCTTTAGAGAGAGGAAACTTTGCAGATCGAAGTAGCCATAAAATTTCAGGCACTTGCAGAAAAATTAATGAAAACAAGATGGAGATCCCCCAAATATCCACGGCAGGATTCAAAATATGACCCCATCTAATGGATCAGTTGGTTAGAAAATGTAGAATTTTAACTCATTATTTTACTATTGCATTTATAATAATATTGTGTCAGTTTGGATACCTCATATATGAGGTTTATCATGCTGTACTATATAAAATCTGCAAATTATGCAATCACGAAAGAAAATGATTTTATGGTATTATATTTTAATTCATAGTTTTCGGAAGTGGTGATTGTATGTGACCACCTTTCAATTATATTTTGAAAAATTTAAACCGAGTTATGACTTGGATGGTTTCTTGTGGATCATCAGGTTTAGCTTAGTTTGAGTTTTTTTTTTTTTTGGAATATTATTTCAAACTCTTGTATTGTAATATTTTGTTGTCACTTCTTTGTAATTAGCTCTGATTGAGAATGAATTTATGTACACAATTAATTTATCATCTAACGCAGACTAGTCTCTAGAATGCATTTTGACTATGTGACCAAGATGAATTTACGGCGCGAACTGTATGAGCCATGCACTATGACAAATGTAATGGAGAACTCACGAGAGTAAGGGTCAACAAAGGATGTACTAACTATAATTATGCATACAAATGATGTTGTTAACTTAAAAATTTAGCCAAAATTCAATTATCCAATGTTGTGAATAGACTCTAGCAAAAAAATAAAAATCCAGAATTATTTTGCTAATAATTAAAATGATACAAAATATTTACGGACATTAAGAAATATTTTTATGGTAAATTCATAATCATTTCTTCATTCTATTGATTTTTTTTTTTTTGAAACTAAATTTTTGATAAAATAGGATTTTTAATTTTGTCATAAAAACAATTAAACCTATTTTTTCTTTGAAATGGGGGTGACCAAAAATTGGGTGAAATTAAATTAGTGCAGTATTTTTTCTAAATACAATGATATTAATTTATTTAATATCATTGAAAATAAAACATGTCGAGCAGGGGCCAAGTTAGAATAATTAAAATTCTAAATGTTCTATGGTTTTTGTTATTTATTTCATATTCACTTTAAATTTTATTATTTAAATTTCAAAACCTTCCTATTCAGGTCAAGCAATGTAGGTAATCATTGTACCATCCCTATTTATATTTTTCTTACCAAATATGGGTGCGAAAATTGAAATTTTTGTTTTTTTAACTCTTTGATTTGTGTAATTTAATTTTTGGTTTGATTTTAGTTACTTTTTAGATTCAAATTATATTTTAGTTGACTCAAATCTTGTACTTGTAGAATTAAAAGGATAGAAAATTGAATTAATTATTTATATATATAAATTTACATAATAATAACGAAGTTGTAAAAAAAATAAAAAACAAATATTTATGAAAAAATACTTTTAGTTAATATAATATAATAAATTCGTACAAAGAAAAATTAGAATTGGTTTGAATTCCCCATTTTCTATTTGAAAACTTTCGTTCTTTTTATTAAAAAACAGAAATAATTAAAACAATTCGGGCAGAACCAAATAACCCAATAAACTGTACCAAACAGTGCTATGGGGACATTCTGTAATTCACCTAATGCCAAGGGCCCTCTTGGTAAATATCATGCCTTGTTGAGCGCCGAAGAGCGTAAAAAAGAGTTCAAAAACCGTTTCCGAAACTAAATTAAGCTGAGCTGAGGGTGGAATGTTCAATTCTCATTTCGGCGAAAATCTTCTTCCCTTCCAATGGATCCGAATCTGGTATGTTCAATCACCTCTGCTGATCTCTTTCACATCTGTCAATGTATGTTTAAATATTTATTCATATACATAATATAAGCATTTATGTGTATGAATGCCCGGATTCGTTTGATTTCATTTTCATTGGATTTTGGCTCACTTCCCACTGCAAGGATGGCTAGGGTTAGTGAAAATTGCATTGTATTGCGTGTTGATGATTGTTCTTTTTTCTTATTCTATACGCAAATTATTATATATCGGCGATTGTTGGTGGTAAATCTAGTCTTGAATGTCATTGGATAGGAGGTACTTCTATTTTCGTTTGTGAAGAGTATGGCATTGTATGTTGCAGATCTGTACCTAGAATTGCGTTTTCGTTGTTTTGTGACATTCATGTTGAACGTAAATTGATTTGCTGAACTCAGAAAGAGTGTTCGCATTTGACGGGAATAAAAGCTTGAGAAATTTGCAATTCAGATAGGATTTGGGATGGTAATTGATTTTTTCCCGTGTGTACATTGTTATGAAATTGGGATGAGAAAGTTCAGTTGTCTTTTCTTGCACAATAATTTTTGAGAGCCCCGCTTTGAGAAAATAGAAAAAATATTCTCATTCTGAGAAAACAATACAAATTTTCTCCTCGTTTGTTTGTGAGGGTGGCATGCCTTGATGCATCTTTGATGAAATTATTTATTTACTTCTAAAGAAAAGGAAAATATTCTCATCATTACTAAACTAATTTCCAATGAAATTGTTAGATTAATTTTGCCAACATATTTTCGTCCATTGCAAAATGTACTAGTATATGAATATGTTATTTGTGCAATTTTCACAATGACATATTGTCAGCTGAGGATGTTTTCGGAAGTTGTAATAGAAGAGGATGTGAAAAATTTAATGTTGAAAAATTCTAGATTCCAATGGAAGAATTCCGTGAATTCTTTGGCTACTGTGTTTGGAGATTGATTTCATAGAGGTTTTTCTGTTCAGTTGTTAGAACATAATTACCTTGTTTTAAAGGACTGAAATTTCATTACATTGAAGTGGGCTCTGGAACGGCTTTGTACTGTGAATGGAATTTCTCATTTTCTTGTTTATTCTTGTTTCTAATCACATTTTCTTTTCGTTTCTCCTGTGCTCAGGCTACAGGTCAAAACTATGCCCACCCACAGTTATGTTTCTTTCACGTGCTCTTCAAGGTATTCTTTGCTAATTATGCCCTTTACTAGTTGTCTATGCATGTACGAGTGTGTGTGTGTGCACACTATTGCTCAGTATTTTTCTATTTTAATTCAATTTTTGCTATATAATGTTGCATTTTTTTTTTTTTTAATTTCACAGGGTGCAGCTTTAGCATTCTACATCCTTTCTGCTCTCTTTTTTGATAGCTTTGTCATAATTTTTGTAGTCACTATTCTTCTTGCTGCTCTTGATTTTTGGGTAGTGAAGAATGTGAGTGGGCGTATCTTGGTTGGTTTGAGGAGGTGGAATGAAATAAACGATGAGGGTGAGAGTGTTTGGAAATTCAACAGCCTTGACCAAGAGGTTGTTTATTAGATTTTCAATCTTAATATTCTTCTTCTTTATAATACCGTTTTAATTTCTGTGAAAATTTTTTTGCTGATATTATGAGCCTTTACTCTTAAAATTATTATTAACTGTCTGACCTATGTTTATCCTTGTTTTTGCTAGTCACTAGCTCATTTGTACAAAAACGATTTATGGTTATTCTGGTGGACCCCTTACCTTATAGTAAGTCAATATTGTCATTTGTATCATAACCTATATAAATTCATTCATTAGAGGAAGCATGTAATGGTATATAAACTTGGAATTTGTTTTTGACCTTTGTTACTATATCCTATCATGTCAAAAGACTCAAAATTATTACCATAGAAAGTATTCAATGGTTTGGCTTCAAATGTTTCCAAGAACTTTCTTCTTTTTGGTAGGCAGTTGCATGGACTGTGCTCGGGATATTCTCTCTCATAAGGTTTTAAGTTGATTATCTTCTAGTTGTTGGAGTTTGCTTAACGCTTAGCGTTGCAAATATTGTTGGCTTTACTAAATGTCGCAAAGGTGTGCAAACTCTCTCTCTTTCGACGTTGTAGACTTGTATGCCTTATGAAATTATCTACCTAATTGTCATGTTTAATATGGTCTCTGCTTTGTAACATTGCAAAGAGAACCTGCATAACTCAGCATATACAAGTGTTTTCATTCCTATTCTAATTCAATACATTTGTAGTCTACTTGCCAAAAAAACAAAAGAAATACATTGTAGTCTTTTGTTGGTGTTTATCTTTTTCGACCAAGAAAAGTAAAATTTTAGAAATTGACATTGCACTCATTTTAAATAGATTAGTCATGGTCTAAACTTCAAGTTTTGTATGTATTTTTTTAATTTACATAGGTATAAAAGGTTTAGCGTTGAATTAGTAGTTTGATTTTGATCATCCTTGTCACTTAAAAGTCAAAATGAGCTCCATTAAATAGTAGTTGGCCAATATATTTCGTGGTTAGGTTATCTATGCACTGATGAAGTTTGAATATACTTTACAATCCTATATTTGGGTGGTTTAAGGAAATATTGAGACAAATGCTCTTGCTTTAACATTGAAATTTCAAATTCTTTGATTAGTATTAGAAAAAGTTAAAATTGTTGCAAGATTGTAAAACTACAAATGATAGTGAGTTTTGCTTTGTTACAATGTGCTCGAAAAAATGATAATATTTTTGAGTAGTAAAATTATTATGAATAATTATGGTAATGTATTAAATTTTGCGAGAATAATTTTGAGAAAAATTAAAATTATTTTAACAAAATTGGTAATTTTGGTATTGAAAATTGGCTTGTACAAGTGTGTTGTGCCAGAAAAAGGATAATTATAAGTGGACAATAGGGGTAGATTAGCAAAACTATGTGGGAGCAGATTAACAAAACTATATAGAGTGGTGCAAAAATATATTTATATAATAAAAGAAAATATTTCCAGTGGGATCAGCTCCCCCCACAGAACAAGTTGTGGTCCGCCCCTTCTTCCGTCATTGTTTGGATGGTACTTTCCATGGATATCTTAGTTAATTTAGCACTTATAAAATCCTAGAAGGACCGTATAGATACTAGTTATCACTTATTAATGGTCCTGTGTTTTTATTTGTGTAAAATAATGCATAGGCAATTCTAGTGAAATTAATTGCTTAAGGAATAGTATTCCAGATTTTTTAAAAATCATTTTGTTTTTATTCATTTGCTTGTAAAAGTTCAGAAATACCTAGGTGCATACTCATGCTTGAGAGGTTAGCAAATAAAATAAGTTCTTAGGTTGGACAGCGTAATGATTTGGCAGAGGCATGGAGTTGACACTTTTGAGATTTCAGGAACTCTTCACGTAGCTTTAGGGTATCATGTAGTTTGCAATACAAACATCTACCTTTAGAACATCCCAAACTGTAGACAAAAAAAATAATAATAAGTGAAAGAAAACTGTGGCTATGGAGTTTCATATTAACAACATAATCCTAAACATAGTTTTTAGGGACACAATTCATTATGGATACCACAGTAACAAATTCGGCATTCGGAAATTATTCGGTGGTTTGAAAAATTTGTAATTCGGGAATTATTTAGGATAGTTAGGAAAAAAATATAAAAAACCTCGGTACGACACCCAAATTCATCAAAAAAATCGAGAATAATTCGACAAAATATATATCATTGATTTTGCTATGGCTAGAACATTTTTTATCGAGTAATTTTTTTAATTATATATTGAATTGTAATTACATGGATAAAAAATTATTCATTAAATTATATACAAAAATAATCAGCCAAAAAAATAACCTACAATTTTTTATATAAGGGTTTGTTATTAAACATGTGCACATATAAATAACTATTTTATGTAAATTTTAAAAGTGTTATAAAAATTATTTTTATTATGTACATAAGTATAATTGTTTATATTATATATAATATGTGTAGTTGTAAAATTTTATAATGATATAATATATTTTATTTAATAAATTTAGGTTATAGAGACACAAATTATTTTATCAAACAAATAACAAATAAATATATAGTCACAAAGTAATTCTGTAATGTTAACAGTTTATTTGCATGGTTCACTTATCCAGCAATTTGGACATAGCCAATCGAAATACGAAAAGATATATATATATATATATATACTTATATATATGTATATATATACACATGTTAGATTATATCAAATATATCTTATATGTGTACCCAAATTGTTAATAATTAAAAAGTAAGTCTAAGACATTTATATATCTCATATATATATAATTATTTTTAATTAAAGTGAAAAAAATAAAAAATATTATTGTTGTTGAACAATATTGAAAGTTTCAAGGCACCGCTTCGATTTTAGCGCCATTGCCAAGTCTTTGTAGTTTTTAGTTTGTACTTAAATATTAGTATATTTATACTATTAGATAATTTAGATTTTTAATAACATATGCAAGGTATAGCAGGGCAAGTTTGGAGTGACGGGAGATTGGACAGCCTTGCGAGATTCCTGAATTTATTGCGAAATTTGTGGTTATCGGCAAGTTATCACGATATTTTCATTTTCTTGTGATTTAATCAGGTTTTTAAATTTTTTTTATCAAAATCTTGCGAATATATTGGGAGAAATTAAAAATCTCGAAGAATTGTGTTACTATGATGGATACACAGTTTAATATTTTTTTTGATATGCAATAGAGTGGGTATGCTTAATAGGATGCTATTTCGAATCATAGTCCATTCAAGGAGGGGGTATTCATACTTATATAAATATATCGTTTGAGACAATTTTAATATAATTAGAAGAAACAAGTAAAAAAAATATATACAAAATTCTCATAACTTATAATATAATCTTAATAAGTAGCCTAAATTTTAAAATTTCAAATATCTAATAAAAAATGAGATAAAACAAAATATAAAATCAATTCAACATTCAACTAACTAAATAAGCTACTATTTTATTATCTCCTCTCTTTCCCTTTAGTTTCTTTGTAAACAGGGCCCTAGGGCTAGGCCCAAGCCTACTAAGGGCCCCAAAACAACTGCTCAAAAAAGAGTTCCCTTCTAGTTTCTATAGTTAGTATAGGGTAGAAGTCTTTTTTAGAATATTCTTTGTTCTGTTGTTAGTTTAATAAAAAATATAATGATTGCTGTCCCAATAAAAATATTTGTTAGAATGCCGTTAATGAAAATATGATATGAAAATATATTTTCATTAAGCCTGAAAATGCATTTTCAATTTGCTTTTTCTAGAAACACATTCCACATTTTGATATTATGTTTTCTGTGTTTGTCTATTGTTATTCTTATACTCCTCTTTCTTTTCTTCTCATACTAATGTGCTTTATGCATATCTTTTTTGTTTCTTTTATATTTCTCGAATACTAATTCGTTGTGATTTATTATCCTTATTTGCATTTTCAAATAAGAATATAACTCAAACAAGGATAATAGATCATTCATTTTCATATTACATCCTGAATAATAATTTTTAGTATATCTTTTCACTTTTTTTTTTTTTTTTGCACTAAAAGTTAAAGAATAATAGATTTTTAATCTATCTCTTCACTTTTTTTTGTCGTAGAAAAAACTAAAGAGATATTCTACAAGCGATGGCAGTTGAAGAAAAGATCCCAGAAGAGAATAGGATAAGAATGAAATAAGAAAAATAGAATAGTTTTGGATAATAAACGAGAATATAGGAATGATAGATTTTTAGTATTTTTTTTTCAATTTCTTTGTTGTACTAAAAGAATTAAAGAGATATTTTAAAAATTTTAAGGTGATGATTGTTGAAGAGAATAGGATAAGGAACGAAGAAATTAGAATAATTTTCAAATAAGAATAAAATAAGGATAAACGAGAATATAAGAATAATAGATTTTTAATATATTTTTTCAATTTCTTTGCCGCACTAAAAATTAAAGAGATATTCTTAAAGAGATACTCTAAAAAATTTAAGGTGATGGTTGTTGAAGAGAAGATAAACACAAAAGAGAATAGGGTAAGGAAAGAAGAAATTAGAATAATTTTCAAATAAGATTAAAAAAAACATAAACAAGAATATTAGAATAATAAATTTTTAGTATGTTTTTCCAATTTCTTTGATGTACTAAAAATTAAAGAGATATTCTAAAGATTTTAAGGTGATAGCAGTTTAAAAGAAGATCAATACGGAGGAGAATAGGATAAGAAAGAAAGAAGAAATTAGAATAATTTTTAGATAAAGATAAAATAAGAATAAAACGCAATATGAAAATGCGTTATTGAAAAAATAAAACGCAATTTGATGCTGTGTTTTTAGTTAAAATGAAAACGCAATATGAAATTACGCTTTCATTAACAGTATTTTTATAAATGAACAATATTTTCTATATTTTTTATTAAATTGGGGGTAGAATAAAAAAAATTCATTTTTTTTAACTCAAATATGACTGTTTAATGTCTTTTAAGGATTCAAAAATAATTAATTCATTAGGCCTAATGACTTTCTGTAGGCCCATTTGTTGGTTTATTGGATGTGGTTCCTAATAAATCAAAACTTATCTTCAATCAACCATGTCACAAGAATGATTAAATGGGTTATCTATGTTATCGATTGAAAGAGAATTGATAGAAGAGGTGGATTATACAAGTGTAATTGATACTTTTGCTTCTAAAAATGCAAGAAGGGTAATATCCAACTGATGGTCGTGTGTTCTTGTAATGATATATGTTTGATGGTCATGGGATCTCATGATGAAATGTATTTTTGAGATTTTGTATTGTGTTCTTCTTATATACTAAAGATAATGAGTACTTTTTATAGTTTTTCCTTCCCAAATTGACTCTTTTTTTTTTTTTTTGAAATAGAAAGCTGATCAATTATTGTTGAGCTTTAGAAATGATCAAATTACACAAAATTCCAAGCATTAGGCCAAAATGAGGGATTGTTTCCTAAGATAGAGAACCTAGCCAAATGATGAGCAACCTCATTAGCATTTTTCCGAATGTGAACAACATTGAAATTAATAGCTTCAGATATAAGAGCTTGACAATCCTGGATGATCAAGCCAAACTCAGAATAGTCTCTAGAACTTGTTGGATAAGGCATCAACCACAAGCTTAGTGTCCACTTCAATAATAACATTTGGAAAGAAGATACCAGCTTCTCAAGAACCCCCCCAAGTACCATGCATTCCACCAACGAAGAAGAACACCCATCAAACTACCAACAACCACAATGCTGCATAACTCCCTCGTGATTTCTAATCACGAACCCAGCTCCCATTGCATACTCATGAGGAAATAATGCAGCGTCTATATTGTATTTCAAAATTTCAACTTCTGGTTGTACCCAGTGAGAGCCTCTTCCTCCTGAATAACGAAGCTGTACTGAAGAAGGCTGCCTTGCTGATTGCCAAGAAGCTAGAAATTCCAGTCCCCATTTAAGCACAAGACAACTAGATGCATAACCTGATTTCCAGATTCTTGCATTTCCTTGGTTCCAAACATTCCATGCAATCATACACATTATCATCAACTGGTCACTCTCAATTCTTCAGAGCATGCTAAAGAACCAGTCAAGGGAGCTGGATGAGAGAAAATCAGAGTTAACACCAATTCCCATCCAACAAAAATTAGCAAAATGGCACTGTAAGAGCACAAGGTCAATAGACTCACCATCATGTTGACAGAAAACACACATATTAACCACATCAACTCCTTGCTGGACCAATCTAGCTCTGCATGGAAGGCAGCCTCTACATGCTTGCCAAATGGAGAATTTAATCTTAGGAGGCAGCAGCAAGCTCCAAAGACAAACCCAACCTCCCCTAACAGCATCACCCATCTCTGGCTTAAATACACTCACCGCTACTTTGTAGCTCGACTTAACAGTGTAAATCCCCTTCTTATCAAAGTGCCAAATCCTTATATAATCCAATATCCTCTTCGATAAAGGAATAGTAGTAATAGCTCTAATATCCCTCTCCAGAAACAAAGAATCCAGGAGAGTTCTATCCCAAACTCTACTATCTTCAAAGAGAAGCTCACTAACTTTAGTATCGTCCAAGCCTGAAATCAATGGAGTTTCGACCTTCATATTATCATCAACTCCAAGCCATGAGTCACTCCAAACATTTACTGATCTCCCATCTCCAATTCGCGAGCTACAATCCTTATTTAACAATTCTTGAGAGCCAAGGATGCTATGCCAAACGAAACTAGCATTATGCCCAATTTGGGCATTCAAAAATTCCACTGTAGGAAAATGTTTAGCTTTGAGGATCCTACTCACAAGGGAGTGAGGTTCAGCCACAAGTTTCCAACCTTGCTTCCGAAGAAGAGCCAAATTAAAACATTGGAGATTGTGAAGCCCTAAACCGCCTTCTTCCTTCCTTAAACATAATCTTTGCCAGTGTTGCCGCCTAACCCCTCCTCCATTTGGATTACTACCCCGCCAAAAACTGTTCATAATCCATTGAAGCTCATTGCACAAGGTGATAGGCAATAAAAATGTACTCATATAGTATGTGGGAATAGCTTGAGCTACTGAGGAGATCAAGATAGTCTTACCAGCTTTAGATAAAAAGTGACTCCTCCGTCCATGAATTCTCTTCCGCAGTTTATCACAAAGAAAAGCAAAAATAGCTTTTTTATTACGGCCAACAAGAGATGGAAGCCTAAGGTACTTGCCATGATTTAGAGGAGTAGAAACACCCAAGATACTCAAGATATGATCCTGGCAATAGCCTGTCCCAATGCTAGCTCATATTGATGCAGAAGATGCTTGACATTATAATTTTCTTGACTATTAGCCCTTAAGAAAAAGAAGCTGTCATCGTCAAAGAAGAGGTGCAATACAGAAGGTGCATGTCTACTAATCTTGCAACCATGAATAACACCACAAGCCTCGGCTTGTTTAAGAAATCCCCTCCCTACATATTATAAATAGATATGGAGATAGAGGATCTCCTTGCTGAAGCCCACGGGAAGGAATAATAGAACCAACCACCCCACCATTAAAGATCACAGAATAAGAAATCGTAGAAACACATAGCATTATAAAATCAACCCAATCATTCACAACACCCATTTACGACATCATATTTCTCAAAAACCCCAACTAACGTGATCATATGCTTTACTAATGCCTATTTTCAAAGTCATTGAACTGTTTCTTCCTCTGTTGTGCCTCTTCATATGGTGAATAGCCTCAAAAGTTATAATTATATTATCTATAATATAGCACGACCTGGTACAAAAGTTGCCTGGGTTGGAGATATAATAGCTAGTAATAAAGCCTTTAGCCTTTTTGCAAGAACTTTGGCAATAATCTTTTACAAGACATTATAGAGAGAAATAGGCGAAAGATTGTGCATAGACTTAGGTTCTTCACATTTAGGAATCAAGACAACTAAAGTATCATTGAGAGAAGAAGGAAATCCCTTACTAGATAACCAGCTTCTACACGCAACACACACCTCCGTTCCTATAGGATGCCAAAATTTTTGAAAGAAAGCCGGGTTGAAACCATCAGGACCAGGAGACTTGTCAGGGGCCATCTGAAATATTGCTTCTCAAAATTTCTCATTGTTCTCCTGAGTAATATTGGGTTGAACACAAGCTAATACTTGGTCCATATCATCCTTCCCCTGCGCAAATAAATTCCCAAAATAGTCTTTCACCACTTGCTGCATGTTCTCAATCTCATCATGCACAACACCCAAGTCGTCCTCCAAGCTCTGAATCCAGTTCTATTTTTTCCTTGCCATAGCTGAAGCATGAAAACATCGGGTGTTTAAATCTATCTCTTTGAGCCAAAAAATCTTTGCCCTTTGCTTCCAATAATCTTCTTCTTGAGCCAAAGCCAAAGCAAGGTCATCCTTAGTAGCCTTATATTCTAAATCCGTGACATCATCACTCCTGGAACGAAGATGCCTTATTTTTGCATCGCATTCGTTAATACGATGCCTGAATTTTAGCGCAAGATTTTTACCCCAACCCACCAACCTATTTGAGCAGTGTTTAAAACACTCCAGAATTCCAGTCCGTTGAGACTCTACCCAACAGTGATCCACCACTTCATGAAAATCTGGCTCCCTTAGCCAAGCATTCTCAAATCGAAACCGATAACGTTTCTGTTGAAATCATCACTCCTTGGCACAAAAAAAATCGGGCTATGATTAGAAGTAGATGTTGTGAGCTTACACAGCTTCGTAAGCGAGAAAGGCTGAACCATGAGTCACTACACAGAGCCCTATCAATTCTTTCTTGAACCCAATGATCTGTTCCTCTCCATCGCTCCCGTGTGTACGGATGACCAAATAAAGGAAGATCAGTAAGATTGCAATCCTGAACAACCTCACGAAAACCATGCAGCAAAGCGTTCGGATGATCATGAAGCCCACTCTTGTCTTCTACATTCAACATGTCATTAAAGTCTCCGATACACAACCATGGGAAGGTTGAAAGACCATGCAAGCTATGAATTAAATTCCAAGAATCCCTTCTCTTATGCCTTTCAGGATAGCCATAGTACTTGGCGAGTTGCCAATTACTAGCCCTATTATCCACAATCTCCAAGTTAATATGGTTTTGAGAGTACCCAACCACAAAAGCACAGTCTCTAGACTTCCACATTGCATCTATACCCCCCTCTACCAACTCTATCAACCGCAAAACACCCTTCAAATCTAACTTCCTTACTGATTGCTCTAAGCTACTACAAAGAACTAAAGTTTCAAAAAGAGACACTGCATCTGGCTTCTTGGCTTTAATTAGCTCCCTAAGAGCTTGAACTGCACAAGGGTTGCCAAGCCCTCGACAGTTCCAACTTAAGCATTTCATGGCTCATGGCAGGCCTTGAATTGAGGACCTGCCATTACTACGTTGATATTGGTAGGGCAATCATGGAGAAACGCCATAGCATTGTCAATCACCATGTTGTCAGAACCATTATTGTTAGAGTCCAATCTCCGTTTTTTCCTATCTTCTGCTAACTGAAGCCCAACCTCCTTAGGCCCAAGCCCAGCCATTCCCCCAAGTCCAACCGAATCCTTCTTCTGAATTGTCTTACCATTAGAAGATCCATTTGATGATTCTCCAACCACGACCTCTCTCTCTAACTCTAATCTCAGAGGAACTTCAGCTAAATTTGAATTCGAACCAATATTCTGCATGGCAACAACCCTAGAATCATGGGATTTACCACGGTAAGGAATATCCTGAATGTTAGGCTGATTTTTTGAATTTCCTTATGCATTATCCATTCCAATCTGGCTGCTATCCCTCAGCCACCGACCACCATCCTCATTGGAATTCCTTCTCGCCATCACTCAAAGCCAAGAACCCCATTCTTTCTGAGCCTCTCCTTTGGGAATATTAAATAACTTATCACAAAACCTGTTAGAGTGACCAAGTAATCCACAAACGAAGCAAAAAGTTGCTGAACATTCATATTTGAAATGTATCATCAATGAGTCCCCTTCACCCCTGTGGATCTTTTTCCCATCTCTTCAAGGGCTTCCTAACGTCCACAGTAACCTGGACTCGCATGTATCTCCTCCATACTTCACTATTATTGTTGGCATCATATTCAACAAATGCTCCTATAAAATTTCCAAGCTGTTTACCAACATCTTCGGACATATAGCCAACTGGTATATCATGAATTTGAACCCCGAAATCAACATGATTCAGGGCTATTTCGGTTGGGACTTCACCAGCTTTCAGTTGTTGATAAATCAGCAAGTGGTTATCAGAGGTCCGAGGACCACCCTCCAAGAACCGTTTCAAATCTATCTTGTGATAAAACTGGAACAAATAGAGATTAGGGTTGAGTTCTTTAACGCACACTCCACTTCCAGGCCGCCATGAACTCACCACCCTATTCTGCATAGCATTGAAATTAATTAGACGATCGGTAAAGAAACGCCCAACCAACCACAAGTCATATGATTGCTCTCCCGCGCGAGAGTTGTTCCGATCTAGCCTCCCTAATGAAAACAAACAAAACACTGGGAACAGAAAACAACAAACAACGCAGAAAGTCAAAACCTTGCCACACACGAGCAAGACACTCAGCAACTCTCAAACATTGAGAAGAATCCTCAAATTGTGACGGTTCGTTATATTGTTTTTAGCAAAAATTTTTCAGCAAGGGTCTTATTTTTAGGATTGACCTAGGGTTTCGAAAACCTTGGAGCCGGGCTTGTATGCAGATTAGATTTTTCTTTTTTCTTTCTTGTTGGAGTCGTCATATTTTATAATTAGAATTGCGGCTGCATAAGGCAGGTTGAGCAATGCCGGTATCTATGGTCCTGAACTGAAGTAAAAAAATGGGTATAAATATTGAAACAAGTTCAATTAATGAATTTCAAATTAAAGGGAGATAAAAAGGGAAACGTGTGCATTCAATCAAAACAAGTAACATACGTTATTTTGTTCCTAGCTCTCTGTGTGTTTTTAATTCTGATGGTTTTCTGACTAAAAAAGTACGATGTTTTCTCCGCAGATGCTAAGAAGCAGATTCAATCATTTGCATCCCAGACCATTGCATCTCGATTCTCATCTACGCTACAGTCAGCTTTTAGCGTAGTCTGAAATGTTCATCCAGAAAAATTTAACCAACTACGGCTGTAAAATTGAAGAAATGCACGCGAGAAGCCTAGAAATTTTGATGGTGAGACATGTTTGTTTGTCATGACCCTACAGTATGAATACAAAATATATATATATATATATATATAAAAAAGAACTATTGGGTTATGTTAAAATTCTGCGACCTTCAGAGTAGATGATATACAGGACTTGTTGGATATATTTTTTTTTTTTGTTTATGATTTGTATATTCAAAATTACTGTAAAGACCTAAAGATCTTATTGGTTCCCCTTTTGGGGAATTTGGGTTTCACTGGTGGTTTGCTTTCTACTTTTCCGTCCCATTTGACAATGTTGTTAGTTTTTAATTTTTTTTAATTTTTAGTTTTTGTATTTAATTTTTTATTTTTATTTTTATAGTACAATAACAAAAAACAAAAAATAAAAAATAAAAAAATATTTTTAATAACAATAATTATTGGTTAGTAGTTATAATATTATAAGGGTGCTCACTCACGGAGGCAGTGGCTGATTAGCAATGCTTGGAGATGGTCAATTAGCAGTGGTCAGAGATATTAGTTGTGAGAGTTAAATGTAATTTTTCAAATGTTAAGGGAAGATCGATGTAGTTTATCCTTAAAAAAATATTTGTATAAAATTATAATTCTTAGCAAGCTTTATTATCAATGTGACATTTTGCAATTGTTACTTATGATTTGTAATATATAATACTTAATTTTACAATATAAAAAATATATAATCATTATTGAATGTGTTTTTAATTTTTGTTTTCAAATTAAAAAAATTAAATATTAAACACTAAAAATTAAAAACTATAAGTATATTTGGATGTTACAAGTAGTTTTTGATTTTTTTTAAGCTTATTTTTTTCTTATATGATTTTTTACTAGAATCTAATTTTTTTTTTAAATTATAACTTTTAGGCGTTTTAATCATGCATTCATAAAAAAAATTATAAAAAATTCAAAAATTTTCATTTTAAAATAAGCTTAAAAAAATAAAAAGATTTTTTTTTAAATATTGATGGCTTCGAATGGGTTGTATGGACCCGATTGAGCCCAGTATATTTTGTTTAGAGTATTGTGCCTAACTTATAACTAATATTGTATGTTTGCATGTGTTTAATTCACGTCCTTGGGGTTTTCAAAATTCCAGCGTGCGTCTTCTTCCAAAGAAAATTAGAACTTTTTGTCCATTTTGTGTCACTTTATAGTATTAGCTCGTACATGCATTTGTGACATAAAATGAGGATTCAAAATAAAATGTATATTGACATAATAATTTCTCATGTTTTTATAACTATTTAGGTAATAAAAAATAAAAGGACAAAAAATAAGGCATTTAAGAGAGTTTAAGTGATTTAAACTCTACAAAAAGTACACCTAAATAATATAAATAATTTCCAAGTTCATTTCTCTTAAAATTTTTCTTCGGTAAAATTTGCGATCCAAACATAATAAGAAATATTGGAAATTGTCTTTAAACTACTTAAAAACAAACTCACCATTTGAATTTGTTATTATTTTTTATATTTTCACTTATAAGTTAAGGTAAGAGTTCGTATCATTATTATTAATTAGAATAATTTATGGTTAGCTTGGTTAATAAAGTATTCAGATTGGTTATATTCCTTAAACTAAAAAAAATAAAATATCCAAACTAAGCATATTCTTTCGACTAATGTTGTACTCTCTTATAAAATGCATAACTCTTCGCAGTTTAAAATTTAGAGATATCAAGACGGCTTATTTGTCAAATAAGACAAATAATGAGCTCTATTAATTTATTAGTTTAATGGACCAATATAACCACTTTATAAAAATAAAATTAAACAAACACAAGAGAAGTTGGGGGAGGGGAGATAGAGAGAGATCGCCGGGGGACGAGAGTTGTATATGAGAGACCAATTTTGAGAATTTGTTAAATTGAATAAATAAATATTTTTGTTAGATTAGAAAATTCAAATTAAATTGAATAAATACTTATAAAAATAAATTTTTTATGTGTTGTTATTATAAAAAAATATTGTATATATAAATAATTTCATTTTCTCACAATATATTTTTGAGTAATTTTCACTTTGTTCTTTGGATTTTACTCAAAATTTCATTTTTGAACTTTCGTTTTATTTTTTGTAACAATTAATGTTCTAAGTTTTTCATTAATTGTAATTTTTTTTTGCCCCTAAAATTTATACTAGTTGCCAAAAAAAAAATCATCAAAAAAAATTAATTGTTACAAAAAAAAAAAAATCAGATCTATAGCTCAAGAATCAAATAAAAAATTTGCCATTTTACTATCGCGTCATTGAAATAAAATTTTTTTTGCCACTATTTTTCTCTCCCCAAGGAATTATTTTGTTATCACCTCTCTTTTCTTTTTCAACTCATTGAAAATGGGATCCAATTTTTATTTGTATTTTTGATATCTTAAACTCATTCAACCTCCCTAAAGCTTTCTGTAACAGTTTATTATTATTATTATTATTATTATATTTTTTTTCCAACATGAAATGCTGCTAGTAATTACCAAAAACTGATGATTTGCAAAGAGAGTCCTGGTGGTGGAAATGGCCATTCAAAGTAGGGAAGGGTAGATGCCATTGTTGACTTGTCTCTCATAGGATTCCTTTTAAGACTTTTTGGTGCAAGACTTTTTGAGTACATAGAAACAGATAACCAATCTGAGGTGAGGAGCACAATTTCATTGTCTGCTTGTTCTGGCATCCCATCACCTCCTCCTGATTCCTTTCCTTTCCTTTCCTTTCCTTGTGTATCCCCTCTCTGAGAAATTAGGAACGATGGCGTTGGTCGAGTATCCTTATTGATCGTGTTTTTAATTTTTGTTTTAAAATTAAAAAAATTAAATATTAAACACTAAAAATAAAAAACTATTAAGTATATTTGGATATTATAAGTGGTTTTTGATTTTTCTAAGCTTATTTTCGTCTTATATAATTTTTTTTACTAGAATTTGATTTTTTGTTGAATTATAACTTCTAGGTGTTTTAATCACGCATTTATAAAAAAATTACAAAAAAATTTCATTTTAAAATAAGTTTAAAGAAAATAAAAAGATTATTTTTAAATAGTGATGGTTTTTGAGTGGGTTGTATAGGACAAGTTGAGCCCGGTATATTTTGTCTAGAGTATTATACCCAATTTGTAACTGATATTGTACATTTGTATGCTTTTAATTCATGCCTTTGGGTTTTGAAAATTCAGGCGTGCCTCGTCTTTCAAAGAAAATCAGAACTTTTTGTCCCTTTCGTGTCACTTTATAGTATTAGTTTATATATGCATTTGTGACATAAATGAGGATTCACAATAAAATATACATATAGATATAATAATTTTTTGTGTTTTTATAACTACTTAGGTGATAAAAAATAAAGGAACAAAAAAGAGGACATTTGAAAGGTTTAAGTGATTTAAATTCAATAAAGAGTACGCCTAGAAAATATAGTATCAGTCATCTTGCGAAATTAATTATAAAAGGTATGTTAAATCATGAATTTATCGAGGAGAAATTAAAAAAAAAAGAAAAAGGAAATATATAATTTAAAATACATACTATCATTTGATTGTGTTAGCAAATACAAGGAATTTAAGAAATTTCTTAATAAATTTATTTGTTTAATGTGTTTTATTTAAAATTTGTTCGAGAATCGGATAACATACATCACATGTGGATGGGGGCATCCGGGCGTCCCATGCCAAGCCTTCTAGCACTTGGTCTAGAATTTTTTTTTTCTTCATTTATGAGTTTCATGTTTTCTCAACCTATTTTCCACAGCAAGTAAATAATATAAATAATTTCCAAGTTCATTTCTCTAAAATTTTTCTTCATCAAAATTTGTGATCCAAACACAATGAGAAAGATTGGGAGCTGGCTTTAACCCCCTAAAGAGCAAGCTTACCATTTGAATTTGTTATTAATTTTTATATTTTCACTTATAAATTAACGTAAGAATTCATATTATTATTATTAATTAGAATAATTTATAATTAGCTTGGTTAATAAAGTATTCAGATTGGATATATTCTTTAAACTGAAAAAAAATAAAATATCTAAATTAAGTATATATTTTTCCGACTAATACCATATTTTCTTGTAAGATGTATATCTCTTTTCAATTTAAAATCTAAAAACATCAAGACGATTTATTTACCAAATAAGACAAATAATGAGTTCCATCAACTTATTAGTTTAATAGTTCAATATAACCACTTTATCAAAATAAAATTAAACAAACACAAGAGGAGCCCCGGGGGAGAAGAGAGAGAGAGAGATGAGGGAACATTTTTGAGACTAGGCGAATTTGTTAAAATAAATAAATAAATATTTTTGATTAGATTAGAAAATTGAAATTAAATTGAATAAATACTTATAAAAAAATAAACTTTTTATGTGATGTTATTATAAAAAAATTGTACATATAAATAATTTTATTTTCTCACAATGTATTTTTGAGTAATTTTCATTTTGTCCTTTGAATTTTACTCAAAATTTCACTTTAGAACTTTTCGTTTGTTTTTTATTTTTTTAAACAATTAATGATGTAACTTTTTCATTAATTGAATTTTTCCCCTAAAATTTATACTAGTTGCAAAAAAAAAAAAAAAAAATCACCAAAAAAAAATTAGTTGTTACCAAAAAAAAAAAAAAATCAGATCTATAGCTCAAGAATCAAGTAAAAAATTTGCCATTTTACTATCACGTTATTGAAATAATTTGCCACTCTTTTTCTTTCCCCGAGGAATTAATTTTATTATCACCTCTCCTTTCTATTTCAACTCGCCGAAAATGGGATCCAATTTTTATTTGTACTTTTTGATATCTTAAACTCATTCAACCTCCCTAAAGCCTTCCGTAACAGTTTATTATCATTATTATTATTTTTTTCCAACATGAAATGCTGCTAGTAATTACGAAAGACTGATGATTTGCAAAGAGCGTCCTCGCTGGTGGAAATGACCATTCAGAGCAGGGTAGGGTAGACGCCATTGTTGACTTGCTCTCTCATAGGATTCCTTATGGGAGGCCCTACTTTATGCTTTTCCCACTACTAAAAAGTAAAGTAGTAGACTCACAATTCCAACACTCAATAATTGATGCCCGCTTTGGAGCCCATCTCCAGAAAAGAAAGGCAGAGACCAAAACATATTAGCAACCCCCCACACTTGATTTCATTATCTTCTTGTTTTGGCATCCCATCACTTCCTCCTGATTCCTTTCCTTTCCTTGTGTATCCCTCTCTGAAAAGTTAGCAACAATGGCGTTGGTTGAGATCTTTCTCTCTCCTTTCATTCAGGTGCTGTTTGAGAAATTGGCCTCTGACGACTTGTTGAGCTTTGCCCGCCGGGAAGGGATTCATTCTGAGGTCGAGAGATTGACTGGAACACTACGTCAAATTCGGGCAGTGGTAGACGATGCGGAGGAGAAGCAAATTGGAAATGAAGCTGTGGGGTTGTGGATGGAGCAGCTCAGGGACCTCGCTTATGATCTGGACGACGTACTCGATGACTTTGCCTATGAAGCACAGCATCATCATCATCAAGCTGGCACCAGCAGAAGCAGCAAGGTAATGGCCTTCATACCCACTTGTTGTACAAATTTCAATCCGAGCACTCTTTTATCTGATCGTAGGATGAGATCCAAGATAGACGACATCACTAGCAGATTGCAAGCTATTTCCGAACAAAGAAAGCAACTTGGTTTGGGAAAGGTTTCTTCTGCCTCTGCCTCCACTAAACCTTGGCAAAGTCCACCTGTCACATCATCTTTACTGCTTGAACGCCAGGTATATGGCCGTGATAATGATAAAAAGGAGATAATTGACTTTCTTCTCAAGGAGGAAGAAGTATCAACTCATAACAGCAACTTTGGGGTCATTCCTATTGTGGGTATGGGTGGCCTAGGCAAGACCACCCTTGCTCAAATGGTGTACAACGATGAAATGGTGACTCAGCATTTTGATCTGAGAGGATGGGTCTGTGTGTCAGATGGCTTCGATATTCTGAGAATAACTAAAGCAATGCTCGAGTCTGTTACTTCTCGGCCTTGTGAATTGAAAGAGTTGAATGAAGTTCAAGTCCAACTAAAACAGAATTTGGCTGGGAAGAAGTTTTTAATTGTTTTAGATGATGTATGGGACAAGAAATACCGTGATTGGGACGTTTTGAAGAGCCCCTTCAATGGTGGAGCCTCGGGAAGTAAAGTGATTGTAACAACACGAAACAAAGATATCGGATCTATGATGGGAACCGTTCCTTTGCGTGACCTACGACGTCTATCACATGATGATTGCTGGTCGGTGTTTGTGCATCATGCCTTTGGGAATAGATCCATTAATGAAAATCCAAATTTGGCATCCATTGGTCGAAAAATTGTGGAGAAATGTGAAGGCTTGCCTTTGGCTGCTAGGATACTCGGTGGCCTTTTACGGGACAAAGAAAGAGAAGCTGATTGGAAACATGTGCTGAATAGTAAGATATGGGATTTAGATAGTGAAATCAATTCAGCTTTGAGGTTAAGCTACCATCATCTCCCTTCTCATTTGAAACGGTGCTTTGCATACTGCTCTCTACTGCCAAAGGACTATGAATTTGAGGAACAAGAGCTTGTTCGGTTGTGGATGGCAGAAGGTTTCATTTGGCAAACAAAAGGAGAGCAACAAATGGAAGATGTAGGGGGTGAGTACTTTCATGAATTGTTGTCGAGGTCATTTTTCCAACCATCAAGCAACAGTGAAAGTTTGAAATTTGTGATGCATGACCTCATCAATGATTTGGCTCAAGTAGTGGCAAGACATACATGTTTTAGGCTGGAGGATTACTTGAAAGATCACAAGCAATGCAAAGATTTGAAGAAAGCTAGACATTCATCTTACATGAAGAACCGCAATGGGGATGGGATGGAGAAGTTTAAGACCTTCTACGAAGTTGAGCACTTGCGAACCTTCTTACCATTTTCCTTAGAGAGGGGTTCAAGTTTTCTAACAAGCAAAGTTCCCCTTGATCTGTTGCCAAAGCTGAGATGCTTGAGGGTGCTGAATTTGAGAAGATATTACATCGAGGAGATTGAAATTTCTATTGGAGCCTCAAAACATCTAAGGTATCTTGACCTTTCTTATTCCAGCATTAAAATGTTGCCTGAATCAGTAGGGGCTCTCTACAATCTGCAAACATTGATGTTAGAAGGATGTTATGGTTTGGAGAAGTTGCCCACTGACATGGGAAATCTAATTAACCTACGTCATTTGAATATTGGTGATTCAAACTCCTTAGAAGAAATGCCAATGGGAATAGGCAAGTTGACAAATCTGCAGACATTATCAAAATTCATTATAAGCAAAGGCAATGGGTCTAGGATAAGAGAGTTGGGGAACTTGATTCATTTGAAAGGAGAGCTCTGCATAAAAGGGTTACAGCATGTGGTGAATCCTCAGGATGCAAGTGGGGCTTGTTTAAAACATAAGAAGGGCTTAGATGTTCTACTAATGGAATGGAGCGACAGGGATGCTTCACGAAATGACATGGTTGAAACAGAAGTGCTTTGCTCGCTACAGCCTCATGAGAACCTGAAAAAGCTTGTCATCAGAAGGTTCTGTGGTTCAGAGTTTCCGGATTGGATGGGAGATTCTCGATTCACCGAAATGGAGGACATAAGTTTGGAGGATTGCAAAAATTGTACATCCTTACCACCACTTGGAAAACTACACTCACTTAAAAAGCTTAATATTCAAGGAATGAATGTGGTAAAACGCGTGGGTCCTGAATTCTACGGGGAAGATTGCAACAAGCCTTTTCCATTGCTAGAGAGACTAAGCTTTGTGAATATGCAGGAATGGGAGGAATGGCTTACCCGTGCAGTGGATACGGAAGTCCAAATCTTCACAAGGGTCAGTGAGCTCTCCATCAAAAAATGTCCCAAACTTTTGGGAACATTGCCCAGTAATCTTCCTAGTCTAAGAAATATTGTGATTGAAACTTGCCCCCAGTTGTCAGTTGGAGGTTCCAACCTTGTTCTCCCGTCACTTGCCTCCTTGAGTATCACTGGTCTTCAAATTCCAAGCCTACCAATGCTTCTGACTGATACGAAGAACATGCTTGAGTCCAGCTCCCTTACCACAGTGAAAATGGAAGACATTCAGTTCCCTGAGTCACTATGTAATCCAAGCATAGCTGATGAGGCGACGTTGGGAAACGCAATGCTTAAGCATCTGAATTCAGTAACCTCCTTGAGCCTCAAAAACATTCAGAAACTGGCCTTCCCACCGAAATGGTTGACTCAAGGGCTGATGGGGCTAAAAGAATTGAAGATTAATGGGTGTGGAGAACTCACAACGCTGTGGAAGAATGAGGTGAGACTACATGCCTTGGAGAAATTGGAGATTGAAGGTTGCCCCCAATTGGTTTCCTTGTTTGAAGAAAAAGAAGCACAAGGGCTGGTTTGCTGCATGCCAAGGCTTGAGTATCTACGCATAGAGTCGTGTGGAAAGCTGGAGAAATTGCCGCAGGGGCTGCTGGACACCTCTCTGAGAAGACTTAGCATTGATAATTGCGGCTCTCTGGAATTTGTATTTGGGTGGGTAAGGCAGAATGATATTGATAATATTAATCTCCAGGAGTTGACTGTTGTAAATTGTCCATCGCTCAGGTACTTGATCAATAGAGGTGGGCTACCGCCCACGCTCAAATACCTTTACATTGCTCGTTGTGATAAGCTGCAGGCACTGCTAGCAGAGGAGGGGATGAAAATTAACTGCCCGTCTCTTGAGACTGTTGATATCTGGAGGTGTAGGAACCTCAAGTACTTGCCCGATGCCCTACCTAATAATAATCTTAGGAATCTCCAGGAATTGAGGATAATTAACTGTGAGAATCTGGAGTCAGTTCCGGAAGGATGGATCCACCCCACCTCAACTAATATGAGAGCATTGGCACTTCGGGGATGTGAAAAACTAGAGGTCATGCCGCCGCACTTTTTACAGAAGAACATTCTGACTTCCCTTGAAAATCTGCGTGCTGATAGTGGCTCGGGATTTCTAGACAAAGCTAATTTCCTCACCAATCTCACCCGTCTTGAAATCTACAATAGCAAGATCGGTAAGCCCCCATCAGAGTGGGGTTTGCACAGATTCTCCTCTCTTAAAACTCTCATTATTTGGGATGTGGAGGAGGGCAACAGCTTTCCATTAGATGGGATGTTGCTGCCCACCTCTCTCCACACCCTGTGGATCATGAATTTCCCAAATCTAGAGAAGCTGTCTTTCGAGGGGTTTCAAAACCTCGCTTCTCTTGAATCGCTTGGTTTATATGAATGCCCTAGGCTCACCTCCTTTCCAAAACAAGGGTTGCCTCCCTCGCTTTTGTCTCTCCGTATAGATGAATGTCCAATATTAAAACAAAGGTGTGAAAGGGGGAAAGGCCAATATTGGCCCCTCATTGCCCACATTCCTCGAGTCTTTATAAAATGGTGAAAGAAGGATACGCTGAAGTGGCGGTCGTTGAAAATATTTGGTGGCAAAATGGAGACTCAAATGTCGTAACGGGTAAGATATCTACCTCATATAATTATTAATTCTTTCTAATAAATTTTTAAATCATTACTCAGTATATTATTAGTAATTTTTAATTACAAGCAACAAGTTTCAAAATAAAACCTTTCAAAACTATTACAATATTTATATATTAATATTATTAATATTTTGGCTGGTCTTATAGCAACATTCCTGAAGCCTTTATGTGGTAAAGAAGCATATCTGGAAGTGTTATACGTGGAAAATATTTGGTAAAAATTTTGGTGGCGAAATGAACACAGACAATCATATAACCCAAAAGCAGTAAAGTCCCACTTTTATTAATATTTGCTAAATTAGTATGAAATTTTGAGTAGTATCGTAAATTTTTATATTTGTCAATTACTCATGTATAGGTTGCTTGCAATTTGATCAAATTACAAAAAAAAAAAAAAAAAAAAAAGAGAATAGTGACTCAACAAATGTAAAAGTAAATGTTATAGGCCGGTTTAGTAACGCTATCGTTTTTTTATTTATATTTATCTGTTTATGTTTTTTGTTTTTTTTTCACTTTCTTTTTTGAAAAAAAAATTAAAAATGTTTTTAAAAATAAAATTTTGTTTACAATTATTAATTTTTAATTTTAATAAAATATTAAATTTTATTAGTTTTCTATAAATTAATTGAATTTAATAAAATGTATTTTATATTAATTTAATTAATTAGTTAGATTAATGAAATTAAATTAATCAAATTATAATTTAATTAAATTATAATTAATATAAGTTATAATATTTATTAAAAAATAATTTAATTATGACATTAAAAAATTTTAATAAAGTATATTCCCTATTAATTAAATTTAAATTAAATTAATTATATTATTTATTAAAAATAAATTTAATTTAATAAAATATTTGAATAAAATAATATGTAATATGTAATAAATTTAGTTTGTTTTTTTTCCAATTTTCTTTTGGCCGTGTATTTGGTACAAACTTCTTAGGGTATCCATAACTCCTACAAGTTGAATACTACCAATGAAAGCAAGCTTATTCTGTATGGATTGTACAAGCAAGCCATTGTCGGGCCATTGAACACCACTTAGTATTTCAATCCTATAAAATATATTTCTAATAATACAAAACAGTTTGTTCGTATTACTCAATCGCTTTGAACACCACTTAGTATTTCAATCCTATAAAATATATTTCTAACAATACAAAACAATTTGTTCGTATTAGCTTACTTGTTTTCTATCAATTGTAAAAGACAAAATTGTTTTTTTGGGTGGATTGTGAATTGAAGGATCACCTGAAAACTAGAAGAAGCAGGCAAATTGTTTTCATTTTTCTTTCAGTGTAAATAAAATTATTATTGAACCCATTATTTGAATTCATAGGCTGACCCATAGTTTTAAATCTTGTATTGGATTGGCAACGGTGTAATGAATTGTGTGTTTTCATTGTATAGAGATAATTTTGCATCTCCATATCATTGCCTATCTATTTGTTTTAGATATTTTTTCTTTCTTGAGTCGTACTTAAATTTTTCATAATGTATTGAAATTTCTCGAATTGTATCAAAAGATTTCAAAACTCTCTGATATTGATGTTCTGTATTAAAATTTATTTTTATTTTAAAACTTTATAGGAGCGACAAAAAATATTATTATTTCTTACCAACTCAGAATAAGACTTTTTTTTTTTGCTCCTCCTTCTTTTTATTACTTTTATTTAAAAATAAATGTAAAATATAGTAAATTGGTTGTCTTAATTAATATACTTCACTAAGTAAAGTCATAGTAAAGCCGTATCCAAATTAGTTAGGATGTCTTAATTAAATATTAATATAAAATCGTATTAATTAATCAATATTAATATGAAAATACAAAACATATTATATATAACCTGTGTTTAATATTTAAATTATATTTTAAACTTGTATTAGTCAAGAATAGATTTATCTAGAACGGAAGTCAATGAAGTATATATAGTGCATATTATACAGATGTTTTGCCACAACTTAAAGAGACAAATATGAATAGTTTATGAATTATCTTACAAATTTTATTGGTGAAGTTGCATAATCTTGAGAATAGACGCAATCTCATTTGGTGAAGAGCCTAGATTGAGCTTCTTCCTCCCCTCCCCCTTATGGCTATGTATAAATTTTTGGACAAAATAAAATTTAGTTTATCTATTAGCTGTCCTATAATTTAAGAAAGTAAACTGTCTAACGCCTTGGCCTTGATTGGGTGATCTTCTCTTTACCATCCAAAATAACGACCTTAAATTTTTTTTTTCTTTCATATTGATTTTGACAGAAAGCACAAAACATGCATATTGGCAACTGCCGCACTATGACATTTTCATATTTTTTATATATATTTTTTGAAAGGTCACAATTTTTTATATTATTTCAAATTTTTTTGCTACTCCGTTTGAAAACATTTTTATTTTAGAATTAATTTGATTTTAAGATAAAAATTAATTTGATTTGATTGATAATTAAAATTTTATATTTGAAATACATCTTGAGTTTAAGAATTAATTTAATTTAATTTAAGAGAAATACAAATTTGATCATGTTAATAGAAATGGTAAATATAATATAGGATGATAAATTTATTCACTTATTTAATGAATTAAGTAAATAATGAATCATTACCAAATTATATTTTGAATTAGATTTCAAATCATATAAAAATATCAAAATTTAAGTAATGAGGTAAATGGTGTATTTGGAGTGATTAAAAGTGAAATAAAATGAAATAGAGTGAGATAAGGTGTGAATTTGTAATTCATATGAGATAAAAAGTAAATATCTTTGAGAGTTTTTTAGTATTTTTTATCTTTTTTAAATTTTTTATTACTCTAAACGGATCAAATTCTACTCATAAAATTTTATTTTAATTTTAAATATAAATCAAATAAAATCAAATCCTGTTACAAACAAAGTGTAACTGTTCCTTGCATCTGTATTCTTCTACAGCCAACGCAGAGTGACCCTGCAGACGGAGGGAGGGAAGGGGAGAGAGAGAGATGTTGCAGTGTATATTTCTTCTCTCAGATTCTGGGTAAGTTCTTCATTCTTTTGTGTTTACTGTTTCTATTCTTATTTTCCTTTTGATTTATGTGTATAAATTCAACCCTGTAATTATTTCAGTTATTATTCTGTGCTCATTTCCTGAGAAATCTTGGCGAAATGATAAAGAAAACCATTGGATTGCTACTCAGATCTGTTTTGTTGCGTCTTTAGTAATTATGTGTCTTGTGTTGGGTTGCTTTGCCCAATGATTTTGTTGACTTTTCTTTCCTTGACTTGGTTTTAACGGCCATTCTTTTCTGAATTCCAAGGAAGGATTTTTTTTTTGGGGGGGGGGGGCGGGGGGTAAATGGTTCTGACATTATTGGGTATTGAATTTACTAAACGAAAGAGGCAAAACTGTTGGTGATTTGGGAATTGTACAGGGAGGTAATGCTGGAGAAACAGCTCACTGGGCATCGGGTCGATCAGTCTATATGTGCTCGGCTTTGGGAACAATCAATCTCGCAAGGTGATTCCTTCAAGATATCCCCACCACCTGTATGAGATGGTAACATCTCAATACTGCAATTAAGTTGGTCACTAGTGTTTATCTTAGGTTTCGGTTTACTTTTCTATTAATTTCCGAGTCATTTGTTGTTGTTGGTTAGTGGCTTGTGCCGGTAATTGCTTCTCCAACGCATTACCTTTTCCAAATTGTCTGGGAGGGTATCACTTTCCTAGCATGCACCCAAGTTGAAATGCCACCTCTAATGGGAATTGAGGTGAGTAGTTTACGTTTAGTGCTTCCTGTGATTTCTTTTCAAGAAGTTTAGCATTTCTTGGTTCAATTAATTGGGATTTATGCTTAGCATCCCCCAAATTTTAAACGTCTCCAAAAATGGGAGGACAAACTTACACTATCAATTTAGTCATCTTGAAAGGTAGGATTGAAAGAGTTTTTTTCTTTTTTTTTTCCAACATTTTGGAACTTAACTTCAGCCAGTACATTTTTGTATGCCAAAGGTTACTGCGTTTCACTTTTCATTATTCTGCCACAATGGTAACAGTAGGAACCACAGTGATAGCAGTGATTCAGAAAAGTAATGTTATTTTAGCATGGGTTACGGAAAGTGGATTGGTGCAAATGACCACCGTGCAGAATTTTGATCTTAACATTGAAAATGAGAAAATGAAGTATGACAATGAACTATTAAGGAACCTTTTTCATGGAAGAATAAATTTGATTTGATTATTTTTGAAGCAAAGTGCACTTTTTTCAACTACAACCTGGGAGGCTGGAAGTGGAGCTCTGACGGGAACAATGACATAAAAGTGCAATTTCATTCTTCTATTACTTTAGTGTTTTTAAAACATGTTCTTCCCAAAATTCTGTTACATTTTAGATGAGATTCCTCATAATGCTTCCACTTGTATGGTTTTAGTGGTTTTGTAGCTTTATTCTAAGTGGGAGTAAGTGCTGGACTTAGACTTTTCTTTTTTCGGGTTTTCAAATGCTTGATTCATGTGTTCCTGTAGCCATGGTGTCCATGTGATGGCTGCTGGCATCTATATTGTTACTTTTTTATGCATCAAAATATCAAACCACCTGACCCTTAACTCCTTGACATTAGTTCCCTTGCAGAGTAGCAGATGTCCTCTCAGATTATCTTGGAGGATTGAATGAAGATTTGATAAAGGACAACTTTGTTATTGTATATCAGGTATTCATACAAAATCTTGTTTCAGCTCTGATCGTATTTTCTGAGAATCATTGTGGCAATTCCCAGTATGACTTGTGTTTTGTTCTGATAACATAATTCTCATTAACTGAAGGAATGATGGATATCTGCTTGGTGCATAACGCGAAACTTACCATAGTCAAAATTTAATTTTGCAAACTGTGGCCCTACATTCTGAACTAAGTTTGTAACACAAATAATTTAAACCATTAGAATTGTTACTTAAGATGGAAAAGAGTCCACTTTATGGAAGACATGCAAATTCATTCCACAAAGTGATCGTCCCTGCCCTCCTCCCTCCAAAAAGTGTGCTGTTTGTATGGATGCTTGCATAAATTTATGTGGTCTCTCTTGTTACATCATATATGTTTGCAACCTGAATTTTGCTATGATTTTTCCCTTTTTTTAACTAATTCATTATATGAAATGTTAAATTAAGATAAGTGCACCTAAACATGCTTGAAACATGGTTGATATATATTGAAAAAAGTGATGAACCTCTTGCTTGGGTTAGTTCACTAATATTCATATAAGCTTCAGCCTCCATATTAGATCTGCTTATCCTAAGGAGCCGGCAACGCATGAGCTTCTTTTTGAACATTCTTGTTGCCCTTCCTCTCTTCTTCTTCTTCCTCTTCTTCTTATTTTTCTTTCTTTTTTCTTTTTTTTTAATTTTGAATTAATAGTTCCTACATTGATAATGATCCTTATTTTATTCTTTGGCTTGTTTCAATCTACAGCTTCTGGATGAAATGATAGATAATGGGTTCCTTCTCACAACAGAGCCTAACATCCTGAGGGAGATGATAGCTCCTCCAAATATTGTTAGCAAAGTGTTGAGTGTTGTGACTGGTAGCAGTTCCAATGTGAGCAACAAACACCCTTCGAGGTGCTACAGCATCTTGTGTTCCATGGAGGGCAACAGACCTGAAACATGCAAGTAATGAAGTTTATGTTGATCTTGTTGAAGAAATGGATGCAATCATAAACAGGTCTCTAGTAAAATATTTGATGTATCTTTTTTCACTAGATACTCTTGGTAATGTCCGTTTTCTTCTGGTCTACTAATGTTGGTAATGTGAAATTTGCTGAGTTTGAAATATGTATTATTGTTTGACATGTCATGGTGCTGGTGATATCTTCATAACTTTAGAAGAAAAACATCTTAAAAGGATCTTATGGAAGATGAATCTTGAATTCATTTTCTGAATTAAATTTGGAAAGATATTTTGGTTCTTATTTTTATCCAACACTAAACTTAGCTGATGGTAGATATAAACAAGGATCAATTTCTTATTTATAGATATTGTTTTTTGTGGTTGCTTGTGCAATTCTTTGAAGTCAAGTTACTGATTTATTTGCAATTTTAACATTTTTATTTTACAGTATGGAAGCTTAAGGTTTATATTTTGTAGTTTTACTTTTTCAGTGGTGCAAATACTATTTGTATCTCCCATGGACGTTTGGAGACTTTGTCGTGTGGTGGTTGCAATGGTATGCATGAGATCTTAATATTGCATGGTTTTGATCTCATAGTGCTAACTTTATTTCTTTCTTGCTGCGCAGGGATGGAGCCCTGGTGAAATGTGAATGTATGGTGAAGTTCAAGTGAACTCCCATCTTTCCGGTGTGCCTGATTTAAGTCTTTACTTTGCAAATCCTTCTATTCTGAATGATGTGAGATTTCATCCTTGTGTTTGATTTCGTCCAGGGGAATCCCATCAGATTCTGTAATTTGTCCTTCCTGATGGACAGTTTAAGCTCATGAGTTACAGGTGTGTCAGGTTGATGAAACATCCATTCTTTTGTTGCATGATTTTATTTAGCAGAATGGACCAAGTTCTATTTAGCAGTGAGTATTTTTATACCAAACTCATAATATAAATGGGGGAGGGATGTTGTGTGTTCTTTGATGTCCACAAATTTTAAAATGCTTTATTTCCTATATTAGCTAAAACCACATTATTGAAATCATTTTCCATCATTTTGCAGGGTCAAAAACCTGAAGAGTACTCCAATATATGTATAGCCACAACTAACCTCGAATTCTGGGACATGCCGTGCCAATGTTATGGTTGGAATACGAAATGATCTTGAAAAGACAATTGATTCAATAGCTGTGCACTTTCAACTGCCTCCTTGCATTTTATCAGCTGATCTGAGCTCAAATCATTTAACAGTAAATTTCCTTGCCGACAAGGTATCAAGTTTTGATATTATATAGTACTAGACTACTAGTATTTCATTGAATAATTCTACTTCAATTTTGTAGGAGCAAAGAAATGTGTTTCTTGGTTAAGACCCCCCGGCCTCCCCCCCCCCCCCCCCTTTTTTCCTTATTTGAAGAAGTATTATTGGAAGACATGAAGGGGATGCCATCCAACTTCGAGTTCTTCCCAAACTAAAAGACCAAGAGTTACACATCCATATGCTTTATAAATGACATGTAATCATTTAAATTCATTCTATAACTTGCCTGCAAAATCCAACTATACAAAATAGACAAAAAAAAGAAAGGAAAAAAAAAAAAAAAAAAAAGAAACTCTTCAGTAGAAGACCTCCCATTCATTTGTCCCAAATCAACCAACCATTGCAAAATGCAACTAATCTCTAAACTTTCCTACTCCTTTCCGGAACTAGCACCCCTGCAACCCACCCCACCACACCGCATCACACCAAACCTCATAAATGTGTTGCCTTGTAGGGGAGCATGCAACTCATAGGGCCCGTTTGACAACGTTGTCATTTTTTTGTTGTTTTTTTTTATTGCCGTTTTCTATTTTGTGTTTTTTGTTGCCGTTTATTTTTTCTGAAATGAAAACAAAAACTGTGTTTGGTAATATAATTTTATTTACATAAATTTCTAAATAGAAAACAAAAAATTTGTTTGATAAATGCAGTTTATCTTACATATATTTTTAAAATTTTTTCATTTACGAAACAGTTAAAAAAATTTGAGAGATTCGGGGGAGCGGGGGAAGAAGATTGGGCGGAGAGAGAGAGGGAGGGATCGGGGGAGAGAGGGAGAGGGAGGGAGTAGCTTCGGGGGGAAGAGAGAGAGGAGGGAGGGAGCAGAAGGGGGAGAGGGGGGAAGAAGATTGGGGGAGAGAGAGAGAGGGAGAGAGTGAAAGGGAGGGAGCAATCTGTTTTCATGGGAGAGAGAAAGGAAGAAGACTGGTGCTCGCAATCTGTTTTCATGGGGGAAAAAAAAAAACCAACACGGAAACACCTCCCACGGTGTTTCCGTTTTTTGTCTGATTTTGACAACAATTTTCATTTTTTTTGACAATAAAAAAACGTAAACATTTTTGTCAAACACGTTTTTGTTTTAAGTTTTCAAAAAAATGAAAACAAAAACAGAAAAACAGAAAACAAAAACGTTACCAAACGGGCCATAGCAAAACATGTTACTGCCAAATTCCCATAATTCGTATGCTCATGAACAATGAACTAGTAGGTGATCAATAGATTTGTTGTCTACTTTACATAAACAATGCAAATTCACTAAAATCTTTTCTCTTGCCTTGAAATTGTCGATAGTAAGAATATTTTCTGGAATTACACATCAAAAAAAGCAATCTTTGGATGTGCATCACATCTCCATAATTCTTTTTTTTTTGTTTCCAATGGAAAATCCACTTCTTACTACCCAAGTGACTGCCTAGGTGAGCATTATACAAAGCCTTAGTCTTTACTTTAGAACTTCTTGCTTTGGATGCAATCCATGCTACTTCTGTATTTTTATCATTTCCATCTCTAGTCCTAGAAGAATACTAATTTTGAAACAACTCTGATACTCTATTAATCTCCTAATGAAGTTTTCTGCGAAGGCTGATATTCCAATTATCAACATCCCTACAAAAAGACAAATAATCAGCCATGGCAGATACTTTATCTCTTGCTAACTCAAAAATGTCCAAAAACATCTTGTAATTTTTTATCATCAAGCCACCCTCAACTCCAAAACTTGACTCCATCTCCTTTGCCTGCATCATATTGAATTAATATCACCATATTCCATGGGCTCCATCTGGATGGCTTTTCACATAGGTGTATCATATGCCCCACATTCGATGTTGACCGCTCCCCAGCCACCACCTTTCTCCAAAATCTCTCTCTTTCACCTGCAAATCTCCACATCCACTTGCCCAAAGGAAATTTCAATCTGCGAATACCAATACCTCTATCTAACAGTGTCCTAATCCACAAGCCCCTCTTCCTTTTTCTAAGTCATGTGGATTGTGTTTAGATGTAAAATCAGGAAAGTTCAAAGATGCTCTATCCTGTCCTGCACTTAATTCCTGAGCATTTACTGGCTTCTTTTTCCTGAAAATGGCACACGTGATCTATTTAGCTGCACTGGTTGCCTTTTGATTCATTCTAATGCTTAACATGTGTTTGCAGACCTGCTCTGGCCCTCTGGGCCAATCAGACGGATCCCAAAAGACAAGGCCCCATTAATGTCTGGGACACTTGTCCTTGAAACAGGTTTAGAGCGCCTTCGTATATATCCCACATTTCGAGTGGATTTCAGGATCATGGGAGTTGCTCTTTCTGGCCTCCAAATAGATAATTTGGATCTTAAGAATCTACCCAATCGCCACACAAGGGTTTTTGAGCTCTCACTCGAGCAGGGGAGTCTGAAGTTAGGTCATAGCCTCTGCTTTGTGTGGGAAATTGCATCTACATGGAGATATATTTCTGCTAGGAGATCCAGAGCTGTTGTTCCAATGAAATTTACTATCTTTCCATTCGTGAAGATGAGGTTCATGGCATTTGTTTTTGTTTGTCAACAGACTGTTTATACTATTTTGGTAGAAATTAAAGCAGTAAGAGTTTGAACAAAAAAATATGGGGTAAATATGTGAACTGAATTTGTTGATCATTACCACTTGATTTTGAGTTCATGAGATGCGGGCATTGTATGAGTCCTATTTTTACCATTTGATTTATTCTGGAAAATGGGTCCCCCCCCCCTAACAAAATTAAAACTCAAGTTGGAAATTTTGATTTATTCTGGAAAATGGGTCCCCCCCCTAACAAAATTAAAACTCAAGTTGGAAATTAATAATTATCTTACCAAGTGTAGTTCAAATTAGGGGTGGGTGGAAACGTGAGCTTATCAGTTTAAATTATTTATACTGAGCTTGAGTTTGATTCAAACTTTTCCATAAGTTCAAGCTCATTTCAATAAAGAAAAATCAGGTTTGAAATTAATTCGCAAATAGCTTGATTAAATAAAAAATTATCATTTTGGTTTAAAATATTATGAGAAAATATTAAAATATATTAAAAAATATATATTATTTTATCAAGTTAGTTTATGAGCTTTTGAGATGAGTTTTCAAAGATCAAACTCAATTCTAAACAAACTATAAATCAAACTTGAATTGATTTCATTTTAGTCATAAATCGAGCTTGAACTGAGCTTTTTTTGAGTCAAGCTCAAATAGTTCAAAAGCTTTTTTCGAGCCAATCTTGAATAGCTCGAAAAAGTTCGATTTATTTCCACCCTAATTCAAATTGAGAAAATTTTGAAACTATCATAGAGAGATACAAGGCCAAGCAAACAAATCTAAACTAAGAAATTCCTCGGTTGCAAACTTGTGTTGTTGCTAAAAAATAAATAAATAAAAACATAAAATAGCCAATAAAATAAAAGAGTCAGGTTCGTACAATCAAGATGGACAAATGAAGGTAAATCATTCAAACTGGAGTTAAAATTACAAGAGGACAAGAAAATAGATATGAGAAGAAGAAATAATAGTAAAACCACACATACATAAACACAAAGCATTGCTGGCTAGAATTGGAAGAACAAAGAATGGAGTGACAAACAAAATCTTATACTGTAAAATGCCTGGAAAAGCTTTACGTTTAGGCAATGAATCAACCAATCACCTTGTTCACCCTAAAGGAATCCATAACTAGGCGAAGATCATTTTTCTCCTCTGCAAATACATTTTCAGGTGTTTGTAATCTCAATGCATATGATCACTTGTTTTCAACTCCAAGAAAAGAAAGGTAACACTGGTCCCAATCCAAACGGACTAATCAGTTTTGTGGCATGACTGCTAATTCATTGTTGGTTGCATAAGACTTTATATTCACCTATTTACAGAAAATAGCTAACAATCAGAGGAAATTTTTGAAAAACGAGAATGTACTGTGCTGTTAGAAGTAGGGAGCATGGGTTGTTCTGTTTGAATTCATAGTAAACCAAAAATGGACCCCATTTTTTATAGGGTCCAATTTTGTGGACCCTCATCCGAACCAATCCAATTTTGATCAGTTTGGGTCCACAGTATATCAGCGTTCTTAGGTACAAAGTTAAACTTTAAATCAGGTCAGGTGTAAAAAGATATTAATTTTATGAACACAACTGAAGTGTTTGGGTTGACAATTTTTACACCTAGAACCAAACCGATCCCCTATTAGAACTGAACAAACCAGACTTAATTATCGAATTGGTTCGATTTTTGGTTTCTTTGGTATTTTGTGCACCCCTAGTTAGAAGAATGTAATGATACCATCTAGATGTAGGCCTTCAAAACCACGAGAAAGACACCGTCTTTCCATGTATCTTGGATAGCCTTTTCTAGTTCTACTAGCACAGTAGGCTACTTGATAGACACCACCGTTATCTCATTCCATTATTTGACAATATCACAGGACAACTCGACATAATACCTGCTCCTGTGAAACCATTTACTTTACAAATTTGAAAGATTTAACTACTAACCTTTGTCAGCTAGCAGGAAAATTTCTTCCCCCTATATGGTTATCTGCTAAACCAAAGAGAATGATTTTTTAAAACTTCTAGCAGTTGGCATAGAGCGCAGCTAACAAAAAAATGACTAGTCTAATCCTAGTAAGATATGAAATTGACAATTTTCAATGTCGCAAATGGCTTACCTCAACTTGATAATACATCCTTCCATCATTAGCCACTCTTGAAGAGGTAGAAAGGATATTTGATTCGCGCCTAACTCCGAGTCTCATAGACATGAACTCTGTCAAATACTGTCTAAGTACTTTCTCTCCAGCCTCTTGTGGTGAACCCAAATCTTCTACAGTCTTATAACTAGAAGATGAAGGAGAAGATAAACTGCACAGAGAGATTTTCATCAAGAACAAAAGGGTTGCTGAAGAATACATCAGCACCAGCACCTCGTACTTGAATCCAATTTTGAGGGTAATTGAATGAATACCCATCAAAAGTATCTATATATTCCCTAAACCCAACCGACTGTTGAGCAAATGCAGTGTCATGCAGATCAACCTTTGACAAGATATAACCTGAAAAGATTAATTCCATTGCATTCCTCCTTGGAACTGCAAAATCTTTAGTCTATTTATATAATAGAAAATTTACTGTGAGAAGCCATTGTAGTGAGATAATGCCATTGATCATGTAGACACAGGCGGATGCATGTAGAATGCTAGTTTATAGAATATGAATCTGCATACTCAAGAAGGTTGAGGCCACATTAGTGAAAAAGAAACACTAGCAAAATGTCCATCCACTTGATATTTTCTCTTTATACATGCAAATGCAAAAGTTAGATAGCAGCTTGGTGGGGGCAAATTTCAGATCAGAAGTAACCTCAAGAATCAATTATGTGTATGACCTAATTAATTTTTGTGGGTGATTGATTTACATGTGTTGGGAAGACAACAGAAAAGCATCTCTTTCAAGTCTAGCAGATCATTACAGTCCATCAACTTCTTTGTATAGCTGGAGACCTATTGTTGAAAAGACATCAAATCATGCCTACTCCAATCTGATTCCTTTTGTCTCAGAAAGCGAATATCAAATTACACCAAGAAAGTCTCTTTAGTCAAAATCATTAACTTTGTCCATTATATACTATATAATGATGTGAGAGTACTAGTGACTGGACTACACATTATGTAATTATCCAAATTGGAGTAATGTTAAGGTTTTAGTTTCAACCCAATTCAATTTAATTATGTTATTCATTTGGGTGGGTAGGGAAGATGCAGCCGACTATACATTATATACTATATGATGATATCATAGCAATACACATTATGTAATTATCCAAATTGGAGTAATGGTTCTTTTATACTATATGCCAGAATCAGGTTCTAGTTTCAACTCAATTCAGTTTAACTACGTGATACATTGGGAGGAGAAAGGATAATGACTGTTCCTAAGGGTGCAAACTAACCATGCTGTTGATGAACAACAAGGACTTAGATTGAAATTAGGTTTTTCAAGCTCACTGTTTACGTACCAAGCTCAAACCACATGCTCAAGCTCATTTGATAAATAACACGAGTGCATACAAGACCCAGCTTAGTTCAATTGACCTCTGAGGCTCTGAATGTTTGGAAATCATTCACATTAAATTTTATTCTGTTGTGCTTTAATGTAACTGGAATGCAGAACTGTGAATTCAATTTATAAAATGTACATTGTATTGCATTTACCACGACAAACGGTTGCAGTTGTTAACACAGGAAGGCTCCTTATATTTATCATCAACCAGAACATTCCATCAATTCTGTTGTCCTTATTTTGCCTTCTACAAGTACAATCTTTAATTGAAGATGACTTAGACACATGGCTATGTTGTTATTCAGTACAACGGCAATCAAGCCAACCTAGCTGGCAGGCCTACGAAGCAGCTAGTAGTGGTGAGCTCAAACACTTTGACTTGAACAAAGTGCAAGATAAAACAAGCTAAAGCTCCCCTGAGGACCTAACTATTCCATATTCAAATCTAACAACTCATAAACACTGCACTAAAATTCCTCATTTCAAAAAAATAAGAATAATAATTAATAATAATAATAAATAAAAATAAAAACAACCTCCTCGAAGTTGTCATTGACATGCATGCAGCATGATTGGACGGATGAAACACAAAAATATAGTAAATTCCATGACGGTTTAATGATATTTAGAATAAAAAACTTCAAGGAGATCAAAAGTCTAAAATTTTATTATTTTAGAACCAAAGAACAGAAAAAAAAAATAGTTAAGTTTGAATTGATGTGGAAACTCATCAGAGACACTTGCCCGGTTTATGATATAGTGAGCAAATTAACAAAGTCTGCCAAGACATTATTGGGCCCTCATCAAAAAGTGAAAGGTGATGCCAACTCACCTCCAAGGAAGATGAATTATGTTTGCCTAGTTCCAAATTTCCAGCCAAAATCTTTCCCCAAAGTCTACTCTAAAGCCATTTCGGAAGGCCAAATGAGTTCTTAGTTAACAAGACATTTCTTGAAATATCAACACTATTGAAATATCAAGACTAAAACTTAGACTATTTTATCAATTCTTAGTTACAGATGAATAGTCTTGATATTTCTTGAACTTTGAAAACGTCATGTATGGTAAAAAGGACAGAAAATTTTCCCTCCTTCGGGGAGGTCAAGAATTCAAACCGCAAAAGCTTCTCTTTGGGTTAAAGCCCATACATGATTTTTCTATCTATTTACGGGCCTGCATGTTTTATATATGAGCTATTGCAGGTCTGGTGGGCTTATCTATTGCACAACCAAAGTATAGTGGCTGTGGTCCCATTGCATAGGGGGAATAAAAAAAAATGTGCTCAAGCGCATTTTTACAAGAATTAGTCCTACTCTAGCAGGCAGAGATGGAGATCTTCTGTGCTTTGAAGTAACTTTCCAAGACTACATTTGCCTTAAATTGGAAACCAAAATGATTAAAGGGAGCAGAAGCCTATGAGCTTCATGAAAAATCCACTTCCTTATGGGGACTTCTTGACAAGACTTCCAATTAATTTGCATTCTAATGGTTCCAATTGTATCTTCCACCACCATAGTGAATATGCATTTCTTTAGTCTAAAAATATACAATGTCAACTCCTTTGGAGACTTACCATGTTAAAGTTTCACTTCTAACACAACAACCAAACAGAGAACTAGAGGTAAGATGATCCAATTATCACACATTGTCCCGGTTCCTACAAATTGCTGTTATCAGGGTCTGACTCCATTACAGTTTGTTACTAATTGCTGTTATACTAACTTTTAATCATTAAGTTCCATAGGAATAAATTTTACGAATATCTGAAAAAAAAAAGGATCAATTATCAATGTAATCATATAATACGTGCATACTCTCTTTACATTAATGCTGTGTAGCTATCCGGAAATTGTTATGTTTCTCTGTCTTCGTCCACACGACTCAAATTTTACAAACGCATAAAGACGAAATCAACAAAAATCCAAAGCAGATTCGAAGAGAACTGTTGATGTTACACTGAAATAACAAACACGACCTAACTCCATAAAAAGCGCGAAGCAAAAAGAAATCTGTATGTGCGCGCGCGAGAAAAGTTCGAAACTAGAATACTTACAGTTTGCGCCCTGCAAGAAATTGAGCGGCTACGAGCCGAACCGCGTGAATGCCGGAGTTGCAAGGGGAAGGCAACCGCCGGCGAAGGAAACGGCTTTGTCAGACGCTGTACCGCCGCAGAAAGGAGTAGTGCGGGCTCGATCACGGTTGCCATTTAGAGAGAGGGGGAGAGTGAGGCAAGAGGTGTTGCCCTGTCTTACTGAATAGGATAGAGCTGGTTTTAAATTGAATGCTAGTCAGGTGTGCGTGCGGTGCAGACTAGCCTAGTGCGCTCAACAAGCTTTCCAAATAGTAGATTGGATAACCTTATTCGAGGTATGAATTGGATGCCGGTTTGGGATAAGCTGTACCATTGTTTGGCGTTCTCCAACTTTTTTCAAATGAGTTTTCTTTGATAATTTTTTCCTCTTATATGTTTTCCTAATCAAAAAAATAATTTTTCCTCTTATATGTTTTCCTAATCAAAAAATTATTCTTTGACTTAGATATGATATAAGGCACTAATTATTCCCAATGAGCCATCACATGATCTCCCAAAGTCCTATATTACTATATAGACTGCATTTACTCTTAACTAGCCTACTAAGGCCAATGATGATCACTAAAGTCATGCCCATTAGTACCTTATAGGAATTTCGACACGAATTAGAAAGAGATTTAGATATAATGCTCTAAACAAGGGGGGTGAATTGGGAGTCGAACCCCGCACTGGATTATGAATACCATGGTCCGCCTAATCCACTTAGAGCTTCTCACTTTTGTGACGGCATCATTGTTAGGAATATGGATCCTAACGTTGTTGGGAATTTAATATTTTGGCTCTTTTCTTGATCAGCACCAAGAAAACTACCTGATAGCTAAGGGGCTAGCATGATAGAAATTTGGTTGAAGGGGATGACTGATACATTTTGTCAGTAATAGCAAGGGTAAGGCAATTATTCAACTATAGTGTAGACAATAATTGAATTGATAGTGACTATAAAGATAAACAACGCCTAAACATCACGTATCAGATGCAATTAAGCAATAATATCAAGTATTTGGTTATAATTGGTAGATCCCACACTCGATCAAAGCATCACTCTTATTCTGAATAAACGAGCAAGGGTTGATTGGCAACTACAGGGGCAAAATATGATGCTTGTCTCATAAGGCCACATGGCAAATAATGATAGGAGTTGAAACCCACTCTCAAGTACCTAAAGTAATGGGATAAATGGTGAACAAAGAAGGGCAATTAAAACCATGATTGGAAAGAACTTCTGATGTCTGGCGTAAGCTAAATAATTATTGTGGGTGTAAGACAAGCCCTAAAAGACGAAAACACAATCTCATAACGACATACAAGCTACTTAATACTATTATATACTTGAATATATTCTTCCTAATTCACTTCCTATAATAACATGACCATCAGATGGCCATTTAGCCGAATCCCACTCTAACATTAGTTTTTTCGAGTGTTCCAAGAAGAGAAAAGAAAAAGGAATCTCTGCTGCAATTGCAATTCAAAGAGAGTTCAAATTCAACTTGTAACTACATGAGGTGCCGGTGTCACAATCACTTGATTGATTTGTAACTTTTAGTGCTTCATTTAGCATATATAAAAATTTCCCCACTCTTAAAATATGGCAGTATGTTTTTACTTTTAATAATACTATAGATTATTAATATTTTATGTGAAAAAAATAAAAAATTAAAATTAATGTGGGTAAAATTAATATAGGAAAACATGATTTAGTGTGTTTAGCAAAAAAAAAAAAAAAATTACTAGTCACTAAACAAGCCAAATGAAAAAAAAAATTTCTTGTAATAGACCCCATTTATGGAAAAAAAAACAATTATATACTAAATTGAGTAAAATTAAATTGTTTAACTAATGAAATAGCCTTAAGTGAGTGGAATGAAATAGACATATACATAGTAAACTCTAATTTAGTTAAGATAAGTGGTCAATTTAATTAAGATTCAGTAATTTAGTTAAGATAAATAGTCAATTTAATTAAGATTTAGTCGCTCTTTGTTAAGTTGTTAGTTGTTAACTAATTGATAATTGGTTCAAATCCTACTTAGAGAGATTTGCTTCATTCCAAATTAAAGAATTTAGAATTAAATAGCTCGCTTTAACCGTTAAAAATAGGTAACCTCTCCCTGATATTTGTTTTTATGGCAATTGTATCACATTTTGTTTTACGATATTTAAGAATCGCCATTAATAACTCGACGTCATTTTGAGATAGTCTTTTATTCTATAACCCTAGAGTTATTTACAGCTAGCCAATTAAGAACTTTCAAATGTACCAGCACTAATAGTGCATAAAAAATGCAGTCATCGATCTTCTCTAGAGGCTCTAACTTTTAGGAGCAAAAGAGTCATTTGGGAAGAACATTGCAACTAATTAAAAACATAGAATCTTAATTATTATAAAAAGAAATTAAGTTTTGTAGTGAGATTATAAATAAAGCTCAAGAATATAAAGCGAAATTTGTCTCAAGTATTATTTAAAAAAAGACATTTTTGTAATTAGTCCTTCAATACACGCCTAAGAGTTTATATGGTGGCTCAAAATTAGTTATCCCCACCGGTTCGTCTTTGTTTTTTTTACAAGCTTGTATAATAGATAAATTGCCTATAGGATGGCCTTGGATATAAATTTAGATCCAATTTTTTTTTTTCTTTTTTTTTTGTTCTAACTTAAATTTATGGGTATATGTACAAGCTGGCTTAACTAGTTTTTAATAAATAATTGATATAAAATTTATTATTTTGATTTTATATATAGTACATAATTTATATTTTGTTTAGACTTATAAATGGATTTGAACTTATATATTTATTCTACATTGAGTTTGGTTTTATAAGGACCTAAAATATTGTATCAAATTATACTTGTGCGGAACATATAATCGTAACCAGTAACAGCCCATTCCTAAAGGCTCAAAAATATAATTTAACATGCAAATAATTCAAATTTAAATTTATAAAGTAAATCTACATGAAAAACTGTAAAGATTAAATTACTGATTAGAGAATAAGGTGTTTATACAGTGTTTAATAAATATATAAAATTTTAACACATTTTTTAAAATATTAACTTAAAAACTTTTATATAAAAAAATTCAAAAAAGATATGGGAAGAGTGGGAAAATATGTTTTCATATAAAATGACAGAAAAGATAACTGAAGTGAAAAGAAAAAATAAAAATAATCCTGACCATTGAGCAAATCCAACGGTTGAAAATATCTCAAATTCAAAATTTTGAACTTTCTTATTATATAAATAATACAAATAGTATTGTAAAAGTATATGTATTTAAAATTTATGCACTAAGCACATTAAAATTGAAATGTTAATTTAAGTTCTTATTTTTTAATAAATTTTTAAATTAAAGTTCAAATATCATTTTTTAAATGTAAAAATTTAGTTGACTTTGTCTAATAAGTATTCGTACATTATTTAATAAATGTGTAAAATTTTATTATTTATTACAAATATTATCACATTTTTTAAAATATTAATTTAAAAATTTATATATCTATATATATAAAATATTCAAAAAAATATGAGAAGAATGAAAGATTATATTTTTATGTGAAATGACTGAAAGGACAATCAAAATAAAGAGAGAAAGAAGTAATGTTGACCATTGAATGAATCCAACGATTGAAACTATATAAATGTCAAATCAAAAGTTATATTGTTATATAGATATTATCATATTTGTTAAAATATTAATCTAAAAACTTTTATATATAAAAAGTGTATTCAATAAATATATGGGAAGGGTGAGGGATTATATTTTCATGTAATGTGGTTAAAAAGACAATCAAAGTGGAGAGAAAAATAAATAATCCTGACCATTAAATAAATCTAATGGTTAAAAATATATAAATTTCAAATCAATAAGCTATATATGTTATTTGTAGATAATATAGGTACAAAAAAAGATGTGACAGTCGGATATTAATCTAATAGTGGTGAAATTTTGATGATGTAGGATAAATATCAAAAAAATAATTAATTCTCTATTTAGAAAAATATAATTTATATAATTTTACAAAATATAATATACATATGTATATTATATATAAGATTTGAGTTTCAAAACATATCCCCATAGGCCCCCTCTCTCTCTCTCTCTCTCTATGTCTCTGTCTGTCTGAAAACAGCAATTGAGAGCTTGCATCCTATAAGCTCAATCTCAACCATTCAATTCTTCAAATGAAATTTAGACATTGATATGAGATACAAATGTCAAATCACTGATTGATTTTGTTATATAGATGTTATCATATTTGTTAAATTATTAATTTAAAAACTTTATACATAAAAAGTATTCAAAAAATATATGAGAAAAGTGAGAGATTATATTTTTAGATGATGTGACTAAAAAGACAATTAAAATGAAGAGGAAAAGAAGTAATCCAACCATTGAATAAATTTAATAATTAAAAATATATAAACGTCAAATTAATAAACTATATATGTTATCTATATAATAAGACAGATCAGATGATTTGATAATTGTCTATATAATAAGGCAGATCAGATGATTTGACAGTTGTCTAACATGTCAAAACTTCGCTACTGTGGAGCAGTTCGGCTTTGGGGATTGTTGGCTTGGGTCGGGCTATCTTTTTTATTTGAACTATAGCACATTCAGTGAGCAAAATCATACATGACTTTAGGTATACATATATATGTGTGGGGGGGGGGGATTTATATATTATATTTTGTAAAATTTTTAGTACATGTCGCAAATAATTTATTTTTAAAATTTGAAATTCAAATTATGTAAAATTAATTATTTTAAATACCTAGAGAATTAAATTTTTTACAACATTTGTCCTACGCCATCTAAGCTTTGCTATTGTTAGATTAACAACTGTTGATTTACATGAAACTCAAATCAATAAATATGGATTGACAGCCCCAACTGTCACAATTTTTCTTTTTTACCTATATTGTTTACAAATATCACGTGTATCTATACAACAATGTAGTTAATTGATTTGACATTTATATATTTTCAATTATTAGATTTATTCAATGCAAGGATTTCTTCTTTTTCTCTCCACTTTGGTTGTCTTTTAAAAAATATATTTAAATTTAAAATTTCACTAATTTTAAAAAAAAAAAGACATTTAATTTAAGATTTCAATTTTAGTGTGCTTAAAATTTAAATTTTAAATACGTATACTTTTACACTCTTTGTATTATTTATATAATAAGGAAACTTAAAATTTTAAATTTGAGTATTTTTAACTGTTGGATTTGCTCAATGATTAGGATTATTTTTCATTTTCTCTTACTTTTTCCATATTATTTTTGGATACTTTTTATGTAAAAGATTTTAAATTAATATTTTAAAAAAGTGATAATATTTGTAATAAATAATAAAATTTTTTACCTTTATTAGACACTGAATGGATACCTTATTCTCTTTTGATTTACGATTTGTATTTTGATAAGTTACTTTTACACTTTTTCATGTAAGTTTGTTTTATGAATTTAAATTTGAGCTATTTACAGGTCAAATTATATTTATGTGCCTTTAAACATAGGTAATTATTAGTTTGACTTTTTTGACTAGTTCGATCTTCTTGTGAATATTTTTACTATGTTTGGATTTTGAAATTGCCATGGAAATGAAACTTAGAGGAAGGAAACTATTTATTCAATTTTCAATGTGTAAAATAAGCTAAAAATGCTCTGTTTTGTTTAAATTGATTGGACCACACTTGTGTCAAATGATTATGGTTATATTTTCTCAAATAATCTTTCTAATGGGGTAGCATTATTCATTATGTCACTCAAATAAATTTAATGATAATGTTTTATTCTACTACATATAATATTCTTAATTAAAGCTAGTGAAAACAAATTAAGTTACCTCCATTTTTTTTTTGGGTGTGCCCCTTTATTTTTCTATCAGGCTATATTTGGTGTTGAGGTGTTCGATTTGTTTTCAAAATCACGTGTATTTGTATTTATATTCAATTATATTTAAATTTAGTAAATGTGTTTACAATTAATTAATTCAAAAATCAAGATAAATTGTCTTAATTTTGAATTAATGTTTGTGTCTTATAATGTATGTATATATATTTTTTTCAATAATTTTGTATGCATGTCATGTTCGGAACGTGTTATTGTGTTGTATTTCGATACATGACTTTTCAATAATAATAATAATAATAACAACTTAAGAAAAAAAGTGCAAATTCATATACATCTAGAGTTGGGATATAAAAGTGTATATATATAATGAGTAATGCTGTGGATACACCCGTTTGTCTATACCCTTGTGTACACTGCCCATGTGACAGATGGTTGTTGGCTCCCGAGCAGGTGAAGTAGGTCCCGAGCAGACAGTGTACACAAAGATGTAGACAAAAAAGTGTACCCATAACATTATTCATATATAATGTATGTCAAGAGAGTACCCGCAGACTGCAATCAAGTTCCAACTCAATGCCACGCGGCGCATGTAGAGGCATTTTCACTAACTAGTGACGTTTGTTTAGTTTTCATCTTTGGAGCTGTTTGGTTGGCCAATTTTGGTCAAAAAGTACAACAAAAATGGAAAGATGTGACATAAAGGTGATAGGTGTTAAAATTTAATTAGAAGAAAGTACAAAAAGTAGTTAAGGTTTGGTAATTTTTGGTTTTCTTTTGTTGGCCAAACAGCCTCTTTATGGGCTCTGAAGAGTTTCAAACCGAAGCTTCTCCATAACCCCAAGGCCATGTTTGTTTGCTAGACGGCAGCGTCGGATCGGAGAAGCAATCTGTGGGCCCCATTCAAAGTAGTGTTTGTTTTGCTGTTTGTTTCATTCGTGAGACTCACGGATTAGATGAATTGTCTGGGAAAATGTTAGATTTGTTATCCCATAGATCATGTGGTATTATAAATACCCTATCTCTGAATTTATTTCTCTCCAAGATCTAAATGTTCAAAATTATTTTCTATCACATCACATATCAAATCACATATTATCCAATCCCTCAAACAAACACAGTCCAAATGCACGAGACAGAGGGTACAATCTAAGCAGAGAGGCCTCTTATCATATTCCAACCATCAAGGCAAGCAGGCCTTTTCTTGACGACTATACCTTCTGGCTTCTGACAACACAATTCCAGGCTCGCAGCATGTTGGATCGTCCCGGCCCTGTGAAGTGCAAGTGATAACTGATAAAGTTCTCACCTATCGATTTTTTTTCGGAAAAAAAAAAGGAGCGTCTCTCTCTCTCTCCCACCATGCATGAGAACCCAATATTTTGCATCGGATAATTACTTGATGCTTATGTTTAAATCCATTCGTCTGCATTTTTTTTTTCAACCACATACTTTGGAAATGCAGAATATAGAAGAAATTAAGTAAAGGAAAAGAAGATGGGATGAGGAAAGCGGAGAGGAAGAAAGTTCTTCTTTAGAGAGAGGAAACTTTGCAGATCGAAGTAGCCATAAAATTTCAGGCACTTGCAGAAAAATTAATGAAAACAAGATGGAAATCCCCCAAATATCCACGGCAGGATTCAAAATATGACCCCATCTAATGGATCAGTTGGTTAGAAAATGTGGAGTTTTAACTCATTATTTTACTATTGTGTTTATAATAATATTGTGTCAGTTTGGATACCTCATATATGAGGTTTATCATGCTGTACTATATAAAATCTGCAATCAAGAAAGAAAGTGATTTTATGGTATTATATTTTAATTCATAGTTTTGGGAAGTGGTGATTGTATGTGACCACCTTTGAATTATATTTTGAAAAATTTAAACCGAGTTATGACTTGGATGGTTTCTCGTGGATCATCAGGTTTAGCTTAGTTTGAGTTTTTATTTTTTATTTTTTTTGGAATATTATTTCAAACTCTTGTATTGTAATATTTTGTTGTCACCTCTTTGTAATTAGCTCCGATTGAGAATCAATTTATGTACACAATTAAATTCATCGCTTAACGCAGACTAGTCTCTAAAATGCATTTTGACCATGTGATCAAGATGAATTTACGGTGCGAACTGTATGAGCCATGCACTATGACAAATGTAATGGAGAACTCACGAGAGTAGGGGTCAACAGAGGATGTACTAACTATAATTATACATACAAATGATGTTGTTAACTTACAAATTTAGCCAAAATTCAATTATCCAATGTTGTGAATAAACCCTAGCTAAAAAATAAAAATTCAGAATTATTTTGCTAATAATTAAAATGATACAAAATATTTACGGACATTAAGAAATATTTTTATGGTAAATTCATAATCATTTCTTCATTCTATTGAATTTTTTTTTTTGAAACTAATTTTTTGATAAAATAGGATTTTTAATTTTGTCATAAAAACAATTAAACCTATTTTTTCTTTGAAATGGGGGTGACCAAAAATTGGGTGAAATTAAATTAGTGCAGTATTTTTTTTAAATACAATGATATTAATTTATTTAATACCATTGAAAATAAAACCTGTCGAGCAGAGGCCAAGTTAGAATAACTAAAATTCTAACTGTTCTATGATTTTTGTTATTTATTTCATATTCACTTTAAATTTTATTATTTAAATTTTAAAACCTTCCTATTAAGGTCAAGTAATGTAGGTAATCATTGTACCATCTCTATTTATATTTTCCTTATCAAATATGGGTGCGAAAATTAAAATTTTTGTTTTTTTAACTCTTTGATTTGTGTAATTTAATTTTTGGTTTGATTTTAGTTACTTTTTAGATTCAAATTATATTTTAGTTGACTCAAATCTTGTACTTGTAGAATTAAAAGGATAGAAAATTGAATTAATTATTTATATATATAAATTTACATAATAATAACGAAGTTGTAAAAAAAATAAAAAACAAATATTTATGAAAAAATGCTTTTAGTTAATATAATATAATAAATTCGTACAAAGAAAAATTAGAATTGGTTTGAATTCCCCATTTTCTATTTGAAAATTTTCGTTCTTTTTATTAAAAAACAGAAATAATTAAAACAATTCGGGCAGAACCAAATAACCCAATAAACTGTACCAAACAGTGCAATGGGGGACATTCTGTAATTCATCTAATGCCAAGGGCCCTCTTGGTAAATATCATGCCTTGTTGAGCGCCGAAGAGCGTAAAAAAGAGTTCAAAAACCGTTTTCGAAACCAAATTAAGCTGAGCTGAGGGTGGAATGTTCAATTCTCATTTCGGCGAAAATCTTCTTCCCTTCCAATGGATCCGAATCTGGTATGTTCAATCACCTCTGCTGATCTCTCTCACATCTGTCAATGTATGTTTAAATATTTATACATATACATAATATAAGCATTTATGTGTATGAATGCCCGGATTCGTTTGATTTCATTTTCATTGGATTTTGGCTCACTTCCCACTGCAAGGATGGCTAGGGTTAGTGAAAATTGCATTGTATTGCGTGTTGATGATTGTTCTTTTTTCTTATTCTATACGCAAATTATTATATATCGGCGATTGTTGGTGGTAAATCTAGTCTTGAATGTCATTGGATAGGAGGTACTTCTATTTTCGTTTGTGAAGAGTATGGCATTGTATGTTGCAGATCTGTACCTAGAATTGCGTTTTCGTTGTTTTGTGAGATTCATGTTGAACGTAAATTGATTTGCTGAACTCAGAAAGAGTGTTCCCATTTGACGGGAATAAAAGCTTGAGAAATTTGCATTTCATGTAGGATTTGGGATGGTAATTGATTTTTTCCCGTGTGTACATTGTTCTGAAATTGGGATGAGAAAGTTCAGTTGTCTTTTCTTGCACAATAATTTTTGAGAGCCCCGCTTTGAGAAAATAGAAAAAATATTCTCATTCTGAGAAAACAATACAAATTTTCTCCTCGTTTGTTTGTGAGGGTGGCATGCCTTGATGCATCTTTAATGAAATTATTTATTTACTTCTAAAGAAAAGGAAAATATTCTCATCCTTACTAAACTAATTTCCAATTAAATTGTTAGATTAATTTTGCCAACATATTTTCGTCCATTGCAAAATGTACTAGTATATGAATATGTTATTTGTGCAATTTTCACAGTGACATATTGTCAGCTGAGGATGTTTTCGGAAGTTGTAATAGAAGAGGATGTGAAAAATTTAATGTTGAAAAATTCTAGATTCCAATGGAAGAATTCCGTGAATTCTTTGGCTACTGTGTTTGGAGATTGATTTCATAGAGGCTTTTCTGTTCAGTTGTTAGAACATAATTACCTTGTTTTAAAGGACTGAAATTTCATTACATTGAAGTGGGCTCTGGAACGGCTTTGTACTGTGAATGGAATTTCTCATTTTCTTGTTTATTTAATCACATTTTCTTTTCGTTTCTCCCGTGCTCAGGCTACAGGTCAAAACTATGCCCACCCACAGTTATGTTTCTTTCACGTGCTCTTCAAGGTATTCTTTGCTAATTATGCCCTTTACTAGTTGTCTATACATGTACGAGTGTGTGTGTGTGCACACTGTTGCTCAGTATTTTTCTATTTTAATTCAATTTTTGCTATATAATGTTGCGTTTTTTTTTTTTTTTTAATTTCACAGGGTGCAGCTTTAGCATTCTACATCCTTTCTGCTCTCTTTTTTGATAGCTTTGTCATAATTTTTGTAGTCACTATTCTTCTTGCTGCTCTTGATTTTTGGGTAGTGAAGAATGTGAGTGGGCGTATCTTGGTTGGTTTGAGGAGGTGGAATGAAATAAACGATGAGGGTGAGAGTGTTTGGAAATTCAAAAGCCTTGACCAAGAGGTTGTTTATTAGATTTTCAATCTTAATATTCTTCTTCTTTATAATACCGTTTTAATTTCTGTGAAAAATTTTTTGCTGATATCATGAGTCTTTACTCTTGAAATTATTATTAACTATCTGACCTATGTTTATCCTTGTTTTTGATAGTCACTGGCTCGTTTGTACAAAAACGATTCATGGTTATTCTGGTGGACCCCTTACCTTATAGTAAGTCAATATTGTCATTTGTATCATAACCTATATAAATTCATTCATTAGAGGAAGCATGTAATGGTATATAAACTTGGAATTTGTTTTTGACCTTTGTTACTATATCCTATCATGTCAAAAGACTCAAAATTATTACCATAGAAAGTATTCAATGGTTTGGCTTCAAATGTTTCCAAGAACTTTCTTCTTTTTTGTAGGCAGTTGCATGGACTGTGCTCGGGATATTCTCTCTCATAAGGTTTTAAGCTGATTATCTTCTAGTTTTTGGAGTTTGCTTAACACTTAGCGTTGCAAATATTGTTGGCTTTACTAAATGTCGCAAAGGTGTGCAAACTCTCTCTCTTTCGATGTTGTAGACTTGTATGCCTTATGAAATTATCTGCCTAATTGTCATGTTTAATATGGTCTCTGCTCTGTAACATTGCAAAGAGAACTTGCATAACTCAGCATATACTAGTGTTTTCATTCCTATTCTAATTCAATACATTTGTAGTCTACTTGCCAAAAAAACAAAAGAAATACATTGTAGTCTTTTGTTGGTGTTTATCTTTTTCGACCAAGAAAAGAAAAATTTTAGAAATTGACATTGAACTCATTTTAAATAGATTAGTCATGGTCTAAACTTCAAGTTTTGTATGTATTTTTTTAATTTACATAGGTATAAAAGGTTTAGCGTTGAATTAGTAGTTTGATTTTGATCATCCTTGTCACTTAAAAGTCAAAATGAGCTCCATTAAATAGTAGTTGGCCAATATATTTCGTGGTTAGGTTATCTATGCACTGATGAAGTTTGAATATACTTTACAATCCTATATTTGGGTGGTTTAAGAAAATATTGAGACAAATGCTCTTGCTTTAACATTGAAATTTCAAATTCTTTGATTAGTATTAGAAAAAGTTAAAATTGTTGCAAGATTGTAAAACTACAAAATGATAGTGAGTTTTGCTTTGTTACAATGTGCTCGAAAAAATGATAATATTTTTGAGTAGTAAAATTATTATGAATAATTATGGTAATGTATTAAATTTTGCGAGAATAATTTTGAGAAAAATTAAAATTATTTTAACAAAATTGGTAATTTTGGTATTGAAAATTGGCTTGTACAAGTGTGTTGTGCCAGAAAAAGGACAATTATAAGTGGACAATAGGGGTAGATTAGCAAAACTATGTGGGAGCAGATTAACAAAACTATATAGAGTGGTGCAAAAATATATTTATATAATAAAAAAAATATTTCCAGTGGGATCAGCTCCCCCCACGGAACAAGTTGTGGTCCGCCCCTTCTTCCGTCATTGTTTGGATGGTACTTTCCATGGATATCTTAGTTAATTTAGCACTTATAAAATCCTAGAAGGACCGTATAGATACTAGTTATCACTTATTAATGGTCCTGTGTTTTCATTTGTGTAAAATAATGCATATGCAATTCTAGTGAAATTAATTGCTTAAGGAATAGTATTCCAGATTTTTGAAAAATCATTTTGTTCTTATTCATTTGCTTGTAAAAGTTCAGAAATACCTAGGTGCATACTCATGATCGAGAGGTTAGCAAATAAAATAAGTTCTTAGGTTGGACAGCGTAATGATTTGGCAGAGGCATGGAGTTGACGAGTTTGAGATTTCAGGAACTCTTCACGTAGCTTTAGGGTATCATGCAGTTTTGTTGCAATACAAACATCTACCTTTAGAACATCCCAAACTGTAGACAAAAAAAAAACAATAATAAGTGAAAGAAAACTGTGGCTATGGAGTTTCATATTAACAACATAATCCTAAACATAGTTTTTAGGGGCACAATTCATTCTGGATACCACAGTAACAAATTCGGCATTCAGAAATTATTCGGTGGTTTGAAAAATTTGTAATTCGGGAATTATTTAGGATAGTTAGGAAAAAAATATAAAAAACCTCAGTACGACACCCAAATTCATCAAAAAAATCGAGAATAATTCGACAAATTTAGGTTATAGAAACACAAATTATTTTATCAAACAAATAACAAATAAATATATAGTCACAAAGTAATTATGTAATGTTAACAGTTTATTTGCATGGTTCACTTATCCAGCAATTTAGACATAGCCAATCGAAATACGAAAAGATATATATATATATATACACATAAATACATATATATACATATATATATGTATATATATACACATGTTAGATTATATCAAATATATCTTATATGTGTACACAAATTGTTAATAATTAAAAAGTAAGTCTAAGCCATTTTTATATATCTCATATATATATAATTATTTTTAATTAAAGTGAAAAAAATAAAAAATATTATTGTTGTTGAACAATATTGAAAGTTTCAAGGCACCGCTTCGATTTTAGCGCCATTGCCAAGTCTTTGTAGTTTTTAGTTTGTACTTAAATATTAGTATATTTATACTATTAGATAATTTAGATTTTTAATAGCATATACAAGGTATAGCAGGGCAAGTTTGGAGTGACGGGAGATTGGACAGCCTTGCGAGATTCCTGAATTTCTTGTGAAATTTGTGGTTATCGGCAAGTTATCACGGTATTTTCATTTTCTTGTGATTTAATCAGGTTTTTAAATTTTTTTTATCAAAATCTTGCGAATATATTGGGAGAAATTAAAAATCTCGAAGAATTGTGTTACTATGATGGATACACAGTTTAATATTTTTTTTTGATATGCAATAGAGTGGGTATGCTTAATAGGATGCTATTTCGGATCATAGTTCATTCAGGGAGGGGGTATTCATATTTATATAAATATATCGTTTGAGACAATTTTAATATAATTAGAAGAAACAAGTAAAAAAAATATATACAAAATTCTCATAACTTATAATATAATCTTAATAAGTAGCCTAAATTTTAAAATTTCAAATATCTATAAAAAATGAGATAAAACAAAATATAAAATCAATTCAACATTCAACTAACTAAATAAGCTACTATTTTATTATCTCTTCTCTTTCCCTTTAGTTTCTTTGTAAACAGGGCCCTAGGGCTAGACCCAAGCCTACTAAGGGGCCCCAAAACAACTGCTCAAAAAAGAGTTCCCTTCTAGTTTCTATAGTTAGGATAGGGTAGGAGTCTTTTTTAGAATATTCTTTGTTCTGTTGTTAGTTTAATAAAAAAATATAATGATTGCTGTCCCAATAAAAATATTTGTTAGAATGCCGTTAATGAAAACATGATATGAAAATATATTTTCATTAAGCCTGAAAATGCATTTTCAATTTGCGTTTTCTAGAAACACATTCCACATTTTGATATTATGTTTTCTGTGTTTGTCTATTATTATTCTTATACTCCTCTTTCTTTTCTTCTTATACTAATGTGCTTTATGCATATCTTTTTTGTTTCTTTTATATTTCTTGAATACTAATTCGTTGTGATCTATTATCCTTATTTGCATTTTCAAATAAGAATATAACTCAAACAAGGATAATAGATCATTTATTTTCATATTACATCCTGAATAATAATTTTTAGTATATCTCTTCACTTCTTTTTTTTGCACTAAAAGTTAAAGAATAAAAAAATTTTCAATCTATCTCTTCACTTTTTTTGTCGTAGAAAAAGCTAAAGAGATATTCTATAAGTGATGGCAGTTGAAGAAAAGATCCCAAAAGAGAATAGGATAAGAATGAAATAAGAAAATTAGAATAGTTTTGGATAATAAACGAGAATATAGGAATGATAGATTTTTAATATATTTTTTCAATTTCTTTGTTGTACTAAAAAAATTAAAGAGATATTCTAAAAATATTAAGGTGATGATTGTTGAAGAGAATAGGATAAGGAACGAAGAAATTAGAATAATTTTCAAATAAGAATAAAATAAGGATAAACGAGAATATAAGAATAATAGATTTTTAATATATTTTTTCAATTTCTTTGCTGCACTAAAAATTAAAGAGATACTCTAAAAAATTTAAGGTGATGGTTGTTGAAGAGAAGACAAATACAAAAGAGAATAGGGTAAGGAAAGAAGAAATTAGAATACTTTTCAAATAAGGATAAAAAAAACATAAACAAGAATATTAGAATAATAGATTTTTAGTATGTTTTTCCAATTTCTTTGATGTACTAAAAATTAAAGAGATATTCTATAGATTTTAAGGTGATAGCGGTTTAAAAGAAGATCAATACAGAGGAGAATAGGATAAGAAAGAAAGAAGAAATTAGAATAATTTTTAGATAAAGATAAAAAAAGAATAAAACGCAATATGAAAATGCATTATTAGAGAAATAAAATGCAATTTGATGCTGTGTTTTTAGTTAAAGTGAAAACGCAATATGAAATTGCGCTTTCATTAACAGTATTTTTATAAATGAACAATATTTTCTATATTTTTTATTAAACTGGGGGTAGAATAAAAAAAATTCGTTTTTTTAACTCAAATATGACGGTTTAATGTCTTTTAAGGATTCAAAAATAATTAATTCATTAGGCCTAATGACTTTCTGTAGGCCCATTTGTTAGTTTATTGGATGTGGTTCCTAATAGATCAAAACTTATCTTCAATCAACCATGTCACAAGAAAGATTAAATGGGTTATCTATGTTATCGATTGAAAGAGAATTGATAGAAGAGGTGGATTATACAAGTGTAATTGATACTTTTGTTTCTAAAAATGCAAGAGGGGTAATATCCAAGTGATGGTCGTGTGTTCTTGTAATGATATATGTTTGATGGTCATGGGATCTCATGATGAAATGTATTTTTGAGATTTTGTATTGTGTTCTTCTTATATACTAAAGATAATGAGTACTTTTTATAGTTTTTCCTTCCCAAATTGACTCTTTTTTTTTTTTTGAAAAAGAAAACTGATCAATTATTGTTGAGCTTTAGAAATGATCAAATTACACAGAAAATCCGAAGCATTAAGCCAAAATGAGAGATTGTTTCCTAAGATAGAGAACCTAGCCAAACGATGAGCAACCTCATTAGCATTTTTCCGAATGTGAACAACATTGAAATTAATAGCTTCAGATATAAGAGCTTGACAATCCTGGATGATCAAGCCAAACTCAGAATAGTCTCTGGAACTTGTTGGATAAGGCATCAACCACAAGCTTAGTGTCCACTTCAATAATAACATTTGGAAAGAAGATACCAGCTTCTCAAGAACCCCCCTAAGTACCATGCATTCCGCCAACGAAGAAGAACACCCATCAAACTGCCAACAACCACAATGCTGCATAACTCCCTCGTGATTTCTAATCACGAACCCAGCTCCCATTGCATACTCATGAGGAAATAACGCAGCATCTATATTGCATTTCAAAATTCCAACTTCTGGTTTTACCCAGTGAGAGCCTCTTCCTCCTGAATAACAAAGCTGTACTGAAGAAGGCTGCCTTGCTGATTGCCAAGAAGCCAGAAATTCCAGTCCCTATTTAAGCACAAGACAACTGGATGCATAACCTGATTTCCAGATTCTTGCATTTCGTTGGTTCCAAACATTCCATGCAATCACACACATTATCACCAACTGGCCACTCTCAATTCTTCAAAGCATGCTAAAGAACCAGTCAAGGGAGCTGGATGAGAGAAAATCAGAGTTAACACCAATTCCCATCCAACAAAAATTAGCAAAATGGCACTGTAAGAGCACAAGGTCAATAGACTTACCATCATGTTGACAGAAAACACACATATTAACCACATCAACTCCTTGCTGGACCAATCTAGCTCTGCATGGAAGGCAGCCTCTACATGCTTGCCAAATGAAGAATTTAATCTTAGGAGGCAGCCAGAGACAAACCCAACCTCCCCTAACAGCATCACCCATCTCTAGCTTAAATACACTCACCGCTACTCTGTAGCTCGACTTAACAGTGTAAATCCCCTTCTTATCAAAGTGCCAAATCCTTATATCATCCAATATCCTCTTCGATAAAGGAATACTAGTAATAGCTCTAATATCCCTCTCCAGAAACAAAGAATCCAGGAGAGTTCTATCCCAAACTCTACTATCTTCAAGGAGAAACTCACTAACTTTTGTATCCTCCAAGCCTGAAATCAATGGAGTTTCAACCTTCATATTATCATCAACCCCAAGCCATGAGTCACTTCAAACATTTACTGATCTCCCATCTCCAATTCGCGAGCTACAACCCTTATTTAACAATTCTTGAGAGCCAAGGATGCTATGCCAAACGAAACTAGCATTATGCCCAATTTGGGCATTCAAAAATTCCACTGTAGGAAAATGTTTAGCTTTGAGGATCCTACTCACAAGGGAGTGAGGTTCAGCCACAAGTTTCCATCCTTGCTTCCGAAGAAGAGCCAAATTAAAACATTGGAGATTGTGAAGCCCTAAACCGCCTTTTTCCTTCCTTAAACATAATCTTTTCCAATGTTGCCACCTAACCCCTCCTCCATTTGGATTACTACCCTGCCAAAAACTGTTCATAATCCGTTGAAGCTCATTGCACAAGGTGATAGGCAATAAAAATGTACTCATATAGTATGTGGGAATAGCTTGAGCTACCGAGGAGATCAAGATAATCTTACCAGCTTTAGATAGAAAGTGACTCCTCCGTCCATGAATTCTCTTCCACAGTTTATCACGAAGAAAAGCAAAAATAGCTTTTTTATTACGGCCAACAAGAGATGGGAGCCTAAGGTACTTGCCATGATTTAGAGAAGAAACACCCAAGATACTCAAGATATGATCCTGGCAATTACTATTAACATTGGCACTAAAAAACACTCCTGACTTCTGATGGTTAATAGCCTGTCCCGATGCTAGCTCATATTGATGCGGAAGATGCTTGACATTATAACTTTCTTGACTATTAGCCCTTAAGAAAAAGAAACTGTCATCGGCAAAGAAGAGGTGCAATACAGAAGGTGCACGTCTACTAATCTTGCAACCATGAATAACACCACAAGCCTCGGCTTGTTTAAGAAATCCCCTCGCTACATATTATAAATAGATATGGAGATAGAGGATCTCCTTGCTGAAGCCCACGGGAAGAAATAATAGAACCAACCACCCTACCATTAAAGATCACAGAATAAGAAATCGGAGAAACACATAGCATTATAAGATCAACCCAATCATACACAACACCCATTTACGACATCATATTTCTCAAAAACCCCAACTAACGTGATCATATGCTTTACTAATGCCTATTTTCAAAGCCACTGAACCGTTTCTTCCTCTGTTGTGCCTCTTCATATGGTGAATAGCCTCAAAAGTTATAATTATATTATCTATAATATAGCACGACCTGGTACAAAAGTTGCTTGGGTTGGAGATATAATAGCTAGTAATAAAGCCTTTAGCCTTTTTGCAAGAACTTTGGCAATAATCTTTTACAAGACATTATAGAGAGAAATAGGCCGAAGATTGTGCATAGACTTAGGTTCTTCACATTTAGGAATCAAGACAATTAAAGTATCATTGAGAGAAGAAGGAAATCCCTTACTAGATAACCAGCTTCTACACGCAACACACACTTCTGTTCCTATAGGATGCCAAAATTTTTGAAAGAAAGCCGGGTTGAAACCATCAGGACCAGGAGACTTGTCAAGGGCTATCTGAAATATTGCTTCTCAAAATTCCTCATTGTTCTCCTGAGTAATATTGGGTTGAACACAAGCTAATACTTGGTCCATATCATCCTTCCCCTGCGCAAATAAATTCCCAAAATAGTCCTTCACCACTTGCTGCATGTTCTCAATCTCATCATGCACAACACCCAAGTCGTCCTCCAAGCTCTAAATCCAGTTCTATTTTTTCCTTGCCATAGCTGAAGCATGAAAACATCGGGTGTTTAAATCTATCTCTTTGAGCCAAAAAATCTTTGCCCTTTGCTTCCAATAATCTTCTTCTTGAGCCAAAGCCAAAGCAAGGTCATCCCTAGTAGCCTTATATTCTAAATCCGTGACATCATCACTCCTGGAACGAAGATGCCTTATTTTTGCATCGCATTCGTTAATACGATGCCTGAATTTTAGCACAAGATTTTTACCCCAACCCACCAACCTATTTGAGCAGTGTTTAAAACACTCCAGAATTCCAGTCCGTTGAGACTCCACCCAACAGTGATCCACCACTTCATGAAAATTTGGCTCCCTTAGCCAAGCATTCTCAAAGCGAAACCGATAACGTTTCTGTTGAAATCATCACTCCTTAGCACAAAAAAAATCGGGCTATGATTAGAAGTAGATGTTGTGAGATTACACAGCTTCACAAGCGAGAAAGGCTGAACCATGAGTCACTACACAGAGCCCTATCAATTCTTTCTTGAACCCAATGATCTGTTCCTCTCCCTCGCTCCCGTGTGTATGGATGACCAGATAAAGGAAGATCAGTAAGATTGCAATCCTGAACAACCTCACGAAAACCATGCAGCAAAGCGTTCGGATGATCATGAAGCCCACTCTTGTCTTCTACGTTCAACATGTCATTAAAGTCTCCGATACACAACCATGGAAGGGTAGAAAGAGCATGCAAGCTATGAATTAAATTCCAAGAATCCATTCTCTTATGCCTTTCAGGATAGCCATAGTACTTGGCGAGTTGCCAATTACTAGCCCTATTATCCACAATCTCCAAGTTAATATGGTTTTGAGAGTACCCAACCACAAAAGCACAATCTCTAGACTTCCACATTGCATCTACAGCCCCCCTCTACCAACTCTATCAACCGCAAAACACCCTTCAAATCTAACTTCCTTACTGATTGCTCTAAGCTACTACAAAGAACTAAAGTTTCAGAAAGAGACACTGCATCTGGCTTCTTGGCTTTAATTAGCTCCCTAAGAGCTTGAACTGCACAAGGGTTGCCAAGCCGTCGACAGTTCCAACTTAAGCATTTCATGGCTCATGGCAGGCCTCGAATTGAGGACCTGCCATTACAACGTTGATATTGGTAGGGCAATCATGGAGAAACGCCATAGCATTGTCAATCACCATGTTGTCAGAACCATTATTGTTAGAGCCCAATCTCCGTTTTTTCCTATCTTCTGCTAACTGAAGCCCAACCTCCTTAGGCCCAAGCCCAGCCATTCCCCCAAGTCCAACCGAATCCTTCTTCTGAATTGTCTTACCATTAGAAGATCCATTTGATGATTCTCCCACCACGACCTCTCTCTCTAACTCTAATATCAGAGGAACTTCAGCTAAATTTGAATTTGAACCAACATTCTGCATGGCAACAACCCTAGAATCATGGGATTTACCACGGTAAGGAATATCCTGCAATATTTTGCGTGGCAACAACCCTAGAATCATGGGATTTGCCACGGTAAGGAATATCCTGAAAGTTAGGCTGATTTTTTGAATTTCCATATGCATTATCCATTCCAATCTGGCTGCTATCCCTCAGCCACCGACCACCATCCTCACTGGAATTCCTTCTCGCCATCACTCAAAGCCAAGAACCCCATTCTTTCCGAGCCTCTCCTTCTGGAATATTAAATAGCTTATCACAAAACCTGTTAGAGTGACCAAGTAATCCACAAACGAAGCAAAAAGTTGCTGAACGTTCATATTTGAAATGTATCATCAATCAGTCCCCTTCACCCCTGTGGATCTTTTTCCCATCTCTTCAAGGGCTTCCTGAGGTCCACAGTAACCTAGACTCGCATGTATCTCCTCCATACTTCACTATTATTGTTGGCATCATATTCAACAAATGCTCCTATAAAATTTCCAAGCTGCTTACCAACATCTTCGGACATATAGCCAACTGGTATATCATGAATTTGAACCCCGAAATCAACATGATTCAGGGCTATTTCGGTTGGGACTTCACCAGCTTTCAGTTGTTGATAAATCAGCAAGTGGTTATCAGAGGTCCGAGGACCACCCTCCAAGAACCGTTTCAAATCTATCTTGTGATAAAACTGGAACAAATAGAGATTAGGGTTGAGTTCTTTAACGCACACTCCACTTCCAGGCCGCCATGAACTCGCCACCCTATTCTGCATAGCATTGAAATTAATTAGACGATCAGTAAAGAAACGCCCAACCAACCACAAGTCATATGATTGCTCTCCCGCGAGAGAGTTGTTCCGATCTAGCCTCCCTAATGAAAACAAACAAAACACTGGGAACAGAAAACAACAAACAACGCAGAAAGTCAAAACCTTGCCACACACGAGCAAGGCACTCAGCAACTCTCAAACATTGAGAAGAATCCTCAAATTGTGACGGTTCGTTATATTGTTTTTAGCAAAAATTTTTCAGCAGGGGTCTTATTTTTAGGATTGACCTTGGGTTTCGAAAACCTTGGAGCCGGGCTTGTATGCAGATTAGATTTTTCTTTTTTCTTTCTTGTTGGAGTCGTCATATTTCATAATTAGTATTGCGGCTGCATAGGGCAGGTTGAGCAATGCCGGTATCTATGGTCCTGAACTGAAGTAAAAAATGGGTGTAAATATTGAAACAAGTTCAATTAATGAATTTCAAATTAAAGGGAGATAAAAAGGGAAACGTGTGCATTCAATCAAAACAAGTAACATACGTTATTTTGTTCCTAGCTCTCTGTGTGTTTTTAATTCTGATGGTTTTCTGACTAAAAAAGTATGATGTTTTCTCCGCAGATGCTAAGAAGCAGATTCAATCATTTGCATCCCAGACCATTGCATCTCGATTCTCATCTACGCTACAGTCAGCTTTTAGCGTAGTCTGAAATGTTCATCCAGAAAATTTTAACCAACTACGGCTGTAAAATTGAAGAAATGCACGCGAGAAGCCTAGAAATTTTGATGGTGAGACATGTTTGTTTGTCATGACCCTACAGTATGAATACAAAACATATATATATATATATATATAAAAGAACTATTGGATTATGTTAAAATTCTGCGACCCTCAGAGTAGATGATATACAGGACTTGTTGGATTTTTTTTTTTTTTATGATTTGTATATTCAAAATTACTGTAAAGACCTAAAGATCTCATTGGTTCCCCTTTTGGGGAATTTGGGTTTTACTGGTGGTTTGCTTTCTACTTTTTCGTCCCATTTGACAATGTTGTTAGTTTTTAATTTTTTTTTAATTTTTAATTTTTATATTTAATTTTTTATTTTTTATTTTTATTTTTATTTTTATTTTTATAGTACAACAACAAAAAATAAAAAATATAAAAATATTTTTAATAACAATAATTATTGATTGGTAGTTATAATATTATAAGGGTGATCACCCACGGAGACAGTGGCTGATTAGCGATGGTTGGAGATGATCAATTAGCAGTGGTCAGAGATGGCAGTTTCATTGGTGGTGGCTGATTAGTTGTGAGAGTTAAATGTAATTTTTCAAATGTTAAGGGAAGATCGATGTAGTTTATCCTTAAAAAAATATTTGTATAAAATTATAATTCTTAGCAAGATTTATTATCAATGTGACATTTTGCAATTGTTACTTATGATTTGTAATATATAATACTTAATTTTACAATATAAAAAATATATTATCATTATTGAATCTGTTTTTAATTTTTGTTTTCAAATTAAAAAAATTAAATATTAAACACAAAAAATTAAAAACTATAAATATATTTGGATGTTATAAGTAGTTTTTGATTTTTTATAAGCTTATTTTTTTCTTATATGATTTTTTACTAGAATCTATTTTTTTTTAAATTATAACTTTTAGGCGTTTTAATCATGCATTCATAAAAAAAAATTACAAAGAATTCAAAATTTTTCATTTTAAAATAAGCTTAAAAAAATAAAAAAATTTTTTTTTAAATATTGATGGCTTCGAATGGGTTGTATGGACCAGATTGAGCCCAGTATATTTTGTTTAGAGTATTGTGCCTAACTTATAACTAATATTATATGTTTGCATGTGTTTAATTCACGTCCTTGGGGTTTTCAAAATTCCAGCGTACCTCTTCTTCTAAAGAAAATTAGGACTTTTTGTCCCTTTTGTGTCACTTTATAGTATTAGTTCGTACATGCATTTGTGACATAAAATGAGGATTCATAATAAAATGTATATTGACATAATAATTTCTCATGTTTTTATAATTATTTAGGTAATAAAAAATAAAAGGACAAAAAATAAGGCATTTAAGAGAGTTTAAGTGATTTAAACTCTACAAAAAGTACACCTAAATAATATAAATAATTTCCAAATTCATTTCTCTTAAAATTTTTCTTCGGTAAAATTTGCAATCCAAACATAATAAGAAATATTGGAAGTTTTCTTTAAACTACTTAAAAACAAACTCACCATTTGAATTTGTTATTATTTTTTTATATTTTCACTTATAAGTTAAGGTAAGAGTTCTTGTCATTATTATTAATTAGAATAATTTATGGTTAGCTTGGTTAATAAAGTATTCAGATTAGTTATATTCCTTAAACTAAAAAAAATAAAATATCCAAACTAAGCATATTCTTTCGACTAATGTTGTACTCTCTTATAAAATGCATAACTATTCGCAGTTTAAAATTTAGAGATATCAAGACGGCTTATTTGTCAAATAAGACAAATAATGAGCTCTATTAATTTATTAGTTTAATGGACCAATATAACCACTTTATAAAAATAAAATTAAACAAACACAAGAGAAGTTGGGGGAGGGGAGATAGAGAGAGATAGCCAGGGGACGAGAGTTGTATATGAGAGACTAATTTTGAGAATTTGTTAAATTGAATAAATAAATATTTTTGTTAGATTAGAAAATTCAAATTAAATTGAATAAATACTTATAAAAATAAATTTTTTATGTGTTGTTATTATAAAAAAATATTGTATATATAAATAATTTCATTTTCTCACAATATATTTTTGAGTAATTTTCACTTTGTTCTTTGAATTTTACTCAAAATTTCATTTTTGAACTTTTCGTTTTATTTTTTGTAACAATTAATGATCTAAGTTTTTCATTATTTGTAATTTTTTTTGCCCCTAAAATTTATGCTAGTTGCCAAAAAAAAAATCATCAAAAAAAATTAATTGTTACAAAAAAAAAAAAATCAGATCTATAGCTCAAGAATCAAGTAAAAAATTTGCCATTTTACTATCGCGTCATTGAAATAAAATTTTTTTTGCCACTATTTTTCTCTCCCCAAGGAATTATTTTATTATCAGCTCTCTTTTCTTTTTCAACTCATTGAAAATGGGATCCAATTTTTATTTGTATTTTTGATGTCTTAAACTCATTCAACCTCCCTAAAGCTTTCTGTAACAGTTTATTATTATTATTTTTTTTTTTCCAACATGAAATGCTGCTAGTAATTACCAAAAACTGATGATTTGCAAAGAGAGTCCTGGTGGTGGAAATGGCCATTCAAAGTAGGGAAGGGTAGATGCCATTGTTGACTTGTCTCTCATAGGATTCCTTTTAAGACTTTTTGGTGCAAGACTTTTTGACTACATAGAAACAGATAACCAATCTGAGGTGAGGAGCACAATTTCATTACCTGCTTGTTCTGGCTTCCCATCACCTCCTCCTGATTCCTTTCCTTTCCTTGTGTATCCCCTCTCTGAGAAATTAGGAACGATGGCGTTGGTCGAGTATCCTTATTGAGCGTGTTTTTAATTTTTGTTTTAAAATTAAAAAAAATTAAATATTAAACACTAAAAATAAAAAACTATTAAGTATATTTGGATATTATAAGTGGTTTTTGATTTTTCTAAGCTTATTTTCGTCTTATATAATTTTTTTTTACTAGAATTTGATTTTTTGTTGAATTATAATTTCTAGGTGTTTTAATCACGCATTTATAAAAAAATTACAAAAAAATTTCATTTTAAAATAAGTTTAAAGAAAATAACAAAATTATTTTTAAATAGTGATGGTTTTTGAGTGGGTTGTATAGGACAAATTGAGCCCGGTATATTTTGTCTAGAGTATTATGCCCAATTTGTAACTGATATTGTACATTTGTATGCTTTTAATTCACGCCTTTGGGTTTTGAAAATTCAGGCGTGCCTCTTCTTTCAAAGAAAATCAGAATTTTTTGTCCGTTTCGTGTCACTTTATAGTATTAGTTTATATATGCATTTGTGACATAAATGAGGATTCACAATAAAATATACATATAGATATAATAATTTCTCGTGTATTTATAACTATTTAGATGATAAAAAATAAAAGAACAAAAAATAAGACACTTAAAAGGGTTTAAGTGATTTAAATATTAGAAAGAGTACACTTAGAAAATATAGTATCAGTCATCTTGAGAAATTAATTATGAATGGTATATTAAATCATGAATTTATCGAGGAGAAATTAAAAAAATAAAAAAAGGAAATATATAATTTAAAATACATACTATCATTTGATTGTGTTAGCAAATACAATGAATTGAAGGAATTTCTTAATAAATTTATTTGTTTAGTGTATTTTATTTAAATTTTTTTCGAGAATCGGGTAACATACATCACATGTGGATGGGGGCATCCGGGCGTCCCATGCCAAGTCTTCTAGCACTTGGTCCAGAATCTTTTTTTTTCTTCATTTATGAGTTTCATGTTTTCTCAACCTATTTTCCACAGCAAGTAAATAATATAAATAATTTCCAAGTTCATTTCTCTAAAATTTTTCTTCATCAAAATTTGTGATCCAAACACAATGAGAAAGATTGGGAGCTGGCTTTAACCCCCTAAAGAGCAAGCTTACCATTTGAATTTGTTATTAATTTTTATATTTTCACTTATAAATTAACGTAAGAATTCATATTATTATTATTAATTAGAATAATTTATAATTAGCTTGGTTAATAAAATATTCAGATTGGATATATTCTTTAAACTGAAAAAAATAAAATATCTAAATTAAGTATATATTTTTCCGACTAATACCATATTTTCTTGTAAGATGTATATCTCTTTTCAATTTAAAATCTAAAAACATCAAGACGATTTATTTACCAAATAAGACAAATAATGAGTTCCATCAGCTTATTAGTTTAATAGTTCAATATAACCACTTTATCAAAATAAAATTAAACAAACACAAGAGGAGCCTTGGGGGAGAAGAGAGAGAGAGAGATGAGGGAACATTTTTGAGATTAGGCGAATTTGTTAAAATAAATAAATAAATATTTTTGATTAGATTAGAAAATTGAAATTAAATTGAATAAATACTTATGAAAAAATAAACTTTTTATGTGATGTTATTATAAAAAAATTGTACATATAAATAATTTTATTTTCTCACAATGTATTTTTGAGTAATTTTCACTTTATCCTTTGAATTTTACTCAAAATTTTACTTTAGAACTTTTCGTTTGTTTTTTATTTTTTTAAACAATTAATGATCTAACTTTTTCATTAATTGTATTTTTTCCCTAAAATTTATACTAGTTGCAAAAAAAAAAAAATCACCAAAAAAAATTAGTTGTTACCCAAAAAAAAAAAAAAATCAGATCTATAGCTCAAGAATCAAGTAAAACATTTACCATTTTACTATCACGTTATTGAAATAATTTGCCACTCCTTTCCTTTCCCCGAGGAATTAATTTTATTATCACCTCTCCTTTCTATTTCAACTCGCTGAAAATGGGATCCAATTTTTATTTGTACTTTTTGATATCTTAAACTCATTCAACCTCCCTAAAGCCTTCCGTAACAGTTTATTATCATTATTATTATTTTTTTCCAACATGAAATGCTGCTAGTAATTACGAAAGACTGATGATTTGCAAAGAGCGTCCTCGCTGGTGGAAATGACCATTCAGAGCAGGGTAGGGTAGACGCCATTGTTGACTTGCTCTCTCATAGGATTCCTTATGGGGGGCCCTACTTTATGCTTTTCCCACTTCCAAAAAAGTAGAAGTAGTAGACTCACAATTCCAACACTCAATAATTGATGCCCCGCTTTGGAGCCCATCTCCAGAAAAGAAAAGTAGAGACCAAAACATATTAGCAACCTCCCACACTTGATTTCATTATCTTCTTGTTTTGGCATCCCATCACTTCCTCCTGATTCCTTTCCTTTCCTTTCCGTGTGTATCCCCTCTCTGAAAAATTGGGAACGATGGCGTTGGTTGAGATCTTTCTCTCTCCTTTCATTCAGGTGCTGTTTGAGAAATTGGCCTCTGACGACTTGTTGAGCTTTGCCCGCCGGGAAGGGATTCATTCTGAGGTCGAGAGATTGACTGGAACACTAGGTCAAATTCGGGCAGTGGTAGACGATGCGGAGGAGAAGCAAATTGGAAATGAAGCTGTGGGGTTGTGGATGGAGCAGCTCAGGGACCTTGCTTATGATCTGGACGACGTACTCGATGACTTTGCCTATGAAGCCCTGCGGCGTAAGTTTAAAACTCCTGCACAGCATCATCATCATCATCATCAAGCTAGCACCAGCAGAAGCAGCAAGGTAATGGCCTTCATACCCACTTGTTGTACAAATTTCAATCCGAGCACTCTTTTATCTGATCGTAGGATGAGATCCAAGATAGACGACATCACTAGCAGATTGCAAGCTATTTCCGAACAAAGAAAGCAACTTGGTTTGGAAAAGGTTTCTTCTGCCTCTGCCTCTGCCTCCACTAAACCTTGGCAAAGTCCACCTATCACATCATCTTTACTGCTTGAACGTCAGGTATATGGCCGTGATAATGATAAAAAGGAGATAATTGACTTTCTTCTCAAGGAGGAAGAAGTATCAACTCATAACAGCAACTTTGGGGTCATTCCTATTGTGGGTATGGGTGGCCTAGGCAAGACCACCCTTGCTCAAATGGTGTACAACGATGAAATGGTGACTCAGCATTTTGATCTGAGGGTATGGGTCTGTGTGTCAGATGACTTCGATATTCTGAGAATAACTAGATCAATGCTCGAGTCTGTTACTTCTCGGGCTTGTGAATTGAAAGAGTTGGACAAAGTTCAAGTTCAACTAAAACAGAATTTGGCTGGGAAGAAGTTTTTAATTGTTTTAGATGATGTATGGGACAATAAATACCATGATTGGAACGTTTTGAAGAGCCCCTTCAATGATGGAGTCCCGGGAAGTAAAGTGATTGTAACAACACGAAACAGAGATATCGGATCGATGATGGGAACCGCTCCTTGCCGTGACCTACAACGTCTATCACATGATGACTGCTGGTCGGTGTTTGTGCATCATGCCTTTGGGAATAAATCCATTAATGAAAATCCAAATTTGGCATCCATTGGTCGAAAAATTGTGGAGAAATGTGGAGGCTTGCCTTTAGCTGCTAGGATACTCGGTGGCCTTTTACGGTGCAAAGAAAGAGAAGCTGATTGGGAACATGTGCTGAATAGTAAGATATGGGATTTAGATAGTGAAATCAATCCAGCTTTGAGGTTAAGCTACCATCATCTCCCTTCTCATTTGAAACGGTGCTTTGCATACTGTTCTCTACTGCCAAAGGACTATGAATTTGAGGAACAAGAGCTTGTTCGGTTGTGGATGGCAGAAGGTTTCATTTGGCAAACAAAAGGAGAGCAACAAATGGAAGATGTAGGGGGTGAGTACTTTCATCAATTGTTGTCAAGGTCATTTTTCCAACCATCAAGCAACAGTGAAAGTTCGAAATTTGTGATGCATGACCTCGTCAATGATTTGGCTCAAGTAGTGGCAAGACATACATGTTTTAGACTGGAGGATTACTTGAAAGATCACAAGCAATACAAAGATTTGAAGAAAGCTAGACATTCATCTTACATGAAGGATTATCGTGATGGGATGAAGAAGTTTGAGACCTTCTACAAAGTCGAGCACTTACGAACCTTCTTACCATTTTCCTTACAGGATCGTTTCAGTTATCTAACAAGCAAAGTTCCCCTTGATCTGTTGCCAAGGCTGAGATGCTTGAGGGTGTTGTGTTTGAGAAGCTATCACATCCAGGAGATTGAAAATTCTATTGGAGCCTTGAAACATCTAAGGTATCTTGACCTTTCTTATTCCAGCATTAAAATGTTGCCGGAATCAGTAGGGGCTCTCTACAATCTGCAAACATTGATGTTAGAAGGATGTCATGGTTTGGAGAAGTTGCCCACTGACATGGGAAATCTAATTAACCTACGTCATTTGAATATTGGTGATTCAAACTCCTTAGAAGAAATGCCAATGGGAATAGGCAAGTTGACAAATCTGCAGACATTATCAAAATTCATTATAAGCAAAGGCAATGGGTCTAGGATAAGAGAGTTGGGGAACTTGATTCATTTGAAAGGAGAGCTCTGCATAAAAGGGTTACAGCATGTGGTGAATCCTCAGGATGCAAGTGGGGCTTGTTTAAAACATAAGAAGGGCTTAGATGTTCTACTAATGGAATGGAGCGACAGGGATGCTTCACGAAATGACATGGTTGAAACAGAAGTGCTTTGCTCGCTACAGCCTCATGAGAACCTGAAAAAGCTTGTCATCAGAAGGTTCTGTGGTTCAGAGTTTCCGGATTGGATGGGAGATTCTCGATTCACCGAAATGGAGGACATAAGTTTGGAGGATTGCAAAAATTGTACATCCTTACCACCACTTGGAAAACTACACTCACTTAAAAAGCTTAATATTCAAGGAATGAATGTGGTAAAACGCGTGGGTCCTGAATTCTACGGGGAAGATTGCAACAAGCCTTTTCCATTGCTAGAGAGACTAAGCTTTGTGAATATGCAGGAATGGGAGGAATGGCTTACCTGTGCAGTGGATACGGAAGTCCAAATCTTCACAAGGGTCAGTGAGCTCTCCATCAAAAGATGTCCCAAACTTTTGGGAACATTGCCCAGTAATCTTCCTAGTCTAAGAAATATTGTGATTGAAACTTGCCCCCAGTTGTCAGTTGGAGGTTCCAATCTCGTTTCTCCCGTCACTTGCCTCCTTGAGTATCACCTGGTCTTCAAATTCCAAGCCTACCAATGCTTCTGACTGATACGACGAACATGCTTGAGTCCAGCTCCCTTACCACAGTGAAAATGGAAGACATTCAGTTCCCTGAGTCACTATGTAATCCAAGCATAGCTGATGAGGCGACATTGGGAAAGCGCAATGCTTAAGCATCTGAATTCAGGTAACCTCCTTGAGCCTCGTAAAACATTCAGAAACTGGCCTTCCTACCGAAATGGTTGACTCAAGGGCTGATGGGGCTAAAAGAATTGAAGATTATGGGTGTGGAATGAACTTACAACACTGTGGAAGAATGAGGTGAGACTACATGCCTTGGAGAAATTGGAGATTGAAGGTTGCCCCCAATTGGTTTCCTTGTTTGAAGAAAAAGAAGCACAAGGGCTGGTTTGCTGCATGCCAAGGCTTGAGTATCTAGATATAAGTTTCTGTGGAAAGCTGGAGAAATTGCCGCAGGGGCTGCTGGACACCTCTCTGAGAAGACTTAGCATTTATAATTGCGACTCTCTGAAATTTGTATTTGGGTGGGTAAGGCAGAATGATATTGATAATATTAATCTCCAGGAGTTGACTGTTCGAAAATGTCCATCGCTCAGGTACTTGATCAATAGAGGTGGGCTACCACCCACGCTCAAGCACCTTGGCATTTCTGGTTGTGATAAGCTGGAGGCACTGCTAGCAGAGGAGGGGATGAAAATTAACTGCCCGTCTCTTGAGACTGTTGATATCTATTGGTGTAGGAACCTCAAGTACTTGCCCGATGCCCTACCTAATAATAATCTTAGGAATCTCCAGAAATTGCGTATAGAGGACTGTGAGAATCTGGAGTCAGTTCCGGAAGGATGGATCCACCCCACCTCAACTAATATGAGAGAATTGGTACTTTGGGAATGTGAAAAACTAGAGGTCATGCCGCCGCACTTTTTACAGAAGAACATTCTGACTTCCCTTGAAATTCTGGCAGCTGATAGTGGCTCGGGATTTCTAGACAAAGCTAATTTCCTCACCAATCTCACCCTTCTTGCCATCTACAATAGCAAGATCGGTACGCCCCCATCAGAGTGGGGTTTGCACAGATTGTCCTCTCTTGAAACTCTCATTATTTCGGGTGTGGAGGAGTGCAACAGCTTTCCATTAGATGGGATGTTGCTGCCCACCTCTCTCATTGAGCTGAGCATCTGTAATTTCCCAAATCTAGAGAAGCTGTCTTTCGAGGGGTTTCAAAACCGCGCTTCTCTTGAATCGCTTGGTTTATATGAATGCCCTAGGCTCACCTCCTTTCCAAAACAAGGGTTGCCTCCTTCGCTTTTGTTCTTCAGTATACACGAATGTCCAATATTAAAAGCAAGGTGTGAAAGGGGGAAAGGCCAATATTGGCCCCTCATTGCCCACATTCCTCAAGTCGATATATCGTGAAAGAAGGATACGCTGAAGTGGCGGTCGTTGAAAATATTTGGTGGCAAAATGAAGACTCAAATGTCGTAACGGGTAAGATATCTACCTCATATAATTATTAATTCTTTCTAATAAATTTTCAAATCATTACTCAGTATATTATTAGTAATTTTTAATTACAAGCAACAAGTTTCAAAATAAAACCTTTCAAAACTATTACAATATTTATATATTAATATTATTAATATTTTGGCTGGTATTATAGCAACAATTTTTTTTAACTTTAAATACATAAATTGCAAGGGAAAAATAAAAACACAAAAATCATTCTTATTGGGAGCACCAAACGCAATTTTGCAAAGTTATTACTACTACATGGATGGCGTGATGGCATTTAATCAATGGTGATTAATTTTTTTTTCTCTCTTTTTATCTTTGTTTTTTATTTTATTTTATTTTTATTTTTATTGTTTCGCTTGGGTAAGTTACAGTTCTAAATTTTTCAGTACACCATGATTTATCAATTTTACTATTTCTATATCAAATATTTAATAAGGTTGTTAATTTTCATTCCCATTAGTTTTTTTTTTTGGTAATTTCATTCCCATTAGTTTATGCAAACAAAATTGTTGTAACCTTGTCTTTTGTCATTTTAAAATTCAAATTCTCTTTTAGAAATAGTTTAATAACTTCCTTCAATATACATACACCAAAAAAAAAAAAAAATATCAAATTCTCTTTTTAAAAATAGTTTAATAACTTTCTTCAATATACTTAATAAAAAAAAAAATTACTTTAAGGTGTATACTAACTTACGTCTAGACTTGTGTCATTATATTTTTCATTCTTTTTTTTTAATTGTTAACCTTAATCCCCCCAATGCTATGAGTTGGTTTTTTCGGCTCAACCTTGGGTATATCTCAATTCCAAAAGTTAGTTTATAGGATGAAATTTTCTCATGTTTATATACTGACCACCAGCCAATGTAGGAACACCCCTAATAACAATTCATTATTAGAACCAAATGAGAAGTTCTTGTCTGTAAAAATAATCCCTTATTCATTTGGGTTTGGTTTGGAGTGTCAAAAATAGGAATCCTAGAATGAATTCATGCTTCTCTTCTTGGCTCTGTCTATTACATAAAAATATTACTAAAAGTAATGCAAATTCTTCAGTAATTATAAGTTCATTTGTAAAGGATTGTTAGTTACCACTCTAAGAAATTTTGTCTTTGTTAGTTGCCACTCTAGAAGGAATTTTGCCTTTGTTCATTTTATATCACTCGATCATATAGTGAGTCACATAATGTTTGACATCCTACACCTAAACATTGTGCAGTTCTTCCCAAAGAAAATAAAACCCCTTTGTTCCCCTTTTGTGTCCCTTTATTTGCCTTCTAAATGGTATTAGTTTACATATTTATTTTTGGCATAAATGAGGATTCATAATAATAATAATGATTTCTCATCTTTTTTTTTTTTTTCTGATTAATGGGCTCATATGCTATTTACATGTGTGTGTTTTTAATCCTCAGGTGCCAAGGAAAATGCTACTCTGACATGCATGGTTTCACCTTCGAATCTTTTGAAGCTTGCAAATTTTATCTGACAAAGCAAATGAAGAAGGTACTTTCTTTGTAAACTGGTTGATAGGGGATTTTCCTAATAACTATTGGATCGCTATTTACCCCAGCACTTGCTTGAATTAATTGCATATCATTGATATGATATCTTCCCATGTAATAAGTGACTTCTAAAACCCATATATATATATATATATATTAATTCCGTTCGATGTTCATTGTTCAGTATATGGAGTTGTGCAATTGCTGCCGTTAATTCTTAATTAAGTTTGATCATGGGAAATTAAGGAAAATTAACATTGCAGTCACTACTAGAAAAATAGCTTTTGACCACTAAGGTTTTTGGCTACGGCCATTGCCAAAGCCAAAGAATGTTTTTTAGTGCTTAATCTTGTGCTTCAATAGTATTTTCTATCTTGTTATATATGCATATAGATGTTCATATACTAAAGTACATTTTAAAAACTAAGACAATTTCAATGTCCACCTTTTTTATTAATATTGAAGAAAGTCATTTTGTTGTTTACTCGTTGTTGAGTGAAGTGTAAAATGATGCATGTGTATTATTATTATTATTGTTATTATTTTGGGTCTTCAAGAAAATTTTTAGTTGTTGAAATTCATTGTTAAGCGACATCCATCTATAATTAAGACTTAAAAAATGGTTGCAGCCCTGCTTCATTATTTTCAAATGTTTATCAAGTAGTAGTTCAAGGTATATTGTGAAAGATTTATGGTTGATAAATGAATGAAGAGCTTTGGCCAATGTTTGGCCAAGTAGTTTCTTTCGAGCTCATTTTTTTTTTTTCCAATTTTCTTTTGGTCGTGTATTTGGTACAAACTTCTTAGGGATATCAATAACTCGTACAAGTTGAATACTACCAATGAAAGCAAGCTTATTTGTATGGATTGTACAAGCAAGTCATTGTCGGACCATTGAAAACCACTTAGTATTTCAATCCTATAAAGTACATTTTCAACAATACAAAACAGTTTGTTCGTGTCGCTCAGTGGCCTACTTGGTTTCTATTAATTGTAAGAGACAAATTTTTTTTTTTTTTTGGGTGGACTGTGGATTGAAGAATCACCTGAAAACTATAAGGAGAAGCGGGCAAATTGTTTTCATTTTCCTTTCAATATGGATAAAATTATTATTGAACCCATTATTTGAATTCATAGGCTGACCCATAGTTTTAAATCTTGTATTGAATTGGAAACGATGTAATGAATTGTGTGTTTTCATTGTATGGAGATAATTTTGCATTCCCATATTATTGCCTATCTATTTGTATTAGATTTTTTTTCTTTCTTGAGTCGTACTTAAATTTTTCATAATGTATTGAAATTTCTCGAATTGTATCAAAAGATTTCAAAACTCTCTGATATTGATGTTCTGTATTAAAATTTATTTTTATTTTAAAACTTTATAGGAGCGACAAAAAATATTATTATTTCTTACCAACTCAGAATAAGACTTTTTTTTTTTTTGCTCCTCCTTCTTTTTATTACTTTTATTTAAAAATAAATGTAAAATATGGTAAATTAGTTGTCTTAATTAATATACTTCACTAAGTAAAGTCGTAGTAAAGTCATATCCAAATTAGTTGGGATGTCTTAATTAAATATTAATATAAAATCGTATTAATTAATCAATATTAATATGAAAATACAAAACATATTATTTATAACCTGTGTTTAATATTTAAATTGTATTTTAAACTTGTATTAGTCAAGAATAGATTTATCTAGAACGGAAGTCAGTGAAGTATATATAGTGCATATTATACAGATGTTTTGCCAAAACTTTAAGAGACAAATATGAATAGTTTATGAATTATCTTACAAAATTTATTGGTGAAGTTGCATAATCTTGAGAATAGACGCAATCTAATTTGGTGAAGAGCCTAGATTGAGCTTCTTCCTCCCCTCCCCCTTATGGCTATGTATAAATTTTTGGACAAAATAAAATTTAGTTTATCTATTAGCTGTCCTATAATTTAAAAAGTAAACTGTCTAACGCCTTGGCCTTGATTGGGTGATCTTCTCTTTACCATCCAAAATAACGACCTTAAATTTTTTTTTTCTTTCATATTGATTTTGACAGAAAGCACAAAACATGAATATTGGCAACTGCCGCACTATGACATTTTCATATTTTTTATATATATTTTTTGAAAGGTCACATTTTTTTATATTATTTCAAATTTTTTTGCTACTCCTGTTTGGAAACATTTTTATTTAGAATTAATTTGATTTTAAGATAAAAATTAATTTGATTTGATTGATAATTAAAATTTTATATTTGAAATACATCTTCAGTTTAAGAATTAATTTAATTTAATTTAAGAGAAATATAAATTTGATCATGTTAATAGAAATGGTAAATATAATATAGGATGATAAATTTATTCACTTATTTAATGAATTAAGTAAATAATGAATCATTACCAAATTATATTTTGAATTAGATTTCAAATCATATAAAAATATCAAAATTTAAGTAATGAGGTAAATGGTGCATTTGGAGTGATTAAAAGTGAAATAAAATGAAATAGAGTGAGATAAGGTGTAAATTTGTAATTCATATGAGATAAAAAGTAAATATCTTTGAGAGTTTTTTAGTATTTTTTATCTTTTTTAAATTTTTTATTACTCCAAACGGATCAAATTCTACTGATAAAATTTTATTTTAATTTTAAATATAAATCAAATAAAATCAAATCCTGTTGCAAACAAAGTGTAACTGTTCCTTGCATCTGTATTCTTCTACAGCCAACGCAGAGTGACCCTGCAGACGGAGGGAGGGAAGGGGGAGAGAGAGAGATGTTGCAGTGTATATTTCTTCTCTCAGATTCTGGGTAAGTTCTTCATTCTTTTGTGTTTACTATTTTTATTCTTATTTTCCTTTTGATTTATTTGTATAAATTCAACCCTATAATTATTTCAGTTATTATTCTGTGCTCGTTTCCTGAGAAATCTTGGCTAAATGATAAAGAAAACCATTGGATTGCTACTCAGATCTGTTTTGATGCGTCTTTAGTAATTATGTGTCTTGTGTTGGGTTGCTTTGCCCAATGATTTTGTTGACTTTTCTTTCCTTGACCTGGTTTTAACGGCCATTCTTTTCTGAATTCCAAGGAAGGATTTTTTTTTGGGGGCCGGGGGGGGGGGTAAATGGTTCTGACATTATTGGGTATTGAATTTACTAAACAAAAGAAACAAAAAACTGCTGCTGATTTGGGAACTGTACAGGGAGGTAATGCTGGAGAAACAGCCCACTGGGCATCGGGTTGATGGGTCTATATGTGCTCGGTTTTGGGAACAATCAATCTCGCAAGGTGATTCCTTCAAGGTATCCCCGCCACCTGTATGAGATGGTAACATCTCAATACTGCAATTAAGTTGGTCACTAGTGTTTATCTTAGGTTTCAGTTTACTTTTCTATTAATTTCCTGAGCCATTTGTTGTTGTTGGTTAGTGGCTTGTGCCGGTAATTGCTTCTCCAACGCATTACCTTTTCCAAATTGTCCGGGAGGGTATCACTTTCCTAGCATGCACCCAAGTTGAAATGCCACCTCTAATGGGAATTGAGGTGAGTAGTTTACGTTTAGTGCTTCCTGTGATTTCTTTTCAAGAAGTTTAGCATTTCTTGGTTCAATTAATTGGGATTTATGCATAGCATCCCCCAAATTTTAAACGTCTCCAAAAATGGGAGGACAAACTTACACTATCAATTTAGTCATCTTGAAAGGTAGGATTGAAAGAGTTTTTTTCTTTTTTTTTTTCCACCATTTTGGAACTTAACTTCAGCCGGTACATTTTTGTATGCCAAAGGTTACTGCGTTTCACTTTTCATTATTCTGCCACAATGGTAACAGTAGGAACCACAGTGATAGCAGTGATTCAGAAAAGTAATGTTATTTTAGCATGGGTTTCGGAAAGTGGATTGGTGCAAATGACTACTGTGCAGAATTTTGAATTCACATTGAAAATGAGAAAATTAAGTTTGACAATGAACTATTAAGAAACTTTTTCATGGAAGAATAAATTTGATTTGATTATTTTTGAAGCAAAGTGCACTTTTTTCAACTACAACCTGGGAGGCTGGAAGTGGAGCTCTGACGGGAACAATGACATAAAAGTGCAATTTTATTCTTCTATTACTTTAGTGTTTTTAAAACATGTTCTTCCCAAAATTCTGTTACATTTTAGATGAGATTCCTCATAATGCTTCCACTTGTATGGTTTTAGTGGTTTTGTAGCTTTATTCTAAGTGGGAGTAAGTGCTGGACTTAGACTTTTCTTTTTTCGGGTTTTCAAATGCTTGATTCATGTGTTCCTGTAGCCATGGTGTCCATGTGATGGCTGCTGGCATCTATATTATTACTTTTTTATGCATCAAAATATCAAACCACCTGACCCTTAACTCCTTGACATTATTTCCTTTGCAGAGTAGCAGATGTCCTTTCAGATTATCTTGGAGGATTGAATGAAGATTTGATAAAGGACAACTTTGTTATTGTATATGAGGTATTTATACAAAATCTTGTTTCAGCTCTGATCACATTTTTTGAGAATCATTGCGGCAATTCCCAGTATGAGTTGTGTTTTGTTCTGATAACATAATTCTCATTAACTGAAGGAATGATGGAAATCTACTTGGTGCATAACGTGAAACTTACCATGTTTAAAATTTAGTTTTGCAACCGGTGGCCCTACATTCTGAACTAAGTTTGTAACACAAATAATTTAAACCATTAGAATTGTTACTTAAGATGGCAAAGAGTCCACTTTATGGATGACATGCAAATTCAGTCCACAAAGTGATTGTCCCTGCCCTCCCCCCCTCCAAAAAGTGCGCTGTTTGTATGGATGCTTGCATAAATTTATGTGGTCTATCTTGTTACATCATATATGTTTGCAATCTGAATTTTGCTATGATTTTTCCCTTTTTTAGTTAATTCATTGTATGAAATGTTAAATTAAGATAAGTCCACCTAAACATGCTTGAAATACAGTTGATATATATTGAAAAAAAGTGATGAACCTCTTGCCTGGGTTAGTTCACTAATATTCATATAAGCTCCAGCCTCCATATTAGATCTTCTTATCCTAAGGAGCTGGCAATGCATGAGCTTCTTTTTGAAGAGTCTTGTTGCCCTTCCTCTCTTCTTCTTCTTCTTCTTCTTCTTCTTTTAATTTTCAATTAATAGTTCCTACACTGATAATGGTCCTTATTTTATTTTATTCTTTGGCTTGTTTCAATCTACAGCTTCTGGATGAAATGATAGATAATGGGTTCCCTCTCACAACAGAGCCTAACATCCTGAGGGAGATGATAACTCCTCCAAATATTGTTGGCAAAGTGTTGAGTGTTGTGACTGGTAGCAGTTCCAATGTGAGCAACACCCTTCCAGGTGCTACAGCATCTTGTGTTCCATGGAGGGCAACAGACCTGAAACATGCAAGTAATGAAGTTTATGTTGATCTTGCTGAAGAAATGGATGCAATCATAAACAGGTCTCTAGTTAAATATTTCATGTATCTTTTTTTGCTAGATACTCTAGGTAATGTCTGTTTTCTTCTGGTCTACTAGTGTTGGTAATGTGAAATTTGCTGAGTTTGAAATATGTATTGTTGTTTGACGTGTCATGGTGCTGGTGATATCTTCATAACTTTAGAAGAAAACATCTTAAAAGGATCTTATGGAAGATGAATCTTGAATTCATTTTCTGAATTAAATTTGGGAAGATATTTTGGTTCTAAGTTTTATCCAACACTAAACTTAGCTGATGGTAGATACAAACAAGGATCAATTTCTTATTTATAGATATTGTTTTTTGTGGTTGCTTGTGCAATTCTTTGAAGTCTGATTTATTTGAAATTTTAACATTTTTATTTTACAGTATGGAAGCTTAAGGTTTATATTTTGTAGTTTTACTTTTTCAGTGGTGCATGTACTATTTGTATCTCCCACAGATGTTTGGAGATTTTGTCGTGTGGTGGTTGCAATGGTATGCATGAGATATTAATATTGCACAGTTTTGATCTTATAGTGCTAACTTTATTTCTTTCTTGCTGCTCAAGGATGGAGCTCTGGTGAAATGTGAGATGTATGGTGAAGTTCAAGTGAACTCCCATCTTTCCGGCCTACCTGATTTAACTCTTTCCTTTGCAAATCCTTCTATTCTGAATGATGTGAGATTTCATCCTTGTGTTCGGTTTCGCCCATGGGAATCCCATCAGATTCTGTCATTTGTCCCTCCTGATGGGCAGTTTAAGCTCATGAGTTACAAGTGTGTCAGATTGATGAAACATCCATTCTTTTGTTGCATAGATTTTATTTAGCAGAATGGAGCAAGTTTTATTTAGCACTGGGTATTTTTATACTGGAATCATAATATAAATGGGGAGGGATGTTGTGTTTGCTTTGATTCCCATAAATTTTAAATTGCTTTATTTCCTATATTAGCTGAAACCACATTATTGAAGTCATTTTCCATCATTTTGCAGGGTCAAAAACTTGAAGAGTACTCCAATGTATGTAAAGCCACAACTAACCTCGGATTCTGGGACATGCCGTGTCAGTGTTATGGTTGGAATATGAAATGATCCTGGAAAGACAATTGATTCAATAGCTGTGCACTTTCAACTGCCTCCTTGCATTTTATCAGCTGATCTGAGATCAAATCATGGAACAGTAAACATCCTTGCTGACAAGGTATCAAGTTTTGATATTATTTAGTACTAGACTACTAGTATTTGGTTTTTAATAATTCTAATTCAATTTTGTAGGAAGAGCAAAGAAATGTGTGTTTCTGGGTTAAAGAAACCTCATCCTCCCCCCCAGGTCTTCCCCCAATTTTTTATTTATTTAATTTTTTTTTTTTTTTGAGAAGAATTATTAGAAGGCATGAAGGGGATGCTATCCAACTTCAAGTTCTTCCCAAACTAAAAGACTAAGAATTACGCATCCATATGTTCCATAAATGACACGTAATCATTTAAATCCATTCTAAAAGCTGCCGGCACAATCCATGCAAAATAGACAAAAAATAACTCTTCAGTAGAGGACCTCCCATTCATTTGTCCCAAATCAACCAACCAATGCAAAATGCAACCAACCTCATAAATGTGTTTTGCCTTGTAGGGGAACACGAAACTCGTAGCAAAACACTCTACTACAAAATTCCCACAACTTATATGCACATGAACAATGAACAAGTAGGTGATCAATAGATTCGTTGTCTATTTTATATAAACAACACTAATTAACTAAAATTTTATCTCTTGCCTTGAGTTTATCAATAGTAAGAATATCTTTTGGACTTACACATCAAAGAAAGCAATTTTCGGATGTGCATCACATTTCCATATACCTTTTTTCCCCCAATATTGGCCCCTCATTGCGCACATTCCTGAAGTCGATATAATGTGAAAGAAGGATATGTTGGAGTGGCGTTCGTTGAAAATATTTGGTGGCAAAATGAACACTCAAATGTAGTAACCAGTAAGGAATCTACCTCATATAATTATTAATTCTTTCTAATAAATTTCAAATCATTACTCAGTATATTAGTAATTTTTAATTACAAGCAACAAGATTCAAAATAAAACCTTTCAAAACTATTACAATATTTATATATTAATATTATTAATATTTTGGCTGGTATTATAGCAACATTTTTTTTTTTTTAAATCCATAAGTTGCAAGGGAAAAGTAAAAACACAAAAATCATTCTTATTGGGAACATGGAAACACCAAACACCATTTTGCAAAATTATTAATACTACACGGATGGCGTGATGGCATTTAATTAACAGCGATTAATTTTCGTTTTTGCTTCCTCCTTTTATCTTTGTTTTTACTTTTATTTTTATTTTTATTGTTTCGCTTGGGTAAGTTACAGATCTAATTTTTTCGTGCACCATGATTTATCAATTTTACAATTTCTATATCAAATATGTATCAAATATTTAATAAGGTTGTTAATTTTCATACCCATTAGTTTATGCAAACAAAATTGTTGTAACCTTGTTTTTTGTCATTTTAAAATTCAATTTCTCTTTTTAGAAACAGTTTATTAACTTCCTTCAATATACATTCCCAAAAAAAAAAAAAAACAAAAAATCAATTTCTCTATTTAGAAACAGTTTAATAACTTCCTTCAATATTCTTACTAAAAAAAAAAATTTACTTTAAGGTGATTACTAACTTACGTCTAGGATTGTGTCGTTACATTTTTCATTGTTAACCTTAATTCCCCCCCCCCCCCAAATGCTACGAGCTAGTTTTTCGGCTCAACTCTTGGCCTATCTCAATCCCAAACGTTAACTCATAAAGTGAAATTTTCTTTCACACTTATATACTAATCACCAGCCGATGTAGGAACATCCCATCAACAATCCATTGTTACAACCAAATGAGAAGTCCTTGCCTGTAAAAATAATCCCTTATTCATTTGGGTTTGGTTTGGAGTGTCAAGAACAGGAATCCTAGAATGAATTCATGCTTCTCTTCTTGGTTCTCTATACTACAAACAAATATTGCTAAAAGTAATGCAAATTCTTCAGTAATTATAATTTCATTTGTAAGGGGTTGTCAGTTACCACTCTACAAGAAATTTGTCTTTGTTCATTTATATCACTCGATCATATGGTGAGTCACATAATGTTTGACATCCTGCACCTAAACATTGTGCAGTTCTTCCCAAAGATAATAAAATCCTTTTGTTCCCCTTTTGTGTCCCTTTATTTGCTTTCTGTATGGTATTAGTTTATGTATTCATTTTTGGCATAAATGTGGATTCATAATAATGATAATAATAATAATTTCTCGTATATATATATATATATATATATATTTTTGTAATTAATGGGCTCATATAAGCTATACTATTTATATGTGTGTGTGTTTTTAATCCTCAGGTGCCAAAGAAAATGCAACTACGACATGCATGGTTTCACCTTCAAATCTGAAATAGATACTGAAGTGACTGATTCCGAAGTTAGCAAATTTTATTTGACAAAGCAAATAAAGAAGGTACTTTCCTTGTAAACTGGTTGCTGGGGATTTTCCTAGTAAGTATTAGTTCGCCATTTACCCCAGCACTAGCTTGAATTAATTGCATATCATTGATATGATATCTTCCTATATAATAAGTGACTTCTAAAACCCATATATATATATTAGTTTGCTTTTGATGTTCATTATTCAGTATATGGAGCTGTGTCAGTGCTGCTGTTAATTCTTAATTAAGTTTGATCATGGCAAATTAAGGAAAATTAACATTGCGGTCACTACTGGGAAAAGGGCTCTTGGCTACTATTGTTTTTGGCCACTACTGGGAAAAGGGCTCTTGGCTACTATTGTTTTTGGCCACGGCCATTGCCGAAGCCAAAGAATGTTTTTCTAGTGCTTAATCTAGTGCTTCAATAGTATTTTCTATCTCGTTATATGTGCATATAGATGTTCATCTACTGAAGTACATTTTAAAAACCAAGACAACTTCAATGTCCACCCTTTCTGTTAATACTGAAGAAAGTCATTTTATTGTCTACCCATTGTTGAGTGAAGTGTAAAATGATGCATGTGTCTGATTTTTTTTTTTTTTTTAAGGTCTTCAAGAAAATTTTTAGTTGTTGAAATTCATTGTTAAGCGACATCCATCTATAAATAAGACTTAAAAGTGGTTGCAGCCCTGCTTCATTATTTTCAAATGTTTATCATGTGTAGTTCAAGGCATATTGTGAATGGATTTATGGTTGATGAATGAATGAAGAGCTTTGACAAATTTTTGACCTGATATATGCTGGTGATAGTCGTTGCTTTTGAGCTTAATTTTTTTTTTTTCCCAATTTTCTTTTGGCAGTGTATTTGGCACAAACTTCTTAGACTATCAATAACTTGTACAAGTTGAATACTACCAATTAGAGCAAGCTTATTCTGTATCAACTGTACAAGCAAGCCACTGTCGGGCCATTGAACACCAGTTAGTATTTCAATTCTATAAAATATGCTTCCAACAATACCAAACAGTTTGTTCGTGTCGCTTAGTCGCTTATTTGTTTGCTATCAATTGTAAAATAGTAGTCTTTTTACATTGCTCGCTGTATCTGATCTGTGCAGGCCAGCCTAGCGTGTTCAACATGAGAGACAGGGCAAAGTGGGTTGTGTGGAGGGCTGTTGAAGGTATAATTCCGTCGGGTTATTGAGCTGTGGAATATTTGTTATCTGATCCAAACAGAGGTCTAATTTATGCGCTTATGGTTTGTTTGGATCGTCACTATAATTGTAATATATACCTTATTTGTGGCAGTAAAATCAAAGGAGGAAGCAATGAATGATTCTATCACAAAGGTGAAACAGTTGCAGGAGGAAGCTGCTGCATCTGCTTGATTTTTCCAGGACTTTGCTGATGTTTCTTCCTCAGACGTGTGTGTGTGATTGGAATGTCAGACCTTTGTGTTGGAAAAGTCAATGATAACAAACATTGTATTTTCTCTGCTAGTGCTGTATCTTTTATAGATTCTCTGTGCCTGGTTTAGCGGATCGTGATTAATGGCTAAATGGAACGGGATTGTCGTGTTTCTAGGGATTTTTTTTTTGGTATTATATTATGGATTTTTTATATTGCACCATGGGTAATATTTTCGTTTATCTTAATGTATACGAGTACAGTTTATATCCCATTTGAATTACGCACATTAATTAAATTCATTATTGATTGTAAATATAATATTAATTTACCACGGTCTATGCCACGACCCAAAGTCATAGCTAAAAGTTTGTAAAATTAAATTAATATAATAATATTTATCACGATTCAGGCCATAACCAATAATTAAAATTGTCATAACCAATGATTTGAAAACTCCTTTATTGGTTACTCTATATATGCCGTAACTAATAATATATTTATCGTAATTAATTCATGACTACAATCATGGGCCGTAACTAAAGAATTTTTTACTACTCAGCAAAAATCACCACTCATGATTGTAGCCAAGCTGTTGCTAATGCCTTTTAACCACGGTTCCTTGATTTTTGGTTACTACTTTGAGCCGTAACCAAAAACAATTTTCTAGTAGTGGATAGTCTTGTTGTACCTTCTTTTGCAGAGCGTGTATCATCCATAAATGATCAGAATCTCTAACAATAAGGTACAATGCGAGGGAGACTTATACGTGGAGGTTCAGGTAAAGACAACACTGTTCTTTTTGGTGGACCGTGAATTAAAGGATCACCTAAAAACTATAAGGAGAAGTAAGCGAATTATTTTCATTTTCTTTTTTTTTTTTTTTTGAAAGGATTTTCATTTTACTTTCAATATGGATAAAACTATTATTGAACCCACTGCTTGAATTTATAGGCTGTGGTTTTAAATCTTGTACTAGATTGGAAATGGTAAACAATACAATAAATTGTGTATTTTAACATATGAAGATAATTGTGCATACCCATATTTATTACCTATCCGTTTGTATTAGATTTCTTTTTCTTTGAATCGTACTGAAATTTTTCATGATGTATAGGAATTTCTCAAATTGTATCAAAAGATTTCAAAACTCTTTGATAATGATATTTTGTAGTGGAATTTATTTCTATTTTTTTAGTTTCCCAAACTTTATAGATATAAGAATGACAAAAGAAATATTATCATTTCTTACCAACTCAGAATAAGACTTTTTTTTTCCTCTTTTTCTTCTTTTTTTTGTTACTTTTATTTAAAAAAAAAAAGTAAAACTTAGTAAATTAACTTGTCTTAATTAATATACTCTGCTCAGTAAAATTTCAAATTAATTGGAATGCCTTAAGTTAAATATCAATACAAAATCGTATTAATTAATTAATATTAATATGGAAATATAAAACATATTATTTATAACTTGTGTCTAATATTTAAATTGTATTTTAAACTTATTTTAATCAATGACATATCTATTTAGAACGAAGGCCAACGAAATATATGCAATGTATATTATACAAATATTTTGCCAAAACTTTAGGAGAAAAACATGAATAGTTTATAAATTATCTTACAAATTTTATTGATAAGTCACATATTCTAAAAAAGAGTTGCAACCTCACCTATGATGAGGCTAGATTGGGTTTCCCTCTCCCCTCTCCCATTATCACTATGCATAAATTTTTGAGCAAAACAAATTTTAGTTTTATCTGTTAGTTGCCCTAAAATTTAAAAAGATGAGCTATCTAACACCTAAACCCTATCTTTTCTTTACTGTCCAAAATAATAGCCTTTAAATTTTTTTTCTTTTTCTTTTTTTTTAATATTAAATTTGACAGAAAGTGCAAAACATGCATATTAGTAACTCTCCCACTAAAACATTTTCAATATATATATATATTTTTAGAAGATCATATTTTCATATTCTTCCATTTTTTTTTTTTTGCATAATACTTCATTTGAGAATCAATTTGATTTTAAAATAAAATTGATTTGATTTAATTTAATTTGATTGATAATTAAAATTTTATATTTGAAACACATCTTGGAGTAAAGAATTAATTTGATTTAATTTAATAGAAATATTAAATTTAATCATGTTAGTGAAAAATAGAAAATATGGTAAATATAATATTTGATGATAAATTTGTTCACTTATCTAAAAAATTAAATAAATAATAAATTATTATTAAATTATATTATTTTGAATTAAATTTTATATTTTATAAAAATATTAAAATTTAAGTTATGAAAAAAAAATTAAATTTTACTCATAAAATTTTATTTTAATTTTAAATATAAATCAAATGAAATCAAATCCTGCTGCAAACGGAGGGTAACTGTTACTAGCTTCTATTCTTCTCCAGCCAACGCAGAGCGACCCCACAGACGGAGGGAGGGAAGGAGGCACAGAGAGAGAGAGAGAGAGAGAGAGATGTTGCAGTGTATATTTCTTCTCTCAGATTCTGGGTAAGTTCTTCCGGATCTTCATTCTTTTGCGTTTACTATTTCTATTCTTATTTTCCTTTTGATTTATTCGTATAAATCCATACCTTCCCTCGACAAATTGAACCCAATAATTATTTCAGGTATTATTCTGTGTTCGTTTCCTGAGAAATCTTGGCGAAATGAAAAAGAATACCATCGAATTGCTACTCTGATCTGTTTTGATGTGTCTTTACTAACTCTGTATCTTGTGTTGGATTGCTTTGCCCAATAATTTTGTTGACTTTTCTTTCCTTGACCTGGTTTTAACGGCCATTCTTTTCTGAATTCCAAGGAAGGTTTTTTTTTTTTTTTGGGGGGGGGGGGGTAAATGGTTCTGACATTATTGGGTATTGAATTTACTACACGAAAGAGGCAAAACTGTTGGTGATTTGGGAATTGTACAGGGAGGTAATGCTGGAGAAACAACTTACTGGGCATCGGGTTGATCGGTCGATATGTGCTTGGTTTTGGGAACAATCAATCTCGCAAGGTGATTCCTTCAAGGTACGCCCACCGCCTGTATGAGATGGTAACATCTCAATACTGCAATTAAGTTGGTCACTAGTGTTTATCTTAGGTTTCGGTTTACTTTCCTATTAATTTCCGAGCCATTTGTTGTTGTTGGTTAGTAGCTTGTGCCGGTAATTGCTTCTCCAACGCATTACCTTTTCCAAATTGTCCGCGAGGGTATCACTTTCCTAGCATGCACCCAAGTTGAAATGCCACCTCTAATCGGAATTGAGGTGGGTAGTTTATGTTTAGTACTTCCTGTGATTTCTTTTCGAGAATTTTAGCATTTCTTGGTTCAACTAATTGGGATTTATGCATGGCATCTCTAATGTTAAACATCTCCAAAATTGGAGCACAAACCCATTGATGCGGAACAACAATTGAAAGTAAAGAAAGAATAGAGAGAAAGCAAGAGAAAGAAGAAAGTAGAGAAGAAGAGAAGAAGAATTAGAAGAAAAGAGGGGAAAGAAAAACCAGTCACCAATATTATTCAATCAATCAAAATCCCCTTCTGTTAACCCTAATTAGGGTTTAAATAGAAAACATCATGGGCCTAACACAAAAGGCCTAAAATAAAATAAACTGACACTAAAATAGCCCAAAAATAAATGGGTCCAAATAACCTCTAATAATATAAACTCATTATTAATAAAACCCAAAACAAATGGGTCCAAATAATAAATAATAATAATAATAATAATAATAATAATAAATAAATTTAAAATTGATGTCCTCATCACCCATACTATTGATTTAGTCATCTTGAAAGGTAGGATTGAGGGAACTTTCTTCCCCCCCCCCCCCCACCATTTTGGAACTTCAGCCGCTACATTTTTGTATGCCAGAAGTTACTGTATTTCACTTTTCATTATTCTGCCACAATGGTAACAGTAGGAACCACAGTGATAGCAGTTGTTCAGAAAAGTAATGTTATTTTAGCATGGGTTACGGAAACTGGATTGGTGCAAAGGACTCCTGTGCAGAATTTTGAACTTACATTCAAAATGAGAAAATGAAGGACAACCATGAACTAGTAAGGAACCTTTTTCATGGAACAATAAATTTAATTTGATTGCTTTTGAAGCAGAGTGCACTTTTTCAACTACAACCTGGGAGAGTGGAAATGGATCTATGATAAGAACAATGACATAAGAGTGCAATTTCATTCTTCTATTACTTTAGTGGTGTTAAACATGTTCTTCCCAAAATTCTGTTACATTTTAGATGAAATTTTCATAATGCTTCCACTTGTCTGAGTTTATTGTTTATGTAGCTTTATTCTAAGTGGGAGTAAGTGCTGGAATTAGACTACCCCTTTTTTTTTTTTTTCCAGTTTCAAATGCTTGATTTCATGTGTTCCTGTAGCCATGGTGTGTGTGCAATGGCTATTTGCATCTACATTTTTTACTTTTTTATGCATCAAAATATTAAACCATCTGACCCTCAACTCCTTGACATTAGTTCCTCTGCAGAGTGGCAGATGTCCTCTCAGATTATCTTGGAGGGTTGAATGAAGATTTGATAAAGGACAACTTTGTTATTGTATATGAGGTATTTATATAAAATCTTCTTTCGGCTCTGATCATATTTTTTGAGAAATCTCTGTAGCGAACTCCCAGTATGAGTTGTGTTTTGTTCTGATAACATAATTCTCATTGATCGAAAGAATGATGGACATCTGCTTGGTGCATAACATAAAACTTACCATAGTTAAAATTTAATTTTGCAACTTGTCTCCCTACATTCTGAATTAAGTTTGTAACTATAATAATTTAAACCATTAGAAGTGTTACATAAGATGGAAAAGAGTCCACTTTATGGAAGACATGCAAATTCAGTGAATTGAACTACAGAAACATAAATATTAAGGGGATATGTGGACAAGGCCATAAATGATTTTTTCTTATACATTCCACAAAGTGATCATCCCTCCCACCTCCAAGCATGCGCTGTTTGTATGGATGCTTGCATAAATTTGTATGGCCTATCTTGTTACATCATATATATTTGCAATCTGAATGTTGCTATGACTTTTTCCCAATTTTAATTAATTCATTGTATGAAATGTTAAATTAAGATAAGTCTTCAAATATGGTTGATATATATTGAAAAAAGTGATGAACCTTGTGCCTAGTTTAGTTCGCTAATATTCATATAAGCTCCAGCCTCCATACTAGATCTTCTTATCCTAAGGAGCTGGCAACACATGAGTTATTATATTGTTCTTTCTACTATGGCCCCGTTTGGCATCCCTAAAAAACTCTATAAATCACTATAAATCCCTAACAACCCCTACACTTCTAATTTTCCCGCCATTACTAATTTCAAAAAATTTCAATATTTCGCTAAAAAAACAAACTAATCTGGAAGTAGATTAACTGAATGCGTAAATTTTTTTTACAATCATATTCTTCGTGTTGAAAGCTTTCAAACGAGTACCATTGTTGCTATTTTATATGAATTTTTTTGAATCCGTGGGAATAGATTTCGGAAAACTGTTCTCACGGTTTGCTACTATTCAAAAAAAGAAAAGCGCCAAAATTAACCCTAAATCACATTTTATCTCAATTTATCTTGTTTTTTACCACACCAAACGGGGCTTATAAAGGAATTTTATAGATGTGAGCTTCTTTTTGAATAGTCTTATTGCCCTTCCTCTCTTCTTCTTCTTCTTTTAATTTTCTAGTTAATAGTTCCTACACCCTTATTTTATTTTATTTTATTCTTTGGCTTGTTTCAATCTACAGCTTCTGGATGAAATGATAGATAATGGGTTCCCTCTCACAACAGAGCCTAACATCCTGAGGGAGATGATAGCTCCTCCAAATATTGTTAGCAAAGTGTTGAGTGTTGTGACTGGTAGCAGTTCCAATGTAAGCAACACCCTTCCAGGTGCCACAGCATCTTGTGTTCCATGGAGGGCAACAGACCTGAAACATGCAAGTAATGAAGTTTACGTTGATCTTGTTGAAGAAATGGATGCAATTATAAACAGGTCTCTAGTTAAAGATTTCATTTATCTTTTTTCATTAGATACTCTAGGTAATGTCAGTTTTCTTCTGGTCTACTAATGTTGGTTATGTGAAATTTGCTGAGTTTGAAATATGTATTGTGGGTTGACATGCCATGTTGCTGGTGATATCTTCATAACTTTAGAATAAAAACGTCTTGAAAGGATCTTATGGGAGATGAATCTTGATTTCATCTTCTGAATTAAATTTGTGAAGGTGTTTTGGTTCTAGTTTTTATCCAACACTAAACTTAGCTGATGGTAGATATAAACAAGGATCAATTTCTTATTTATAGATATTGTTTTTTGTGGTTGCTGTGCAATTCTTTGAAGTCAAATAACTGATATATTTGCAATTTTAACATTTTTATTTTACAGTATGGAATCTTAAGGTTTATACTTCATAGTTTCACTTTTTCAGTGGTGCATGTACTATTTGTCGCTCCCACGGATGTTTGGAGACTTTGTTGTGTGGTGGTTGCAATGGTATGCATGAGATATTAATATGGCATAGTTTTGATCTTATAGTGCTAACTTCATATTTTTCTTGCTACTCAGGGATGGAGCCCTGGTGAAATGTGAGATGTATGGTGAAGTTCAAGTGAACTCCCATCTTTCTGGTCTACCTGATTTAACTCTTTCCTTTGCGAATCCTTCTATTCTGAATGATGTGAGATTTCATCCTTGTGTTCGGTTTCGTCCATGGGAATCCCATCAGATTCTGTCATTTGTCCCTCCTGATGGGCAGTTTAAGCTCATGAGTTACAGGTGTGTCAGGTTGATGAAATGTCCGTTCTTTCGTACATAGATTTATTTTAGTAGAATAGGACAAGTTTTATTTAGCATTGGGTATTTTTATACCGGACCCATAATATAAATGGGGATGGATGCTGTGTTTGCTTTGATTTCCATCGATATTAAGATGCTTTATTTCCTATGTTAGCAAAAACCACAACATTGCAATCATTTTCCATCACTTTACAGGGTCAAAAACTTGAAGAGTACTCCAATATATGTAAAGCCACAACTAACCTCGGATTCTGGGACATGCTGTGTCAATGTTATGGTTGGAATACGAAATGATCCTGGAAAGACAATTGATTCAATAGCTGTGCACTTTCAACTGCCTTCTTGTATTTTATCAGCTGATCTGAGCTCAAATCATGGAACAGTAAACATCCTTGCAGACAAGGTATCAAGTTTTGATATTATATGGTACTGGACTACTCATATTTGGTTTTTAATGATTCTACTTCAATTTTGTAGGAAGAGCAAAGAAATGAATGTTTCTAGGTTAAAGATCCCTCACCCTTTCCCCAGTTTTTGTATTTTTATGTATTTATTTATTTATTTTTTTTTTTTTTTTGAGAAGTATTATTGGAAGGTATGAAGAGGATGTTATCCAACTTCAAGTTCTTCCCAAACTAAAAGTCCAAGAATTACACATCCATATGTTCTATAAATGACATTTAATCATTTAAATCCATTCTACAACCTGCTGGCACAATCCAACTATGCAAAATAGACAAAAAAGAACTCTTCAGTAGGAGACCTCCCATTCATTTCTCCCAAATCAACCAACCAATGCAAAATGCAACTAACCTCATAAATGTGTTTTGCCTTGTAGGGGAACACGCAACTCATATCAATAGATCCATTGTATATTTTACATGAACAACACTAATTCACTAAAATCTTTTCTCTTGCCTTGAGGTTATCAATAGTAAGAATATTTTCTGGAATTACACATCAAAGAAAGCAATCTTTGGATGTGCATTCACATTTCCATATCCTTTTTTTCCAATGGAAAATCCACTTCTCTACTACCCAAGTGTATGCCCAAGTGAGCATTACAGAAGGGCATAGTCTTTACTTCAGAAATCCTTGATTTGGATGCAATCCATGCTACTTCAATACTTTATCATTCCCATCTCCAGTCCTAAGAGAAACAACTCCAATACACTACTAATTCCTAATGAAGGTTTCTACTAAGGCTGATATTCCAATTAACAACATCCCCACAAAAAGACAAATAATCAGCCATTGCAGATGCTTTATATCTTGCTAACTAAAAAATGTCAAAAAATATCTTGTAAGTTTTTATCATCAAGCCACAATCGAATCCAAAATTTGACTCCATCGCCTCTACCCATGTCATATTGAATTAATCTCACATATTCAATGGGCCCCATGTGGATGGCTTTCCACATAGATGTACCATAGGCCCCTCATTTGATGTTGACCACTCCCCGGTCCCCACCTTTCTCCAAAATCTCTCTTTCACGTGCAAATCTCCACATCCAATTGCCTAAAAAAATTTCAATCTGCGAATATCAATACCTCTGTGTAACAGTGTCCCAATCCACAAACTCTTCTTCCTTTTTTTCTAAAACATGTGGAATTGTGTTTAGATGTAAAATCAAGAAAGTTCAAAGATTCGCTGTCCTGTCCTGCACTTAATTCTTGAGCATTTACTGGCTTCTTTTTGCTGAAAATGGCACACATGACCCATCTTGCTGCACTGGTTGCCTTCCAATTCATTCTAATGCTAAACATGTGTTTGCAGACCTGCTCTTGGTCAATCGGACGGATCCCAAAAGATAAGGCCCCATCAATGTCCGGGACACTTGTCCTTGAAACAGGTTTAGAGCGCCTTCATGTATATCCCACATTTCGAGTGGATTTCAGGATCATGGGAGTTGCTCTCTCTGGCCTCCAAATAGATAAGTTGGATCTGAAGAATCTACCTAGTCGCCCGTACAAGGGTTTTCGAGCTCTCACTCGAGCAGGGGAGTATGAAGTTAGGTCATAGCCTCTGCTTGTTGTGGCAACTTGAATTTACATATGGTTATGTTTCTGCTTGGAGATTCAGAACTGTTGTTGCAAAAGGAATATACTCTCAACCTTTCCATTCATGAAGACGAGGTTCATGGCATTTGTTTTTGTTTATCAGCAGACTGCTTATACCATTTTGGTAGAAAGTAAATTCCATAGTTGTAGAAGAATTGAACAAAAAAAATATGGGGGAAATATGTGAACTGAATTTGTTGATCATTACCACTTGATTTTGAGTTCATGAGATGTTGGCATTGTCTTGGTCCTATTTTTACCATTTGATTTATTCTTGGCAAAAGGGTTGCCCCCCCCCCCCCCTTTTTTTTTTTTTTAACAAAATTATTGGTTAAAACTCAAGTTGGAAATTGAGAATCATCCTACCAAGTGCAGTTCAAATTGAGAAATCTTTGCAATTATCAGAGAAATACAGGGCAGGCAAGCAAATCTAAACTAAGAAATTCCTTGGTTGAAACCTTGCATTGTTATAGAACAACTAAGCATTTGGAGCATTAAAAAATAACGAAATAATAATGAAAAATGTAATTTAATTAATATTTTAATATTTAGTGTACAATTATCAAATTACGTTTTTTAGAAATGAATAGTAAAATTTTTTAATTTTTGTATCAGTTTTTTTAGAGAAAAACCGTCTGAACGGATTTTTTAAATCTATCAAACTGGTTTTATACCAAAATTTATTAAAAATTGTTGAAAAATTTTTCAAATTTGTAGAATGTTATTTGGATTTGTAAAAAATTTATTGAGATTTATAAAATTTGTTAAAATATATAGAAATTTATAATTTATAAAATTTTCACAAAGTACGAGAAGTATAAAATGTGTTAGAAAATTTTAAAAATTTTCAGTGTTTTTTAGTCCACTAAATGCGCCTTAAATATTCGGCCGAAAAATAAATAAATAAAAACATAAAATAGTCAATAAAATAGAAGAGCCAGGCCATACAACCAGGATGGGCAAATGAAAGCGAATTATTCAAACTATAATTAAAATTACAAGAAAACAGATATGAAAGGAAGAAAAAAATACAAAAACCAAACTAAATAAACACAAAGCATTGCTGGCTGAAGTTGGAAGAACAAAGAGTGGAGTGACGAACAAAAATCTTGTATTGTAAAATGCCTGGAAAAGCTTCATGTTAGTCTATGGATCAACCAGCCACCTTGTTCACCCTGAAGGAATTCATAACTTGGCGAAGATCATTTTCCTCCTCCGCAAATACATTTTCGGGTGTTTGTAATCTCAATTCATACAACCGCTTGTTTTCGACTCCAAGAACAGAAAGGTAGCGCCGATTCCACTCCAAACGGACTAATCGGTCCTGTGGCATGACTGCTAACTCATTGCTGGTTGCATAAGACTTTATATTCACCTATTTACAGAACAACGGGTAACAATCAGGAGAAAATTTTGGGAACCGGAAATGTAGTATGCTGCTATAAGCAGGGATGCATGGTTTGTTCAGTTCAAATTCATGGTAAACCCCGAAAACGACCCAATTTTTATGATTGGACCTGAACCAAACCAACCCAATTTTGATTGGTTGAGGTCCACAGTGTATTAGTGTCCAGGTGCGAAGTTATGCTTCAAAATCGGGTCAGGTTTAAAAATATATTAATTTTGAGAACACAACCAATGTGATCACATTTTTTAAACCTATAACCAGACCGATTTATTAGAACCAAACAAACCCGACTTAGTGATCGAATTGATTCAATTTTTGGTTCTTTCACTATTTTGTGCACCCCTAGTTAGAAGAATGTAATGATATCATCTAGATTTTGGCCTTCAAAACCACAAGAAAGACACGTCTTTCCATATATCTTGGATAGCTGTTTCTAGTTGTAGCACAGTAGGTTACTTAATACACAAATTTGAAAGATAAAATTAGCTACCAACCCGTTGTCAGCCAGCAGGAAAATTTCTTCTCCATATATGGTTATCTGCTAAACCAAAGAGAACCATGTTTTAAAACTTCTAGCAGCCGGCATAGAGCACAGCTAACCTAAAATGACTAGGTCTAATCTAGTGAGACATGAAGTTGACATTTTTTGACGTCAGAAATGGCTTACCTCAACTTGATAGTACATCCTTCCATCATCGGCTACTCTTGAAGAGGTAGAAAGAATATTTGATTCACGCCTAACTCCAAGTCTCGTGGACATGAACTCTGTCAAATACTGTCTAAGTACTTTCTCTCCGGCCTCTTGTGGTGAACCCAAATCTTCTACACTTCTATAACTAGAAGATGAAGGAGAGGACAACTCCACCGAGATGTTTTCATCAAGAACAAAAGGGTCCCTGAAGAATACATCAGCACCAGCACCTCGTACTTGAATCAGTTTTGAGGGTAATTGAATGAATAACCATCAAAACTGTCTATATATTCCCTAAACCCAACCGATTGTTGAGCAAATGCAGTGTCATGCAGATCAACCCTTGACAAGATATAACTTGAAAATATTAATGCCATTGCATTCCTCCTTGGAACTGCAAAATCTTTAGTCTGATTATATATAATAGAAAATTTACTGTGAGAACCCACTGCAGATGAGATAATGCCATTGATCATGTAGACACGGGCAAATGCATGTAGAATGCTAGTTTATAGAACATGAATCTGCATACTCAAGAATTTTGAGACCACATTAGTGAAAAAGAAGCACTAGCAAAATGTTCATCCAACTTGAAATTTTCTTTTTTATACATGGAAAATGCAAAAGTGATAGCAGCTTGGTGGGGGGCAAATTTCAGATCAGAAGTAACCTCAGGAATCAATTATGTGTATGATCTAATTAATGTTTGTGGGTGATTGATTTATATGCATTGGGAAGACAACAGGAAAGCATCTCTCTCAAGTCTACCAGATCATTATATACCATTAACTTCTTTGCATAGCTGGAGACTTATTGTTGAAGAGACATCAAATCATACCTATTCCACTTTCATTCTTTTTGTCTCATAAAGCGAATATAAAATTACACCAAGACGTAAAGTCTCTTTATTTAAAATCATTAACTATGTCCATTATATATTATACAATGATATAATAGTACTAGTGACTGTACTACACATTATGTAATTATCCAAATTGGAGTAATGATCTTCCATAACAAATGACCAAAATCGATCAGGTTTCAGTTTCAACCCAATTCAATTTATTATGTGATTCATTTGGGTGGGTGGGGAAGAGATGGCTGACCATCCATTTTATACCATATGATTATATAATAGCACTACACATTATGTAATTATCCAAATTGGAGTATGGTTCTTTTATACTAAATGACCCGAATTGATCAGGTTTCAGTTTCAACTCAATTCAGTGGAAGGAGAAAGGGTGACTGTTGCCAAGGGCGCAAACTAAACTTGCTGTTCATGATCAACAAGGACTTCCTTGAAATTAGATTTTTCAAGCTGACTGTTAATGTACCAAGCTCAAAACCTTATGCTCAAGCTCATTTGATAAACAACACAAGTGCATACAAGACCTAGCTTTGTTCTATTGACCTTTGAAGGTTTGGGAATCATTCACATTAAATTTTATTCCGTTGTGCTTTAATGTAACTGGAATGTGGAACTGTGAATTTAACCCACGAGATGTACAATGTATTGCATTTACCACCACAAAAGGTTGTGGTTGTTAACACAGGAAGGCTCCTTGTATTTATCGTCAACCAGAACATTCCATCAATTCTGTTGTCTTTATTTCGCCTTCTACAAATAGCCTTTAATTGCAGAAGACTCAGACATATGGCTATGTATTCAGTACAATGACAATCAAGCCAAACTAGCTGGCGAGCCTACAAAGCAGCGAGTAGCAGTGGGCTCAAACACTTTTGACTGGAACAAAGTGCAAGATAAAACAAGCTAAAGCTCCCCTAACTGTTCCATAATCAATCTAACAACTCATAAACACTACACTAAATCTCCTCATTTCAAAAAAAAAAAAAAAAAAAAACAAACTCATCCAAGTTGTCACTGACATGCGTTGCACCATAATTGGACAGATGAAACACAAATACAGTAAACTCCATGATGCTTTAATGATATTTAGAATAAAAATCTTCAATGGAGACCTAAAGTCTGAAATTTTATCATTTTAGAACCAAAGAACAGATAAAAAAAAAAAAAAAGAGTTAAATTTGAATTGTTTGCGCCGGTTTATGATATAGTGAGCAAATTAACAAAGTCTGCCAACATCTTCTTGGGCCCTTATCAAAAAGTGAAATGCGATGCCAACTCACCCTCCAAGGAAGACGAATTATGTTTGCCTAGTTCCAAATTTCCAGCCAAATAGTCTTGATATTTATGAACTTTGAAAACATCAGTATGGTAAAAAGGAAAGAAATTTTCCTCCTTTTAGGAGGTTTGGAGTTCAAACCACAAGGGCTTCTCTTGGTGGTAAGCCCATCCATGGTTTTTCTGTGTGTTTACCACCCCACGTGGTTTGTGGGCTATTGCAGGTCTGATCGGTTTATCTAGTGCACCACTAAAGAATAGTGGCTGTGGGTTCCCAGGCATAGAAAAAATAAATAAATAAATAAATAGACAATAAAAAAAATAAAGGAGCTCAGGCGCATTTTACAAGAATTAGTCCTACTCTGGCAGGCAGAGATGGAGATTTTCTGTGCTTTGAAGTAACTTTCCAAGACAACATTTGTCTTATATTGGAACCCAAAAAATATTGAAGGGAGCAGAAGCCTATGATCTTCATGCAAATCCACGTCCTTATAGGGACTTCATGGACAACACTTCCAATTAATTTGCATTCTAATAGTTCCAATTGCATCTTCCAGCACCATAATGAATATGCATTTCTTTAGTCTAAAATTATACAATGTAAACTCGTTTGGTAACTTAACATGTTAAAGTCCACTTCTAACACAACAACTACACGGAGAATCGTAAGATGATCCAATTATCACAAATTGATGTTATCTAGTAAGGCCAGGATTTCAAAATGGCCCAAGGTTCTGACTCCATTACAGTTTCCTACTAACTGCTGTTATTTAAAATTTTTAATTATTAAGTTCCATATAAATAAATTTTACAAATATCTAAAAAAAAAAAAAAAAGAAGGATCCATTGTCATTGTAATCATATAATACGTACCCCATTCTCTTTACATTAATGCTGTGTAGGTATCCGGAAATTGTTATGTTTCTCTGTCTTCGTCCCCACACTTGACTCAAATTTTACAACGTATAAAGATGAAATCGACAAAAATCCAAAGCAGATTACGAAGAGAACTGTTGATGTTACACTGAAATAACGAACACGACCCCAACTCCACAAAAAGCGCGAAGCAAAAAAGAAATCTGTATGTGCGAGCGAGAGAGAAGTTAGAAACTCGAATGCTAGAAAGCCTAGAATACTTACAGTTTGCGCTCTGCAAGAAATTGAGTGGCTACGAGCCGAACCGAGTAAATGCCGGAGTCGCGACGGCAAGGCAACCACCGGCGAAGGAACACGGCCCTCGTCCGACGCTGAAGCGTCGCAGAGAGGATTGGTAGGGGAAGCGGCTCGATCACGGTTGCCATTTTAGAGAGAGAGAGACCGGGGGAGGGAGGTGTCGCTCTGTTCTACTGAATAGGATAGAGCTGATTTTAGATTGTGCGTGCGGTGCGGACAAGTCCACTGCGCTCTACGAGCTTTCCAAATAGGGGATTGGATAAACTTATCAAGGTATGAATTGGATGCCGGTTTGGGATAAGTTGTACCACTGTTTGGCATCCCTCCAACATTATTCAAATGTTTTCTCTGAAAATTTTTCCTCTTATATGGATTTCTAATCAATTTTTTTTTTCTGTTAGTAATTTTTTTTGGCATGTTATTCACATTAAAGAAAAAAAAAAACTTGAAATAAATAGCATCCATGCATTTAACACATAGAATAGGATAACAAATCTCTAACCAAAATGTAGAATAAGATATCATGCCCTTGAACTAGGTATGATATAAGATACCAATCCCATATCCAACTTTTAATGTGGAATAAAACATCAAATTCTGATCCATACCATGAACCTAGGATGGAAAAAAAAATCTTATTTTGCCACTATTGACCTTATTCTTTGTGCAACGCTCGATATTTTTTTTTTTTTGGTCATTTATGTATTATTTTGGACCAATAAAGTATTTTTAACTGAGATTGGGTCTGTTTAGTTGGGTTTATTTTATTTTTTCTTGGGCCGATTTTGACCCGAAGTGGTGTGGGTTAGAAAACTAGCCCAAAGGTCCATCCTTATTTTTCTTTTTTTCTTTCTTCCCTTCTTATTTTATTTCTTGTCTTCTCATTTTCTCCCCATTTGCAGCAGAAGAAGAAAAGAGAAATAGATGAGGAGAGAGAGAGTAGAGAGAGGAAAGTGTGTTTTTGGAGAGGAAAATAGCGAATCTGGGTATTTTCGATGTCATAATCGCTATGACGATGGAGGTTTCTCCCGGTTTTGCTCAAGGTGAAAGATATAAGCCTTTTGAAGTTCACGGACACCAAAATTTTAAACCTTCTCATTTCTTCTCTTTCGTTTGGATTCGAGGTAGATGGAACTTATATACATGTTCTACGCGTTGTTTAGCCTAATTTTGATAGATATATATATATGCTATAATTTTGGTAGATGGTGTTATATATGTATATATCGTATATATCTATATATATATATATATATGGGTTGTATCTATATGCTCAATCTTATTCATTCTGAGTTTTATTGCATGATATGAGATATTTGCTACTGTGCTAGTTATAGGTACCATTTCGGGCTTGAGAGCTCAATTTTGGTATTTTGCATGCCGGATCGAGCTTATAGCAGCTTTAAATCTTTGTTGCGGATTGTAGGTCTCAGGAATGGGGCTTCCCACGGACATCTCGTAGGCTTTCACAAGGCTAGGATATATTTTGGTATCTTTTCGTGACCTTTTAGGAGCCGGTCTTCGCACGCCACTTCCTACGCCGTTTTAGCCTTTAATCGCTCTTTAACGCCGCCCTTTCACACCATTTCAAGCACCCTTCCTTTGCGGAAGGTATTTTAACCCGATTTAACTAGTACCTCATATATATTGATATATATGTTAAAAATTTCATACATATTTTAAGATATAAAATGTCATTATAGTATAATTGAATCACATCATGTTTTTATTCTAGTGTTGAGATGTTAATGTGCTTTATTTTACATGATTGAGCATTATCCTGCTGCCCCCCATAGGATTGGATTTTATCATTCTGGTTGAGTATTATGATTATTGGTTGGCCGAGAGTGTCATGTTGATGTTGTTTACATGCCAAGGCACGAGTCATGTATTTAGATGGGATATTTGATTTTGAGAAAAATGATAAAATAATGTTTTAAAAACGAAATGATCTCCAGTCGATATATATGACTAGAGTTTAATTATTGAAACTAGAACGTTAATCTTGATATACTATTTATATTGATTTCTGCTTGAGCTAAGCAGATGCCCTTATTAGGGATATAACTCAGTTTCCTAACAAAAGGCCCAGGGATGTAACTCGATTCTCTTGAGTCTTAGCTAATTAGAGGTGTAACTCAGTTTCCCAACTACTATTTATATTGATTTCTGCTTTAGTTAAGCAGATACTTGACTAGGGGTGTAACTCGGTTTCCCAGCAAAAGGGCCAGGGGCTATAACTCGGTTCTCTTAAGTCTTACACCTGTAGGGGTTACTTGGTTCCCACTCATGATATATATTGAGATATGTGTTCACCATAAGCGTAAATGGTGTGGTTGGTGCCTCCGCGTGCTTTACTAATTGTCACCCGTCCCAAAATAAAGTTAAGAGTAGATAGAGATTAGGAAATATGCATGGCATTACATTCCATCATTACTTACTGCATGAGATTACATAAATTATTGTTACGTGTCTAGATACTAAGATTGTTAATTATAATGGTGTCTAATGTTTGATTTATTGATAACGAGTTAGGTTGTGAATATTAGACAATAAAAATAGAAAGTTATGGTACTATGATCCCGAGGTGAAATACGTAGACAACTTAGGTTTGAATAACCTAGTCTGGTTCTAACTATAGATAATAATGATTGTGTTTATTCTTCTTAACTGAGAGTCGAACTATTAATATTATACATTGTGTGATCTAGGATGTGGGTTTACTACTTACATTTATAATATCATTATTTTGAAAGATAGAAACATGATTATAGTATATGTTCTGATTATGCAGATCTTGAATATTTTTATTTAGAATGGTGTCAAAATAGATTATGTTATTGTTTGATTTATGATGGTGTAAAATATTTTCTTATCCTGGGAATGAGGGACGATGTTAGAAACTCTATTGTTACTCTTTTTATATTATGACTTGACCTTGGTAAAAGCATTTCAGTAACACTTTATTCGACATTTCTGATATGGACTTAACTTAAACAAGATTTTAATCCGTTTTATATAATTCTTATATGTCCCATGCCATTCGTCCCGAACTATGAGGTTAGGGGCGTGACAAAGACATTAAATATGACATAAGACACTTTGTATTTTTAAGGAAGTCATCTCATAAACTCCCAAACTCCTATATTATTATATAGACTGTATTCACTTTTAATAGCCTATTAGGGCCAATGATGATTACTTAAAGTTACGCCCCATTAGTACCTTATAAAAGTTAGGAGAGACTCGGGTCAAAAGAGATTTTAGATAGATAGAATGTGCTAAAAAAATAGATGAATTGGGAGATGAACCCCACGCTTGACTATGGATACTATGATCCACCCTCTTAGAGAATCTCTCTTTAGCAACAGCATCATTGTTAGGAATTAGTATTTAAGCTCATTCTTTCTTAGTGTTGTCTAGAACTTCCCCTGGAAAGAAATGTTAAAGGAGAGAGAGGGTGGAAAAAAGAGGATAAGGATTTAAATAAGGAAACAATAACAAGAAAAACTCACATAGGGAGAAAAATTGAGAATTGGGAATTAATCGGTACCAAGAAAATTACTTGAAGGTTGAGGGACTAGCATGATAGAGATTTGTTGTAAGTGAGAAGTGGTTTCCTCACAAGAGGGATGCGATATATATTAATGTAACAATAGTAATGGTAAGGTAACTTTGGTGACAAGTAGTATACACAAGAAGTGAGGTGCGATGGGTGATTAAAGAGATGCACAATGTTGGTAGTGATCTAGACTGTCGAGACACCTGAACATCACGTGATAAGTGTAATTATAGCATTCACAACCTTAGACTGATGTCACATAAGTTAGTAATATCAAGTATAGTGTTATACTTAGCAGAGCACCACACCCAAGTCAAAGCATCACGTCATGTTCTGAACAAACAGGCAGCAAGGCTGATGGGCAATTGAATAGGGCACAAATATGATGATGCCTTACAAGGCCACATGCAAACAACGACAAGAGGCTTGAAACCCATTCTCAAGTACCTAAAGTAGTGGGACAAATGGGAGTAGAGAAGGGCAGTTGGAATTTTTTTTCTCTCCCACTTTATTTGAAACTAGGATTGGCATGAGCTACTAATGTCTGGCATAGGCTAAATGGTGATCGTAGGTGTAAGACAAGCCCTAAAAAGGAGAAAGCACAATCTGCATAACAGCATACAAGCTACTAAATACAAGTATATACTTTGGAATATATTCTTCTCAATTCACTTCCTCTATACAACTTGACTGCTGGATGGCCATTTAACCTGAATCCTATATGATCATTAGTTTTGCAGATGTTCCAAGAGGAGAAAAGAGGGATAATTCCTTGTTACAACTACATTCAAGAAGAGTGCAAATTTAACTCGTAACTACATGAGGCGCTAGTTGACACAATCACTTGATTGGTTTGTCAACTTTTAGTGCTTCATTTAGCAGTATATAAAAATTTTCTCTACTCTCTAATAGTGGTAATTGCGCTGTTTACTTTTAATAATCCGTATAGATTATAAATATTTTATGTTAAAAATAAAAATCAAAATAAGCGCGGTAAAATAATATAAGAAAACATGATTTAATGTGGTTTAATGAAAAAATGGTCACTAAACAAGCCAAAGGAGAAAAAAAATCATTTAATAGACCCCATTTAGGAAAAAAAATATATATTGCTAAATTTAGTAAAGTTGAAATGGCTTTAATTAATGAAATAGCCTTATAAGTGAGTGAAATGAATAATACATATAATTGTAGTCGACCCTATTTAATTAAGATTCAGTTAACGTAGTGATAAGTGGTTAGTTGTTAATTATTGGTAGTTGGTTTCAAATCCTTCTTGGGAGAGATTTGTTTCATTCTAAACTAAAAGATTAGAATTAAATTGCTCCAGCATTTGATTGTTAAAAAAATAGGCAACTCCTCCCTTAATATTTGTTCTATGGCTATTCTATACATTGTATCATATTTTTGTTTTGGCGATATTTAAAAATCGTCCACAATAACTTAGTGTCATTTCAGAATGATTTTTGCTTCATAGCCCCTAGACGTATTTACAACTAATCAATTAAGAATTCTCAGATTGTACTAGCCTAATAGTACATCAAAGACGCAATTATCGATTTCTCCCAAGAGGCGCTAACTTTTTGGAGTAAAATATTACAACTAATTAAAAACTTAGAATCTTAATTGTTACCCAAAAAAAAAAATAAATAAATATAATAAGTTTTGAAGTGGGATTATAAATGAAGCAAGGATACAAAGTGAAATTTGTCTAAAATAATTATTTAGAAAAAAGACGTTTTTTGTAGTTAGTCCTTCATTATGCATACAAGAGCTTATCATGGTAAGTTAGACTTATTTAGCCCAACTAATCCGACCCTACTTTTTTATGAGCTTGCATAATGAGATAATTTGTCTATCAAGTGGGTTTGAACATAAATTTAGGTTTGATTTTTTCTGTCTTGACTTGGGTATTATGTGTATATGTCTAAGCCTGGCTTGATTTGTTTTTAATAAATAATTGATATAAATTATATTATTTTAATTTTATATATTTAGTACATAATATATATTTTTGATTAGGCTTACAAATGGACTTGGACTCGTATATATATTCTATTACGTTAGGTTTGATTTTATAAAGATTCAAAATATTTTATCGAATTATAGATGTTAATACATATAATCTTAATATTGTGGACTAAAATAACTCATATTTAAAGCAATTCAACTAATAATTGCAATGTGAATCCCAAAATCTATCAACTATGGATAAACCGGATTAAGTGGGGAAAGTATGGCTTTGCTAAAAAAAGAAGTGATCCATAAATTATTCGATTCTGGGAATTTAAATTTTGTTGAATTCCACGAATAGAGGAAAAAAACAATATGAGATTTTGATTATTTTTCATTTTAAAATTTGTCCAGGGTATTTTCGCCATTTCAGGCGGTTGATTTCAAACTTTTCCTCCCCGCTTGCGCCCTTTTACCTGCCACCATTTCTATAAAAAGCAACCACGCCAATTCAACTACCTTTCCTCGCAACCTTCAAATTTCTCGCAGAAATCTCTCTTCCTTCAACGTCCCTCTGACTGTGAGAATCAAACAAATAGCATTTTTCTTTTTTGCCTTTGTGTTGGATCAAACCATCTCATCTCATTCACACAGAGGTTTTTGAAGATTAAAACGGCTGTATGTAAATAGATTTTTTTTCTTATCTTTGATTTGGTTTCTGCTCCAAATTTAACATTTCACAACGCATTTCATGGCAATGAAACCCTGTTGTAGAGTCCTCATTCATCATCGAAACCCGGCTCTCTTTAGGCTTCCCATCTCTCAAATGCTTCCACCCATTCCCCAATATTCAATCAGATTTTAAATTAAACTTTAATTATAATCGCAAGTTTCATACTTGCTCGCCTCGAATCCTGGTTTTCGAAGCCGGACTGCTCGAACCCAGAAGCCATTTTGTGCTCCTAATTTGAACTGGGGCCAAGCTAGGGTTTTCTCTGGCAATTGTAATGGATATAGGCGTGTATATACGACTACTAGTATTGCATCCAATTTTAGGAGTTATTCAACTTCAGTTGGGACGCATGCCAACGAGAAGAATTTCGAGAGTGTATATGCTCAGGGTGGCATGAATGTGAAACCTTCTGTAGTTGAAAGAACCGATAAAGATGAGGACATGGGGAGAGATCACGAAACTAGGGTAGAAGATGATGGCAAGAATGTAAATAATGAGAATTCAAAAGGTTTGAATGAGGGTGAGGCGTCGAGCGCCCGAAAAGAAGAATCTGAGATTGAGGCGGCAGCATGGAAACTATTGCGGAATGCCGTTGTGACATAGTTGTGATACCCCAATTGGGACCATGGCAGCAAATGACCCAGCTGACAAGCAACCGTTGAACTACGATCAGGTCTTCATTCGCGATTTCGTTCCGTCTGCCCTCGCTTTCTTGCTTAAGGGGGAGGCCGAAATTGTGAGAAGCTTCCTCCTCCATACGATGCAATTGCAGGTGAATCACATTACTTGATGTTTGCTTTTGCAGTATGATTTAGTTTTTTCCATTTTTTCTTTAGTTTCTTTCCCTATGTTTTTTTTTTTTTTTTTCCATTTCAATGCATATTGAAATTCTAATTTAAGATACTTTTGGATGTGGATTTCCACAATTGGCATTTATAACTCTTACCCTGTTATTAAGTACAATGCTCCAGCATTGTGCCACGGGCTGCTTTTGACCTGCGCAACATCGTTATATCTATTTATGTAAGAAGTTCAGTGTGCTTTTAACTCTAATTTTCCTTCTCAAACTTATGATATTTTTTAAGGAACTGAAACTTAAGGTTGAATGGTTTTGATTTTCAAATGAGGTATTCTTGAATCCTAACCTCATTACTCGATACATAAATCTTCTCATGAGCTATAGAAGAAATGACTTTGTTTGTTCTCATTGAGCATTGAATTCAAAGTGTTTGTACTTTGGTTTGTGAAAAAATCGCCTTGATTTCTGTTGTTCATGTTGCTGTCTGGCAAGTGACTAGCTAATATTTCTTCATATGGTTACAATGAGAGTACTCCCTCTATCCCACCAAAGAAAGTACACTTCTCTTTCATGTAAGACAGTAATCTGAGGATGATCAAATAAGAGTATTGATGATATGAGCTATTGTCATAATTAGTACTTTCATAATTTCTCTTTTACCATTTAATTGAGGAAGTATATTAGTCCACTAGTAGATGTTCCTCCACACATAGGGCTAGAAAGTTTTGTCAGCTGATATTTAAACTATTGTGTAATATGATTGTATGCTTATATAGTGTTTGTGGAGCTTTCTGACTGTTTTTCATGTTTATTTGTTAGAGTTGGGAGAAAACAGTGGACTGTTTCAGCCCTGGGCAGGGTTTGATGCCAGCAAGTTTTAAAGTAAGAACCGCGGCTCTTGATGAAAATAAGTATGAAGAAGTTTTAGACCCAGATTTTGGTGAGTCAGCTATCGGCCGTGTTGCACCTGTAGACTCTGGTAAGCATGTTCTTCATTTACAGTCCGCAATAATTGACTTGTAAGTTTATGCAGTTAAAGTCAATGACATTTTTATTGCTGTCTAATTGGTTCACTTCAGCATATCCATCTTTTGCATGTATAGACACTAATAGAGAATGAAGATATAACTTAGTGAGGTGAGTTCTGAACTTTTTGTTTGCATTTTGATTTCCATGATAGGGTTGTGGTGGATTATCTTATTGAGTGCTTATGGAAAGATCACTGGTGACTGTACTTTACAAGAAAGGGTGGACATCCAGACAGGCATAAAACTTATTATAAACTTGTGTTTGTCTGATGGATTCGATATGTTTCCTTCTCTATTAGTCACTGATGGCTCCTGTATGATAGACCGACGGATGGGTATCCATGGTCACCCCCTTGAGATTCAAGTGAGTTGATGTTCAAGTTGTTTGTAGTAATCCTTCTCATGTATAGCTTGTGGTCAGATTCAGGGTTTTGTACTACTGTACCCTTCATGTCTGCAAATTAAAAAAAAAAAAAAAAAATCCGAAGAGTAATATTTTACTGCTGTATAATGTAGTTCTATGTCATTCCCTTTTGATGGAGAAATTGTTTTACTTAAGAAGTTTGTTTCCTAAGTTTGAATTATTGAGGCAAGCATATGTTCATTTTGTTGTAAAAGTTGCAAGGTTTTTCACTCTCAGAGGTCAGTCTAACATTTGGCATGTTCTAAAATCAATCAACATAAGCTAACTGGCTTGCCCCTCATTTTTTTTATTTTATTTTGATATTCTTGATAATATTGAGGGTTTGTAGTTTCTTGGAGAGCTGTTTTAATCGTGTCTTTTTTACTTCTTTGGCAAATATTGAATTGGGATAAAATTGTGAGAAATTGCACCTTGAATACTATGCCATTTCAAGTTATAGTTTTGAGGTGTTTCCCTATGTACTAGGGATTATTTGGACAAGTATTCTTGTTTCCTTTTCCGAACTCAGTTGTTTTACCTGCCCTGTTTTATCTTAAGCATTCCAAGTTTATTTTACAGGCCTTGTTCTACACAGCGTTGAGGTGCTCCCGGGAAATGCTCTTAAGAGACGACGGATCCAAGAATGTGGTGGGGGCCATAAATAATAGGCTTAGTGCATTGTCATTTCACATAAGAGAATATTATTGGGTTGATATGAAAAAGATCAATGAGATCTACAGATACAAGACTGAAGAATATTCCACAGATGCCACCAACAAGTTCAATATCTACCCTGAACAAATCCCTCATTGGCTAGTGGATTGGATTCCAGAGAAGGGTGGTTATCTGATTGGCAATTTACAGCCTGCTCACATGGATTTTAGGTTCTTTGCGCTTGGAAATCTTTGGTCCATTGTCTCGTCTTTAAGTACTCCAAAACAAAATGAGGCTATTTTGAATCTGATTGAAGCCAAATGGGATGATCTTGTGGGGCATATGCCTCTTAAGATATGTTACCCTGCTTTGGAATATGATGAGTGGCGTATAATTACAGTCTCTGACCCAAAGAATATGTGAGTGCTCTGTAGCTTTTATGTGCTTTTGCAGGGGGTGTCCATGTTTGTATGTGAATCTATTGGACTGGTTTAACTGAGTGATGGCTTGGTATAAATTCTTTACTAGTATTTAATATCATTTTGATTAACTCTTGCAGGCCTTGGTCATATCACAATGGGGGATCTTGGCCAACCCTTCTATGGCAGGTAATTTTGGATTTATTGATGCTAATTTACAGTTGTTCCGAGGAATGTTCACTGATTGCAAATCTTCTTGAAATTTGGTGTTCACATGCCTACTTAAATTGAGTGTTAATATTGCTAATCTTTTTTAACTCGTGAGATCAGGCTAATCTTGCTCTTGGCGCTTTTTTGGGATGGGCACCGTGACATCAACTTCATGTCCTACCATTTGTGTGATTTTTTTAGCTCCACTACTGATTATAATTAGAAATCAAATAGAGGTCCAGTAGTGAAGGGGCGACACTGGTTCGCTGATTTCAATTCTGTGGCTTGCCAAGTGAACAAAAAAAAAAATATTATTTGAAATAATGAGAAGAATGGAAACAAGAAACTCTCAAACAGAAATTATGTACCTGAGAATGGAAAACCGTGAAATAAAGAACATTTATGTGCTTAAAGTAATGAGTTCCGTATCCATTAGTGCGCAAGCGTGCACACACACACAACCAAAAAAATACTGGCAATTGAACCGGTTAGAAGAAGAATCTCACCTTCAAATTTGTCAAACTTGATTTTGGAAATCATACTGGAATAATTGCTAATCCTTTTTTCCTATGATAGAGTGTTTTATTGTGATACTGGTTTTTTGTATCTCTCTTATTTTCCCTCTATCTGTGGTCTCGCTATTAATGCGTAAGAGGTGTGATGGGAATCACATCTTAGGCGACGGGGATCATATCCTAGGATTCCTATATACTAAGATTTTTAAAACTTGATTTCTAGGTTATTTTTAGGATAACTGGGATTTGATATTGTTGAGATATTTTTTTATTTTTCTTTGCAGTTGCATAATTAGGAACGGTTGTTTATGGTTAGCCTATATAAAGGCTAAATTTGTATTGGACCTTTAGCATTGAATGACTTGAACTGAGTTTAGTAATAGAGTATAGTTGTATTTTTCACTCTCTTTGTTCATTGCTTTCCTAAGCTACATGAAGGTGGATACTTGGCATTTTTGCTTTGTAGAAAATAGTAGCTAGCTGCCTATCTAAGTGGTATTCACATTTGATTTCGCAGTTGCAAAGCCACTGATATTTGATGAAATAAGGATTATAAAGGAACTTAACCATTTTCAAGTTCATATCAAATTATTTTCCATGCAGGAGAAAGGGGGAGTAATAAAAGAATTCAAAAAATAATTGCATTTTCTATGCATTGTATTTATCTGTTTTAAGAGGACTAGCCAAGTTTTGAATGATCGATGAAACAAATAAGTAAATCTTATCATGGATGAATGTCAAATATTGCTTGGTTCAAAACATCACCTTTTTCGGTGGTCAGTCTTGGTGTGGCAGGTTCTTTAGCACTGTTTTAGGGTTCTTTACTAGAAGTACTCGGTTTTTTCAACAATTATGTGCATGCAGTTCACACTGGCATGCATGAAGATGGGCAGACCAGAACTCGCAAGGAAGGCAGTTGATATAGCTGAAAAGAAGCTTCCGGCAGACCGGTGGCCTGAATACTATGACACAAGGAATGGAAGATTCATAGGAAAGCAAGCCCGACTTTACCAGACTTGGACAATTGCTGGCTTCCTGACATCTAAAATGCTTTTGGAAAATCCAGAGTTTGCTTCTTTGTTATTCTGGGAGGAAGACTATGAACTTCTTGAGATTTGTGTTTGTGCTCTTAGCAACTCTGGCAGGAAGAAATGCTCTCGTGTGGCTGCAAAGTCTCAAATTCTTGTTTAAAAACCTTCTGTACATTGCAACCAATATTGAAGCATAGGGAAATAAAGATCTCCAACAGAAATTTTCTGAGGAAATTGATACATCAATGTCATTTTTACACCTTTTTGTACATATTCATTAATTGATTTGTTCTTTTTTTACACCTTTTTGTACAATATTAATTGATTTGATTTGTTCGCCAGTCAATTAAACAAGTTGACCGGTGTTATAAGTTTTTGAACAAACAGTTGTCTGGAGAACCCGGATTAGTGCTGTGGCTCCTTGATCATCTGTGTATATTACCACAACAAGCTTAACAGAAGTTCATTTATATTGTTTTGACTTCCACAATGTATATATTGACGCGGTCTCCATACTTGATTTCTGCATTTCTAGTTTTTATTATTTTGGTTACGAGGATGTATTGTTTTGGCAGGGAGATATATGTATTTGTCTTTGGGGTTTAGGATTGGATATGTATATATTCTGTGTTTATTGTGTCCAATTCCCTGTTGGTGACTGATGGTTTTTCACCCATAAGATGGATTGCATGATAGAAGATAGCATGTTGTTTTAAGTAGAAGAATCAAGATAGTCTAGTTATGTAATCTGATCTGTGAGTGAAACTATTCCGTTTACTATCCTTCTACTAATAAGATGAAGTTCATGCACATGAAAGATTAATTTGTAAACAGAAAGCAGCCCATGGCATCCTTGAAAGTTTCCACCTAAGACTACAAAGATGGATCACCCAATATCTTAGCAAACTCACTTGCACAATAAAGCAAGGGACTTTGAACAATTTCAACCCCAAACAAAAGCACTAGTAACTGTTTTTTACACAGGAAAAGAACATAGCAATATAATCAATACCAGGAACCTTAGAAGTTGAGCTAGGATTGCATGTGACTTTGTTGGAAAATGTAAGATTTAGACAGTAACGAATAACTGCAGAAATCCATTTGTTAGAAGATTTTCCAAAGCATTGCTCAGGCCATTTGTCTAAGAACTTGCATGAAAAACATCAACATGCATCCAAGTATGCAAAAATGACCCAAATGTCATATTAACCAAAGAATGTATCACTAAAAAGAAAAAAAGGAAAAGACGAAAGAACCGTGATTTTTTAAGTAAAGAATAAACAAGAGTTCCTCTCATGATACGGAATCCATTTGACATTTCAATCTCTAAGTGAAGGAAATACATTGTAGAGGGTTAATTGCCTTTAAAACCCTACCACTTGTACTCTGAATTAAAGTAAATTTTTGAACAGTATTAAATTTTTATATGAAATGACAAAAGTATCTATTCAAAGTCCAATTGAAATAGAGGTGGGAGTGCGAGTTTAAAGTACACGAGGCGTAGGTGCATTTTTTTAAGTTAGTAAGAGCTAAAATTACCTTTCAAAAAAAAAAAAAAAAAAGGAGCCAAAATTATTATAATTGATGGTTTTTTTTTTTTTTTTAATATTTTTACTTTAGTCTGAAAGAAAATGGGTGTACATGTAGGTTTTTAAAGTTTAGGATATTAAAAATTTGCACCTATATTATAGGGGGTGACACCAATTGTAGAAGCCGTCTATACTTTTGGCTCTCATGACTTAACGGAGGGCTTTAAGAGCTCTTGGTCCAGATTTTTCTATGAAGAGGATTTTTGAACTTTATGCAGAAAAATTGACCCCAACATAACTGTCAGTTGTATACTTATTCATTGTTCACCAGTGTGCTTGAACCTTTTTAGACAACCTGTAAAATAGCCCAAGAGTATAAGCTATTTGATTGACCTTCACAGGAAGAAATGCAAAGGTGCATAAAAGAGAACAGATGGAACCACTATCGACTTACCCTTGTAGGAAGCAGCTACCCTTATCCTTCCGCTCAAACTCGCAATCCTAAACAATATTATTATTCACAAACATCACTAATGGAACCATGGCATACAACCTCCTCCGCCACTCAGAATGTTACAAGAGAGATGAAATGCTTCTGGTGATAGCTGAAGAAATGCCACAATTATGTGCTGGAACTGTCTAATCCATCAGATGTTCTACCAAACACATCTTTGGTAGGATCAAAAATCATTTCCACTGCATAATACAAATAAAGCTAATTTAGAGGGAAAAAAAAGGGGATTTCAGTTCAAGTACTTGAAGTAGAAAGTCTGAAACATTGACGAGCAATATTTTCATTAAAGCCAGGAGAGATGTGATAAACTGAGAAAGCTGTATTATTTTGTTACAGAAAAACCAATTAACTCAAAACTACCTGTATCCAATATTTCCTTTTGAGCACCAGAAATGCCTCTTAAACCCACTCTAGCACAGATATTAGTGATGGACAAATCATTTACAGGATCAACAATTATCCAGATGCGCCTTACACAAGAAGCTTAACATCAGTTCAGTTCAAAGGTTATACTGTCCCAATAATTTCTGTCATACACTTTCATCATTCGTCATTCTGAGCCAAGAGGAGAAAAAATTTGCAAGTAAACTGTTTCTTCTCATTGTTCTTGATACTCAAGCAATGCTGATCTCTCAAACCAACTCCATCAAAAACTTTCCCACAGAAGGTGTAGTCAATATCTAATTGCTTTGGTATAAAAAATGCTACCAGTACTCATTGCAGGAACATAACCCCTGCTTGAAGTGGTGAAAGCGATGTCGATCCCTGACCACTATCTCACGATTAAAAGATCTAGATATGAGCTTTACTGCTGCATGACAATCAGTACATATTCGCAAGTTCTTCATGATCCTTATTGGTGTTGGTGGGCTGATAGCGATAAGTCCAAAGGCAATAGCAAGCTTCTCACTATGCCTAAAGAGAGTGGTTTCCTTCTCCTCCTCATCAATGTCAAGAGAAACCTCATTTGTGTCCGGGGCATAACCCAATGTCTTAAGTCTCTTGGCTATTTCATCAAGCATCTTCTCAATCTCATTCATACATGGGTGTGTCTTATCCCCAGCCAGAAATTCATGAACAACACCATTGGCCTCAATCATGCTGCATCCTGGGGTTTTTATGACACTTTGTTTCATCATCGTTCCTCTTATTTCCAGAACGTCATTCCAATTACCTTTTGAAGCATAGATGTTGGACAATAATACATGGAAGCCATCATGATCAGGCTGGAGCTCAATAAGCTTCCGTCCGGTCCTCTCTCCGATTTCGTTATTACCATGTTTCTTACAAGCCCCAAGCAAGGCCCCCCAAGTAGCAACATCCGGTGGCATAGGCATATTTTCAATAACTTCCTCAGCTTCTTTGAGCATACCTGCACGTCCAAGAAGATCAACCACGCATCCATAATGCTTGATGTTGGGTTCAATCTTGTGCTCTTGAATCATGCAATCAAAGAGCTGTCGGCCCAAGTCGACAAGACCCATATGCCGACAAGCCCCAAGAACGCCCATAAAGGTTATCTCATTAGGCTCTACACCACATTTCTTCATCTTTGAGAACATATCAAGAGACCTTTCGACCAACCCATTCATTGCCAATCCAAGAATGAGAGCATTCCAAGTTGAAACCCCTTTTTCCTCCATGGTAGAGAAGACTTCCAATGCATTTTCCACTGATCCGCATTTCATATACATGTCGATGAGGGTAGTACCCAGAATGACATTAATCTTTAGGCCATTCTTCCTTATATATGTGTGGATCCATTTGCCTTGATCAAGAGAAGCTAAGTGGGTGCATGCTGAAAGTACGCTCACCAAAGTGGTCTCATCAGGCTTAATTCCTTCCGCCTGCATCTGCTGGAATAATTCTAGTGTCTCAGGGAACTGGTCAAGTTGTGCATAACCTGATATCATTGCACTCCAGGATACAATATCCCTCCTGGGCATGGAATCAAATAATGCTCTAGCACTTTCCACTGATCCGCATTTCAAGTATCCAGATATCATTGAATTCCAGGATATCTGGTCCAAGTGGTAGCTCAAATTGAACAGTTGTTGCGCAGCTACTATATCCCCGCAAGTTGAGTACATGTGAATCAATGCATTTTGAAGGCTAATATAAGTCTCAAGTCCAATTCTTAGAGCTAAACCATGGATCAATTTCCCTGTCTTGATACTAGACAAGTGTGTGCATGCAGAGAGAACACTAACCACCACAACCTCATCCACCATTATTCCACCAGAAATCATTCGCATAAACAAAAGCAGAGCCTCTTCAAACATCTCATTTTGCTCATAACAAGAAATCAATGCGGTCCATGAAACCATATCTTTTTCATCCATGGCATTAAACAATTGACAAGCCTCGTTCACACAACCTGACCGACCAAGCAGCACAATCATAGAATTCGATGCAATTACGTTCCTCACAGGCATTTCATCATATATATGTTTTGCTTCTTCTACATTCCCTATCTCAACATATCCTGCCAAAATGGAATTCCAAGAAACTGAGTCCAACACAGGACTTTCATCAAACAGTTTCCTTGCGTCCTTTGAATTCCCACAAACAGCATACATATTTATCAACGTGTTCTGCACATAAACATCTGAATCAAACCCCATCTTAAGTACATGAGAATGCAACTCTTTGCCCTCGAATTCAAAGCACCTGACAGCACTGGCTTGAACAAGAATTGGGTATGTGTAGTTATCAGGAAAAACATTGTTTGCCAACATCAATCCATAAAGAATGATTGATTTTTGAGGCTGATTTCTCTGTAAATAAGCTCTCATCATGGTGTTCCAAATGAATGCATTAGTGTCCCCCAGATGATCAAATAATTTATGAGAGTAGTCAATATGAATGAAGGGCGAATCAGTGGAGAACTTGAGAAGCCTGCTTGCAGCATAGGTGTCTCTGATGAACCCAGTACGGAGCATCTGAGAGAGAATCTGGGTGAATTGCTTGAAATTTTGGCATTTTTTCAAGTGGGTCTCCAAGATTGACAAGTTTATGGTTGTCTTCAAGGTAGATTTATGATTCAGAGTTGATTTAATGGCCGAAGAAACATACAACTTCGCTAGATTCATGCATAGAAAAACACGTAGATGTAAGTAGAAAGTTCAATTTCGGATTAATGAAGCTTGTTGAGGAGCCAATCCGAAACCAAGAAGAGAACCTGTTAGATTTTGAGTTCCATATGATTCAACTCGTCACAACCTGCGCAACAAGATAAGGATCAATGGGCAGAGCAATGCCACCTTCACTTTGAAATTCGCCAACACAAGCACAAAAGTTAAATTAGAAAAAACATGGATGCCATAACGTGATGCCCACACGTGGAACCAAAATTGGTAGGGTTTATTCAACAGCGAAGTAGACTAAAAAAAGTTCGGTAGAAGAGTAAAGGAAATTAGTAAAAACTGGAGAAGGTGGGTAAAAGTTAAAGAAAAAGTTAAAAAATAAAAAAGGAGGGACACCTTTGAAAAAAGTTTGAGATTTTTGATAAATTTTTTTTTCTTTAATGCTCCAAACATGCATTATAATACCTAATTAGTTGTTCTATAACTTTGTGTTATCCAACTTAATTGTTATTATTTTTAATAGTATCCAACATAAATAAAAATTATAATTCATATAATATTTTAAAAATATTATTTTTAAATTATAGTGTTAAGAAGATGTTTGTTTTGGGATAAGAAAGAATAAATTCTACTAGGGAAACTTTTACCACTATTACATCAATTTGGATGAGCAAGTAACAATTATTATAAGGTAACAATTATCTCCATATAGAAGTAAATTTTGACTTTGAGGAGAGGTGGGTAATGGGGATAATGGAAAAATTTTATCCTTTTTTTGTTGCCCCGTAAAATATTTTTTATACTTCTATAAAACCTCAGTCAACGTTCCTATATAAATAATTATAATAAATATTATAAAATAATAAATTATTTAATCAAATTAAAATTAATTAATTATGATTATTAAAAATACAAATGAAAATAATTTTTTCTTATATTTTATTTCATTACATTATATTTAAAATTTACTTACATTTTATTTCATTATATTATATTTAAAATATATAACTAAACTACAGGAATCGAAGGGTTCATACTAAATGATTCAAGGGTGATGATAAAAGTTAAAGTGATAAAAGATTTTTAATTATGAATCTGGAAAGATAATTCATATAGTATAAGTGAAATTTTTTAAAAATTATATATTTATATATTTTTTAAAGTACCTTATATAATTTTGTTTATCAACCCTTATATAAATTTGATAATCGAATCTCATTGTTCACTTGCAGTTGCCTTTTTTTGGTGTGGTGTACACGTATGTGACCAATTTACTGTCAATTATAATTTTTATTAAAATAATTAAAAAATTTTAATAATTATCCTTCCAATTTTTATTATATTTTCATAATTATTCTTAATAATTTTATTATAAAATATTCTCATAATCTCCTAAGAAAATATTCTTACTAAAAATGTTGAGTCTGCTATTAAGTGGATCATGATATCACCTCTTATGTGCAATTTATGACGTATAAGTTAACTTCTTATGATAAAAGTTAAGAATAATATGGTAATTTATATTTTTAGATTTTTTAATATGTGAGCAAGTAATAGCTACCTATCTTTTTCAAATATTTTATTTATGCCACATGAGTTATTTTCGTATAATCAAAATTAAGAATATTTTGAAAAGTTAACAAAACTTTTTTTTTAAATTATTTGTTATTATAAAAATTTTAATTGTATTGATAAATTAAAAAATTATTTTTCATTAGAAAATTTTAAATTGTATTGATAAGTTTTTTTTTAATTGAGTAATTGTATTGATAAGTTGTTTTCGATGATAAGTGAAACTAACATACAAAACAAAACAAATGAATTAAGGATATTTATGTCATTTACATGACATTGAAAATAAACAAAATCCATATAAAAAGAAAAGTAGAAAAGTGGAGCGGAAAAAGACTATGGGGATATCATCACCATAATAAAAAAGTGCAAGAGATCAGTTGGAGAATATAAATAAGTGCATTTATTTATAAATGTGAACATATTTGGTTGACTCATTTTGAATTTTTCTAATTAACTTTTAATTTTTTTAGAATTTTATTCATTTCTCCGTTTTTTTATTTTTTAATAAGAGAAAAGATCCCAAAACTTCTGAAAGGTCGTTGCTTTACGTGGTTTCGGTTTTGTTTTGTTCTTTACGTAACTGAGTTTGGTGTAATAAAAAAATAAAATAAATTGAGATAAAATATAATTTAGAATTAATTTTGATTTTTTTTTTGAATAGTAGCAAACTATGGAAATGGTTTTCTAAATCTGTTTCCATGAATTTAAAAAAATTCACATAAAACAGCGATAATGGTACTTGTTTGAAAACTTTCGACACGAAAAATATGATTCTAAAAAAAAAAATTACGTATTCGGTTAAGTTCCTTCTAGATTTTTTATTTTTTTAGTGAAATATTAAAATTTTTTGAAATTAATAATAGCGAGAATTTAAGTGATATAGAGATTATTAAAGATTTATTTTGTTTTATAGAGATTGTTAGTGTGCCAAACACACGACATATCTATCTCTCTCTCAACATGAAATGATTAGTGATTTCACTCGAAAGAAAGGTAATAACAATTGGGGCTACAAAATCGAATTGATAAAATCGTAAAATCAAATTAAATTCATTTGACTGGATTTAGTATTTTTCTCTTTCTAATTAACAATATAATTATGATGTGGTAAATTAGGTGGCATGTGATTTATTTTTTTGTTTTTTATTTTTTGTTTTCATTTTATTTTAAAAATCTCAAAATAAAGAAACAAAAAATATTATGTTTTCATTATTTTGAAATTTTTCTTATTTTGAATTGAAAACGCTCAAAATAATTTTTTATTATTTTTCATTTTATGTGTAAACTCATATTCTATTTCTAAAACTAATTTTGAAAATACAAGTAACCAAATGCGTTTTAAACTTTTTCCTTATTTTTAAAAGCATAAAATAGAAAATGAGTTCAAAACAGAAAATAGAAAACAAAAAATAAAAAAAAACAAACCAAATGAGCCCTTATAAATCAAAAAATTCAATTTGACTTATGGTTTATTTGGTTAATTAACTTAATTAAATTAATATTATATGTATTAATACCTATAATATGTTAAAAACGATAAACAAATTATAAAATCATTTGTTTGTATGTTTTTATTAAAAAAAAAAAAAAGTAGCCACAGAAGAATGTGTATTAAAATCCTCTTGATCTATACATAGGAGTATTGTTTTATGTAATCACGAATACTCGGTACGAGATAATATGTTTGACTTAAAAAAATAATATTTTTAAGGAATGAAAGAATTATGATAATAGTAATTTCTTCTCTTTTATAAACTTTTAAAATGTAAAATTTCTTGTTAATAAATTATTTATGTAAATTAAAATAAATGGTTCAATTTAATTCAATTTTGTTATTGAAAGTTTGATTACCCTTCCAAAATTTAATTTGGTTTTACCAAACCATATCAAATCCAATCGTTTAAACTCTAAGATAATATTTGTTTGTAAGATATGAAGTGGAGGATTAGATTAGCAATTCGTAAAACTCCATACTTGATACTTGGTAAAAAAAGATGGATATTGGATACGGAGACCACTTTAGATTTTATATCCCTCAAAATAAAAATATGCAATATCATGAACTGCGTGGTATTGTAATACCTCATGGTCGCACTAGTTTTCTGTCAAAACTTAAAGATTCAAAATTATTATCTGTCATATCTCCTATCAAATTACATCTTTTATCCAATATTATATCTCACCAATCAAATTTAAAAAAAAATAATTTTACATTATATTAAATTCCATATATTATTCCTTGTTTTATCTATTTCTAATCATTCAATCCTCCCAATCCAACATACCCTAAAGTTATGTTTGTTTTGAGAGATTGGATGATGGGGTATAAATAAAATTATGAGATAACATATGAGATTGGATATAACATGAGATTAATTTTTTGGTATTTGATTGGTAGGATATAAAATAGGATAAAAGATGTGATTTGAAGTGAGATGTGACAAGAAATAATTTTGAACCTTTAAATTTTGGCGGGAAACAAATCTAAAGATGGGGTATAAATAATACCATATTTTCTATGGTATTACTTATCCCCTATTTTGGGGAATATACTATTTAATCCGGACTACTTATCCCTAGTCATTTTACAAATCCAAACAAGAGATAATGAGCTCCACTGAACTAAAAGTCCAATCCCTCTTTTTTTTATCCTGCAATCAAACATAGCCTAATAGTAACAGATTGACTGGTTGAAAGGATGGTTGAGAGAGAACCTGCATTTCATGTGAACCTTTGTGTATTTTTTTAATCTTCTACTTTTACAATGGAAAACAATATTTTATTAAAAAATTCTTTTAAAAAATATGGTAAGTTTATAACTAATGTTTGCTTTGATGGTGGTAACTACAATTCACAATTTTTCCACATTACTTAATATGACTTATATTTTTAATTGTATAGAGGGTCAGAAAAAAAAAAAGAAAAAATAATTTTGAAATAAAATAAAAACATTAGTTAATTTGATAATAAAACTATAAAAATATTAGTTATTTTGAAAGCTAAAATCAAAAAAAGAAAGAGCTAAATATATTCATGTAGAGAGATATGTATGTATATATATATATATATATATACATACATATACATATATACATACATATCTCTCTACATGAAATGATTAGTGATTTTACTCGAAAGAAAGGTAATAATAATCAGGGCTACAGAATCAAATTGATAAAATGGTAAAATCAAATTAAAGTCATTTGACCGGATTTAGCAATTTTCTCTTTCTAATTAACAATATAATTATGATGTGGTAAATTATAAATCAACGAATTCAATTTGACTTATGGTTTAATTGGTTAATTAACTTAATTAAATTAATATTACATGTTTTAATACATATAATATGTTAAAAACGATAAACAAATGATCCTAATTAGAAAATCATTTGTTTGTATGTTTTTATTAAAAAAAATAAAAGTAGCCACAAAAGAAGGTGTATTAAAATCCTCTTGATCTATGCATAGGAGCATTGTTTTATGTTATCGCGAATGCTCGGTACGAAATAATATGTTTGACTTAAAAAAATAATATTTTTAAGGAATGAAAGAATTATGATAATAGTAACTTCTTCTCTTTTTATAAACTTTTAAAATGTAAAATTTTTTGTTAATAAATTATTTATGTAAAGTAAAATAAATGTTTCAGTTTAATCCGATTTTGTTATTGAAAGTTTAATTACCCTTTCAAAATTTAATTTGGTTTTACTAAATCATATCAAATCCAACTGTATAAACTCTAATGTAATATTTGTTTGTAGGATGTGAAGTGGAGGATTAGATTAGCAATTTGTAAAACTCCATGTTTGGTAAAAAATATGGATATTAGATACGGAGTCCACTTTAGACTTTATATCCCTTAAAATGGAAATATGCAATATCATAAAGTGTGTAGTATTGTAATACCTCATGGTCGCATTAGTTTTCTGTCAAAACTTAAAGATTCAAAATTATTATCTGTCATATTTCTTATCAAATCACATTTTTTATCCAACATTATATCTCACCAATCAAATTCCAAAAAAAAGATAATAATAATTTCATGTAAAATATAATTTTATATTATATTAAATTCCATACATTATTCCTCGTATTATCTATTTTCCAATCATTCAATCCTCCCAATCCAACATACCCTAAGGCTATGTTTGTTTTAAGGGATTGGATGATGGGTTTAAAATAAAACTATGAGATAATATATGTAATTGGATATAACATGAGATTAATTTTTTATGTGAGATTATTTTTTTGGTATTTGATTGGTAGGATATAAAGTAGGGTAAAAGATGTGATTTGACATGAAATGTGACAAGAAATAATTTTGAACCTTTAAATTTTGGCAGAAAATAAATCTAGAGATGGGGTATAAATAATACCATATCTCCTATGGTATTACTTATCTCCCGTTTTGGGGGATATACTGTCCAATCCGAACTACTTATCCCTAGTCATTTTACAAATCCAAATAAGAGATAATGGGCTCCATTTGACAAATAGTCCAATCCCCCCCCTTTTTTATCCTGCAATCAAACATGACCTAATAGTATGACTGGTTGAAACGATGGTTGAGAGGAAACATGCATTTCATGTGAACCTCTATATTTTTTTTTTATTTTCTACTTTTACAATGGAAAACAACATTTTATTAAAAAATTCTTTTAAAAAAATATGGTAAGTCTATAACTAATTTTTGCTTCGATGGTGGTAACTACAATTCACAAATTTTCCACATTACTTAGTTTGATTAATATTTTTAATTGTATAGAGGGCCACAAAAAAAAAGAAAAAATAATTTTAAAATAAAATAAAAACATTAGTTAATTTGATAATAAAACTATAAAAATATTAGTTATTTTGAAAGCTAAAATCAAAAAAAGAAAGAGCTAAATATATTTTTTTACATATTTTTCATCACCTTTAAATCAACAAAAGATCTAAACACATAGGCAGGAGAGATTACTTTAAGTGGTGAAACATCATTTTTTTTAGTGAAAAAAGTTAATTACGTATCAAACTTTAATATTTAATAATTCAAAAACACCCTACCAGAATTTTTGTATTATTCTACCAAAATTTGTCCCCTAATAATTCTTATAACAATTATTGCACTAACTAATGAGACCAACACCTTTTATCGAGACCACAATATTGGCGTGATTCACATAGATAATTACGTGGTGGGCAAAATGACCAAGAATGTGTGGAGTTGTCATATTGAAAAGCACTTCTGTTCAAAAAAAAAGAATATTGAAAGCACTTATTAATTAGAAAAGAGAAAATTTTAGTCATATTTAAAGATCAAAATAGCCAAATCTATTGACGAATTGAGTGGTCACGGCCACTAATAATTTATATCTATCAATCTATTAATAAATTTAAATATATTTATCAATAAAAACAAATTTTAATCCCCTTTTTTTTTGTGAAACCACTATTATATAATATAATTTATTATTTTACTTAAAAATTATTTACTTTTTTATTCAACTAATTAGATTAAAAAGACCAAAATTTAATATTGGATATGATAATCCAAATCATTACCTTAAAATAATTGTCACTCTTTTTTTCTCTATTTCTTTTTCATTGATAATTTAATATGTTCAAAAAATATTTAATTTTATATAATTTCATAGCAAATATAACACATATAGACGAACCATCATCAAGAGTTTTGTGAAGATAAACGAATTTAGAAAATTATACTAAAATTTTATTAATTTTATTATTTTTTTATAAATTATACTTTTTCGTTGTTATTGAAGTTTTAATTTTTTGCTTTTGTTCTTATTTATTTTAAAAATTATAATTTTATCTCATTTACTATAAATCTGAATCGTTCCTGATAATAAGGTATAGACAAATAAAGTAAGAAAATTTATGTAACTGATCCAACTTAATTTGAGATTAAGACTTTGTTGATTGGAGTTAGATTGAACTACATAGGCTGCGTTTGGCGTGCAATCTTTTGCTGAAAATCTCTGAAAATCTCTATAAATCTCTATTAACTTTATATCACATCAACTTTTTTCTCTCACTGAACGCATTACGAACTCTCCCCAAACCACAATTTATCTCAATTTATCTCATTTTTTCTTACTCCAAACAAACCTTATTAATTTAGAATATTCGGATAATTCACGACACACACCCAAAAAAAAAAAAAAAAAAAGTACTCCTTAATCCCCGTCAAAATTGATGGTTCAAGACTGTTGGCGAGGTTGTTTTCGCTTGACCAGATAGGTAACCCTACTCCACTGCATCTGCACGTGTACTTGGAAAAAGGTTTAACTTATTGGTTACTCCTTCCAACCACCACCCTTAAATTTTGCCTTAAATGCACGCACCCATGTTATTAATTCATGAAATAGAAGCCTGATGGCCTGATGCTTGGCCCTTTTCTTTACTCAATTTACAATTTTGGTCCCTTCTTATTTTTATTTTTTGTCGTTGGTTTGCTTCTCTGTATAGTTATTGTTAGGGCAATAATTTCACTTTCTTCCATGAATTATACCCAAATTTTCATTTTAAGATTTTTTCTTTTTTTTTTTTTATAATTAATGGTATTATGCTTTAATTTGTTGCAATATCCCTCAAGTTGTCACAAAAATAAATGGACAAAAGTATATATCTTATACTTTTTTTTTTTATTTTGAAACGTAATAATATTTGGTTATACTTTTTTAGGATAAAATCTAATGTTCATTTTTTCTTCTATTCTTCTTATGGGAGAAAAAAAGCTATTCTCCCCCCAAAATTATAGAAATAGCTCATTCTCTTATCCTTGCTAAAATATTTATAAAATTAACTTGGCCCAGTACTTGATATTCTCGATGTTCTCTATTCCTTACTTAGGTTAATGACTTGGCGTCTTATTCTACACTTAAACTAAGGCTATGTTTGATTTGACAGACTAGATAATGTGCTATAAGTAATATTATGAGATAATATATAAGATTAATTTTTTACGTAAAATTATTTTTTTAATGTTTGATTAATGAGATATAAAATTGATTTGACATGAAATACGATAAAGAAATAATTTTGAGCCTTTAGATTCTAAAGGGAAGCAAATCTGAGAATGGAGGATATGTAATACCACCACTCCTATGGTATTACTCATCCAATTTGAAGTTTCAATACTACAAATCATATACAGGACTAAATTTAACTTGGTCAAAAATAATCTAATCCCTCAAAATAATTCAGCAAACAAACACGGCCTATGTCTCATGCGGCATCCCAGTCATGGTAGCCTGGTCGGGTGCTTGGCGGCCTTTGTGTGTCTTGTAATGCAATGTTGTCTGTAGGTTTGGGCCGTTTGGTGGCAAGACAAATATATGATAGGATGACAAGATATGGCATGGAAGAATGGGCCCAAAGCATGAGCATGTGACCATCATTCCTTCCCATTAGGAGCTTCAAGGTTAGCCCAGGGTGAGCACGTGCCCACTCTCAAGAAAAATTTATATTATTTTTTTATGTTATCTTTTTTAATTAGTTGTGCCCACGCAATAAATGAGAACAAAATTAAATCAATATCAATTGTGTCTATGCAAGAAAAGAAAAAAAAATTTAACCTAATACTAATTATACCCGCTCAATGAAAAAAAAAATTTTAATCCAATAATATCAATACAATTATACCTATTCTATCTAATACAGTTAAAAAATATCTAATCGCACTTTAACCTTTTTTTCTCTCTCTTTTTTTCTTTCTAAGAGTCAAACTCTTTCTTTAGTTATCTCATCCCATCATCTCTACTAATCATTTATGTATCTTATAATTAATCTATCCTATCAATAATTTATAATCCCATATCGGGATAGTTAGAGTGCGTGTATTATCATATATTCCTCACCTACCTTTCGATTTGAGTTGAAAAGTTGGGTTGTGAGTTTTCCTTTGTTCCAAAAAAAAAAAAAAAAAATTCAATCACTTATATTTCTTTCGATTAATGTCCACTTAAACGAAATTTCCTAGCTCCAGCCCTTGGGAGTTCTCTCGTATATATGTTTGATGCTGTTGCAATGACAAACCTCCTTGATGGACCCACAAGTGCAGGCAGGAAATCATTGAAACGCATAACTCTTCATGTGAAATTTGTAGCTGACAGATTTGGCACAGAAAAGTGGTTGGATCTTTGTGCGCACAGCTTAGTTGGAGGTGTTTGCTCGAATAAATGGATTGTTGTCTTAGGCCTAAATAAAAGACGATCCCAAACAGAGATTAAAGGAGTGGAGTTGAAGTTGTCTTCTAGGCAAGAACTTCAGCATTGGTACTCCTCTGAATACAGTCAATGACCACAACGTGTTTGACAATATATTTAATTCACACGTAAATTGAAACTACTAGCACGGTTACAAAAAGTACGCATGGCTAATTTTTAGATGTGTTAACTGTATTTGTAAATAAAAACATAATTTTTCGTTACTTTTTTTTTTAAATCGGATAACAATTTCTTAATTCCTTAGTAATTATTGTTATTATTATATAAATGCAATTAACACGCTTAAGAACTACAATTTATAAAAAAATTAAAATTTAGTGGATAATATTTATATAAGACGAAAATGATCTACAAAAACAAACGAGAAGTTGATTTTGGTACCCAAATGGAACATAAAGCAACAAGAATGAGGAATTATCTTATGGTTTAACTTAAGAATGGCTATCTTGATTGACTCATCTGTATTGTACCCAATCCCTGCCCCGAATAAGTAGGGAATTCGGAGATTTTTGGGAATCCCCAACTCATACCCTACTCAATTATCAAAAAATCCCCAAATTCTCTAACTAACTTATGTTAATGGCCTCAAACTTGAATCGAAAAACTAAAACTTGAATTGGTAGTTGTGCAATTATGCATGAATCTAAAATTTTGACTTGATACTTTAATAATTAGGTTTATGGAATTTGGAATTTATAAAATTTAGACTTGATAGTTGAATTTGTAATATAAAATTTGAAATTTTTATTTTTTTTCTTTTTCCGTTTTAGGTAGCCAAAAATCTCTGAGGGATCTTCGTTTCTCGTTTGGGGTGAGGATGGAGGGTTAAAAATAAATTCCAAGTGAGAATTGAGTAGGATAAAAGAATTGATTTGAATTCGAGAATTAAGTACGAAAATAGACGTACCAATCTCTTATTCGCCCCATACTGATCCCTAGTCTAACTTCTTTAAAAAGCAAATTTTGCTTAAAAGTAAAATCTTTGACGTGTATATAGCTGAGCAACATCCTCTATCCTAAATTTGTGGCCATAATCTATCGATGTTATACAACCAAACTAAACAAATTTTAAGTTACTCAAACTCTATTTTATTGTTTAAATTTAATAAAATTTATTAAAAATTCGATCATTATATAAAAAAATCAAATTCATATACAATTTAATACTCACTAAACTCTTTTAGTCAATTCAGTTTCAAATCGATAAAATAGTATGCTTATGAAATTTAAGACAAGAAAAGATAGTTAAATTATTTTAAATTTTCACTCGTAATTAATTTTTTTTAAATTCATTTATATTCAATTATTCAAATATGAGAAATAAACAAATCGAACTCGAATTTAATGCATTTAAACACAAGTTGAGATTTTAATATAAGTTTGAGCAATCTATCATGTAATACGATAATTGCCGTTAAGTGTTGTGGTGGATTTAGAATCTGTAATTAGTGAAATAGAAATATAATTTTTTAAGTGAAAAAGACAAAAATAAAAAAATAATTGAGGCAAAAGTGTAAAAATTAAAATGGGAATCAAAATGAAATTTCTAAAGGAATTAAACATAGACAATGGGGTTTGAGTATTGTGCCCCCACTCGCTCGCACATGTTTCAACCCTTAGTTAAACATTGATCTCTCTTTAAAATAAAAAGTTCACTGAGATGTAATTTATTTACAAAATTATTACTATTACATCACTGTCATAGTATTTTTTTTTAAGATAATTGAACAAGAAGCTCGCTTTTATTTTTTTGTGAAAAATATTTTCATTCAGAATTGTTTATCAAAAAGTTAAATTAAAATGATGTGAGGATAATATTTTATAATAAAGGAATTTTTTAATAAATTTTCTATTTAAACGTGTTAAACTCACATAGGTGCCACGTAATTATAATTTTTTAATCCATGTAAAGATAGTGTAACAATACTCTATCTCTATTTTTTATTATTTTAAAGAGTTTTCAGTTATTTATATAAGCCGCGTTTGGAGGCACACAAAAATATAAAAAATTACAACTTTTTATTCTTAAATGTTTAGAAAACGATTAATTGTTGTCACTTTTTTATTCTGTTATAATAACTTATCAACTCAAAAATTACCCAAAGTTATTAAATATTACCAAAAATTATTAAAATTATCAAAAATTACTAATAGTTATTAAAACTTTTACTAAATATCTAAAAGTTATAAAAAAATGTTAAAAATTACTAAAAAATTATTATTTATTTCACTAAATACACAAAAAATTACAATTAAGACCTTTTGATAAAAAATATAAAAAATTTTTAAAATTTGCGCTGACAAATACCTCCAATAGTATGTGTAAATTTTAGTTAAATTCTCAAATTACAAACTAATTCACTTTTAATGAACTACTTAAAGATGCATATAATATTATGATAATTAAAATACATTAAATTATAACGGATAATCTTGATGTAATTTTTTGGTAAATATTATGATTATGCATAAAATTATTTTACAAAATTTATATATAATCGAGCCATCAGGTCCAGCGCCAAAAGCCGACCCGATGGCATTTCCAGATATTCCTCGAAACTCAAGGGCAATTACACATGTTGTCAACTATATTACAACCCCCCACCTCCTTCCGTCCCATCCAGTCCTGTCTGGCTTACAAGTATCCTAATCAGAAGAAAAAGCCGAAGAAAACAAATCAAAACCCTAGAAAAAGAAAAGAAAAGGAGGAGGCATGTCTGTGGTGACAGAAGAGATCAAAGGCAAGGCAGAGGTGTACTACGGGAACCAAATCTGCCAAGTGAAATCAAAGTTTCTGCTGAAAGAAATGGGTCTGCCCAATGGGCTGCTCCCCCTGGAGGATATGGAGGAGTGTGGGTACGTGAAGGAAATGGGGTTCGTTTGGCTGAAGCAGAAGAAGAACACCCAGCACAGGTTTCACAAGATTGGCAAGCTGGTGTCCTACGCCACTGAGGTCACCGCCTGTGTGGAGCCCAACAGGATCAAGAAGCTCACCGGGGTCAAGACCAAGGAGCTCCTCCTCTGGATCACCCTCAGTGACATCTACGTCGATGACCCGCCCACCGGAAAGATCACTTTCCAGGTCCCCGCCGGCCTCTCCAGGTCCTTCCCTGTTTCTGCTTTCCAGGTGGAGGAGCCGCCGGAGATGGAGGAGGCGAAGGGAGGAGCTGCTCATCATCAGGGTTCTTCTACTGCTACTAGTGCCAGTGTTGCTGCTGCCCAGGAAGTGAAGGAAGTTTAATTATATTTTAGGCATGTTAATTTGTCCTTCTCGTTGGTTAATTAACACCCGCTCCGAACAGGGCTCTCTCTCTCTCTCTCTCTCTCTCTCTCTCTCTCTCTCTATATATATATATATATATATTTGATTTGTTTGGAGGGTTTGAGCCAATGATGCTGCTTTACATTTGTCTTATGTTAGTTCTTTAAAGATCAATTGATGAATATTTATTAGATATTAAACAATTTAAACGTATCATTGCTCGCTATATGAATGATATGGTTGCTCTTAAATTAGTTTATCTATCAATCTCCCTTGTTCATTGCCAAATCGACTCTCAATTTAACTTTAATTTGTGCATTTACCATACCATCGAGTAAAATCTATTTGTGTATTTTATCGTCTTAAAATTCGCATAAAATGATGCAACGTGAACGTGAATTTGTAATTCGTGTAATAAGATGGGAATAATTTTTAGTATTTTTATAATAATTTTTATTGTTTTTCAAAATTTTTTTAATTATCCCAAATAGAGCATTGACTATAAACAGTTAGAATTTGGTCTGCACCGCAGTGTAATGATATAAATGCTTTTCAATTTTTTTATTTATTTTGCTCTTACTTTTTTATATTTTTTAAAATATAAAAGAATTAATTAAAAATAAAATATAAAAATATTTATCTCAAATTATAAATAAAAATATTTCAGTAAATAGTGAGTAATTAATGAGTATTTTAAAGACAAATAAAAGTAATGAGAATGGATAAATAAGAAAAATAATAAGGAAACATATTAAATTTCAAAAAATTACTTTTGTATTTTTTTTAAATTATGAGCTGTCATTGGTAGCTAAATGATATTAATGGAAAAAATTAGTTTTATTAATTTTTTAATTTGCCTAATACCTTTGTATTTCTTGGTATAGTAATATTTAAGGACTAGTGTTCTTTATATAATAATATAGATATAATGTCATTGGGATTAATCTGAGTGGCTCTTGCGTATATTATTTACAGAAATCACATGAGTTTGATTCTTGACTTAAGCGAGATGTGCGTGCGGGATAGCATACCTCTCTTCAGCCATCAGCTACACATTTATTGAGAGATGCAATAAATCGGTGTGAATTTTGAGTTATTAAAAAAATAATATAAATATAACATTTTTTTAATTCGGAATATCCTAACCGGCTTAATATAGATATAATATTGTTGCTGTAGCTGGTTTACCCATTTTATTATAAATAAATAACTCAGTGAATGTAAATTGCTTCTAATGTTTTCGTAGATTTCCGTAGATGTTTAGTTCTCACATTTTTGGGTAAAAACTCTTTAGGCATGTGATAATCTCTCAAGATTTTAGAATAGCAACTTGTAAACGAACTAAGATAATGAGCTCTAGCCCCGAAAGGGGTAGTCGGATTGGTCAAGGGTCGGGCCGTAGGATTCAATTAACGTGAGGTCTCGAGTTTGACTCTTTCGAGGGACGGTCTTTCCTCTTAATGTGGAGGCGATCTTCAACGGCCTTCTCGGTTGAGCCGGTCAGTCAGGACTTGTTTAGGCTGGTTTACTTCCTCGTGATTCTTTATCGGTTAGGGCCACGGGACGGGATTTACCCAGTGCACACCCATGGATAGTGGTTGCGAGTTTCTCCCTGACACCAGAAGATAATATAAGCAATGAAAATTTTATCAAACTTCAAAATATGGTCAAGTTTAGTTTATTAATATTTTCAACAGATCTTAAATAAATTTTAATTAATCTGAGCAAAAGTGAGTTGACTTAATGCGTATTTAAGTCTATTGAGGCAGTTCGCGTCGAGCTCAAATTTAACATGTGAGTTCAAATTGGATGAGGGGCATATAAAGTTACTTTTGAACTTTAAGCAGAGCCGAAAAAAAAAAATTTTAAGCCTATAAAATTGGGCTTGAAATTACTTTTGAACTTTTAAGCTTATAAATTTGGACTTACACTTTTATTATTTTTATAAATTAAGATAATTTCTAAATATATTTGAAATTAAGATGAACATTGAAGTTAAAAAAAAATGATAAAATTAAAATAATTAAATTTATCTATATACATATATGTAGTTTTTAATTCTAAATGAATGTTACGAGATATTATTTCTACTAATTAAGATAAATCTGGGGCATTTTTATTAGATGTGTTACGAGATATTATTTTTATAAATTCAAATAAATTATAAAAATATTTGAGAAGAAGATGAGGATAGAAATTAAGTAAAGGAAAAAATTAAAATAATTAAAGTGTCATTTGATATATTTATTTTCATTTTGTAATTTTAAAAATAAGGAAACAGTTTAAAGTGTATTTGGTCGTTTTAAAAAACAGAAAATAAGTTTACACATGAAATGTAAAATAGTAAAATAGTAAGAAATCGTTTTGACCATTATCAACGCAATAAGAAAAATCTTGAAATATAAAAATCAGAAAATGTTAAACCAAATGTGTTTTCTATTTTTCTTATTTTGAGATTTTCAAAACATAAAATACATAAAACAGAAAATAAAAAATAAAAACAGAAAACGAAAAATAAAAATACAAACCAAATAGTTCCTAAATATATCTATATGCATATGCTTATATATATATATATATATATATATATATATATATTTTTTTTTTTCTTTTTGGGACCTCCTTATCCGACATGTTAAGAAGTATTATTTATAATAAATTAAAATAAGTTCTAAAATTATTTGGGATTAAGATGAATATTAAAGTTAAAGAAAAGATAAATTTAAAATAATTAAATATATATCTAGATTTTTTTTTTAATTTGAGACCCTCTTATTTGACAGGCCCTTAAATGATTGTTTAAGCTGTCTAATATTTCAACCGGTTTTGACTTTAGTTTCTAAAGTTAAATCTCATTTGTTGATTAATGTGAAATTAATAATTGTGTTTAAATTGAATGATCACGGATAAGATTTAATTAATGGTTAAATTTTAATTTTAATAGTCTAAATTTCAAAAGTGACCTCAGCCTCCCTTGTCCATTCAAATTGAGCCAAAAAAGAAATAAACTTTAAATTATATTCAAAAGAAAGTCAATCATAAATGGCATTTTTAACTAGCCAAACACAAACAAAATCCCAACAGCCCTAAATGCTCTGTACCAATTACCATTTCCAAGAGAGCCAAGAGTTGGTGGGGGATAGCTTTCGGTATTTAAGTCAGTCTGAGGGCAAATTTATGATTGTCGCGGCAATCGCTGTTTCTTGCTGATAATAATGACACCTATTCAACGTCTTCAAGGGTAAATTTCACACTACGGGGCCGTTTGGCTCCAACTTTTATTTTTTTTTAAATTAATTTTTATTAATCTTTTTAAATTTTCTTCATTAAACATAAAATTTTTACTAATTGTTTTAACTTTTACCAATTTCTTTTTAACTATTTTTAATTTTTACAAATTTTTATAAAACGTCCAATGAACTACTAAAATAGCATGTGCCACTCAGGTGCAAAGTTTATTTATTTATTTATTTTTAAGTTTTTAGTGCTGAAAAACAGCCCTTACATTTTAGGCTTATTCGAAATTTTACTTTAGGATTTAAATTTCTTTTTTTTTTTTTTTTTTTACAACAATCAAGGATTTACGTTGTTAATTAGTTGTAAGGTGAGGTTTTATTGACTATTTTACCCCTAAAAATTAGACATTTAACGGTAAAGTGCATGGCAAAAAAAATTATCAAAGATCTACATTATAACTAGTTAAAAACTTGTACTCTTAATTATTTAAAATAAAAAAAATCAAATCCTAAAGTAAAAATTTTGAATAAAACTCGTGTGTGCACTTTTGTAATGAAAACCTAAGGCCTCATTTAATTTGTTTTTTATTTTTTATTTTCTATTTTCAATTTTAAACTCACTTTCCATTATATACCTCTGAAAATAAAAAAAAAAAAGTCAAAATGTATTTGGTTACTTGTGTTTTTAAATTTTATTTTAAAAAATAGAAAATAAGTTTTTACATAAAATAAAAATGACAAAAAGTTATTTTGAATGTTTTTAACCCAAAATAAGAAAAATCTCAAAATAATAAAAACAGAGCATTTTCTAATTTTTTATTTTAAAAATTTTAAAACATAAAAAAAAAAAAAGAAAACAAAAAAGTAAACCAAATGTCATCTAATTTGCTGATCTAAGTTTTAGAAATTTGAAAGTTGGCTCGTTTGGTAACGTTTATATTTACTGTTTTTCTCTTTATATTTACAGATTTTTAAAAATAGATAACAAAAATGTATTTATTAAACTTGTTTTTATTTTTTATTTCTAAAAAAAATAAAGATAAAAATTTAAACAAAAAAAAAATAAAAAAATATTTTCATTCCCTTTTTTTTTCTATTATAAACATTTTGTTGAATTTAACACTTTCTTCATTTTTGTTAAATGAATTTTTTATTCAAATATTTTATTAAACTAAAATTATTTTTAATAAATAATATAAAAAATTAATTACATTAAATAATAATATAATTGAGTATATTTTACTAAATTATTTTTAATAAATAATTTAATCAAATTAATTAGTTAGTTAATTTAATTAATAATTAATTTAATTTAATTTAACTAAACTAACTAAGTTTATTTAATTCCATCAATATAAAACATCGATATAAAATATATTTTATTATACTCAAATCAAAGCCTTTATTTTGGCCCTGTATAACTAATCGCAAGATGCCCCAACCACATATTCACGTTGACAGCCAACTTAAATGCTTCAACTAGATTATTAACTCTTAGGCTCCGTTTCTATTAGTTAGTCGCTCTTTGCTTTTTTTTTAAAATGATTAAATTTACCCTCTTATCTTTTAAATTTTTTTAAAATTTTTAAGAGTAAAAATATTAAATTAAAAAAAAAACTAAAAAGTTAGCTTTTTTGATTTTTTTTTCCCAAACACAAAAAAAAAAGTTAACTTTTAGTAACCAATTATAAAAAAAATTAATTTTTTTACTTTCCAAACCAACCTTATACTATCTACATACTTTTCAAAAAAGCCAAAGTATCGTTCACATGCCTATTATAGAAATGTAGATTCTTAAATATTTTAACTTGCAATGGTCTCCTCCTCTAATTCTGCAATTAATCGGGATGCAAATATCATCCATTCGCAACCTTCTAGGAAGGATGTGGCTAATCACAGACATGGCATCGGAATCAATTGCAAGCAAATCCAAACCAACTTGTAATTCTATGCTAAGAATCCTAAAGTAGTAGCAGTAGTTTACGGGATCATTGTATCCTAATAGTTGAAGGCCATTGATGTCTATAACCGAAAATCTGTCAAGGTCCCCAATTTTCTATGTAATCAATTAGACCTTACTTGATGTGTAAATAAACACAACCTCATGGTGTATTTCAATTGTAAAGAACATGTCACCCTTTACAATGATAGTAAATATATACCTTAATTCAGTCATTAAAAATTAATGGTGTCCAATTTTTTTTAATTCTAGTATAAATTAAATACATATAACCAACAAACTAAATAAAGAAAAGTGTTTCAACCCATGTATTAAATATATATATATATTCAGACAAGTGTACAAAAAAAAAAAAAAAAATTCACATCCTTAGAGGATCTTATTGTAAATTAACATTTCCTATTGGAGATTGAGAAGTTCAGTAAACTTTACCTTTCGAAATAGCACCATATAAACTAATTTTGTTCCTCTCCTTTGATTCTTGGTTCCAACAACCTATAGTTCTTCTCGGTGCAATGTTTTTCCCATGAGATTGTTGCGCATGTGGCACATGGGACTTTTAACTTTTACTTTGCAAAAGATAGTGGTCGGAAGGGTAATATTAATAGTTGAACAAAATTATAGCAAAATTAACTACTACAATTAGAGTTATAGGACCAAAGTGTAAACTATAAAAATAATTATTAAAATTTATCCTTCAATAAAATTAAAACTATAACATAACAAAAATAAAGGTTTGAGTGTGAAAAAGTGACTATTTTTTACATATTAGATTTAATATTAATGTAAATAGAAGGAATGAAGATGATATTATTCATATGATTCGAATTGTAAGGTTAAAATAGAGAAGTGTCTTGAATATTTTTGTAACCATGCTTATTAAATTAAAATGATAATTTTATAGGACATATATAAAATCAATTATAGTTTCTAGTGCAATTGTGGAGTTATTAAGAAACAACGCTCTCATACATTGAGTGTGGTGAAAATAATGTAAACATACACGTGTGATAATAGAAGAAAAGATAAGATAAAAAATAAATATATCCAAATGAAAGTTGAGCTAACATCAATACAAAAGAAGTTAAAAAATAAAATCATTTAAAATTGTATGATTATTTCCCATGTCAACTTTTAATTGCACCGATGTAAAAGAATGAGTTAATCTAAATAAAAAAGATACAAAGGACAAAAGGTAAATTTAAAATTATATGAACTAAAATAACAAAAAAATAACAAAGTTCATATAATTTCACAAAAATTACAACCCAACAAAAATAAAAAATAAAGAAATAAATTTGACTTATATAGCTAACCTCAACTAATTTGGACGGAGACTACGTTGCATTCTCACAATCAAAGTAATATTAAATCGCTTCCTTCCTATTTTCCTTTTTCATTACTGATTCCTTTTTAATCAACTCAGAATCCAAACAGTGTTAATGCCTAAACTAAATTGGAATGCACACAAAGAGAGATTTACAAAAGGCGCGGTTTAAGATAGAAATAATCAATCTATCCACACTTTTTTTCTTCTGGCGAAATTACCATTTACACTTTAGAATTTTTTAGCAAATCTTACATCAAAACCTGAATTTTTAATTGTAATAATTAAAAATCTAAGTTTTTTAATTTGTCACCATACTAACCCTCTACAAATTCCTTTAGCAAATCTGTAACTGCTAACAAAGGATTAACATTGCAACAACTCAAAAACCTAAATAATTGCTACAATTAAAAAAACATATGCCCTAAAGTAGAATTCGGTCAAAACCTCAATGGTACAAACTCTAATTTACACCTTTCCCATGTCTTGGTACATTCAAATTTGGCAAACAACCATCATCTTGAAAAGTCTTCATACACTCATCATGCAAGCCAAATTACAAGTAAGCTGATGATTAAGATTTATCTCTCATCCACAAGCATAATAGAACTCCAATTAACTCCAATTTGGGAGGAATTAAATTCGGAATTCGTATGCCCAACCAATAGAAATTAATCGCATCAAGTAAGTTGGCCTGTGCGTCTATTTCAAATTGGTGGGTAAATCTGTCTATAAATAAGCAATCTCCCCACCTCCGATTAATTTGAATTAGGAATGCATGATTAGTTGTAGGAATGGGAACTCCATCCAATGGTAACAACAGGAACCATAACTGTTGGGTGGAAAAACAAAAGTCTTTATTATAAAGAAAACACCATACCTAAAATACTCTGACTCAAGTTTACAAGAATGTTACACAGCTACCACAAATTAACCACAGCACCGTACGCTGAATATAAACATTGGGACAGAAGAATGTACAGCACCTATATATTCTAATAATCAGGTACCCATGGCATGGAAACTTCTCTCTTGCACCGCGCCTGGTCATTACAACCTTAAAGCCTGAAAAGAATTCATCATAGATAAACATCAACAGTAATTTCAGACGAAGATACAAGTTTACGCATGAAAGCTATCATGTTGAGATCATAACACTAGATGAAGGGGCTAAAAGCAAGCTAGCAAAGAGAGGGGCTCTCAAGGCATCCACCTAGGCCATGCAGCGAATCATGGGGTGGTCACTTGGAACTGAACCCGCTATGGTCGCCAAGAGGACGGAGGCCAAACCCACGACTGCCGGACCAAAAATCAAGCAGAACATGATCGGACCAACCAGGGAAGTTGGAGGCTAGAAAAGAAGGAAGAAGCGGTGCAAGGTGTGAACATTCCGACTTAAGCTAAGAACTCTCCGATCACTTCACTAGAATATCCTACTAACCTAACCATTGGAGGGCATCCGACTGGCCCCTGCTCAACTGATAATACTTTGTAATTTCAAGGAGGATAGATTGACAGCCAATGGCTCATTAACGAGTTGATCGGGAGTTGAGAAATGAGAAGGGTCATATCCATTCTCAGTCAGCCACGATCAATTCCTTGGTCGGCAATATTTCTCCCTTCCAATTGGCAACATCTATGCAAAACAACAGAGCATCCCCCTAAATATATTTCACGAAAAACATCAAGAGCGTCAATAGAAGACGTGAAGAGGAAAGGCTGGTCAAGAGACGACCCCATATTTGATCTCCAAGAAGTCGATATAATGAATTCTGGCAAGCGCATCTACACCAATACACAAAGGGCAACCCTCCTGCATTAGATATGAAGTTCATCACTATTTGTGGGACAAAGGAGATACTGAAACAATCCATTATGTGCCCTAGGGGAATGGAGAACTTCTTAACGGGTTCCGTGACGTGAAAAATCTGAAGCAGTACAGAGAGAAGATCAGGAGAAAGAAGCAGATTTAAGTGCGTTGAGGGAGCAATTCAATTGTGCAAGGGTGAAAAGCAATTGGGGGATGAGCAATGTGCGCAAGTGAGTCAGTGTGCCCACAAAGCCGGAGATCAACCTCAGCCAGAAGCAAAAAAAAGATATTCGAAAATGTTAAAGAGCACACTAAAACTCCATCTCAGATTTGAGATCCAGTCAGAAAAGAACAAAACACAAAGGTGTAAGTACCAACTCCTGACAAGACAATACTCAGTCCCCAAGACAGAGCCGTGGAAGGCCGAGGAACAAGAAGGCTCAACCAATCCATGACAACCTAAAGGAACGGGTGGTCAGCAATATTTTTCCCTTCCACAATAAGACATAATGAGTCAGAAAATATGCAACACAGATATACCACTGGCATTGATGAAAGTTAAAGACAATGCTTATCCAAATAAGAACTTACCAATTGACTATGATTTTGACAAGAAACTTAAAGATAATCATGTTTCTGTTTGTGTTTTTCTTATAGTGTAATAGAAAGCTAAAACAATGGGTGGTCAGCAATATTTCTCCCTTCTACTTGAAGAAAGTAACAAGTCAAAAAATGCAAAACACACACGCCACTGGCATTAATGAAAATTAAACATAATGCCAATCCACGACAACCTGAAGGAATGGGTGGCCAGCAATATATTTCTCTTCCACTAGAGGAAAGTAATGAGTTAGAAAATATGCAACACAGACATACCGCTTGCACTGATGAAACTTAAGGATAAGAATTCAACCAATGGACTATGATTTTTGACATGAAATGTAAGATAATCGTGTTTCCATCTGTGTTTTTCTTCTAGGTGCAATCAAAAGTGAAAGGAAAATCGAGGAAAAACAAAACGAAACAAAAACATGTAAAAACTTATGTCCCACATTGAATGTGCTCCAAACCCTACCCTCCAATCCCCGGTTTATTTTTGTGCACTCTAGTTAACTTGTGTTGGTGCATCTTATTTGATTCCATCTGTTTGTTTCTACTCCACGTGAGAGTCAAGATTTCATGTGGGGAGAGTGTTGAAATAGCTTGATATTCTAACAACTCAAACTCTTGGGACAATTGGAGACTTAGCAGGCCCTACATGCAAGTTTGGAGTAACAATGTTGGCATGTATTCTTTTATGTGATCAAATGAAGACCATATATTTGAGTTCCCCAAAATGACCCCCGAGCGAATAAAATCCACATCAAGAAATGTTGTCAGGAAGCATTGAGAACTAGAAGTCATACCCGGGAAGCCATAAACCATCTGCCAGCAATCCAGTCTTGATGTAGCCTTAAGTCAGAGTGTTTGAATTCCATTTTTTCATCAGTGCCTCTGAAGTAAACACTATATTGTTGGCCTTTAAGTACTTTGCAAATCACACCTACCCACCACCCATCATTGTACAATGCATCAACTTCTTGATTCAGATTGAAATTGTCAACCATTGAAATGTCAGGTGGACATGGCCTTATATGCACAGTATCAGCCTCTTCCCTCAGAAATTCTGTATCATCGTCATTTCTCAGGCTCTTGTACTCAATCAGGAATTTGTCCTCTTTTAATTGTTCAACAATAGTTGCAGCGAACCAAGCACCTTGGAAGCCATCTTCATCGCTGCTAACTTCAACTGGCATCCCTTCGCTGTAGTTATAATCCACCTTATCTTTGCTAGGCTTCATTTCATCTCCAATTGACAATTTCTGCAGTCCAAGTTTATACAATGATAGCATGCCTTTCAAAAGGAAAAGAAAAATGCAACAAAGAAATTACAAAGAACTATATTTAATTCAAAGGATTTACCCAGAGCTTTGATTATAGTACTTTTTAAACAAGTTCACCAAACTGAATAATGGAAATCAATTCTACCATAAAGGACATAGAAAGTTCACCAGACTAACATGTCTTTCCATATTAAGACTCAAGTTTCCGTTGTCCACAGTTTAGAAGCTCGCAGGAAATTTTCTTTTGCTGAATACATACAGTACAGGGTAGCAATTAAGTATAATATTTCTCTTCAGAATTTAACTCCATATTTCTAGAAATAGATGCTCCGGAGTTGGAGATTAGATCTCCTCTTACTGGATCAACAGTAAAGTCTTCTGAAGCTATTGAAGTTTATTTGAGTCTCATCTTCCGCTTGAGAAGGACTTCATCCAACCAACTGATATAGCAGAGGCACTTGTAAAATTCTATTTGCATGTCTCTGGGCTAAAAAAAATGAAAACCCCGCCAATTCCATACACTTACCATGGCATCATTCTCTAGTATCAGTCTGTGTTACTCGGACTCTACGTTTGGGGCAGAAGTACCCGACACGACACAACCAACACAGGATCTGTGTTTGACGCGGAGTCTGTATCTCAGACACGGCAGTGCTAGAAGCCTAGGGTTAGTCTTTTATTCCGCAATTGTTGAGAAGAGCAAAACTTGGAACATGAAGACTTCAATTTTAAATGGGGAAGACAAGCTACTGATGTTTTAAATTAAAACCCATTGATTACATAAACATTAAGTTAGCTTCAACCTTCTTCTCTGTGTGGGGGGTGAAGATGGCTCTGGGAATTATACTAACAGACGATAATGGCGGAGTCACCAGAGTCCGGCGAAGGGATGGGAATCAAGGCAATCTGGAACAAGAGAGAGAGAGAGAGTACGTTCATCTATATCCCCTCCTTGGGTTCTTCAGAGTTGTATTTATAGAGGCGAGGATGGAATCCCCTCGGGCGGGAAATCAGGCTTTAAATCCGTTAAGAGGATATGCTTAGCCCTAATTTGGCGCGCCTAGATAGGGATTCCCCCGATTCTCTCTTTAGATTGGTTAGAGTAAATCCTAACGGTCCCTTGATTCCAGCCTCCACTCCACTGAATCCCGATGATCCCGCCAGGAAAGGGTTTGGATGCATTCCGGATCTTGTCCCGAATCCTGGAATAGATTTGATTCCTGAATGATGTTGCCGCGGGTGATCTTGTGCCGCGAATGGGGCAAGCCACGCGGCCAAGGGTCCTGCGGCTTATCGATTAGTTAGTCGTGAGTGTCCAAGTATTTCTGAGTGATGCTACCACGGGTGGACCTGTGCTGCGAACGAGGCATGCCACACGGCTAAAGGTCCCGCGGTTCATCGATTGATCATAGGAGTGTACAAGTGTCTTTGGGCGTTGCAGCCGCGGCTTATATACCTACAAATAGCCCCCCTATGCGCATGCTACGGTCGTGGCAAGGAAGCACGCACACAAGAAAAGGTAATGATTCAATTTCTGACATATGCATTAAATGCGCCGCCGCGATGTCCCTTCGAATTCCGCCGTTTTGGATTCCCATGTCGAATCTCGCATAATATAAATAATTCAGTTTGTTTGAATCCTCTTCAATTCCTTCAAAAAAAACTATGGTGCCTTCGCCGTGATTTCCCAAAGCTGCTGTGAAGAACTCCTGCGAAAACCCCTTGAAGACGTTTGAAGTTGCCGCGGGAAGAAAAGAGAAAGACTTTCCGTTCAGCTTGCTAGACGCCAATATGGACACAAGTTTAGCTTCTCATTCGTCTAGCCATTCTACTACTGAGAGTAACGATCTGGTTCAGGATAACTCCGCTCCCCGTGGGGAATCTACCCCTCAATCACATGCGGGTCTAGCACGTTCCTCGGCTCAACTCACACGAAAAGTTCCTGTCGAATACGAAGTATGTCGAGGAGATCAATCTTTGATCAAGTATAAATGTGGGTCTGATCGTTTGGTCCCTATAGTGCCAATTGAGGAGGAGTGGTTTCGTGCCCCTTATTTGCAAGGGGACTCTTTCTGGGATTTTAAGGCTATATTTTCCGCGGAAGGGGGTAAGCGAGTTCCTGATTATTTATTGGAGTCTGAAGCTTCCGAGGAGAGGTTTATTCCCTCTTCTTCCGTTTCCCGATTTGGACTAGAAAAAGGGGACTTTCCTTATTCTTTCATTCACTTCTTGAATTATACGAGTCCCACGGAGGGGATGGAGCATTGGTCGGACTGGATCCTTGGGAAAGGATCTTTCAAGAAGATTCTAAAAGAGGCGAGAATTCTAGAGGCTATCCACAATACTTCAAAAATGCGTATCTCGAGGAATACTGTTGCGATGGAAACTTTGTTGTCCAGGTGGAGTACTTCTACTCATACCTTTGTTACATGTTTTGGGGAAATTACCCCCACTCTAGAAGATGTTGTGGCCTTAATGCAATTGCCTATTTGGGGGGATGAAAATGCGGTCCTTGCCGTGGAAGATCCAGAGGTCAGGAAGATTGTTGACGCACTTCATGCTGCTCATTCCTGTCAGAATAACCTTGGGTCCTGGTTTGACAAAAATGGGAGACGCAAGGTGGATCGCGGAGCCCCCCATTCGAAGAGTACTTTCAAAGGCTGGATGAGATATTGGTGGAAGGATTACGCTAATCCTCGCGACGGTACGGGAGACTGTGTTGACGGTCCCAGTTTGAAAAGTTCGTACCATCTTGCTGCATACATCACGGCATGGCTCTCACGGCATATTTTGGAGGGTACTCTCGCGGATGGTGTAAGGAGTTGCTTATTCCGAATTGCGGCTGTGCTTAGTTTGGGGAGGACTGTGTCGTTGGCCCCTATTTTTCTTGGTACCTTGTACCATAGACTCGATTTGGTGAAGGTGGGCCAGGAAAGCTCAGTTGGGAGATACGATGTTCCGATGTACGTATCAACTCTGTTCCTTCAAATGTGGCTTTATGAGAGATACCATAAAGTTGGTCCTAAGCCGAACCATTTCCCCGCAGTGCTAAGCGAAGATGACCCTGAGCCATGGCCCTCTCGAGAACCGCATTCAAATCGCCGGTCACGCGCCGAGTCTTCCAAAAAATTGACCCCCTTAATTGATCGTGAAGAAGAATTTCAGTGGCGTCCTTACAGCTCTCCCGTTGTGGGAATTTTTCCTTTGACTTGGCAATTTCCAGAATCTGTGCACATAGACACATCCAAGGAAGACGAGTTAGATGGGTACAAATACCTTTGGATGGCCTACTTATTGCCGCAGAGTTTGCCTGTCTTAGTCGAGAATGGTTGGATTTCCGTTGAGTATAATCCTCATCGAGTGGCGCGGCAATTTGGTTTTGACCAATGTTTGGTTTCTGCTGGTGTTATGAAAACGCCTTCTAAGAGCATCAAGGTTTTCTCACATATTCCAGAAAAGTCAATTCTGAGAACGATGATGTCCCAGCGCATTTTTCCTTCATCTAGCCAACAAGGATCCTGGACCCTTATGGCAAGGAGTTGGTGGCATCAGCAATTGAAGCTATTTCAGGAGTATGTAGAGGGGGTTCCGAAGGTGATAAGGGTTCCTGCCATTCTCCGAGATGACCCATTGCTGTCCCCGCGGAAAGGTGCTCATTCCCGCGGCAGCGTGCTTTCTCGCTTTAGCAAGCCTCTTGGAATAATCCCGGGTGTTTCCACCAATGGCCCTCCTACCGGTGCTATTCTGGTTGAGGCTCCCTCGAAGAAGGTTACATTATCTGGAACGTCTAAGAGGAAAGCTGAACCCCTGGAGACTGGGACCACTTCCTGAGAAAGAAAACACTTCAAGAAGGTTAGCAATTTTTCTTAAAAATTCTCAAACGACTTGTGTTTCCTTGAATTTAGCTCTTATATATATACATATATATATACAGGGGACCCCTTCCTCAGAGAAGAAGAGGAAATTAACCCTTCGTAGGTTACCTCGCCCCTCTACTTCTGAAGGAGATTCTGCCGCAGAGGAGGAGGATAGGATGGAAGGTCAGGAGGGAGTGGGGGATCCTCTTATCCAACAAGTTAGTGAAGAAGCGGATGCCACCTCTGACTATGCGGATACCTCTGAACCCCTTGTTGAAGTCTCATCTCCAGGTGTAGCAGGGAATGTAGGGCGAGAAGGACCCCTTGCTTTGTCTAGTCCTTTGCCTCTTGTGACTTTTGGGCCTTCAAATCCTACTAGATCGTGTATAAGGGTTGTGAGTACCTTTTCCGATTCTGGGCCTTCTATACTATTCCCGGCCCCCCAAGGGATTGAAGCCTTTCCATCCTCTAGTGGCCCCGCGTTTGGCGTATCTAATGCCGCGGAAACCCAGAGTGTGGCTCTTCAGGGACCAATGGAGGAGCAAGCATCCGCTAAACTTGAAGTAAATATATTGGATGTTTTTTCTGCATCTGAGGGTGTGACTTCTTCACCTGTCATGATTGTGATTCCGGACTCTCCCCCTGCTACTACCAAGGGATTAAATTCTTCTACCCCAGCTGTTTTTAGCTCATCAATCACTGTGCGAGACAAACGGCTGGAAGATGATACGTGCCCACGTCAAAGCTTGGGTTGGCTTCTGCTGGTGAGATTGCCAAGGCCCCTCTCTTTATTATACTCCCCCCCCCCTTTTTTTTTTTGAGTTAGTCATCTCCTATTATTTCAGCAACAACCGTTCCACCTATTGTGGTGTCGATACCTCTATCGCCCGCGGCAACCGTTGGTTCTTTGTCTCCGTCATCCGCGGTGCTCCCAGTCGTGCATCCCGCACGGGCAAGCCTACGCCATCAACTGCGAATTCATTAATGTGCGCGTCTGCAATCCCTTTATCTCCTCAACCTTCCCCAACTCCACTTAACTTGCCACTGAAGGAGGAGCTATTCGAGGGAGTTGCGGAGAATTTCCTGCTATTACTTCATGACTTGTATAACCGTCGCGGTTACATGTTCAGCGGCATTATATCGCAGCCAAAGTCTGTTCGAGCTTTGAAGCTTAACTTCCTTGGTTCAATAATGCATAGTTTGGATGCCAAGCCGGTTGAGGAGTTTACTTCTGAGGAAATTGATCATTTTTGTCAGAGCCTTATTGTCGTTAGGTTTTCTCATCTAGACATCAAGTGGCTTGAGGCTGGCCTTAATCAAATTCGTCACTCCTTGCGGGCTGTGCATCTAAGGAGGGAGTTGGCGCGGGTTGACAAAGACATAGAGAAGACCGAGGAGCTATTAAAAGGATTAAAGAAAGATAGGGCAAAAATGCTAGATCATGTCAAGGCCGTAGAAAATCTAAGTTGCCCCGATCTATCTCTTGATCAATCCATTTGTAAGAACTTGATGAAATAGCTTGAGGAGATGTAAAACTTCCCAAACTTTGTATGAATGGAAAATCATATATTTTGTTTTGGACATTCCCTGAGTTTTTTTTTTTTTTTTTTTTTTTTTTAGACCTCTGCAGAGAGAATTTATTTTATAAGGGAACCAGGCATAGGAAGCCCTGAAGAGGGTTTCCCTAGGAGTCCCTTGGAGAACGAATTCCCGCGGGGGGAAGCTTTCTCTGGAGGGGAACCAAGCATAGGGACCCTGAAGAGGGTTTTCCTAGGAGTTCCTTGAAAAACGAGTTCCCGCGGGGGGATTTATTTCACGAAGTGGAACCAAGCATAAGGAGCCCTGAACAGGGTTTTCCTAGGAGTTCCTCGGAGAGCAAGTTCCCACGAGGGGATTTATTTCACGGAGTGGAACCAAGCATAGGAACCCTGAAGAGGGTTTTCCTAGGAGTTCCTTGGAGAGCGAATTCCCACGGAGGGAAGCTTTTTCTGGAGGGGAATCAACCATAGGGACCCTGAAGAGGGTTTCCCTAGGAGTTCCTTGGAGAACGAGTTCCCGCGGGGGGGTTTATTTCACAGAGTGGAACCAAGCATAGGAACCCTGAAGAGGGTTTTCCTAGGAGTTCCTTGGAGAACGAATTCCCGCGGGGGGAAGCTTTTTCTGGAGGGGAACCAAGCATAGGGACCCTGAAGAGGGTTTCCCTAGGGCTTCCTTGGGATATTCACAGTCATAGATGAAGGTTAATCACGATTGATTGAAGACTAATTAAAATTCATTAATGAGAAAATCAGTACATCAGGGATAATAGGCCTTAAGCCATTTGACATTAATAGGGTTGCTAATCTTATAAGTTTTTGGATCCATAATTTTATACCATCCATTGAAACCATGTGCTTCCTTGATTACATATGGGCCTTCCCATTTTGGCATGAACTTGGGTCTTGACAATCCTCGCATCACGTGACTCGCAGCCTTCAGCACCAAATCCCCTTCTTCGAACTGCCTAGGCTTTACCAGCATGTCATAAGCTCTAGAGAGACGTGTTTGGTATGTCTTTAAGTTTTCCTTGGCCTTGTCTCTCCTTTCATCTAAAGCCTCCAGATCTACATGTCTTGAGTCTGGAATTGCTTCACCTCTGAGTGCCATCCTAGCTGAAGGTATGGCAATTTCAACTGGGAGAACTGCCTCGGCGCCGTAAACCAAGGAGAAGGGAGTCATCTGAGTGGCCCTTTTTTTCGATGTCCTATATGCCCATAAAGCCATTGGCAGTGCATGGGCCCAACCAGAATGATGGTCCTTTAGCATCCTGCTCAATATGGTCAGCAAACTTTTATTTGTTGCCTCGGCTTGACCGTTCCCTTTAGGGTAATAAGCTGACGATTTGTGATGAGATATCTCATATGAAGCTAAGAGTAGCCCAACATGAGAGTTCACGAAAGGAGTGCCGTTGTCTGAGAGTATTACCTTGGGGATCCCGAAGCGGCAAATGATGTATTTTCGGATGAAATTTGACACGGCTGGCCCCGTTGCTCGACGTAGAGGGATCCCTTCCGCCCATTTAGTGTATAACTCCGTTGCTACGATGATCCAAACATTGCCACGAGATGGTGGATTAATGGGCCCAATTAAATCCATAGCCCAAGTATGAAAAGGCCACGGAGTTCCTACCGTTCGGAGATCTATTGCTAGGGCATGGATGAGATGGGAATGGACTTGACATGAGTGGCACCACTTAACGTAGTCTTAGCAACTTCTTCCATTGTAGGCCAATAATATCCTACCTGCAGCAAATGGGCATACAACTTTCTTCCCCCTTGATGTTCCATTTCATGGGCCTTTTTCAAGGCTTCCCGCATCTCTTCCCCAGCTAACACCGTAGGGCTCTGTCTTCAAACCCGCGTCTATACAACTGCCCTTCATAGGTAAAAAAGAGGGAAGCTCTCTTCTTTACTACCGCGGCATCTTCCCTTACCACGGGAAGCGAACCTTCCCTTAGGTAATCGATATAATATTGCCGCTAGTCTCTTGGGGTGGAAACAAAATTACATTCTTCTTTCTTGGGATTTTCCTGACATCTCGAGCATTGTTGCTGGATAACTGCTGCCTCTTTGGCCATGGATGGCCAATAATACCCTTGCCTTTGAGCCCTTCTATAAAGACTAACATCTCCTGTGCCGCAAGTTCGTTCATGGATTTTTACCAATTTTTCTTTGGCTTCATTTTCTCCCAAACATTTGGCTAGACATCCCCCTGGGGCCTTGAACTATAGTTAGCCCTGATAGACGATGAGATGTTTGAGTTGGGTCGCGGCAATTTTACCCTCATGAAATTTCAACTCCTGGATAATCGGGGTTCTCCAGTCATTCACCTCTCCCTCCGGCAAAATATTCACGACAGAGCATGGTATCAGTCTTTTTACCACCTTTATGTGAGCAAATTCTTCTTCGACCTCCACTTTAGACGCCAGAGTGGCCAAGGCGTCAGGATGCCTATTATGGGATCTCGGCACATGCTCCATTCTTATATGGGTAAATTTGTCAATTAGCCGTTGAATGAAAGTTCAATACGAAACCAATGAGGGCTCTTTTATTGCAAAATTCCCGTTGGTTTGTTTGATTACTAGCTTTGAATCTCCTCTTATACAGATGTTGGTTATGCCGATCTCTAATGCAGCCATCAATCCCAATGTTAATGCTTCATACTCCGCTTCATTGTTGGAACACCGGAACTCCAATTTGTAAGATAAATTGATTTTTGTTCTTGATGGCGTGGTTAAGACAACGCCTGCTCCCCCACCCTCCAATGTTGACGATCTGTCGAAGGCAAGTGACCATTCTTCGGCTTCGGCAACCGCGGCCTGGAATTCCTCTCCTGGTAATTCTTCTAACGGAGGCTCGTATTCCCCCGAAGGGAACTTGGCCAAAAGATCTGCTACCGCTTGGCTTTTTATTGCTCGCGGGGTTTTGCAAGTGATGTCGTACTCTGCTAATAACAAGAGCCACCTTGCTGTTCTTCCCGAGAGGGCTAGTTTGGATAAAAGTTATCGTAGAGGGTCACACTTGGTGATTAAGTGGACTGGGGATGTTAGTAGGTAATGGCGGAGTTTTTGAGCCACAAACACCAAGGCCAAACAATGCCTTTCAATCGGGGAGTATCGTGTTTTTGTCCCTTGCACTACTCTGCTAATGTAATAAACTGGTCTTTCCTGCCCTTCTGTCTCCTGGGCCAACAAAGCCCCTATTGACCTGGTAGTTGATGTTAAATAGAGTAACAAGGGTTTTCCTGGTTGAGGGGGCACCATGGTGAGTGGCGATATCAAAGTCTTTTTTACATTCTCAAATGCCTCTTGCTGTTCCTCCTCCCATCGGAATTCTACGTCCTTTTTCAGCAAAGAATTAAAGGGCAGGGTTACTTCTGCTAGAGCAGGGATAAATCTTCGCAAGTAAGACACCTTCCCCAGGAATGCCTTCAACTCCTTTTGGTTGATGGGCCGCGGCATATCCCTAATCGCCAGAACTTTGGTTGGGTCCGCATCAATCCCGTGGCGATGCACCATACAGCCCAAAAACTTCCTTGTTGTGACCCCGAAGGCGCATTTAAGCGGATTCATCCTCAGCTTGTATCTGCGACATCCCCTGTCCTGTCTTCACCACTAAATCATCAATGTAAAATTCCAGACGTTTGTGAAACATGTCATGGAATATGGCCATCATGGCCCTTTGGTAAGTAGCTCCTGCGTTCTTTAGTCCGAATGGCATGACGGTATAATAAAAGTTCCCAATGGGCGTTCGAAAGGCTATCTTCTGAGCGTCTTCCGGAGCCATTTTTATCTGATTGTAGCCGCCGAAACCATCCATGAACCAGAACATGTGGAATCCCGCAGTAGAATCGATTAGTGTGTCTATACTAGGAAGAGGGAATTCATCCTTAGGGCAAGCTCTATTTAGATCCCTGAAATCTACACACACCCTTATCTGCCCATTCTTTTTGACCACAGGTACAATACTTGACAACCATACGGGTGCTGTATGGGTTCAATGAACTTCGCTGTCAACAGCTTCTCTACTTCCTCTTTAATTTTAAGTTCTACCCCAGGTTTATAGAATCTTATCCCTTGTTTGACCGGTTTAAAATTTGGGAAAACATTCAAACGATGCACAGTGATGTCAGTGTCCAAACCTGGCATTTCAGAGTAGGTCCAAGCAAAAACGTCTGAGTATTCTCTGATCAGGTTCACCAGTTCTTTCTTCCGCGCCTCTTGCATTTCTTTACATATGAAAATCAACCGCGGGTCTTCTCCTCTTCCGGCTAAATTAATCTCTTCCAATTCTTGTTTCTGCAGCCGCGGGCCATCCTCTAAACATTCTAGAACTGCCTGTACTTCCTTTGGATCTTGAGTGGTCTCAAACACTTCATTTGTCTCTATCATGAACTCCTTGGAATTCTTCCTTTTACTCTTTACTCTCGAATCCCTGAAAAAGGTACTTAGCATTCTTCATCTAGTTCCTTTTCTTGGAGGCTAGGCTTCTCCTCTGAGATACCAGCCCCCGCACCGTCATAAACGGTATATTATTTTTCCATCAGCTCTTTTGTGCCTGGTCACCCTAGTTATGTTGGAATCTTCCCTCCTGATGATCTTCCTGGGTTTATTGGCATCGCCTTTCGGCCATTTTGGTATTGGAACTCCCTTGATCGGTTCTGGTTTTGGATCAATCCCTGCTTCCGAATAAAACAACGCGTCTGCCATGTGTGCTTCATCTGCTTAGAACGGCCTCCTAGATGCATTAATAGTGACCACCTTGTTATTCCATATACCTTTTACGCACTGATGATAGGTTGAAGGCACTGCAGCAAATTGGTGCAGCCATGTTCTTCCCAGCAAAAGGTGATATGAGGTAATGGAATCGATTACATGGAATTTCACGTGGGACACAATCTCTCCTACTTCCAATGTTACCTGTACATGCCCTAGGAATTTTTGCTCTTGGCCTCCAAATCCGTTAATGATAATGGGTTTCTTTACCAAGTGTTTTCTGTGAATTCCTCCTGCTTGAAATGTTTTCAAGGGAAGGATGTTAATTGAGGCTCCTCCATCTAAGAATCCCCTGGAGAATTCCATTACATTAATTGTCAGTGGGACGTATAATGGGCGATTATGGGAATGATACACCTACCTGTCTGCTTCCGTAAAATTGATAGACAATAGATTCTCCTTGAAAATTCTGCTTACGGATCCATCCACTTCCATGCATTCCTCTCGACTCTCTTCCATTACCCTTAGCATAGCTTCAATTGCTCTGATCCTGGTATCCTTAGATAATCCTAGTTGATTGAAAAACGCTTTAAATCTCGAAGTCATGCTCATTACTTCGGCTCGCGTTCTATCAAACTCTGGGTGTGTTTCCCGAGGAGGTATTTCAACCACACATACTGGGATCTCCTGATGTTCTTCATGGTGAGATATCATCATCACGTTTCTTCCTTCTCTATGTCGCGGTAGGGGATTTCTCAAGACATCCCTCGGAGTGATCTCCAAGTCTTTGCTTCTTATCATCTTATGAAATAACGTCCGAAAGGCCCAACAATCCCTAGTAGGGTGCCTCATAGTCCGATAGTATATGCAAAACCCCGGTTTCTCCTCATCTTGCCTGGTTGGAGGATTTTTGGGCTTTGGAGGAGTGACGGCTCCATCCGCGATCCAAGCATCAAGAAGTGCCTTCAGGTCTGCGTTAAGAGACATGAGCGAGAAAAGGAGCTGGCCCCTCGTCTGTCCTTGGCCTCTTTCCTTGGTCCCTGCCCTTATGTTGTGCCGAAGCTACCTCATCGTCTTCCACGGCGAATACTCCACTACCGCGGCGTACTCTGTTTCTCCACAAAGCATCTTAGGTGCCTCTTAACGGTGACAACTGTGCCGTAGTAAAGGACCTCAAGGATCCTTTCACCGTTTCACCCAAATTTCTTGCGGCTGTGCAAAGGCTGGAGAAGTTCCGAAAGTGATGGTTGACCAGATGTACCTTAAAGGTAGTCAGCATCCCTTCTATGCATATCCTCACCATCTGCTCTTCTGAAAGGGGGTCTTGTACATCGAGTGCCTTTTCTCTGAAGCGCCGTACGTATGACAACAAATCTTCTCCGTGTTTCTGGGATTCTCGCATCAGATGAAAAGTAGTCAGCCTTTCCTCCACGTAAAAGAACTTAGCATAGAATTTCTTTACCATATCATCCCACGAGCTTACTGATTCTACGGGAAGGTTGGCATACCATGTTTATGCTTTGTGAGTCAGAGACTTGGAAAATTCCCTTAGTCGCAGGTCTTTATCCTCTGCATAAACACCCAAGAAATCGATAAATCGTACCACATGCTCTCTGGCATTCCCTCTTTTTCCGTCAAACTTGACAAACTTTGGGACGGCATATCCCTCAGGATATGGAAGTTTGGAAATTGCCGCGGGGTAAGGAGGGCAGAGGTCTAACTCTGATCCTGTAGGAATTGCACTCTCCTGCAGCATCAGCTCTTTGACATGACGTTTCAGTTGATCAAGGGTAATCAATGGTTGTGAGTCTTGAAGGGTTTGATTCCAAGTATTCAGGGTGGGAACGAGACTTGGAGTTTGGGTGATGGTCAAGTTAACCGGAATTCCTTGCTCAATGGAGGTGGAAGTTAGAGTAGGGTTGGGAACAATCGAACGGGTAGCTGGTGTTTGGATGGGTGAGAAGTTCAGGGTGGTAGGGTTGATTTGGGATAACAAGGTCCGAGGGAGGCCTTGGTGTTCTGAGTTTTGCAGTGTTATATTAAGGTTCAGACTGTTTTCCAGCGCGGCTGGCGTAACAGCAGAGGCTGAAGAGGGTGACGCAGAGTTCTGTTGAAGGGTTTTGAGGGTTTCCATCATCACTTCTTGAGTTCGTTACATGGCGGCTTGAGTTTGCTGAAATACCACCATTTGTTCGGTTAATGCTTTGATTTGATCTGACATGTCAGGTCCTTCCGCCGATTCCCTACTTCGGGAACTTTTATCAGTTTGGTCTCCAGCCATAATTGTCGAGTTAGTATTCTTCCCCAGTGGAGTAAGTTGTGGGGGGTGAAGATGGCTCTGGGAATTATACTAACATACGATAATGGCGAAGTCACCGAAGTCCGGCAAAGGAATGGGAATCAAGACAATCTGGAACAAGAGAGAGAGAGAGAGAGTACGTTCATCTATATCCCCTCCTTGGGTTCTTCAGAGTTGTATTTATAGAGGCGAGGATGGAATCCCCTCGGGCGGGAAATCAGGCTTTAAATCCGTTAAGAGGATATGCTTAGCCCTAATTTGGCGCGCCAGATAGGGATTCCCCCGATTCTCTCTCTAGATTGGTTAGAGTAAATCCTAACGGTCTCTTGATTCCAGCCTCCACTCCACTGAATCTCGATGATCCCGCTAGGAAAGGGTTCGGATGCATTCCGGATTTTGTCTCGAATCCTGGAATGGATTTGATTCCTGAATGATGTTGCCGCGGGTGATCTTGTGCCGCGAATGGGGCACGCAACGCGGCCAAGGGTCCCGCGGCTTATTGATTAGTTAGTCGTGAGTGTCCAAGTATTTCTGAGTGATGCTACCGCGGGTGGACCTGTGCCGCGAACGAGGCATGCCACACGACTAAAGGTCCCGCGGTTCATCGATTGATCATAGGAGTGTACAAGTGTCTTTGGGCGTTGTAGCCGCGGCTTACATACCTACACTCTGTATGTACATTACATACAAGGCACATATCCCAAGCAAGAAAAATTTATTACATTGACATAACTTTTGCGCTTCCATTTGTGTATTAAATGTAGAGAGATTGTGTAACTAAACTACTAGACCAAACTAGCATAATAAATGATTATAACTATTTTAATAATTTTTTATTAACAAAATTCCTCCCAATTTCATGTAGCCGCATGCTTTTATGATTTATGGTTCATATACAATACATAAAAGTTGTATAAATGATTTAATAATTACAATAATGAAGGTATGATTATTTTTAAAAAATAAAAATAATTTATCAGATAACAAAAAAATAAAAAATAATTTGTTTAATTTTTACTCTTTCATTTATTATGTAAAAATTAATTTTTTATTCATGTCAATGAGAAAATAATTTATTCATCTCTACCTTGATTTAGGTACACAATAATCTTAGTTGTACTTTCTAGGTAAGTCTTATTCTTAGACTCTTATATTTTTACATTGTAATATTTTTTATATGTCGTATTCCCATACCCGTATTTACAATTTGGACACTTTTTTAGAATCAATAGGGTGCCATTAAATGCATTTTCTTGAACTATTCTCGCGCATAGAAAGGTTACTATTGTTATAGTCCTCCTTTTAACAGATTTTTTTACACGATGTTAATCTTTTTAGTTTATCCCATTTTACATATCATAATTGAACTAATCTACAACATTCTCTCCCATTACCATTCCTTCCCTCATCCATTGAACACTTCTTATCCACCTCTGATGCGGACTTCTATCCCATCATCCTTTCCAAGTCCATCAAGGCGGTCACACCTGCGGGTTAAGCAGAGACTACTCCTACTCCTTTATGCACTCCACCTACTATTTGCCCGTCTTCAGTTAATCCGTTGGATCTTCCAATTTCTCTCTGTAAAGGTACATGTTCTTGCACATTCCATCTTATTCCCCGTTTTGTTTCATATAATCATTTGTCACCCTCATATCATGCTTATGTCTCTTCATTATCTTCTTTTTTTTTTTTGAAAAGATAAGTAAGTTTTTTATTAATAGCATCGAAAAGATGCTGGAAAGGAAAGAAAAAATTTACATTTCCCCTAATCACTGCATACTTGCCACGAATTGCATAAAAGAACAAAGATCAATCTCTCTACCATCTTCTACCCAACTATATAAACAAGATAGAAAGAGACTTTTAACACACAAAGCAGTCCTCTCTCTGTTTTCAAAGATTCTCCTATTTCTTCCTTTCCAAATCAGCCAAAATAAGCAAAAAGGCACCAGATTCCATATCTTCCTTCTCCTCTTTCCCAAAGTTTGACCCCACCACACTACTAGGAAGCTCTTCAGGTCATTAGGAAAACATATATGAACTCCAAAGCAAGAGAGGATGAAGCTCCACAGCTCGGAAGACCATGAGCAATGGAAGAACAAGTGTTCAATTGACTCTTCACTTCTTAGGCAAAGGAAACATCTGTTAGCCATAGAATAGCCCCTAAGTTTTAGATTGACCATGGTAAGAATCCGCCCCCTTGCTGCACACCAGGAAAAAAAAATTATCTTTGTGGGAACCAAGGTTTTCCAAAGTTTCTTCCAAGGAAATCTTTCCTTCTCAGCACCAAGTAGTGCTAGATAAAAAGACTTCACAGTAAAATTTTTCTGATGTGTTTGCTTCCATGACATTTCATCTGTTGTGTCTTCCATCTGAAGAGAATAGAGGAGTTCCATTAAATTGCCGAAGCTCTCTAGTTCCCAGTTGTTCAAATTTCTTCGCAGTTGGATAGTCCAAACTCTTTCCTGTCCAAACCCATTGCTATAATCTGAGATTGTGGCATTCTTATGAGCTGCGATGGCATAGATATCAGGGAATAGCTCTGAGATGCTGCCCATTTCCAACCAGTTGTGCTTCCAAAACAGAAGTCTGTCTCCCCTTCCCACTTTCCAAGATATACAGCTGTTAAAATTTTGCCAAATCCTTCTTATCCTTTTCCTTATGCTTGTGCCGAAGGTAATAGGGACCTCAGCAGAAAGCCAGCCTCCCTTCTCCACTCCATATTTATTAACTATCAGCTGTTTCCACAGGCTGGATTCTTCTTGGGCAAATCTCCATAGTCATTTCCCCATCATAGCTTCATTGTAGAGTCTCAGATTCCTTATTCCTGCTCCTCCCGAGTGAATAGGCCTACATACTGTTTTCCAGTTCACTAGATTGTGTTTGAAGACTTCATCAGTTCTTCCCCAGAGAAAGTTTCTCTGAAGTCTTTCCAGCTCATTTAACATAGAATTTGGGGCTGGAAACAGGGAGAAATAGTAGGTTGGAAGACTAGAAAGAACACTATTAATCAAAGTGATTCTCGCTCCAGTTAAAAGGTAGCTAATTTTCCATTCAGCCAACCTTTTCCTACATCTTTCGAGAATAGGATCCCAAATCAATTTGGAAGTTAATTTGGCTCCCAAAGGCATGCCCAGATAAACAGTGGGAAGAGAGCCAGTTTTATAACCTAAGACAGCAGCTAAATCTGCCAATTCAGAGCACTGTCCAACTGACAAAACCTCTGATTTACTGAGGTTGATTTTCAATCCAGTAACAGCTTCAAAACCCAACAGGATGCACCTTAAATGGCCTAGTTGTAATGAATCTGCTCCACAGAAAATTATGGAGTCGTCTGCAAATAGTAAATGAGTGATGCTGAGATTGTTACTGCTGGAGCTAGCTGAGAAACCTTCCATATATCCTGCCTTTTCAGCATTTTTCATCATCCTGCTGAATACTTCCATTACTAAAATAAAGAGGAAAGGTGATAGGGGATCAACTTGTCTTAATCCTCGAGATGCTGCAAAGAAGCCTTCGGGAGAACCATTAATCAATATAGAAAAGCTGACAGAGGAGATGCACCATTTTATCCACTGGCACCATCTATTTCTGAAGCCCATCCTTTTCAGCAAATAGATTAAGAAGTTCCAGTTTACATGATCGAATGCCTTCTCTAAATCCAGCTTGCAAATTAATCCAGTTTTCTTGCTTTTTATTCTAGTGTTTAAGATCTCATTGGCTATCAGAATTGCATCCAAAATCTGTCTTTCCCTCACAAAAGCATGCTGAGATTCTGAGATTAGGCTTTTCATCACCTGCTTCAATCTGCTTGCAAGCACCTTCGAAATAATCTTGCAGACTGCACCCACCAAACTGATTGGCCTGTAGTCCTTTATCTCTACTGCTCCATTTTTCTTTGGGACTAATGCAATGAAGGTGGAATTCAAACAGCGCCCAAAACTGCAGCTACTATGGAAGTCTGCAAAAACAGACATTAGATCCTCTTTTAATATACTCCAACAGTGTTGAAAGAATGCTAAAGTCCAACCGTCTGGACCAGGGGCTTTATCTCCATTGAGGCCCATAATGGCTGAATAAACCTCAGTTTCTACAAAAGGGTCTTCTAATCTTGCTGCAGACTGTGAATCCAGTTGAGATAAGTCCAATTCATTCACCTTGGGTCTCCAATTTTCTTCTCCGGTAAATAAATTCTTGTAGAATTCCACTATGCTTTTTTTTATCACTCCTTGGTCGTCTATCAGCTCCCCTTTGACCTGCAGTTTGTCAATCCAATTCTTTCGTTTGTTTGCTGAAGCCATTTTATGGAAGAACTTGGTGTTACGGTCTCCTTCTTTGAGCCACTGAACTCTGGACTTCTGTCGCCAGCTGATCTCCTCCATCTTGATTATCTGGTTTAAAGCCAAAATCTTTTCTTGTCTCTGTTGTCTCCCTTGATTAGAGATGCTGCCAGCTTCATCCTTCAAGTCGAGAGTCTGAATTTCTTGTTCCAATTGAATTTTCTGATGTGCAATGCTTCCAAAAACCTCTGAATTCCATTTCTTAAGGTCTGTTTTGAGGTTTCTAAGTTTCTGAATCAACCTGTAGCTTGCAGACCCATTAATTTTGTAGCTATTCCACCTCTGGGCAACCATTTCCTTGAATCCTTCCACCTGCAACCACATATTTTCAAAACGAAAAGGTTTGGGGCCACCTTTCATTCCTCCCCCATCTAACATTAGGGAAAAATGATCAGAAATTAACCTAGGGAGGATTTTCTGTAGGGATGTGGGGAATAAATCCTCCCACTCAGATGAAACCAGAAATCTATCAAGCCTTGACTTACTGATACCATTACTCCATGTGAATTTGCTTCCATTGAGAGGTAAGTCTATGCACTGTAAATCTTCTATAAAATCTGAGAAGCTTCTCATGTACTTTGTCCTTTTGGTGCAGCCCCATTTTTCCTCGATGCTTCTAACCATATTAAAATCACCGCCCAAACACCATGGATGATTCCATCGGTAGACTGCTGCCCCAACTTCTTCTAGAAACTCAATCTTCATTGTTTTATCTACCGGGCCATATACACCAGTAAAAGACCAGGCAATATCTTCTTCTGTATGCTTAAATGAAACTGAGATGGAAAATGAACCAATCTCAGAAGCCACTGCCTGCAGTTTTCTGCTATCCCACATGACTAGGATACCTCCCGAGACCCCTGAAGACTCCAAAGCAACCCATTTACTCCCTTTCCCTCCCCAGAGAGATTTAACAGTGAAATCATCAACCTTACTGAGTTTAGTTTCCTGTAGGCAGACCACGTCTGGCTGCCATTTTTTGAGAGAGGCTCTAATTAATAACCTTTTCTCCTTACCACAACAGCCCCTTACATTCCAACTAATGATTTTTGGTATCATTTATAAGATAAAGTCTTTGTCTCCTCCCCTCTAATAGATTCAAGATCAGACTCCCTTGCTTCTTTGTCATAACTGATTGAACATTGCAAATTCCTTAACTCCCTAGCTCCTCTGCTAGAATGGCTTCTTTGCTGCTTTTTTTGTCCACTTAAATTCTGTTTCCTCTTCTCCTCAATTGATTGGAGTAGTTCCATGATTCTTTCTTCAAAACCATCACTTGAGATACCCAAAATCTTCTTAAATGTTTTCATTCTGTTAATGACCCAGGCAGAGATCTTACTTTGGTCCTTTCCACAGTTTTCCAATAGCAAGAGATCAGAGTCTTCCTGCCAAGCTTCACCTGGACTGAAGGATGCCAAGGTTGACAATCAAGGATTGGCCCCTTGTCACATTCTTGGAAATCAAAGGGGACTAACATATTCTCAAAATCTGTAAGATTTCCATCTTCACTAAGATCTTCTGATTGGAAATTGGCACCTACGAATTCTTCAGTTGGGGTACTGACTTGTGGAATTATCTGCTTTTGTCCATGATCATTTTGGTGAGATTTCCTGGAACTATACTTTGTACCAAAAACTTTCCAGCTATCCAGAGACTTAGTAAATAGCTCCTTGATTTCTCCCTCATCTCCTTTATTATCAGTCTTCTGAGGAGCCATAGAGCTAGATACTTCCAATGAATGCTTATCATTAAGTTGATCTCTCAAGAGTTCAAACCTGTTTACTGCTGGGGGGCCCACTGGGTAATCTTTTGGATTTCTCATTAATTGCTTGGGTTTTTCACCAACTCGTATCCATTGAACTTTAGCAGCTTTTGAGGATCCTTCGAACTTCCTGGATCCAGAATGAATTAATTTCTTGCCCTTTCGGTTTCCAAGAGCTGTATCATTCAATGTATTTGCGTATGGGCCACGCGCCTCCTTCTTCTTAGCTTCCGATGGCCGGAAAAAGCTTTGCTTTTGATTTGCCTAATCCACCCATGTTCTCCTTTCAACCCAAATTGGGCAGTCATACATAGTTTGTCCAACTATGATTCTGACTGAAGCAGGGATTCTCCTGCCATCTCCTCTAACTTTAATCCTGACCCATTTGTAGCTGCTAGGGGAATGAGGACCAGGTTCAGTTTCTAAGAAGCCACCACAAAAATTGCCTATACTGCGAAGGACATTTGCATTCCATAGAAATACTGGCAGGCCAACAATTTTTATCCAGACTTCATTTCCATTCCATCCTCTTCGAGAGCAGCAACTCCAACTGTGCCAAGAGTCTAACCATAATGGTTGCCCATTGATGAAAACTAGCTCCTCCTTTATCTTTTCAGCTAGCAGCTTGGATGGGAAAATGAAGAGAAATCTTTCATCATCCAACTCCTTTATCTCTACTCCACCTGGGATTCTCCATTTCCTGTTTACCTTTGTCGAGAGGCTAGCGACATCCAATTTAGCCTCCCCTGGACCCCCCTAATCTTCCGACCAGACACCTTTTCAAAAGCATGCTATTTTCTACAGCATCTTCGTAGTTTATAATGACATGCTGATCATTATAAGAACTACGAATGGTTAACAGCTGCCACTTTGGAATAGCAGCTGCCTGAGCATATGACTTAAACTCATTTATGGGCTTAACAGATTCAGCGTAGGGGGAAGCCCACTGTCTTCCCTGGGTAAACTGATCTTTAACAATAAAATTGCTAAGAATATTTGATAAAAAACTCCAACTTGAACCATATGATAGCTCCGAGACTCTTACTTGTCTTCTTCCATAAGGTGCAAACAGTCGTAGTTCAAGCTTTCTAGTGTTGCCAGCTTGGATGATTGAGCAGACTAGTGTTCTAGCACCTCCTCTAAGACAACCAATTTGTTTGCAGCCTTCAGCTTTCCCCAGCTTTTTCTGGCAAAGCTGTCGAAGCCATCTAAGCTCTTCCATATAGATGATTAATAATCAAACGTAGCCTCTTCCTCGCTCGATGATTCGATATCCCCCTTTGATCTTATCATCCTCTTCAATCTCAATTGTAACATCTTGAGCTTGAAAGATTTTCCTGACTATACTATTCTGTTTAAAAGAACTAAAGTTTCTAAGATTGCTAGAATGGTGCATTTTAGCGGCGTAACCCCTTAACATGCACCGAGAGCATTTTTACATTGAGAGTCTTCATTATCTTCTATTTCTACTACTCAATCTATTTCTGAAGCTTTGTCCCATTTTGGCTAGTGAGCTACAGTGGAACAAGAGATGGGTGCTCTTTATGCTAATGATTATTGGGTAATTATTAGGATTTGGTACCTTTTCCTATTGATAAGTCTGTTGCTGGTTGTTGTTAGGTCTTCACGATTAAAGTTAATCCTGATGGCATTGTGAAACAATTAAAGGCCTACTTGGTGGCAAAAGGCTACACTCAATATACAAATTGGAGTTCTAAAGATCTACCTCCTTGATTTGATTACACATGCAGCCAATGAAAAAGAATAATTGGATTCAAACCAATTTCCAAAAGAAGATTTGGCATCTAAAATCTTGCAATAACCGCACAAATTTATTATTCCCATCAGCCAAACACTCCATCAAATACCGAGCATTAGCTCTCTCAATCACCCACAATCTTCCTATCTTCCTCATTCTCTGCCCTACATGCATACCTAGATGGAGTTTCATCACTCAGAGTCATCCAACCAAGGAGAAGTCATATTCACAGAGAAACAAGGTGTCTACATCAAGAACCACAAATTATGGCCTATAAGGGAGGTAAATGGGAGAAGTCTCTCATAGGCTGGTTTGCGAATCAAAAAGTTATGCACAAATCATACGTTCGACAACTGGTTGCTACCTACTGGCATATGATAAAGGTAAGAACAAAAGTGTTCTTTTTTCATTTCTCAAGTCCTCTTGACCAAAAAGTCATTCTAATGAAGAAATCCTCTTAATATGCATGGGATGTTGTTGATAATTCAAGAATGGAAAGAATAGACTTCAGTCTCAACTCTAAAGTTTCCAACAGTGGATTTATGGGTTCAAGTACGGAACATCCCCATGGAAGATTACTATCAGAAGTAGTAGAAAAAATGGGACTGGTAGCAGGGGAACTATTGGCTTTGGACTGGTCTGAAACAAAGAACAAGAATATCGATTTCTTTAGATTCAAGGTGAGAGTCCTAGTTAACGGGCCACTCCTACCACATGTATAGCTGAGCTAAGGAAAACTAGAGTCTTACTGCAGAGATATTTAGAGTATGCTTCAGATGTGGACATACTGGTCGTGTTTGCACTAGATGCAAAAGAGACCTACCATAAGTAATGGGGAGAAACGATGGTTTGCAGCCTCCGGTCCACAAAATGTTGCAATGGCAGCTGAGCCCACAAAAACCCCATATAATGAGGAAATCGAAGCCTTCCCCAACACAAACTTTTTTTTCAGAACAACCAAAATATGGATCTAACCACATGGTAATGCAACGAAGCCAGCCATGCACAGTGGGAATCTATAATACACGTACATGTGAGCTCATGTGAAGAAGAAGAGGGAGGAAATGCTGAACAAGAAGAACACAATCAGCCAGCAGAACAGGACGACGAGGGCCACTTTCAACAAGAGTTTGCACAAAATTTTGGACAAGGAGAGGAATTTGTTCAAAACCTCCATCAGAATGATGATACAGCACAAGGAATAGATCCAAATGCAAAAGAGACTGAATCCATTGAGTTTGAGATCTTTGGTTATCAAGTCACTGTTCAAGAACTTGAAGAGGCTACAAGATTCTATATCAATCCACTGCCAGCTTTCTCCCACTCTGCACCAGATTTTCGTAACTCAGTTTCATCTAAAGCTGAGGAAGAGATATCTATACAGTTAAGAATCAGAATAAGAGTGAAGACAACTCAGACATGAATAGCAGTGGCACCCAAAAGAAGAGAGGCATATCAGGAAAAGGTTCCCCATCCGGGAAGAAACTGAAGCAACAAGAAGCCAGAATTGAGAAGGAGAAAGACAGTATGGAAATTCAAAGAAACTTGAAGATTGATGCTGAGAATAAAGATATTTTCATTGCAGAGAAAGGCAGAATTTATCCATCAAGATAAAAGGGTAATGGAAGAAAGCAACTCACCAAATGGTAAGAAACACATCCATCCCCCAAGTACAATCATTCTGCTTTCACTTAAATCTCCACACAATTCTTCTAATTCACAGTCCTAGTTTATGAGATTGTCCCAAAACAACTCCAACCCTCATCATGACTATACTTTGCTAGAAGGTCTGGGTTCAGAACCTCAGAGTTCGCTCACACTTTGTGACATCTTTCATCTGATCCAAACTCTTTCTTGACAACCTCTCTCTGTGAAGCCAAACTCCCTGTCAATTCTGTAAATTGAATTCTCAGTAAACTGAAATTTGCACATAATATAGAATGTTGATGCCATAGGTAACAAAGGTCTGTGGATTGGTCGGAGAACTAATGTTAACATCTCCTTTTCCTTATTGTTCAGCAATCTTATCATAGCCTCACTTCTTTTTGTTGATAATAAGATTGGAATTGTCGTTTTATTTATAGTAATCTCTGTCTAGAAAATAAATTAGGGGTTTATTTTACTTACACCTCCTGTGATTTCGGCTTTGTACACTTAGACCCCACGGGTTTCATAAATGTGCATTGAGACCCCTTGAGATTTGTATCCTATTCACTTAAACCCCTTCCAGTAAATTTTTCATCCAAAAATTAACTTTAGACCAATCCAATGTTATAAAATTACCTTTGTACCCTTAGTATTGATAAAAAGATATTCATATTATGATATGACACGTGTTTCTTATATAAAAATTACATTATAATTGATTTATTATAAAATTTTTGTGAAGCTTTTCAATATTTGTACTTCAAATTATTATACTTTGATCAATATTTTAAATTATTATTATATATAAATTAGTAATTATACATAATCAATTATCATTATTTTTTTCAATTAATAACCTAATAAACTAAACATGCAAATAAAAATTACATTATAATTAATCTATTTTTTTTTTTTTTTGGTGAACCCTTTTCTATATTAGTACTTGGAAATTATTATACTTCGCATCCATATTTTAAATTTATATTACACATAAAGTAGTTATTATACATATACATAATTAATCATAACTTTTTTCTATTAATAATCTAATAAACTAAACATGAAAAAAGAAAAAAAAAATTAGTTTTCCTTTTTCTTCCACTTCCTTTCTATTAGTATCAAACAATAAAGGAAGAACCTTACTCTCAATTTTCTTTTTTAAGCATTTTTTATATTAATTAGAAGGGTATAAAGGTAATTTTATAGCATTTAATTGGGCAAAAGTTACTTTTTGAATGGAAAAAAAAATTAATAGAAGGAATCTGAATGCACGTTTACGAAACCTCAAAAGGTCTAGGTGCACATTTATGAAACTTATGGGATCTAGGTGTACAAAACTGAAACCACAGAGGGTGTAAGTGAAATAAACCCATAAATTAGAAACCTGGAATTTCATTCTTCATCACTTAGTCAATTCATAAGCTCTTTTTACTTCTTTGGGGAAATTTTAATCAAGTTCTCTCCCATCTAGATAAATTTGGCTCTCAATCAAGTCCTTGCCAAGAGCCAACCCTTAAAATACTTCATAGACTCTCTTGGTCTTCTTGAGCTTCCCAATGTAGGTCCTTGGATGACTTGAACTATTAAAAGAGAAGGATCTAGTTTAACTTTTGAACGACTTGATAGAGCCTGGTGTAATGTGGATTTGGTTCAATTTATTTCCTAGATGTTTCATGAAGAATTTGGAAATACAAAGATTAGATCATTAAATTTCCAAAACCTTCATACTTTGAAGCTTGGTGGTTGTTAAAACCTAGAATATTTGAAATCTTAGATTTCATATGGAATCTTAACATCTTAGGTTCTCCCTTATTTTGCCTTGTTCAAAAGCTCAAGATCACCAAGAAAACCATTAAGTTCTGGATTGACAGCACATGCCATTCATTTGCAAAGCAAATTAAGTCCATTCAAAGTCAGCTGCAACTCACTTAGGAAACCCTTCATCCGACCAAGACTCTCTCTTGAAAGGAAACGTAGAGAAGATCTTGATCTTGTTTTTTTTTTTTTTTTTTTTTGAGTCAAAAAATTTACTTGGCACAGATAGCTCATTTTAAATGGATCCTTATGCTATGGATTGAATGGAAATCAGCTTCACACGGAAGCAATTGGATTCAATTCGATTAACAGAATTTCGGATGATGTACAGACAGTGTGAGCTTGAGGCTTTATAGGAAAAGAAGACACCTATCTACCGTTGGATTAAATCCAAACCAAAGGCAACAGATCAAGTTTGCTGCAACAACTTGTGCAACTAACAAAGACACTAAACGACACCATTCTATTTATTCAGCTAAGCTTCTAATTTCAGGTACAGCTTCCTTCCTCGCTTCCTCATCTCTTCTTCGATTCAGCAATTCTCCCCAAAGCTCCATAACACCTTAGGGGACTGTAACACTAAATTCTTTTTGCCTATTGCATGTAGTTGGGTCTCGTGGAGCGATAGGCCTAACTTGAACTAATATTTTGGATTTTTTTATCATTTGCATGTGTAGTATAGTGGTTCAGTCGCCTTTTAAGTTTTCCATCTGTTTTGTACATGGGCATCATCCTTTGATACTTCTTGTATAAAATCTACATCATTTATCAAAAAAGGAATACTTACTAAGATTATTAACCGCTTGGATACCTAAAACGAGACAATTTTGATAATCAAAACCAACACAAAATAGAGCAATTCATAAAACAAGGCGTTGTACTAGCAAACCCCATCCCTTAGTTGACACATAAAGATGGTATCATAAGATGATAAGTAAATTCCCACACAGCTGATAATGGGAACACCAATAAAATGCAAAACCAGACAGGAATAAAAATACCGAAACCACCATACCTCTTCTCCTTCCAGTGGCGGAACCCACGTGCCCTTCACCCATTCTCGGTGAAGCCGGAGGTCGGAGCTCCCAAACTCGATCTGCTCTCTCGTTCCCCTGAAGAAAACAGAGTACCTATCGTTCTCAAGCACCTCAGTGATCACCCCTTCCCACCAACCATCATTGTAATATGCGTCCACCTCCTCGCTGAACTTGAAACTTTGGCGGGGCTCTCGAGGCGGGAGCGGCCTCAACTGAACCAAGTCCAGCGTCTCCCGGAGCGGTTTTTTTCCCGGTATCATCCGCCATTAGGGTTTTGTACTCGACCAATATCTTGTTCTTGCTTCTCGCCGACGCCGGCCGGATCACCGTCCCGACATACCACGCGCCGCGAAATCCTTCGTCGTTACTGCTGACCTCGACCGCCGATCCTTTTTTGAAATTCTCGCTCAGGTCCGCCATTATTTTTCTGCAACAAATTGAACTTTCTAGGGTTTAACCACTCAAACCCCTTTCGGAGGGATAATGCCCAAAAACCTCACATAAAACACTTTCTTGGTCAAAAAATTGTTTTCGGTCGGTCATTTCCAATAACAGATTTAAGATAGACTTGATAAAAAGATGACTCTTTTTGGTTTGCTGAAGTATCTGAAAACGTTACTTACCAAAAATATATATACATATATATATATATATATATATATATCTGAAAACGTTCTTTATTTTGTTGATTGCGTTTCGCGCACTAAAAATTGAAATGAAATAAAATGAGGTAAAATATTATTAGAGGAATTTTTTGTATTTAGTACACACGATTTAAATCGTGTTTATTTGGAGATGAGTAGTAAGATTTCGTTCTAACGGGACGGATTCAAAATTTTAGGCAGTCGTAATTTTTTTATACTACAATCCATCCAAACGGTTTCTATAATCCGTTTGGATGAAAATTGGTCACGCTATTACATCGGAACGGTTTCTACAATCTGTCGAAACAGTTTTAAAAATGCTATAAAAAATAGTCAAAGTAAGTGTCATTTGGTAGTTTGAGAGTCCATGATGAGAATGGCAAAAAATTTTTTGATATTTTATTAACTAAATTCTAGTTATCGATTTTTTTTTGGAAAGATATTAAATATTTTTTGAATTTTAAGAAGGTGTGAATATGTAAAATTTTATAAAGATTTTCAAAGGTGTTCAAAAATTTTCATTAACTTTTTGTGCACCAAACACAGTCTTTATCTTTTTTTTTATCACTCTAAACACATACTAATTAAAAGTCTGAGTTCAAGTTAAATAGGCTGTTTAGTAAAAAAAATATCAAAAAAAAATTATTAATTTTACCAATTAAATTTTACCACATATCACTTTTATAACACTCACCAAATATCCCTAAAGTCTTCGTAATAACTTCAAATAATAAATCACTCATTTCAAATACATTATTATTTCCATTGACGGCTCATCCATAAAACTGATTTGTTAATTAACTTACTTAAGGAATTAATCGAAAGCGAAAGGGGGAGGTAGATGCGAATGTCTGCATACTTGCACACATAATGCGCTCCGATAGAAAGAAGACTTATTACACATAATCTCTGTTGAGAGCTCCCTAAAATAATACATATCTCTATAAAATTTGTAACTCTTATTTATTATAAATTATAAAACTATAATTTCTATAAATTTATACTTATTTATAAAACTCCAAACACTTTGATAAAAAAGAATGAATGGATTTAATATTAATATATATATATATATATATATATATATATAACATTATTATATTTTAAATTGTGTTTCAATTACAGTGAAAGTCATTTCACCATCACATGAAATAACTTTTTGATTACAAAAATTTTTATTATTTTCACCGTAGATAAATTTTGATTTTAATATTAAAATATGTATGATATTATTTTACACTGTTTCAATCATAGTGATATAATTTTCAATCGCAAGATTCTTCCTACTTTGGTACTGATGAATTTGATGATGGTGTATTATTTATTTTTTTTGGATGGTTAATGATCGTGCATTAACTAAAGCTTAATTTGAAAAAAAAAAACTTAATTGTTCTATAAGTAACTATTAAAAGTAGTTTGAATAGAGAGAAAATTAATTTTTTATTAACTATTTTTTTAATTTTTTTTGTTAATTCGATAATTTTGATTTAAAAAAATTTTTAAAAATATAAAAATATACATTTAGTCATTAAAAAAAAAAAAACTTAAGCCCCGTTTGGAGTAAGAAAAAATAAGATAAATTGAGATAAAATGCGGTTTAGGGGTTACCTTTGGCGTCCTTTTTTCTGAAAAGTAACAAACCATGGAAACGATTTTTCAAATCCGTTCCCACAGATTCAAAAAAATTCACAAAAAATAGTAACAATAGTACTCGTTTAAAAATTTTTGACACGAAAAATATGATTATATAAAAAATTTACACATTCGGTTAACCTACTTTCAGATTTTTTTATTTTTTTAGTAAAATATTAAAATTTTTTAAAATTAATGATAGCAGAAAAATTAGAAGTAAAAAAATTATTAAATATTTATAAAATTTTTTAAAATTTTATGATATACCAAACCAGCCCTTAATAATCAAAAGCTTACACGAAGCATAAAAGTGGGTGCCTCCCTGCCCCTCTCCCACCCTATCATCAGATCCAAGGTGGAAGGAGCCACCCCTTTTACCGAGACTGTACAATTTGTCTAATTTTTTTATTTACTATAAAAGTTTTTTGGTAAAGTAATTTGGAAGTAAATGAACCAAATGGAGTCAATTAATAGAGTTTTTAAATTAGATTTTGTTAAATTTTAACAAGCTTTGATTCAAGTTCAATTCATTTATCTTTTCAATCTAATTCAAACTATACTCTAATTGAATTAAAGTTGATTTAAAATTAAATAATTTAATATTTTATATTATAATTATTAAGTACTAGTTCATCAAAAAAATTTCCAACATGCAGCCAATTTCGGAAAAGTTTTTCTTTCTTCCTAATATAAATGTTAAGTTACCGAATTTTGAATTTTATAGATATAAAAATTTAGAGTAATAACATTCCATTTTTCTTTTTACTTGAAATCAAGTTATCGTATTTTTTAAGTCAGTTTCAAAAATATCCTTACAATTTATAATATGTCCCAATTTGGTCCCTACAGTTTTAAAATTCACCCGTTGAATCTCATGTGTAATCATTTCATTGATAATTTGATAACTTAACATGTTTAAATCTCAAGAATTACCTCTATAGTTACATTACATCATATTTTAATCTTTGCAATTTTAATTGTCCCACTTTAGTTCATTTTGATCGCAGCATAGCCAGCCTTTTTATGTTCGACAACATGGTTAATTTTTTATTTTGATGAAGGGGTCTTCCCGCATTTTTTAGGGACTACCAAAAAATGAAAAATTCTTTGAGAATGATTACAAAATGGAGTCAATGGATTTGTAACTAATGTAAGGGTTACTTTGGGATTAAAAAAAATTATAGATTTTTTGTAGCTAAGTACTAAAAATGTTAGCTTTTTTTGTACTTAAGAAAAGAAAAAAGTTAACTTTTTAACTTCTTATTAATTTGATATATTCGACCTTGATAATTTAAAAAAAAAATAGTAACTAAGGTTAAAAGTTCCGAAACTGTGCAAGAATTGGTACACACATTTGGTTGGTTATTCACCTACGAAGTGTGATAGATGCTATCTACCACGGTTTACGCTTGGAGTTTATCCCAGGTGGCTAATGCATAGTTGCGATATTCACTCATATTAGTCAAGGTTGATGTGAGACAATCATGCAAGGGGCACAAGTTGGTAGTTTGTAGGCACGGACCCACTTGATTCGATGTGTTTTGATTTTAATTATATGTATTACGTATGATGTTAATACTAAGTAAATGATAATTTGGTAAAATTATGATTAAGGAAATGAGCTGGGGAGTAAGGAGAAAGGTTAAAAGGGAATGGTTGTTTCGTGGACTGAGGCTCGGCAATTGTGACTGACAAATGTGTATATTTGAGGTGTTATACGGGATGATAGTCAAGTTGAGTTGGATGATTTAAATTAATAAATTGATAGGTAACTTGAAGACCTAATGGATAATGAAACAAGTTAATAAGACGAAAAAGTTCACAGTTCATAATCTGGTTGTGGTTTGTAAGGCATAAAAATAGCTTGTCCGACCACAAGAGTGGTCCGCCGACCACAAGAGTGGTCCGCCGACCACAGATTGCACCCCTCCGAACAGGGGGTATATTCTAGTTAAATTGAGACTAAATAGTTTGCTAGTTACGTTGTATAATTACTTTATGTACTACACTACCACACGGCTCTTGAAGCTTACATCATCTGGCATTTAATGTTAGCCATCCACCTCCACTTTAAGTCACATTAAAATAAAGTGATAGTCAAATCAACAGAAAGTAAGACAGACACTCCATCTATAAATACCAAAAATAAAGACAGTGTGAGGGTTCTTCTTTCGGCTCCTTTTTCTCTGATCTTCTCCTCTCTCTCTCTTTACTTACTTACATGAGCTTATGAAAAACTGACTTAAACATCGGAGTGTCCTTGGTCGGAGACCAACTCCGACTGCTTTATTTCACTATTTTTTGGCTTGCAGGTAATCTCTATAGACAAGGGAGAGAAGGGGTCTATGGAGAAGAGGGTAAAAATTATTGCCTAACATGGTTAATGCATATTCATGGTGTGGAGTAACTTGAATTGAGTTGTGTACTGCTTGTGAAACATATGATGTCGAGGGGCTTATGCTATTGATATGAGCCGGTTTGGTATAAGAAAAAACAAGATAAATTGAGATTAGTTTTGGGTTAATTTTGGCATTTTTTTTAAATAGCAAACCGTGAGAACGGTTTTCCAAATCCGTTCCCACGGATTCAAAAAAAAATCACATAAAATAGCGACAATGGTACTCGTTTGAAAATTTTCGACACGAAGGATAGATTGTAAAAAAAATTTACACATTCAATTAACCTACTTCCAGATTTTTTATTTTTTAAGCGAAATATTGAAATTTTTTGAAATTAGTAATAGCAGGAAAATTAGAGGTATAAGAGAGTTGTTAAAGATTTATAGTAATTTTTAAAGTTTTTTAGGGATATCAAATGGGGCCGATATTCATGTGACGCCACAGGTGGAGCCAATAAATGGCTAGAGGAGGCACGTGCTCACTCTAGAAAAAAAAAAAAAAAAAACCGTTACCTTTTTTTTTATTGATATTATTTTTAGTGTTCAATTGTATCCACCCAAAAAAATTTTTTTTATCCCAATATTAATTGTGCATAACCAAGAAAAGAATAAAATTTAACGCAACACTAACTATGTCCACCAAAGATAAGCAAAATTTTTTCGGTCCAATACCAATTATTACCACCTAAGAAAAGAAAAAAAATTAACTCAATACCAATTATGCCCACCCAATTAAATATTTTACCCAATATAAGCAAAAAATATCTATGCTCCACTTTGACACTTCCCCCCCCCCCTTTTCTCTCTCCCCCTTAACTATTTGTGTCTTACATCTCTTGATTACAAAAAAAATTGAAAACTTTTGGTGTAACTTTTTTTCATCTTATATGATTTTTATTAAAATTTAAATTTTTTAAAAATTGTATTTTTTAGACATGTTAATCGCACTCAAAAAAAAGTTAAACATTTACATTCGTTTGGATAAAAACTAGAAAAAAGAAAAAGAAAAAAAATCAGTGTTTTCATTGCTTTTTACTAAAAAAAAAACCAAATTTTCTTTCTTTCTTTCTTTTTTTTACCCAAATAGAAAGTTTTTACCTAAACGGATATAAATTTTTTTTATTTTTTTTCCGAATACAATTAACACCCCAAAAAAGGTACTTTGAAAAAAATTATATTTTGATGTAAAAAAGCCATATAAGACCAAAAAAAAAAAAAAATCTACAAGCTTTTATTTTTTTACAACTAAACAAATCCTTATAATTAGTGTTTACTCACGTATAAATTTCTAGTTTTGCCCCTGTATAATGTCATATTCATGTTTACATAATAGCATGGTAAGATAAATGTTATGTCTTGTTAATGATATTATTTTTTATAATATCGATTGATATATGAATTGGACTAATAGCATATTATACTTGCTCATGTGATAGCATGATAGGGCATATAGTATGCTACGTTGATTATAATCTTGTTAAAATATTCATGAGCATGATGAATAAGAGGTATGATAATTATATTAGAATGTTAATGTCGAGTTTAATCATGAATGATGAACTTAGTCATGTAAGCTGATGAATAACATGGTTATATGATGGGTGTATTATTTATAATGAGTATAACGATAGTGTATTGACATAATAATATGTTGAGTGAGATAAATGTAATGATTTGTTTATATGCCGAGTACGTATTATTAGTTGAAAAGTACAATCATAGTTAATGGTATTATAGGACATGTTATGCATGCTTGCATGTTAAAGTGAGTACATATGATTTAGTACTCACTCTCCCATAAATGTGGTTGTAGGTTCAAAGGTGCGGCAACCTATTGGGCTAGTTACTCGAAAGATTTAGAGTCTTAGGTCTTTCTTCTTTTTATATTATATTTGTAATAATGTCGTATAATTTTGGATACCTCATATGTGAGTTTTGTTACGTTATTTTGAGGCCATCAGGGAGTGGTGATTATATGATGTAATTATTGTAATATATTTGGGGAAATACAAGGTAGGTTGTGCCTTGTATATTTTTTTGTGGGACATCTTGCCTAGTTGAGGTTGAGTCATTATTTTAATATATATTACATTTAATCTTTTATATTATTTTATTATATTGCTCTAGTTGTGGTTGGCTCTGATTGGAACAAGATTCATGTATGATTGTGATATTGCATGTGTTCCCTAGTTCACATTCCCGTGTCATAGGATTTTGGGCATGACAATATTGATTCTTATACAATTTGTATTAACTATTCATTTTTTTTTTAAAGAAAAGAAAGTTATAGTTTCACACTTAAAAGTTCCTTAGATTTTTTTATACTTATATTTTAACTAAAAGAGAGAATCTTTTTAATCTCACCATTAATTAAATCGTGGAAACAACCCCTCAATCCAAGATGGTGGCAAGAAAGAACAATGGCCTTTGGAAAAGGCCATTTTCCAAAGAATTCATGTAAGAATTTTTAATTTTTCTTTTTTATTTTTTTGACATGGTGGAGCTCGCCCAATTTATCACCAGAATTAATCCCCTATTTAATCGAATGGGTAAATCACCTCAGACTCATACAATATCACACTAACCACGTGTGCCAAAATTACAAGCCTTGGGTGGGTTTCAAACCCTTAACCTGCTTGCAAGGAGGATGGAGGCTCTGACCAAGCGACTCAAGTCCTTGGTTATGAATGATTTGGATATAAACATTCTAGCATTTGAAAATATAAAAATTAGGGATATTAATTTGTAGTTTATCAATTTTATTTCTAACAAAATGTAAAAGTTCTAATATAATATGGGTTGGTTGGATTACCAACCAAATAAAAAAAAAAACCAACATAAATCTCTAATGACCCCTATAAATCATTAAAACTATCTATTACTCATTTACATTTTCTCGCCTTTTCTAATTTCAAAAAATTTTAATATTTCATTTAAAAAAAATAAAAAATCTGGAAGAAGGTTAATCGAGTGCATAAATTTTTTTGATAATCATATTCTTCGAGTTGAAAATTTTCAAACAAGTACCATTGTCGCTATTTTATACGAATTTTTTTGAATTTGTTAGAAAAGATTTGAAAAAACTGTTCTAACGATTTTGGCGCTTTGCATCTCTAAAGAGACTTTTTGAATCCGTTAGAACGAATTTAAAAAATCATTTTAACAGTTTACTAATGTCGAGAGAGAGTGTAGAACTATTGTATGGAACATTAAATGTTGATTTTTTAAATCCGTTGGAACGGATTTAAGAAATCGTTTTAACGATTTGCAACTGTTCATCTCCAAAAAACACGGTTTGAAAAGAGAATACCAAATGTCAAAATTAACCTAAAATCACGTTTTATCTCAATTTATCTTATTTCTTCTTATTTTTTTATCACTCCAAACGCTACCTATATATGAGTAAGTTTATTTGCACTTCACAAATAATCTCTTACACTCCACTTCACTTTTTTTTTTCTTTAAGTGAAATTACAAAACTCTCATTTTTTGGCTAGCTACTCTAATGTATAACTTGAAATAATATAATTGCCCTTTATAGAGAAAATATTTACAAATTTGAACAAACACTCTTAGGTCTACAAAAGAATATAAAAACATTTTTAAAGACTAAAATAAAATCTATTTATATTTATATTTTTAATAATAGTATAAAAACAAATATTATTTTATTTTCTTTCATAATTTAATCAAATTAAAAAAACTAAGTTTTTTCATTTCTTTTGTTTATAAAATTCTGTTATTTTAACTTTTGTCATCATTCTCAAGTTATTTTAGTAAGATTATATACGATCCTTTTGATTCTCATAATTTAGTATTATATTTTAAAAATAATGTAATAAAATAAAATGCAACAAAAAAAAAGTGTTTGTAAATGTTAAAATAAATAAATTATAAAAGATTTTGTAAATAAATAAATAAATATCAAAATGATAAAAAAATGACAAAAATTTGTAAATAAATTGAAAATGAAACAAGTTATTTTCTTATATTAAGTTATAAAATAAATTAAAATTTATGTTAAGAGTTGTAACTCATTTTGACTCACAAGAACACATGGAAGGTTAGGAGGTTGCGGGATTTAATCCGACGATGCAAAATAGCCAGTTTAAGGTGTGTTTGGAATGGTAAAAGTGAGATAAAGTGAAGTAAATTGTAAGTTCATAATTTGTACAGTAAGATAAAAAGTGAATAATTTTTAGAGTTTCTGACTTTTTTAGCAAACCAAATGCAACTTTGGTAGCTCGCTGGGAGCCGCTAGGGTCATTAGCAAAAGCAGAAGAGGCGTACAAGTAAAAGGAAGCTTGTTGGATCATCGTTGGACGCTCACTAGGAAAAGTAAAGGGCATTGTATTGTTGCAATGAGCTCTTTGGGGAGCTTTATGGGAAGCTCACTGGTAAGGTCACTGACTTTGCTAGGAAAACCAAGGCCATGTATAGTAGGAGGTTGGCTTGCCAAGAAGCTCATTGGGAAACTCATCTTAGCATACAACATTGACTATTTTATTCTGGCAGGTTTTTTAGTTCAATTTTGATTGGGCTTCTTAGTCCTATATATTTAGAATGTGTGTACATTAGAGTTAAGTTTAGATTAGGGTTTTTAAAAATTAGAGTTGAGAGAATAGCAAAGAACAAATGATAGAATTTTCTAAGGTTCTTTAAAGTTCTCTTCTCTCTCTCTTATAATTTCTTGGTCCATTGTTGGGGTTCTTATAATTGAAAATCGGTTTTACTATACTAGGCAAATTGTCAAATTATGTAAATCTTGTATTCTTCCATTGTATGTTATTTTCTTGTATTTGTTTGTAAGTTTGTCATTGTTCACTAGGTATGCAAGAAGGTGATTTGGAGTTTTCACACAACAATTTATTTTCAAATGATTTCTAAAAATATAAATGAAAATAAAATTTATTTTAGTCTTTCAAAATATTTTTTAATTACATAAAACCTACAAACATTAAAATAAGACAACTTGTAAATTTAAATTTCTAATTGTACATGTCTCTACTAACTATTCGTACTAATTTTAAATTTAAAATAGAATCAGGGATTTTTATCTCACCATTCATGTACAAGAAAAAAATAAATAAAACTACTAAAAAAATATCTAACTAGAAAAATCAATAAAATAACTTATAATACTATTTGATTGAGTTTTTATCGAAGAGCTTTTATGACTTCATAAGTTTGTAAAACATATATGAAAAGAAATATTAACAATTATGTAATTTTAATTAATGAAAAAGAAAAGTAGAGTGCAATAGACTATTTTGGGTGTGCAAATAAGCTCACCCAATATACATTTATGAAATCTAAATTAAGAAGATAACATTAAGTATATATAAACATATTATAGGGAAGATAAATGTGTTTTCTTTATTTTCCTACATTTAGTTATATATTGCTTATACAACTGATTATGAAAAAAAATTTAAAATTTTATTAATCATTAGCAATTTTTGTATCGTCTTATATAATTTGTTAATCTGTCTTTATATAGTTTTGCTAATTTACCTCCATTGTCCACTTGTTATTGTCATTTCTTTAACGTGACGCACATGTTACCAAATTACTAATTTTATTTTTTTAAATATTCTTGTAAATCTTATTATATTACCATAATTATTCTTAATATTTTATTATAAAAATATTCTCATTTTCTCCTAAGATAGTATCTAATCTTCAGCCCTAATAATTAATAAAGCTAGTTTTGCCCTTGATCATGCTACCCGCATAATCAACAAATTGTGGTATGTGATGGGTATATTAGGGCCGTTTGGTTCTCTAAAAAGTAAAATAAATTTTTACAAAATTCAAAATTTCTACTTACAATAAAAATTATGAGGTTAAAACTTTTATAAATTTATACTAATTTATATAACTCCAAACAATGGCAGATGCAGGAAAGGCCCAGAGTAGGCTTTCGCCTACACTGGAATTTTAGACCCGACATGATGACTCGATCTGACCTGGCAACCTGATCCACATATAGAAAGCCTTAAACCCACTTTTTTTTTGTATTGTTGCAATCCCGAGCCCTAAACCTATCCTTCTCTCTATGCGTACCGGAGAAAAACCCACAGTAGGCTTTCGCCTACACTGGAATTTTAGACCCGACATGATGACTCGATCTGACCTGGCAACTTGATCCACATATAGAAAGCCTTAAACCCACTTTTTTTTTGTATTGTTACAATCCCGAGCCCTAAACCTATCCTTCTCTCTATGCGTACCGAAGAAAAACGTGAAGAGGAGGAGCGAGGGGGAAGTATTCACATGCAACGTGTCGGAGCTTGAAGATAAAGGCTAGCAATAACTTGAAGGAGTGGATCGAAACCTACGATTGCGTGGAAGCTTGTGGGCTCAATAGGACTGTGCTTGGGATCTTATCTGACTCTCTTCTTGATTTTCGATGACTGCCGGACTGTGTGAAGAGGACTGCTACCACCGTTGCCCCAACATTGTCAACTTTTTCCTTCAATATTGTTTCTGCCAGTTGGATGAGCATTAGAGCAGATTCTCATGGTGAGTTTCGGTTGCGATATGGGTTGAGGATGGGACAACTAGGGTGGGCTAAATCGGATTCGTTTTCTGGATCCACCACTATCATTTTCATATTTATCATTGTGACGTGTCGAAATTTGGAAATATAAGTTACGCTGACTTGGGCTACCCTGATTTGTGCCTACACTGGCTAAATTTTTTAAATCCGCCACTGACTCCAAACATATTCATTACATTTTGTGTGTGTATATATATTATATATACTCTTTGTATGTATATATGTTTGTACACATTGCAAAAGCATATGAGAACAGCATAGGTAGGCATCTTACCTCAGCTTTGATTCTTTGTCATTCGACTTGATTCTTCAGCACCGATGACCTCGCCAAGTGGGAAGGAAGCAACACGAATGATTGATTTCAATCATGGTTCTTCAGAAGAAAAGACAGAGATTAGGTAAAAGGTGGATTGGATTTGAAAGGCACTTTTAAAAGATGCACTTTCAAATAGTATTTTCTCAAAGTACTCTTTAAATGATATTTTTTTTAATTAACAATAATTTGGTAAATATTTAAAAATCATTAACATTTCCTATAATATTAATTAAATTAACAGCACAAAAAAAAGTCTATACATGGATGATTTAAATATTTGATGTGCATTTTTCATAAGATGATTAGCTACTAATATTAATTAACTAAAAATTTACCAAATTTATAGTGCTAGAGAAGAATTATCAACTAAAAGATATATGTAAATTTGTACTAGTCAAACCAAAAATTACCTCCAATAGATTTATGTTTTGCCACTAGAAGTCACAAAAGCTCTTGAAGCTTCCCTCGCTTGGAACTTCCCATTCAATGTCATTTGGTATTTCAACACCAATAGTGGTACCATATTTATAGCTAAACAAGTAACCTAAGATGAATGGCTATAAATCAATTGATTAGATCTAATGGCTCAAGATGAGATTCTAGAATGTTCCTTTGATATACTTGTTAGTGCCATAAATAACATTTCTCCATCTAATGGTTCAAGATGAGCCTCTAAAATGTCATGTCTTCATCTAATGGTTCAGAATAAGCCTCTAGAATGTTCTCAGCGGTGGAAATGAAAGTGCATGGAGTAAAAGCTAAAAAAAGATATGAAAATTTGCATACAATCAAATAATATTTTTTTTCAAGCAAGCAATCGAGGGGATATGATAAAGCCAAAAGAATATATTCGAACAAATAATAGTTTGTCCCATTGGTTAACGTTTATATTTACTATTTTTTTAATTTATAAATTTTTTAAAATTTATAACAAAAATATGTTTGTTAAATTTATTTTTATTTTTTATTTTTAGAAATGAAAAATTAAATAAAAAAAAGTAAAAAACAGTGTTTTCACTCCTGATTTTTTTCTACTTTAAACATTTTGTTAATCTTAACAGCGTTTATTTTGGTTGTATCACATTAAAATGAACTATTTTATTCTAATATTACATTAAACAAAAATTATTTTTAATAAATAATATAATATAATTAAACTAATTGATTAATAAATAATAATTAATTAATTTAAATAATTAAATTATGAAATTTATTTTATTAAATTACTAATAAATGATATAATTAAATTAATTAAATTCATGTGAAATATATTTTATTAAATTATTTTTAATAAATATAACTAAAATAATTTAAATTAATTAACTAATTAATTAATTTTAGTTAATTACTTAAAATTAATTAATTAAATTAATATGAAATATATTTTATTAAATTCAATTAATTTTTTAAAAACTAATATAATTAAATAATTTATTAAAATAAAAATTAATTATCATAAATGGAATTGCATTTTCAAATGCAGTTTTAATTTGTATTTCAGGAAAAAATAAAAACATAAAACAAAAATAAAAAGTATAAACAGTTAAATATAAATTAAAAAATCATAACTTTAACAAACATATCCTTTTATGTTTAACATCTGTTTAAAAATATTATATATATATACAGTGTCTTATAAACTATTTCGTCATGTAGACGTTATGATTGTGACATGTGTCTTCTAAAGTATTTAATTGTTTAATTAATAATTATTAAATATTATTTATCAATTAATACTATAATTATCTAAATTAAATAATACTTATAATTTAAGATCCATTTGATAACGTTGTTATTTTTCTATTTGTATTTAACTGTTATATTTTTTATTTTTATTTTCTATTATCGTCATATTTTCCTAAAATAAAAATTGAAACAAGGTTTAGAAATACAATTTTGCTCATAATAATTAATTTTTATTTTAATATAGTATTTAATTTTATTAATTTTTAAAAATTAATTGAAGTTATTAAAATATATTTTTGATAAAATAATATAATTAAAATAATTAATTAACTAATAATATTAAATTAAATTAGTTATGTTGTTTATCAAAATTGATTTTTAGTTTAATAAAATATATAAATAAAATATTCATTTTCACATGATGTAACAAAAAAAGACAAAGTGCTAAAATTCATAAAATATTGGGTTAATTACCTTTACACCCCCTGTACTTAGGTCGAAAATCACTTAAACACCCTTAACTTCAGTATTATACTAAAATATTAGGTTAATTACATTTACACCCCCTGTACTTAGGTCAAAAATTACTTAAACACCCTCAACTTCAGTATTATACACTAATACCCCATGTACTGTTTAGTAAAGTGAAAATGTGGATGCATATGTTAAAATTAATGGCGCGTGTGTTTCATGTTTAAAAAAAGTGCAAGTATTCAATATTCTAAAAAAAAGAAAATGATGAATAGACAAAAACGCCCTTAAGTCAAAGGAAAGGGCCTATGTGTTGTCTTCTTCTCTTTTGTTTGAAGCTTCAAGTCGAAGATGTGGGAGAAGCAATCGAAAGTAAAAAAAAAAAAAAACCCCATCTTCTCTACTTTTTTTGGGTAGCTGGTGGTTCATAACCTAACCTGCAAGTTCAAATCTATACACACACATATATACATGTGTATATATACGTATGCATGTGTGCACGTGTTGCTTATTTTTGTTCTAACTGATACTCTGGCAATTTTATGAGTTTTGATTTCATATATTTGATTTTGATTTTACTACAGTCCCTTCTCATTTCCAATCCCCTTTATCCTTCTAGAGTCAAAAATCTATATACATATATATTGATAAATGGAAAAAGCAACCAGAGATCGTTGATGCTTGTACCTATACGAACAAAAAATTAAGGCTCTTAAATTGGCGTGTATTTGTTGTCTTAATCCTTATCTTTGTTAGATTAAGTGTTTCTGTGAAGATTTGTGCAGTTGGGATTTTGTTTTGATATAGGTTTTCTTGGTTGAAGAGGAAGAGTGTGGGATGTGTTAAGAAATTAGGGTTTCACTATCTTAATAAAAAAACAGTGTTGGATTAAAACTTAGATTTTTTTATTTGGATATTGTTATTTGATAAATTTATTTTGATATTTAAATTTAATGGTTTTTTTAATTTTTGGATTTCTATTTTAAAAGATTAATTTTGGGTATTTAATTTTAAGTTGTATTTAAAAAAGATTAATTTTTTTTTTTTTTTTTTTAGAGAGAATGGTGTAATTTTCCTAATCCTATGGGGAGTAGGTAATTAATTAAAATTGTTAAAGTTAAAATTCTGCTATTTTATATGTATAATGCTATATTTATTTTATAAATAAAACCCTAAATTTGTTTTGGGTAACTACACGGTGTCTTTCTGGAACTACCGAACTGCTGCTTCCATTGCCGGAACTGGATTGATTTTCTTCTGATTTATTTTTCGAACCCAACCCAGGTAAGGAGCGGAATTCACTAATTGATGTGTTTGATGGTGTATGTGTTTATATATATATATATACACACAGACTTTATTTCTTGTATGACACTGCAGAAACGACTTCTATTTGTGATTCAAGGTGACCCGTATTAATTGACCTTTACATTCGGTATTGGTTTGCTTTCTATTTTGTCTTCATGTGTTAAAAGAAATATATATATATATATATATATATTTTTAAGGGTCGGACGTGATTGATACAGGTTTGAAGCCTTTAATTTGAAACGAATATATATATATATATATACGGACTTGCGTGGATGTTAGGAAGGAAGGCTTTGACAATTGTAATTGTTTATCTAAACATTGATTTGTCTTTTAGTGCCTTGATGAACGTGAAAAAGCATGGACTTGTAGGATTGAATTGCTTGACTTGGCAGGAAACTTTGATTTCAAATATATAATTATAATTGTTTAATTGATTATTGATTTGTCATTTAGTGCTTTAATGAACGTTTGCTTGGTTTGGCAGGAAACTTTGATTTCAAATTTAGTGTATTACTTACATGATTTATTAAATTCCTTTAATGTAATTAAACGGAATGATTGCCCTTTTTGCTTGATAGAAATTTTATATTTAATTACTGTGTTAGTGAATTAAGGATTAATAAAGTTTAGAACCTTAGTTGAAAAATTATTAATTAATGTGGAATTAAAGTGAAATTTTAATAATATGTTTTATTTGGATTGAGGGGTACTGAAAATATCGGGTATACGTACCCGCGCGGGGGTGGTAATCGAGTCCAGTAGGCTAGTAACTTACGAACGATGCAGATGCCTAAGGGTGGCATATTATATTCTTAAGGCTTTGGCCTAGGAAGCAGACACCGAAGGATGGTGTATATTGGTTGGGTCCTGTTTCTACGGGACAACCAAGCAGACATCAATGAATGATGTATATTGGTTGGGTCTTGTTTCTACGAGACAACCAAGCAGCAGTACCTTGAAATTAAATTATTTTTCTTTGATGTGTTGTGTGGTGTAGAAACACAAATAAATTGTAATGAAGAGAGATAAATGAATAAATTTAAGTTCTTGTTTGAAATAACTACTTGTGCGTGTTTGTTTCACTTAGTAGCATGTTAGGACATACTGCATTTATTATATTATTATTAGGGTTCCGAGCACACGTGGTATTAGTGCTAAACCCCTTACAGTTTGCGATGCAGGTAATGATTTTGAGTCACGCACAGGACCTACTCACCATGGAAATTAGCAATTTATTTATTTGTTTTTTTATTTAATTACAATAGAATTTTCTTTAGAGAATGGTTTTTTAGTAAATTGCAATAAGCCTCTGTTTGTGAGACTATTATTAATTATTTTATCTAGCTTTGAGAGAATATTTGGACTTAGCCTTTGGAGCTTATTGCCTGGTTGACTTTGACTAAGGCATTTATTTAAATTTAAAGTTTAGTTTTATTTATTTTTATATTCATTGCTCTATAGTGTGGGTTTATGGCTCTGATGTGGAACAGGGAATGATATTTAATATTGTGTTATGCGTACTTTTGTTCACATACTCGGGTTGTGAAACCCGGGCCGTGACACACACTATGGAGCAATTAATGTAAAAATAAATAAAACTATACTTTAAATTTAAATAAATGCTTTAGTCAAAATCAACTAGGCAATAAGCTCTAAAAGCTAAGCCCAAATATTCTTCCAAAGCTAAATAAAATAATTAATAATAACCTCACAAATAGAGGCTTATTAAAATCCGTTAAAAATAATTTCCTAGAGTCATTACATAAAAATAATAAATAAAACTCTAACTCCTATGCTCAGAAGGTCCAGCACGTGACTCAAATTCATTACCTGCATCACAAGCTGTAAGGGGTTTAGCACTAATACCACGTGTGCTCGGAACCCTAATAATAATAATAATATAAATGCAGTATGCCCTAACATGCTACTAAGTGAAATATTTATACACAAGTAGCAATTTCAAACAAGTACTTTAATTTATTTATCAATTTATCTTTTCATTACCATTAATTGCCTTGTAGCACCACATAACACATCAAAGAAAACAAATTGATTTCTAGATACTGCTGCTTGGTTGTCCCGTAGAAACAGGACCCAACCAATATACATCATCCTTCGATGTCTGCTTGGTTGTCTCGTAGAAACAAGACCCAACCAATATACACCATCCTTCGGTGTCTGCTTCCTAGACCGAAGTCTTAGGAGTATGATATGCCACCCTTAGGCATCTGCTCGTTCGTAGGTTACTAGCCTACTGGAATCAATAACCAACCCCGCGCGGGTTTCGGGACTTTCGACCCTTGGGTACGTATACCCGATATTTTCAGTACCCTAAATCCAAACAAAACGCATCCACTTTCATTTTAAACAAACATCAAATAAATTCTTTATTTAAATTCATTATTTATTAAATCTTTATGAATTCATCATAATATTTTAAATAATCCGTAAACCTCAACACGTAAATAATAATAACCATAATTACCGAATAATCGCAGCACAACAAATTACCAAATATGTTTAATGCAAAAGCTTTCAGAACAAACTAACATATAAAGACAAAATTCACAAAAAGACAAACTATCATATAAGGACAAAAGTTAAAGTTTCTTTGCTTTATTCATTTAATGGCTTTGCTGGACACCTAATTTCCACACCTTTAACCTATATATGTATATAAAGTAATAATATGTATACCATCCAATCGTTGAAGACTTCAAATATATATAATAGAAATTTTTGCCTTCTAGTAGCCAAGCAAATCTGGGAACTCAATACAATCCACGTTTACCAACTAAAAAAATATAAATAAATAAATAAGTAAATAAATAACAAGTGAACCTCATATTCCAATTAATCACGTCATGAGTTTAAAGGAAAAAAAAAAATCTAATCAATCATATGTTCACAACAATAAAAATCTGATAAGTCTAATATATATATATTTACATATATATATATATATATATATATCATTATATTCATATCACCGAATTGTATGAGGACTAATCAATTAATACACATATATGTATTGTTAATTACAATACAGACTCACAGGTCATTCGCCCAGAAAATAAATAATATTTATACATATATATATGCATCACTTTTAAAAGTTCCGCCCCTTACCTCAAATTAAATCTGTAGAAAGAACACCCAACTCATAATGAAACCCAAAACTCAATCAGCAGATCAGACTAAGATCACCGCGGCCATCAAGAAGCTGGTAATCTCCACAGCATTCATATTAGATTTTTTTTCTCCTCTGCCGCCACTACCCCTTATCTTTTCTTCTCTCTCTCTCTCTCTCTCTCTCTCTCTCTCTTTAACCCTTTACCTTGACTGCCGAAAAGCGCATATTATATATATATATATACACGTATATCTAGACTAGCTATTAGTTGATAGAATCCTAATGGAAAAAAAGATTAGAATTCAAATTAAACTAGACTTCCAACTCCATGTACTGGCTAATAGTTGGTAGAATCCTAATAGAAAAAAGATTAGAATTTAAATCAAACTAGACTTCCAATTCCATGTACTCGCTATTAGTTGGTAGAATCCTAATGGAAAAAGAATTAGAATTCAAATTAGACTAGACTTCTAATTTCATGCATCCACAATAAAAATTGAATTTAATTTATGTTTCCAAAAATTTAAATCAATAAAAATTTTATTTTTACCAAATTAAATATTAATTAACAATTAATCAAAGCATTAAAAATCTGAGTCATCACAGGGTAGAACAGATGAGAGAGAATAGGGTAGCAAAGAAGAAGAAGGTAATTTTGTAATTTTATTAGTTAACATAATAGTGTCAAGGTTTGCACTTTAGTGAACAGTACATAAGTATTAGTGCATAATATTAAAGTTGATGGAGTTTAAGTAATTTTAGACCTCAATACAGGATGTTTAAAGACAATTAATCCTAAAGTATTTATAAGAAAAAAATGAAAGTGACAAATTTTTTTTGTTTATGTTTTTTATGTTTAAGTTTTTACTTTTTGGAAACAAAAAAATAAAAATACATTTAACAAATGCGTTTTTGTTGCCAATTTTCAAAAAAGTGTAAATATAAACATTATTAAATGGGATCTCAATATTTGATTCTAAATATATTTATTTAACCTGGGGCACTCATTAAGAGTAAATAAAAGTATGACATCTGACAATATTTATTTTGGTTCCAAAGAATTCAAAAAGATACGACAAATTTTTATGAAGTATGAAATTCAAAGAAAACGTAGAGGTTTAATTGATAAATTAATTTTTAAGGTGAAATTTCAATATCACTCATAATTCATCTTTGAAGTAAAATAACAAAAAAATAAATCAAACTCCTACCTTTGGAGACTAATTACTAAATTATTCAAAAGTTTTATATAGGTGAATAACTACAAATAAAAAATATATGCAAAAATAAATTTAGATAAATGTGTAAAATATAAAATTACACACTTCTATGAAGATAACTTTTGTTAAATAAATTATATGATTTTGAATGTACGGTAAATATAAATTTTTTTCTTCATTTTATCGCATAGATGAAATACGGTAGATGTAAAAATCTACATTGACTTATGCAAAAATAAATTCAGATAAATTTGCAAAATATAAAATTACATACTAAGATTATATTGAATAAGTCATGATTTTGGTGAATACAAAATCTTTTCTTCTTATCGCATAGATGAAGATGAAGTATGATAAAATGGAACTCTATTTCGATGATTTTGCTTCAAAGGACAAATATGGGTAATTTTGTAACTTTATCTTAAGAACTTGTTTGGTAAAGGGTGAAAAATTAGAAGTAAAAAAATAAAGGGACAATTATTACCCTGGTAATGATTACTGGAGTAATAAGTTTGTGATACTTATACTTAGAATGAGAGAGTAAATATTAACTGATAATAATTATATTATGTTTGGAATGTAAAAAATTTTAAAGAGATAAAAGTTAATTGTGTTTAGAATGAAGATAAATTGACAAAGGATAAAAATTAATATTTAATTTTAATAAAATATTATAATAAAATAGATCATCATAATCAGTGTTACTTTAATAATAATTAAATTTAACAAAAATATATTATTAAAATATATACTTTTAAATAAAAATATTAATTATAAAAATAATTTTATCATAAATTAATATTTCAATAATAAATAATTTTAATAGTAAATTATTATTTGTTAAAAACTATTTTTATTTTGATAAAATAATTTAATAAAACAAATAATTTTAATTTATTTAAATAAATTAATGGTTTTAATAAATTATATTAATACAATACATAATCTAGTAAATTATTATTTGTGAGACATAATTTTCATTTAACAAAATATTTTAAGAAAATAAATTATTTTAATAAGTCATTATTATTTATTAAACATTAATTTTAATTTGAGAAAATAAGTAATTTTAGTCATAAATTAATATTTCAATAGCATTATTTTAATAAAATATAATAATAAACTATTATTTATTAAATAATATTTTGTTAAAATAATTTAATAATTAATTAGTTTTAGTTTGTTTAAATAAGTTATTATTTTATAATATTTATAATAATTATTTATATGATAACGTTGCTTAAGGTTTTATATGGGAGAAAGAAATATTTTATGGGGGTAATGAGAAGGGAGTAAAATTTTTCCATTACCTACCCACCTCCCCCTAAGGCATGTTTGATATTGAGTAAAAAATTTAAAAGTAAAAGATTACGGAAGTAATTGTTACTCTAGTAATGGTTACTGGGGTAACAAATTTATGGTACTTATACTTGAAATGAGAGAGCAAATATCACCCGTTAATAATTATGTTATGTATGGAATGTTAAAAATTTTAAAGAGATAAAAGTTAATTGTGTTTGGAATGAGAATAAATTGACCAATGGTAAAAGTTAATATTTAATTTTAAGAAAATATTATAATAAAATAAATCATCATATCATTGTTATTTTAATAATAATTAATTTTAATAAAAAATATATTATTAAAATACATAATTTTAAATAAAAATATTAATTATAAAAAATAATTTTATCATAGATTAATATTTCAATAATAATTAATTTTAATTGTGAATTATTATTTGTTAAAAATTATTTTTATTTTGATAAAATAATTTAATAAAATAAATAATTTTAGTTTATTTAAATAAATTATTGATTTTAATAAATTATATTAATTCAATACATTGTCTAATAAATTATTATTTATGAGACATAATTTTCATTTAATAAAATATTTTAATCAAATAAATTATTTTAATAAGTCATTATTATTTATTAAATATTATTTTGATAATATAATTTAATAATTAATTAATTTTAGTTTGATTAAATAAATTATTATTTTATAATATTTATTAGAATTATTTTTAGGAGAACGTTGTTTAATATTTTACACAGAGGTAAATAAATATTTTACGAGGGTAATGAAAAAGAAAAAATTGTTTCCATTAACTCTCGTTACCCACCTCCCCCTACAGTAAAAATTTACCCTCATTTGAGGGTAATTGTTAATTCAGAGTAATTGTTATTTCCGTCATCTAAACTGATGTAATGGAAGATAAAAATTACCCTAATAAAATTTATCCTGCGTTACCCCCAAAACAAATATCTCCTAAAAATATTAATCATATTAAGGGGCATTTGAAGTGCCAAAAAAAAAAATCATAAGTTAATATTGATGTGATGTAAAAAGTGACACATGGCAAAATTTGATTGGAGGAATTTGAAAACTTTTAAATTTTTTTGGAAAAAATTAGAGATCCAAACGGACCCTAAGTAATGTGGAAAAACTGTGATTATAATTACCATGGAATAATATATAGAATTTAATATAATATAGGATTATTTTTTACATGAAATTATTTTTTTGGAGTTCGATTGATGAGATATAATATTGGATAAATAGGAGATATGATAGAAAATAATTTTATACCTTTAAATTTTGATAGAAAACTAGTGCGGCCAAGGGGTATTACAATATCACACACTCCATGTCATTGCATATTTCCATTTTGAGGGATATGAAATTTAAAGTAGACTCCGTATCCAATCCATCTTTTTTTACCAAATATAAGATAAGTTTTATGAATTGCTAATCTAATCTCCCACTTCATATTTTACAAACAAATATTACTTTGGAGTTTATACGGTTGGATTTGATATGGTTTGGTAAAACCAAATTACTAAGTTATCAGTTTTAGAAAATTTTGAAAGGTAAGTCAAACTTTTTAATAACAAAATCAAACTAAATCAAACCATTTATTTTAATTTACATAAATAATTTATTAACAAGAAATTTTTCATTTGAAAAATTTGTAAAAAGAGAAAAAAGTTACTATAATCAGAATTCTTGCATTACTTAAAAATGTTAATTTTTTTCAAACCAAGCATATTATTTCGTATTTAGTATTTGCAATTATACAAAACAATGCCCCTATATATAGACCAAGAGGATTTTAATATATATTCTTTTGTGCCTACGTTTTTTAATAAAAAATATACAAACAAATGATTTTCTAATTAAACTAATCTGTTTATCGTTTTTAGCATATTAGATGTATTAAAACATATAATATTAATTTAATTAAGTTAATTAACCAATTAAATCATAAGTCAAATTAAATTGTTTGATTTTATAATTTACCACATCATAATTATATCGTTAATTAAAAAAAGAAAAACACTAAATCCAACCAAATGAATTTAACTTGATTTTACGATTTTCAATTTGATTCTGTAGCCCCAATAACTATTACCTTTCTTTCAAGTGAAATCACAAATCATTTCAGGTTGAGAGAGAGAGAGAGAGAGAGAGAGAGAGAGAGAGAGAGATGTGGTGAAAAAGAAAAGAAAAAAAACAAAACAAAACCGAAACCACGTAAAGCGACGACCTTTTGGTAGATTTGGGATCTCTTCTCTTATTTTTTTTTTTTTAAAAACAGAAAAATGGATAAAATTCTAAACAAATTAAAAGTTATTAAGAAAAATTCAAAATGAGTCAACCAAATATATTCACCTTTATAAATAGATACACTTATTGGTACTCTCCAAATCATCTCTTGCACTTTTTCATTAAAGTGATGATATCCCCACTCTGCAGGGACCTTTGTCCGCTTCACATTTCTGCATTTCTTTTTATATAGATTTTGTTTATTTTCAACGTCATTCAAATGACATAAATATCCTTGATTCATTAGTTTTATATATTAGTTTCACTTATTATAAAAAAACAACTTATCAATGCAACTTAAATTTTTATAATGAAAAATAATTTTTTATTTTATCAATAAAATTCAAAATTTATAGTAACAAACAATTTTTTTATAAAAAAGAAAAAGTTATGTTAACTTACCAAAATATTCTTAATTTTGATTATATGAAGATAACTCATTATTCTTAATTTTGATCATATGAAGATAACTCATGTGGCATTGGTAAAATATTTAAAAAATTTAAGTAACAATTAGTTGCTCAAGTATTAAAAAATCAAAAAATATAAGTTACCATATTATTCTTAATTTTTCTTAATTTTTATCATTAGAAATTAACTTATACGTTATAAATTGCATATAAAAGGTGATATCCTCACTCACTTATTCAACACTTTTAGTTAGTAAAAATAAAAATTACATACTTTCCTGAGAGATAATGAGAATATTTTTGTAATAAAGTTACTAAGAATAATTACAAAAATATAATAAAATTTTTAATGATAATTTTTAAAATATGAAAATTATTTTAACAAAAATTATAATTGATAGTAAATTGATTATGTACATGCATGCTGCATCGAAAAAGGACAATTGTACGTGAATAATGGGATTTGATTATCAAACTTATATAAGGACTAATTAACAAAATTATATAGGGTGCTTTAAATATATATATAAATATATAATTTTTAAAAAAATTCACTTATGTTAGAGATGAATTATCTTTTTAGATTCAAAATTAAGAATCTTTTTGTAAGTTAAAATAACTGAAAGTTTTGTTATAAAAAAATTATTTTTATTATACAAATTTAAATTATATTAATAAGTTATTTTTAATGGTAATTGGAACTACTATATATAAAACCAATGAAGCAAGGATACTTTTTGTTATTTGAATGATAAAGAAACAATCAAAACTCATAGAAAAAAGACAAACAAAAAGGTGTAGTGAGAAATGTTTATGTAGAATAAGGATATCACTATTCTCTTATTAAATGAAATTACACAACTATACTTTTTATTCTTACGTATAATTGAAATGACATAATTTATTTTCATAAAAAAAACATTTACAAATTTAGACACAAAACCATTAAACCTAATTTTTGTTGACTAAAACAAAATTTACTTTCATTTATATTTTTAAAAATCAAATAAAAATAAATTTTATTTTTCTCTAACTTAATCAAATTAAAAAAAATAAAATCTTCAATTTTTGTTTTCTTTTCCACAAACTTTTATCACTTTAGCTTTTATCATCATCCTCAAATCATTTAGTATGATCATTTCGTATGAACTATTCGATTCCCATAATTTAATTATATATTTTAAATATAGTATAATGAAATAAAATGTAAACAGATTTTAAATATAATGTAATGAAATAAAATGTAAGAAAAAATATTTTCATTTGTAATTTTAATAATCATATGAAATTTATTTTATCTTTTAACTTAATCAAATAAAAAGTAATTTATTTTATTTCCCTATCTTCCCAACCCCAACCTTCTCGGACATCCTAAGAAAATTCTTTTAATTATTTATCTATCTCCCTTCCATTTTGCTCAAGAACTACCCCTAACATAAACACGCCTAATTGGATAGAGTATTAATATTTTTGAAGATTAAAATAAATTTTATTTGTATGTGTATTTTTAGTAATAATAGAAAAAATTATTAGTTTTTCCATCTTAATCAAACGAAAAAAAAATGATTTATTTCATATCATTTTCTTACGTTTAAGTGACAAAACAAATGATAAAAATTTGTAAAGGAAAATAAATGAAATAAATTAATTTTTTATTTGATTAAGTTAGAAATCAAATAAAAAATTAATTTGTCTTCCAAAACTAGCCCTCAAAAATGCTTGTTCAAATTTGTAAAGATTTCTCACCATGAATAGCAATTATGGTGGTATGTGGAGCCGCCCCTCCCCCCGGCGGTTATAGTCTCGAAATTGATAAAAGTTATAAAAAATTAGTAAAAGTTGGTATAAATTATTTGATATTTTTTAGAGTTTCAAACACTACCTATATAATTTCAAATCATGCATAAGAATAACTACACAAAAATAGGTTATTTTATAATTTCATTTAATGAAAAAATAAGATGCAATGCAAGACGGCAATTGAAGAATACAAACAGCCTCAACCCTTGGCAATATCTGAACCGCGACCACATTATCGCAAGCTTAAAAGGACATCTTCTTCGGGGATGTTGAGCACAGGCATCACTGCATAAATTGCAAAATGATCTGAAGAAGATATATTTATATGAACTCTGCATGTACAAAACAAAGTTGGATAAGTTGATGATTGACATAAATGCAGGAAGATTTCTATTAATCACTTAAAAATTAAACAAAATCATATCATTATAATTTTCTTATTTTCATTCCATACATATAACTCTCTGAATGATTACAATAAAAAATATTGACAGATAAGAAAAATGACAAATGTGAATAGCCTTTTTAGCCCCTCCATTTGTCTATTGTCAATCACTAGGACAATACAAGCACCAGAGTGAAAAATGGCATTCAAAATCTAGTCTACAGCTATCGAGGTATATAATCAACTCTTATATTAGAGCACAATCTTAACCATGGACCTAGTAATTTTTAACGATAAATGGCGAGCTCCTTTCTGGAAAGAGCAATAAAATGGTTGAGAAATACCTTTCTAGTAATTTTCTCATGGATCAACTACTGCTGTGAATCTTGAAATTTCCAAGTGCATCAACACTAACTGGATGCAGCAGCTTTTGCAACAATTTGAGGATCCATTCCCATCTCATGGCAGTAGTTGTTGAGCAAAGACTCCATGTGTTTGATTTCTTTCGGTAAAGACCCAGTAAGAACCTGTTTCCAGCACCAGAGATTCAATTGTACTCAGGAAAGAAAAATGAAAATTCTGGTTTTTGAATTTTGAGAGAAGATTATAACCAATTATGAAACCCATTATCAGGGCTATATATATATATATATATTTATATTTTTTTGAGAGATTATGACTGAGAATCAAATACTATTACTTGACATCAACTCAAAAACCCTTAGTCGTAAACTAATTAGGGTCAACTATATAAATCATTTTCATTTATTCATATCTATGTTATGATTTCTGTAATATTATTTGGAATTAGGTTTTTTTTTCAAAAGTCCATTCTATTAAATCTTAAATCTATCTTTTATCCTTTTTACACTTTTCATTTAGATTCAACCAGTGTTTCTTAGGGCGCATCTCTAAATCTATGCTGGACAGAACCTAACTATTTTAAATGATATTCTTCTCTTCAATCGATACCACCTCAAATTTATTTTGTATATATTTATTTTTTATCCTATAGTTTCTTATATTACTACACAGTCATTTTAATATCCTCATTTCCACCATATTCATCTTATGAGTCTTAATAGCCCAATAACTTGTGTCATAAAGAATAGGTGGCCCAAACTGTTCTATAAAATTTTCCTTTCAGTTTGATAAGTATTCTATAACCACATAAAACACTCAAAGCACTTCTCCATTTTAACCACCCTTCACAAATCTTATGAATAAACAACCTCTTCAATCCCTTAATTTGTGTGAATAAATGATCCACCCAAGTTATAAAAAAATGACCACTTTTTGACACTTCTTGATCCTAAACTCTCACTAGACCCTCATTCATAGTTTTAATTTTATTGAAATTGCAATTCATGCATTCTGTTTTAGTCCAACTTACTCTAAAATCCACCCTAGTGTCTCCAAAGTTATGATTTACCCCATCCCAGTTTCATCTATCAGTATAATATCATTGGCAAACAACATACACTAAAGGATGTCTTGAATACACTCGATAAGTTTGTCTATAACCAGCAATATTCCATCACTTTAATATTTCATAGCTACTCAATTCTATTCCAACATCCACCATAAAATTTCTCTTTAAACCTTATCATGTGCTTTTCCTAAATCAATAAAAATCAAGTGAAAATCTTTCTTCTTTTCTTTATATTTTTACATCAATATTCTTATTAGAAAAATATCTTCCAAAGTCAATCCACCCGTCATAAAACCAAATTGGCTAAAGTTTCATTATCTGACTTGTAAGTATACCTTCTTTACTCTCATAGAAAGGCATTAAGATTCTTTTCCCCCATGCATTATACATCTTATTAGCATGCAAGATCTTGTTAAATAATTTTCTCAACCATATTTTCATACTCTCCTTTACTTTTTACTTTCGCAAACATAATCAAATGTATAAAACTAACATTAATATCCTTAATAGGGTTACTAGGATATCACAAATTCTTAAACTAACATTTCTATCCTCACATGGGTTAGCAAGGTCTCCAAATTCTTCTCGTAACAACTAATAAATAACTTACCCAAATAACTTCTCCACATCTCCTTAGCATCCTCCTCTTTTACCAAAATTCTTTAGTCGTCACTTTTTTATACACTAGACCTGATAAAAGTCATTTTTTTCCTTCTCTTATTCTAACCAATTCATAGATATCTCTCTCTCTCTCTCTCTCTCTCTCTCCATATTTTGTCCCTTACTTGTAATTTAGTTCATTGAAGGTCTTATATTTAGCTACTTCAATTTCCCTTTTAACTTCTTTTTTAACCAATTTTTTACCTTACATATGCTCCATCATATTTACAATTGGGCAAATTCCTATAACACCCACTCTTAGCCTTAATCATCATTTATATCTTTTCGTTCCATCACAAGCCTCATTTGAGGATTGTCATTTTTCCTCAAATATACCTAACATTTTTACAACCACTCCTTTACTCATCTAATCATTCCATTCCACATGGTATTTACTCCATCATCTATATTCTATTTTCCTTATTTTTTTTTTTTTTTTTTTATAAATGAAAATCAATATATCGATAAAAGTATTTAGGTGGTTCCATTTTCCATGCTTGAGCAATTTATTATTAGAAGCCACTTGTTTTTCTCCTTTTAGGTTCCAACATTTAGTTCTTGAAAGTGTATTTCATTTACTCTATATTGATAAAAGTATTTAGGTGGTTCCATTTTCCTTGCTTGAGCAATTTACTATTAGAAGCCACTTGTTTTTCTCCTTCTAGGTTCCACCACTTAGTTTTTTTAAGTGTACATCTACTTCTCTCCCACTTCTTAATACACACATCCAATACCACCAATCTATGACGTGTAGTTAGACTCTCACTCAATGTTACTTTACAATCTTTACATGAAAACGATCAAGCTTTTTTGTAAGGTAAAAATCTATTTGACTAACTATTATATACAGTTTTAATTTACAATCTTTACATGAAAAGGATCAAGCTTTTTTGTAAGGTAAAAATCTATTTGACTACTATTATATACACTTTTAAAAATTATTAAGTGTCTCTCTTTTTAAAACAAGAAATTGATATTACTAAGTCATATATTGTAGCAAACTCCAAAATTGATTCACCTCCATCATTTCTATTCTCAAATCTATAACCTCTGTCACCAGTACAAAACCTCCCATATTTCTCTCCACACGTCCCTTCAAATCTTCTTCTATAAAGATTTTTTTTCTCCATTTGGTATCTCTTGAATAACCCATCCATAAATTCCCAAAAGTATTATTTTGTTACTTCATCAAGTCCTACATGAGAGCGTAAGCACTTATAACATTAATCGTCTCCTAATACAAGTTCAACGGACATTATTCTATTCCTTATTCTCTTAACACTTACAACATCATCTTTGAAATCCCCATCACTAATTATTCCCACTCCATTTCTATATTTCTCTTTCCCTGACTACCAAAGTTAAAAACTATTATTTCAATTTTCTCTATATTGTTTTCCTATCCACTTGATAACTTGTTGACAAATGATTTAAACTCTCCTTCTAGCCAAAGTATTTATCAATTCCCTCAGTAGTAGTAGAAATAGTAGTAGTAGTAGTAGCATCATATCATATTGGCCTGGAATTCTCAAACAGAATGGAATATCACAACTTTTCTAGTTGTCAGGCTAAAATAGCAATGTTAGTGAATCGACAACTTTGAGTTATACCTCGTAACCTGATTCAGTGATGAGGACTTCATCCTCAATCCTTATCCCAATGCCTTTATACCTGCATTATGCATCCTTGATGTGTGTTAATTGCAATAGCTCGTCCAATAAAAATTGGTAATGGAGATGCTTTGCGAAAAAGTAAACCTTACTAGTTAAGTAATGATTAACATAGAGAAGTAACTATAACAGAGAAAACACAATGAAGTTTGTGCCTTTCATCGTTGGATGAGGACGATTGCATTCTTGAATCATATAGGGAACCTCATAGGTAAATTCATGTTAATAACGAAAACTCCTAAATTCAAAAATAATATATAATCTTAGGACTAGACATAATAGCTTAGATGCCACCACTGGACTTATTTGACACAGTAATAATAATACCACAAAAGTGGGAGGCTCTATAGTGTTAGCATATGAACACGTAAAATTATATACATCTATCATCTATGTTTGTAGATTGAATTCTCATTCCATAGGGAAATCAGAGGGAGTTATATCCTATACTGGATCAAGCATGTATTGGTGCATAATAAAAATGAAAACAAGAAATAGCACAATGAGATAGCCAAGCAGCAAGCCACCATAAGATTAGTACGCTACTATTTTAACTTCCTCTGACAAAGTCATTAATTTGATTTTCTCCAGTAGAAAAAAGTTGTAACTATACAGGTCTTCCTGCATGGCAAGTCTATAATGGTCAAATTTTATGATGGCAAGTCTATCCCAGGTGGGCGTATGATGGGATGTCTGTGGGTCTATCAAAAAAAAGGCTCAAACTCATATGGATATTTTAATTAAAATATTGTGAAATTCCCAACTGCATCATTTCATGCTCTGTACGTTATTGAAATGGGCTCATTAAGAGTACATTATCGAGCCTACCCATATACTTCATGTCTCTCTACACAGCTCCAATCGTGGTTATAAACAGGTTAGAATCTGCAAAGGGATTGGAGCACAGCGTGTTGTCCAGTCAGAGAGAGAAAGGGGGGGGGGGCATCAGCATTCAGAGTTTGAGAAAGTTCAATGTTGCTTTGAGGGTAAATGGCCCTGGAGATTAATAGTAGAAAAGGAGTCCTTGGAGGAAGGTTATCTGTTCTAAATTTGGAGCAAAGTGTGATGGGGTGGTGCTCAGATAGTTATTAACTCTTATGGAAAGTGATTAGGAAGAACTGTGACAATTCCAAGATGCTTTTGCTTTGGAAAATGGGAAGCTGGGGGTGAATAGAATTAGGTTTTGGAGCCATAAATGGATCCAGGAAGGCTGGCTGATGGATCCATATCCAAAGTTATATTGTTTCACTTTAGATAAAGGTAGGTGTGGTAGCCGAGTGCATGGAGGAATTGGTCAGGGCAGGGTATGGAAAGTAGTCTTAAGAAGGAATTTACTAAATTGGGAAATGGAGAACTTCACCTCCTTGACGAGCTTGCTGCCTGCAGCTAAGGTGGTGGGGCAGGAGGATAGAGTGGTATGGAGTCCTTCAAGTTCAGAGGAATTCGAGATGAGATCTATTACAAGATCCTGGTGGGAAGAACAAAGGATGATTTCCCTTGGGAGAATATTTGGAAGGTAGGGGCAACAATGAAAAGTGGCTTTCATTGTTTGGTTTGTGCATCGAGATAGAATTATAATTAATAATTATCTCAGGAGGAAAGGAGTAAAGGACATAACTTAGTTAAGTGGTGTTGCCTCTGCAAACAATAAGGTGAAACCATAAATCATTTATTCAATCACTGCCTTGGACAAAGGAACTGTGGGATCTGCTTCTTTCTGGCTTTGGAGTTCATTGGGTCTTTCCTAAAGATCCCAAGAATCTGATGCGAGAATGGTGGGGTTTCAAGTTGTGCAGCCAGAAGAGATGGCTTGGAAACTGGTTCTTTTGTGCATTTTTTTGGATAACATGGATGCAGAGAAATAGGAGGACCATCCAGGTGGTTGAGCTGCCTTTATTTAGAATGAAAAGTTCATATTTGAAGAGTTTGTATAGTTGGTTGGACGGTGGTATAGTTCCTGTCATGAATTCATTTTTGTCTTATTGTAGAGAACCTCTAAAATTCTCTAACACATTTTGCACTCCTTGTACTTCGTGAAATTTCTATAAATTTATATACATCTATATATCGCAAGAAATTTTTACAAACCCCAATAAATTCTTTACAAACCCCAATAACATTTCACAAACTCCAATAACTTTTCTGCAAATCCCAAAAACTTATCGACCACTTTAATAAATTTTAATGCAGAACCGTTCCGATAGAACTAAGAAAACTGTTCGAATGGTTTCTCTCTCCGAAAAGTTGACGTAAAAGTCAAAAAGTTTCACTATTCATGTCTGAAAAACATGATTTGGTGACTGCGCGCCAAACGTCAAAAAGTTCCCTAAACCACATTTTTTGCTGTTTTTCGTTATTTTTCAAGGCACCAAACGGACCCCTAGTGTAGATAGGGCCTGAATCTCTTTCTAGCATCTTCTTATTATCTTTATCAATAAATTTGTTTATTTTATTTTGTTTATTCATTAATAAATAAATAAAATCATTCTATGCTCTGTAAAATATCAACTCGCTGAATTTACCAAGAACCCACTGATACTGTGGAATGGTGAACTAAAGAGTCCAGCATGGCCAAGTCTCAAAGAATTAGGCCACTTAAGATAGAACTACCATGTTCATCTCTCTACCCCCCTATCTCTCTAAACTGAAAAAACAATAATTTAACCTTCAACAATTGTCTGCCTGAAATCCAACCTTCACCAGAAACAAGCAAATGAAGAATTGCAACAAGAATACATATTCACCCAATCATATAGGTTCTATAACAAAGTGATCCTCCATTAGACTCATAATTTCCAGTTCCAGTCCCATCTAAATTTTTTTGCCTTGTCCAAGACAGAAAGCACAACCCCACTCCCACCCCACCACCTGAGAGGTACAAAGGGATTTATAAGTGCAGAGATCAAACACTTGTCAAAGATAGGGCAACTAAGCACTTCAACCAGTCGAGTTATCCCCTGCGGGCCCAGATGGGAAAAAAAAGTACACTTGACTAAAACACAATGAAGAATACCTCTCTGGACAGCTAAAACCAGTTGGGATGTAAACACCTGGTTCAATCGTTATTACCTGCCATAAAATATATAAATTAAAAAAAAATTAGAGAACAGCTCATTTAAATCTAAGCTGCAAATCTAAAAGCCAAACCAAGTATATATGTCCAGATGAAGATAAATTAAAATGTGGAGAAGCAGTTACAAGATCTGATTAGACTACTAATTCCATCCCTAAAGAAAAAATGTCCTAACCAAGGAATCAACCTTTGTGCTTTCAGAGGAAAGGCATGCATTTGACCCTCTCCAAACTCCATAATGTAGGAGCCTTTTGCATTGAGTTGCCCTTTAGTTTAATTATTTCCTTCAATTCATAACATTAACATTATACAAAAACACATTTCCAAACTTTGTTTTGGATTTTGTTTCTATGAAGAAAACAGAAACCATGTTTTGCCATCTCGAAGCCTATATATAATGTGTTCTGAATAGCAATAGCAAATGTGCAACCACAGCCACACCCATATCAATGGTTGAAAGGAGAACAAGTATCGGCACTCCTGCACTTTGTTGCTTATGGTGTCACTAAAAAACTTATTCAGAAGAACTCAGATCACAAACTTTGCTACTAAAAATTTCATCAGCGCAGTTCTTTATTCATATCATCAAACACACAAAATGCACCCCAATGAGAGAATAACTCAAGTTCTTTGTCAGAAAATAATATAAGATGTACCTTTATAACCAATCCATAATCAATTCAATTATCTGTACCTAACACCATGCAATGCAGAAAAAGAATTCCTAAGACAACAGTAAATGTGGGTAGATCTGGAGGCTTTCAGGCCTCCATTGGCTAGACAGAGGAAGACAACAGGACTGGCCCATGCTAAAAATATCTGTATGCATCCCTAAATTTACCTTTACAATCTATGCAGCAATATATAAAGAAATAATAACTCAGTTACTATGCAGAAAACATAACAGTAGTTGCAAAGAAGGTACGCATCAACTCTATCAGTTAATAAAACAAAGGAGAATGCTGAAGGTTGAAAGAGTAAAATTCTTCTTCAGTCATAGAGACAACTTACAACGCCTGGCTTCAAAGGACGGTCATTGCTGATCATAGAACAATCATGGACATCCATTCCTAGATAGTGACCTGAATACCACAGTGAACCAGAAGAAAAAAATAATTTGAAGGGGGGGGGAGATAAGATAATCACAATGACTACTTTGCTACAAGATACAATTTAGCAGATGAAAACTTTGAGATATGCTTAGAGTCCTGCACCAAACGTGAACTGAAAACTAGCAAAGCTTATGCCTTAAATAGGTTATGAAACAAATTGGAAGATTAAGGGATCGTAAGAGAAACCTATATTAGTTGGGTTCAGCTGGTGGTAACTATGAGGTTGATCATCTTTCAAAATTCCAATCTCCTTGAAGCCTTTACGCAGCTTATCAACCTACGTCATGTAGCATCACAAGAATTAAAATATTTTTATGGCTGATCAGCTGAACACTGTTTGCAGCTTTAAGGTGCTTCCTAGTTAATTATCAAGTATATGTCAAAACGGGTTTAAACAAATGCATACTCCTATAAAAAGGAAAATTAGCTTAAAACACAACCCCAGGTTGTGAACAGGTCCAACTAAGTGACTCTCATGTCTTAAAATATCATGACAATCAATTGTGGCATAGTAGGCATGATAGCTTCAAATACAAGACCTTTGTATGAGTAGCTAGATAAATAGATTGGTTTTAATTTCTGTGTAGCATGAATTGCAGCATGATGGTATAAGCACTATGTAATCACCAGAAAGCCTCCTTAACCACCATTTGTTTCATGAGAGCCCAAGTCATATTGATGAGACATCAGATGTATTTGGACTTATTTTGCACTGGGACTTGTCTTTTATTTATGCTTTTGCTTTGGTTTAGGCTGAAATATAGTTATTCTAGGGGCCCATGTCTGCTGGCTAGCCGGTGATCTTTAGTCTATCTTTGTATTGGCCTATATAAAGCTGGTTTGTTCCTTGAGTCAATATGCTTGAATTGATGATATTAATAATGAATATGCAGTTGGATGCTTGCTTTCTTCCCCCTCTGAATTTCTTCTTCTCCTAAGGTTATTTGTCTCTTTCTCTTGGCTATTTCATCTTCTTGTTTCACATTATATTTCCTCCAAAGTAGCAGCCAGTGCTCAAATACACATAAAAAACTCCTTGGTCCAGTTCATAAAACCTAATTGGGACCTCTGATCCCATCGACAAAGGGTAAAGACCTCATTCGAGAACTATCATTGTAGAGATCACCTCTAATTCTTGTATTTTCTATTCTTGTATGTTCTTTCCCTACCTTTTATTTCCTTGTCTCTTGTGGACCTCTCATCCACATGGATTATAAATTACACCAAAACTAGGACTGAAGTTTCCTGCCTTACGAAGCATTTGATGATTATTTCACAGTAAAGTTCCCTATCATTCTTGTGATCAACTGGTGACAACCAATTCCTCAACGTGTTCAACCCATGTTTACATAAAGATTCTTCATTTTGCTTTTATTTATTTATTAATTTTGATATGCTCATTTTACTTTTAATCTGTTCCATTAATAATTACAATACATTCTCTGACATTAACTTTTATTCCATCAAAATAAGGTAACAACAGAAAGATAATGCAAACAAGGACAACGGAAAGAGAAATTTAATAACTGTTAGAATCTCAATAAAAGAATTGAGGGGTATGTTTCTCCCCTCTCCAAGCATTCTTATTTATAATTAAGTGTTACAATCTTAGAAGGAAATAAATTTAAGGGAAAAGGAAATACAACCAATTACGGCTGTCAACACAAAAAAGGAAAACTCAATATTCGCCTAATAATACTAATAATACGAATATCTTCTAATACGCCCCCTCAAGCTAGAGCATACATGTCAAAAATGCCCAGCTTGGAAGATAGAGATTGAAAGGCAGGACGAGGAAGCGGCTTAGTGAGAAGATCAGCCAGTTGTGATTACGATCGAACAAAAGGAGTACTCAGTTGACGGCGCAGTAATAAGTCACGAATGAAGTGACAATCAACTTCGATATGTTTAGTGCGTTCATGAAACACGGGATTGTTGGCAATGAAGATGGCAGCCTGATTATCACAATGCATAGGCATAGGCAAAGGAACATCAATCCCAAAGTCACATAGAAGAGAGGGGACCCAAAGCATTTCAGAAGCAGTATGGGCCATAGCACGATATTCAGTTTCGGCACTTGAACGAGCAACAACATGCTGCTTCTTACTGCGCCAAGTAACTAAATTGTCCCCAACAAAGGTGCAATAGCCAGATGTCGAACGACGATCAGTATAACTCCCGGCCCAATCAGCATCACTATAACCAGTGACAGCGAGTGAGGAAGATGGGCGATAAAGAAGGCCACGACCAGGGAATTGTTTTAGGTAGCGCAAGATGCGACAAACAGCTTCAAAGTGAGGAGTACGAGGAGCATGCATAAATTGGCTGACAACTCCCACAGCATAAGTAATATCAGGACGAGTGACTGTAAGATAAATAAGCTTATCCACCAAACGACGATAACGACTGACGTCAAAAAAAGATTCACCAGAAGTAGTATCCAATTTAGTAGAAGAATCCATAGGGGTTTCTGCAGGACGAGCACTCAATAAACCAGTCTTAGAGAGTAAGTCGAGGACATACTTGCGTTGACAAAGAGAAATCCCCTGAGCAGAACGAGAAATTTCCAGACCCAAAAAATATCGAAGTCCTCCAAGATCCTATGAAACTGAGTAGCGAGATGTTGTTTTAAAGCCACAATACCAGATGCATCATCGCCAGAGAGAATAATATCATCAACATATACAATCACAATGATAGTGCCAGAAGAAGTATGACGAGTAAAGACAGAATGATCAGCAGAAGAATGGGAGAAGCCAACTTCAATAAGAGCAGAGCTAAAACGATCAAACCATGCTCTAGGAGATTGTTTCAACCCATAAAGAGCACGTCGCAAGCGACATACCAAATGCTCATTACCTGGAGTGGAATAACCAGGGGATTGATCCATATAGACCTCTTCCTGAAGCTGACCATGAAGAAAGGCATTTTTAATGTCAAGTTGATGCAACGGCCAACGACGACTAACTGCTACTGCAAGGAGGATGCGAACAGAGTTCAGGCGAGCCACAGGAGAAAATGTCTCAGTATAGTCCACACCATAAGTTTGAGTGTACCCTTTGGCTACCAATCGAGCCTTAAGGCGTTCAACAGATCCATCGGGAAGATACTTAACCGTGTAAACCCAACGACAGCCAACAGTCTTCTTACCAGGAGGCAGAGAAGTGAGTTCCCACGTCTGGTTCAAATGAAGAGCATTCATTTCATCATCCATAGCATGTTTCCACCCCGGAATGGATAAGGCCTGCATATAGGATGATGGAACAGACACAGACGACAAGGCACAAACAAACGAGAAAAGAGATGGTGAAATACGATGATATGACACATGATTAGCAAGAGGATGGCGAGTGCAAGTTCGTGTACCTTTCCATAATGCAATTGGCAGATCAGACGGGGAAGCAGGATCCTCAGACGAAGAAGCAGACTCAGCCGGAGATGGAAAGATCACCCTCCTATCACGATCGCGCTGATACATCTGTGGTAAAGGAGGAATAGAGGGAATAATAGGAGCCACAGGAGAGGTCTCCGGGGGATGTGGGGTGGATGTAGGGGTGGACTCAAGGGATGATGGTGGAGGCAAAGGGACATATATGGAAGAGATGGGAGCAGGAAGAGTAGGAGTTGACGCCCCCTCACGAGAAATAAAGTCAGAGGACAAAGTATCACCATTAGAAGAGAAGAAAGCTATGGATTCAAAGAAGGTGACATCAGCACTGACAAAAGAACGGCGAGAATCAGGATGATAGTAGCGATAGCCTTTTTGTGTGCGAGAGTACCCCAAAAAGATACACTTACGAGAACGAGGGGATAGTTTATCAAGTCCAGGATCGAGGATATGGACAAAGGCAGTACAACCAAAAACACGAGGGGGAAGCGAAAAGGGAGACCTATTGGGATAGAGAACTGAAAAAGGAGATTGGTTAGACAGGACAAGTGTAGGTACTCTGTTAATAAGGTAACATGCGGTAAGAACAGCGTCGGCCCAGAAAATTTTAGGGACATTCATCTGAAACATTAAGGTGCGAGCAACATCTAACACATGACGGTGTTTACGCTCAGCAACACCGTTTTGTTGAGAGGTGTGAGGACATGTTGTTTGATGAATAATTCCCTTTTCAAAACAAAATTGATTGATGACAGATTGAACATATTCCAAGGCATTATCAGATCTAAAGATTTTGATTTTCTTATCAAATTGAGTGAAAATTTCATTATAGAAACGAGAAATAATAGAAGGTAAATCAATTCTTTGTTTTATTAAAAAAAACCAAGTCATACGAGAAAAATTATCAATAAAAAGAACGAAATAAAAGAATCCATTAATACTCTTAACTCGGGAAGGTCCCCAAACATCAGTATGAATGACAGCAAATGACTCAGACTCACGATTATTACTACGACTAGAAAAGGTACTACGGTGATGTTTGCCAAATTGACAAGCCTCACAGTTTAAAACAGACACATGACTCAAATTTGGCACAATGAGTTTTAATCGTGCCAAAGACGGATGACCTAGACAACGATGCCACTGAAGGGGAGAGACAGAAGTGCGGCGAGCAATAGAAGGTGAATGTGCTGGAGAGGAATCACGATCAAGATAGTAAAGTCCATCCTTCTCATGCCCCGAACCAATCGTCTTCTTCATTTTGAGATCTTGAAAGACACAAGAATTTGAAAAAAAAGTTATTGAACAATTTAATAGTTTAGTCAATTGACTTACAGAAAGTAAATTAAAAGGGAATTGAGGAACATAAAGGCTAGACTCTAAATTAAGTGATAAAGAGGGACGGAGAGTCCCTCTGCCAGACACAGGACGAGATGATCCATCAGATAACACTATATTATGATTAAGATGATGAAGATCAGAGAATAAAGAAGAATTACCAGACATATGTGAACTGGCTCCTGAATCAATAATCCAGGGGGAAGAGGTAGAGGCCACAAGAGCAGGGTTACCTGAGTTTGCCAAAATAGCAGTGGAGGTAGAGGGAGTAGAAACACGTAACGACTGGATGAGCTCTTGGAGCTGAGAGGAACTCAGAGTATATGTCTCCTGAGAATCAGACGTGGGAATACTAGTTGGAGGCACTGAAGGCTGTGTAGAACCATGATCATTGACGTGATGTGCCTGCTCTGGTTTACCATACTTCTTCCAACAATAGGGTTCTGTATGGTTTGTTCCACCACAAAAAGTACACTTGCGTTCACCCTTATTTCCAGAAGATCGTCCTCCACCTCTAGACCCACCACGATTGTTCCGTCTACCACGGGGGCCACGAGAAGACCCCCCACGACTGTGCTGGCTAACTAAAGCAGAAGAATCTGCAGGTAAAGTTGTATTCTCAGGATTGGTGGAACGATTTCCCAATGAGGATCGCTGGATACGGGAGTAAGCACTAGCTGCAGTGGGCAATGTCTCACTAGCTAAAATCTGATCCTTGAATCCTCGGAGGTCAGGATTGAGGCCAGATAAAAAGTTAGCTATCATAAACTCCTCCCAATATTTCTTCTGCTGCAGTAAGTCTGTACTAAAGGGGCGATATTGCAACAATTGTTCCCATAAACTTTTTAAATGACTATAATATTCAGATAGAGATCTGTCACCTTGTTTAGCTGAGAACATCTGCTCGTATAACTCATAAACCTGAGAAACATTGCTCTTTTGAGAGTAGGATTCAGCAAGGCATTCCCATATTCGTTTAGAGGAATCACAAAATTCAACCGTGGTGGCAACAGTCCCCTAAACTATGCCATAGGAGTCCCATGACGATTGCATCTTCACTCATCCAAATATTATATGTAGGATCAGTCGAGGGAGGTGCGTCATCAGTAAGATATTTCAGTTTGTTCTTACACCGGAGAAAGGTTTTAACTGCATGTGACCAACCCAAATAATTGTCCCCATTTAATTTCTTGGGTGTAATAGAGCGAGGAACATCATCGGCTTTGAGAAAAACAGTTTGATTGAAGATTTGATCTTCTGATTTTGCCATAACACCCACCAATTAAGGAGAACCAGCAAAGGCAAGCAGCTAAAAAAAAAACAGGAATCCACTTCCGCTAAATTAAAGGAAACCAACCAGGGCAGCAAACCAACAGTAAAATCGGCAATCCATCAACCAGCAAAGAAACCAGAAATCATCTACCAATTAAAGGGAACATCCAGCGAAACAACGAACCATAAAGAGTCAGCGAGAAGAACAGCAGGCGAAGGACGAGCAGCGGGCGAAGGACCAGTCTTCGGACGAAACAAACAGGGCCATCAGGTGAGGATATTACGGAGTAATCACACCACCATCACATCCGCGGAAGCCGGGCGACCACCGTCAAAGAAGCCGGAAGTCAACAGGTGGGACACGCGCCTACACGCACCGGCGCGTGAGGGCTGACGCAGTGTCTCCGGCGGCGCGTGAGCCCAACCGCGGCTTCGTCAGGCAACCGGCCTTCTAGGGTTTTGCTCGCCGGCCACTGGCGAGCTCGAAGGTATGGTCGGCCGGTGACGTCGGTCATTGGAAAGTTCACCGGCGGCAGACAGCAGTGCTTTGGCTCTTTCTCTCTCTTCTTTTTCTGTAACTCTCTCTCTTTTTTTTTTTTTTATTTTCTCTGCTCTGATACCATGTTAGAATCTCAATAAAAGAATTGAGGAGTATGTTTCTCCCCTCTCCAAGCATTCTTATTTATAATTAAGTGTTACAATCTTAGAAGGAAATAAATTTAAGGGAAAAGGAAATACAACCAATTACGGCTGTCAACACAAAAAAGGAAAACTCAATATTCGCCTAATAATACTAACAATACGAATATCTTCTAATAATAACTATGGTTGTCCAGTTTCTCTTTTCCAAAAGCCAACGGGATGCAAAGAGAAACAAGAAAAATACCATTTTTGTAATTTGAATCATACCGAATAGCTGTGAATTTGCCGAATGCTTGTTCCAGGCTTGCAAAGTGCCAAACACTCCTTGTTTGTCTCTAAAATAAGATCATAAATTTCTGCCTGAAATATCCACGTCCCAATTGTACATCTCAGTTAGTAATGCCATTTGCCAAAAGGCAAAAGGAAGATATCAAGATAAATACAAAAACAAAACCAAAATGGTTGCAGAAAAGTTCCAGTCATCTACACTTGGAGAAAAAAGCCACACCTAGCAGTGGATATAGAAGAGTAATGACCAATAAAATATTTGACATAAATCAAGATATGTGTCAGGACCAATTTTACCTGGCGCGTGATCATTTCAATACATGCAATGAAAACAGGAAAGTGGCATGCTTGTACTCTAAAATGCGACAATGCAGAATAGGCTTCTCATAAAGTTGTCATATTATTAAAATGTTTTGGTATAAAAAAAACAACTTATTTTCTGAAAAAATAATAAATAAAATAATATAGTGTAGATATTCATGAAACTAAGGCTTTGTTTGGTTACAAAAAAAAGCTTTTTTCGTCTTATATGACTTTTTTTTTTCATCAAATTTTGATTCTCTTTTTAGAGATATAAATTTTAGGCGTGTTAATCGCATTCATCAAAAAACAAAATCAAAAAATTCACGTTCACTTGGGTAAAAGCTAGAAAATAAAAAAACCATCTTTTTCATTACCTTTTTTATCCAAATAGATAGCTCTTACCAAAAGGGATGTGGATTTATTTTTTATTTTTTTAATAAATGCGATTAACAAGCCTAAAAAATACAACTAAAAAAAAAAAGAATCAAATTTTGGTATAAAAAAAAAAAAAAAAGAGGCCGTATAAGACAAAAGAAAGCTACCGAAAAAGCTAGAACCTTTTTAAGTATCATTTCTGTTTGATACAAATCTTTACTCACTCATTGATTATTGCCACATAATTTGCTATCAATTCACCATTTCCAGTTGTCTTTTCTAATAAAAATATAGTACAGGTATAATTTGTTCATATCATTGAATTTAGTATATTGGAATGTTAGTGTATCATGTTCCAGAATGTTTACCAAAACGTGGTTCACAACAAAAAGAAATAAATAAATAAAAATTAAAAAATTAAAACAAATTTTGGTGAAAAAAAAAAAAGCCATGTAAAAGCTAGAACCTTTTCAAGTGTCATTTCTGTTTGATACGAATCTTTACTCACTTATTGGTTATTTCCATACAATTTGGTATCAATTTACTATTTCTAGTTGTCTTTTCTAATAAAAATATAATACATGTAAAATTTGTTCATATCGTCAAATTTAGTGTATTGGAATGTCAGTGTATCACATTCCAAAATGTGTATCAAAATGTGGTTCGCAAGAGTATTTGCGATTTCTAGTAACTATGGTTAGGACCAACCACTCATTAAAGTCAACATAATTAAGACTAATTGCACGTTTGGTTGCCAATGGGAAAGGGAATGGAAATGGGAAGGAGAGTGGAATAGAAATAAGAATAGGATAAGAATAAGATAAGAACAGGAACGGGAATGAGAACAGACAAAAAAAATGTATGGCAATAGAATGAGAATAACAAATAAATGACCAAACTAACCTTGGTCCTTTAAAGTCAAACAGAGTGTGGGAATAGAATGCTGTCAATTGAGTCTTTTGCATTCCATCAGGAATGGAATGAAGGATTCCCAAGATCTAGATTGAAAAATTCTATTCCCCCATTTTTTGGAATCAACCAATTCATTCCCTATAATAAATACCAACCAAACTGCTCCTGGTCGGCTGAGTTATGGAACTTGTTACTTAATTGTTTTGGAGTTCAAATGTGTTTCCCAGAAGATCTTGGGAGTTTTCTTTTGCTTTGGTGGGGTCAATCTTTGGCAAAGAGGAAAAAACACACTTGGAACTTAGCTCCATTCTGTCTTTTTTGGATATTTTGGAAAGAGCACAATAGGAGGATATTTGAAGATGACACGAGGGCTGCTTTGAGGATTAAGAGTTTATTTCTAAGCTGTTTATATGGTTGGGAAAGAGAGAGAAGTGATCTTGATCTATGCTCTTTTTTGAATTTTCTCGATGACTTGTACTAATCACTGGTTTGGGTAGTGTTGTAAAGTTTTATTGCATTGTAAGCATCATCCTGATACTTATTTATGATCTTTGAAATAAAAATTTTTACTTATCTTTTTCAAAACAAAAAAATAAATACCAACCAAACAAGGGAATGAGCTTTGATTGTGGGAGTTGACCATTCCATTCCCAAAGGAAAGGCCAACCAAATGTGCCATATGACTACATTTTCAAAATCCAAAAAAGAAGCATAATTAAGACTGACTTTTCAGTTTTGTGCTTTTTGGATCAATTTCAAAATTTTGATCTCAGCAAAACCCATAAGAAGACATGTTTTCACTGCCCTCATTTTCTATGATAGTGAATATCTAATGCACAAAAATGTTACAAAATTTTCCTTTAAATTTAATGTAAATGCCACAACCACACGTCACCAGAGCAATTCTAAACTTCCACTCTTAAGAAGCATGGATGCAACACGGATGTGCTGAATTGACAATTTCCAAAGATACAAGACATGACACATTAGGGACTCGAAAATATATAGATATTTATATATTTTTTATGCCTTAGATGATAATATTTTATTCAAATACAACAAAAATAATGCAATATAACATTAATAAAACTAAAACTTATGTATTTAATATCTTAAGTGTCAACAAAAAAATAACTTAATGATTACTTTCTATAAAAAAATGACAATAAACTATATTCCATAACTTAAAAAATAACAAAGTATATAAAAAAAAATTATTTTTTTTTAAGATGAGTCTAGCATGTGTCTGAAATGTGTTCATGGCATATCCAAATTGTGTCTAAACATTTTATATATATATTGGACAAGGCAAAAGACGAGTTCAAAACGTGTCCAAGGTGTGTCCGAATTCCTTGTGCGCAAACATCACCCTTCATGGTGAGTTTGTGCTTCCATTTTCTAACTCCATTCCATGTCTCTCTCCTGAACCCCGCCCCCCTTCCCCCCTAAAAAATTTATATAATTAAAAAAATAAAAAGAATGCAAACTAACCAAAATGGTAAGACTTAACAACCTATCTTAATTCTCACTGTTCACTTAGACCTACTTTTACAATAACAGCTTTCCATTCCTTGAACTGAGATTTTGTTTTTATGCCTAAATAGACAAAAAGGGAACTAGGCAGCTCTTTAGCCTATTATCTCTCTCTCTCTCTCTCTCTGTGGCAAGAAATTCTGGAAGGTCAACTTCAAAGAAAGTGCATAATAGGTTTTGAAGGCGAGTCCTAGTTGCAAAGTATACAACAGTGATAATTAGTTGTCATTAAAGGTAAGCAATCGTGACACGAGCCCTTGGAAATAGTGTTGATAAAAAGCTAAGGGGCTTGGTAGGTCTGACCCTCTCAGGCCTCATTTTGGACTGTCTTGGACTAGTACATTAGGCCAGCAAGACGGGTTTGGGGAAAAAAAAAAATTAGACCAATATCAGTTTCGGGCTGACCTTGGGATTGGGATCATAGTTTGTTCCAGCTGGCCCGAACTTTTTAAACTAAAATTAGTATATATTGTATGTGACGGACCAAGTTTAAAAAAAAAAATTCTAGCCCCAAACAATAGGGTCAAGCAGGAGCTGAGCCCAACTAAAGTGCATTATAACCCTATAAAAGCCCACACCGAGCCCAGGATCGATCAACTCTAATTGGAAAACAACTAGAAGAAGTCTGTTGAATGGGCCAAGTTAAACCAAAAGTCCGCTCTAGCCAGAAAGCAAATTTTGAAGTAAGATGCCTAGAATGGGACTTCTACAATAAAGGAAAACTGCCCACTTTGTACTAGACCATCTTGTGTGGGGGTAAGAGACAGCTAGACAGTCCCATTTTAATCAAGAAAATTGAAGACTTGCAAAGAATACGGTTGTTTTTTAGAGATTTTATTTGTTGAGACTTGAGATACAAAGGGCAGTAAATGACATAACTAATTTGAAAGGAATTGCTAAAACCTTGTTCAAATAATCATTGTACTGGAAGCTATTTTCCTTGAGGCCATCATTGTCTGCAAGCTATGGTTGTTTGCAGACTGAGCTTAATTGGCATCCTCTTGTTCCTTACAATGTTGTTAACCTTTCTCAGACTGCAGTTAAGATGAAGTTCTGCTATGGGCAACTTTGATTAGGTATGCCTAGACAATGCCAAAAAGAAGCACTATGTTAAAGAGAGATGTTGAATTAGTGGATTGCAATCCACTAATTCACTAATTCGGGTCAAGTAACGCTAAAAGCTAGTTCCCAGCAAGTGGTCTGTGATTTTTTCAATTGGTAAAGATCTTGCAAATAAACTGACATAACCCGCTCCACCAGAGCTCCTAACGCACTCCACTAAAACCGTGAGCCAAGTAACGGTAAAGAGGTTCAAACAAGTGACCTCTATTTCAATTCGTAGAGATCTTACCAATAAATTGGCCTTATGTGGGCAACTTCCAGTTATTCAATTTCTAACAGATTGTTGTACAATTTTATCCATGTAGGCAATGCTTTGGGAAACAGCACAGTCTTACTTTTGCAAATTTTGTTAATTTGTTTTATTAATTAACCTGTTCAACTCTGATGCACTTGGGTTTTGCAATCTTCTTATGAGATTTTTTTTTTTTTCGTTTAATATTCATAATTTTGCATATATTTTTCTACAAAGGCATCTTTGCTTGGAGAAGTGGCAAAAGCTTGGCTAAAAAAGGGTGAGAACGCTGATTCAAGCCTGAGGGCAGGCACCTTGCTGTCTTAGTCCACTCCTCACAGCACCTTCAATTCCCAGGGACTAGTGGTACAGCAGTGTTGCCCTTCATTTTTCCTTTTTGGCCATAACTAAGACTGTCAATCATATATAAGAAAATAAAGAAATCAAACATGTACTTGAACAGGAGAAAAGCTTCCACAGGGTGGCCAGGTACGAGTGAGGTCGCTAACATAACCGTGCAATTCACATCCAATGTCCATCAAAACAAGGTCCCCATCTTTGATCTGTTTAAACAAATCATAAAAAAAATATCTGTAAAAGATTATATTCATAAAAGAAAACAAACATCACCCTTAAATTAATAAACTTACTTTCTGGTCATTGCGAGAATAATGTATAACACTACCATTGGGCCCACCACCAACCACAGGATTGAATCTGTGGAGGAAAAAAATTTGTAAATTCAAAGTCAGATCCTTGCTTTCAATATGATCGCAAAGAAAAAGTTAGTGGGGTTTAAATTCATTCCAACCAACATCATTAAGTAAAACAATAAGACACAAGAAATGAGTGGAAGAAGGCAATGGCAGTGGCGGTGGGTTTTCCAACTTTTATCCCTCCTGTTGCAAGTTTCAAAAGATCCATTTAAGAAGAAAAGCTTACGCCATTCTTTGGGCACCTCTCATTTTGCATTCGTATTCAACTTTAGCCGACAACATGGCCTCATAAGGAAATGCCTTGGAATGCAAGACTGTTTGTAAAAGAGCCTATTCAAGGCAAGAAAAATATGTCAGTAAGTACTAAACAATATATATAACATTCACATGAATCCATTTTCTATATATATATATATATATAAAGCTAACATCCTAAAATTCAGTGGACTGATGTTTTTCTAGTAGTAATTGGAACATTTTATGCATTGAATATACTTTCTCATTTTGTGCATGGATAAGGATCATGGACCCGAATCTAATGATATTTTTGATAGTAATATTACAAAAGGAAGCAAGGGATACTAACCATGTATGAAAGGCAATCAGTGAAAGGAATGGTAAAGACAAACACCCTACTCTCGCAAAAAATTCATGGAACAGAATCTATAAATTGATTCAAGTCATTTTTAACCTCACCAGGAAGCCAACTATACAAAATGAACAGAAAATAAATAAATTCAAATCAACATAATGATGGGAAGGTTGCTGCAAAACTGATTATGTAAGAAACTACAAAAGACTTTTATGTGTAAATGTTTAGGAAAAATCACGTAGAAACAAGAATAACAAGTTACACAAATTGTTACTTTGAAATTGCAGCAAAGCTTACCTTAAAATTTCAGAAGTTTAAGAAAAAATATATATATATATTATATATTTTCTTAATATAAATAGCAAAAGTTTCATTAACTAAAATAAAAAGTCATATACATTGGGGCTGAGATGGCCAGAACAGCTAAGCTCAAAAACACATTAACATAAATTATCATTTCTAAGAACAAGCCACTTTCTAAGAGTTTTTAATTAAAAAAAAAAAAAATGGAGCCCCCATAAAAGCATTAGAAACTGAAGCCCATAGAAATGCCTAAAAAGGCAATTAACCCTAAGTACAGGGTGTAAAAAGGCAACTAAACCTTAACATAATTATTTTACCTTATAGGATAATATTGTATTAACAAGGTTTCATTGGAGTATTTCATCCATAAAATATAAGTTATATGCATAATTATGAGCTAAAATTGAATTATTAAAGATGTTTGTATGGATATTTAACTAAATTGGGACATATATACCACATCCTTACCCAAGTATACTTGTCCAAATGTCAAGTATCCAACATTGGTAAGTCATATATTTAGAAGAGCCTATGTAACATAATATATATATATATATATATATTATATTTAGGTTAGAGGCTAATATGCTTTATAACTTATAATTCATTTGAGGAACCAAGCTAATGAGTTTATTGGTCTGGTCAATGCTATTAAAAGACAAATAATTCAAACATAAAATTTATAATATAAATAATCCCCCTATCCCATGCATGTGCCAAGAAATAAAAATTAATAAAAATTTAAAGAGGAGGCGTCAAAATTCAAATACCATCTCTCTCTCTCTCTCTCTCAAATGCAAGATGCATGTGGTTGATAAATTATTTGCTTAGAATTTGAGAAGTATGTTAAAAAGAGCTTATTCAACTGGTTGCAAGTTAATTAAGATATTATTTCCAAGTTCTGGCAATGACTATAATAACAAAAAATATGCATGCAAAAGTTTGTACAACAATTCACTTTCCACAATTCTATTATGGAAGCTTGCTTGTTTGTCCACATCATACTTCTTATCACCTTATTACCAGCCTAAAAAAATTATCTAACCATCAGCAATCAGGAAAATAAACATTCACTGAAGTGCAACACAGTAAATCACCTTATCACAAGGCCTTAAAGAATTTATGGAAATAGCAAAAATAAGGGAAGTACGTGTTGACTCAAATGCAATTATAACAACCGGAAACAGTTTAGTGTGTAGGTACCTGGCAACCTATTGATGCAGAGTCTCTCATCAACTTTAGCTCAGCCGCTGATTTTATCCATCGAGCTTCATGGGTGTAAACAGAAAGATCTTTCACTTTGCCATTGTAAGTAGCTTTTTGGAAGGCCTCCAAGTCCATATAAGTTGGAGTGGCTGTTTTCACATTATGGAACAATTTGGAGGTACTTTTTATCATATCTGGAAGGATCTGTAGCCATCAATAGAAAGAAATTAAATTAAAACAATTTTATGGTGTATATTGTTTATTTGATGGATCTACTTTGTTCCAATTATTTTTGGTGTGCTGTTTATCACCTAATATAATTAATCATAGTAGTTGGTTTTATTTCCAGTGACCCTTACTTGCCTAGAGAATATTGTAAAGCTCATGAATAAAACTCACCATGCCAAATAAGGTTACAGAAGTTGAATATTAATTTATTCTATTCAATTGATTGAAGACAAAAATTCTTCCCCTACGTTGACACTGTACATGGTTAAACCATAAGCAGCCTATTTTTCTCCCCTAATCTTGCTAGACACATCCCTCTTTGACCTAAACCTCAGCTGCCTCTCAACCTCTCCAAATCACCCATGCACTACATAAGTGGCAGTCCAACAGCAAGCCACAAACTACAGTACAGAAATTATTACCATCAAATGCTCATTGTGATGCTAGTCCATGATCTGACATTATTTCTCCTTTTTTGTTTTTTTATATGTATTTGTTCTTATTTCTCTTCGGCTTGAGATATCTACAATAGTTTGAATTTTGAAGCCTTGTCTTGCATCATCTATGCTACTATAATAAGGGAAGAGGGATCTAGGCATGGTGAATCATCATTCTTCAGGTTGTCATATTTCCCCTTCCCCTAATACCCCTCAACTTCTCATTACTCATCAACTCCCCACCCACTACTTAATTACCTTTCTTTTTTATTTATTTATTTTTTTAATGATATAATCACTATTATGGTAGTTATCACCCCAAGATGCAGGCAACACATTTAGTATGTATTATAATGTACTGAAAATTGTGTGCTCACCTCATATTAGTCCTATCATTTCCGCTATGCACTACCTCAGATATGGATAAAAGGTATTTTGCATTTGCCTCATACTAATTATAGTATAGTCGTCATTGTGTCAACTCAGTTGCAACACAGTTCATTTCCAGCATTGAACACATTCAGAGAGAAAGAGAGAAAACAAAAAACAAAAAAAAAAAACAAACAAACAAACTCACCTTTTGCAATTTGTTCATCGGATATGATTGCTCAGCCTTGAATGTGCCTAAAGCTGCATCTACTCCCGCAATTTGTCCTTGCCAAATGACATCCTGACAGTATTCAACAAATGATTAGTCACACATCACATTACTGCCTTTTTATCACCCATATAATGGTTTGCATAGAAATGATGTAGCTTTCGATGTGTTCTGATTTTAATTATATGTATTACGTATGATGTTAATACTGAGTAAATGATAATTTGGTAAAATTATGATTAAGGAAATGAGCTGGGGAGTAAGGAGAAAGGTTAAAAGGGAATGGTTGTTTCGTGGACTGAGGTTCGGCAATTGTGACTGACAAATGTGTATATTTAATTTGAGGTGTTATAGGGGATGATAGTCAAGTTGAGTTGGATGATTTAAATTAATAAATTCATAGGTAACTTGAAGACCTAATGGATAATGAAACAAGTTAATAAGATGAAAAAGTTCACAGGTCATAATCTGGTTGTGGTTAATGCATATTCGTGGTGTGGAGTAACTTGAATTGAGTTGTGTACCGCTTGTGAAACATGTGATGTCGAGGGGTTTATGCTATTGATATGGGCCGGTTTGGTGTAAGAAAAAATAAGATAAATTGAGATTGGTTTTGGGTTAATTTTGGCATTTTTTTTTTAAATAGCAAACCGTGGGAACAGTTTTCCAAATCCGTTCCCACGGATTCAAAAAAATTCACAAAAAATAGCGACAATGGTACTCGTTTGAAAGTTTTCGACATGAATGATAGATTGTAAAAAAAATTTACACATTCAATTAACCTACTTCCAGATTTTTTATTTTTTAAGCGAAATATTGAAATTTTTTGAAATTAGTAATAGTGGAAAAATTAGAGGTATAAAAGTTGTTAAAGATTTATAGTAATTTTTAAAGTTTTTTAGGGATGCCAAATGGGGCCGATATTCATGTGACGCCACAGATGGAGCCAATAAATGGCTGGAGGAGGCATGTGCTCACTCTAGAAAAAAAAAAAAAAAAAAAAACCGTAACTTTTTTTTTTTTTGTTGATATTATTTTTAATGCTCAATTGTATCCACCCAAAAAAATTTTTTTATCCCAATATTAATTGTGCATACCGAAGAAAAGAATAAAATTTAACGCAACACTAATTATGTCCACCAAAGATAAGCAAAATTTTTTTGGCTCAATACCAATTATATCCACCTAAGAAAAGAAAAAAAAATTAACTCAATACTAATTATGCCTACCCAATTAAATATTTTACCCAGTATAAGCAAAAAATATCTATGCTCCTCTTTGACCCTTCCCCCCCTTTTCTCTCTCCCCCTTAACTATTTGTGTCTTACATCTCTTGATTACAAAAAAAAATTGAAAACTTTTGGTGTAACTTTTTTTCATCTTATATGATTTTTATTAAAATTTAAATTTTTAAAAATTGTATTTTTTAGACATATTAATCGTACTCGAAAAAAAAGTTAAACATTTACATTCGTTTTGATAAAAACTAGAAAAAAAAAAGAAAAAAAATCAGTGTTTTCATTGCTTTTTACTAAACAAAAACCAAATTTTCTTTCTTTCTTTCTTTTTTTTACCCAAATAGAAAGTTTTTACATAAACGGATGTAAATTTTTTTAATTTTTTTTCCGAATACAATTAACACCCCAAAAAAGGTACTTTGAAAAAAATTATATTTTGATGTAAAAAAGTCATATAAGACAAAAAAAAAAAAAAAGGCTACAAGGTTTTATTTTTTTACAACTAAACAAATCCTTATAATTAGTGTTTACTCACGTCTACATTTCTAGTTTTGGCCCTGTATAATGTCATATTCATGTTTACATAATAGCATGGTAAGATAAATGTTATGTCTAGTTAATGATATTATTTTTTATAATATCGATTGATATATGAATTGGACTAATAGCATATTATACTTGCTCATGTAATAGCATTATAGGGCATATAGTATGCTACGTTGATTATAATCTTGTTAAAATATTCATGAGCATGATGAATAAGAGGTATGATAATTATATTAGAATGTTAATGTCGAGTTTAATCATGATTGATGAACTTAGTCATGTAAGGTGATGAATAACATGGTTATATGATGGGTACATTGTTTATAACGAGTATAACGATAGTGTATTGACATAATAATATGTTGAGTGAGATAAATGTAATGATTTGTTTATATGCCGAGTACGTATTATTAGTTGAAAAGTATAATCATATTTAATGGTATTATAGGACATGTTATGCATGCTTGCATGTTGAAGTGAGTACATATGATTTAGTACTCACTCCCCTATAAATGTGGTTGTAGGTTCAAAGGTGCGGCAACTTATTGGGCTAGTTACTCGAAAGATTTAGAGTCTTAGGTCTTTCTTTTTTTGTATTATATTTGTAATAATGTCGTATAATTTTGGATACCTCATATGTGAGTTTTGTTACGTTATTTTGAGGCCATCAGGGAGTGGTGATTATATGATGTAATTATTGTAATATATTTGGGGAAATACAAGGTAGGTTGTGCCTTGTATATTTTTTTGTGGGACATTTTGCCTAGTTGAGGTTGAGTCATTATTTTAATATATATTACATTTAATCTTTTATATTATTTTATTATATTGCTCTAGTTGTGGTTGGCTCTGATTGGAACAAGATTCATGTATGATTGTGATATTGCATGCGTTCTCTAGTTCACAATCCGTGTCATAGGATTTTGGGCATGACAATATTGATTCTTATACAATTTCTATTAACAATTCATTTTTTTTTTAAAGAAAACAAAGAATAATGTTATAGTTTCACACTTAAAAGTTTCTTAGATTTTTTTTATACTTATATTTTAACTAAAAGAGAGAATCTTTTTAATCTCACCATTAATTAAATTGTGGAAACAACCCCTCAATCCAAGATGGTGGCAAGAAAGAACAATGGCCTTTGGAAAAGGCCATTTTCCAAAGAATTCATGTAAGAATTTTTAATTTTTCTTTTTTATTTTTTTGATGTGGTGAAACTCGCCCAATTTATCACCAGAATTAATCCCTTATTTAATCGAATGGGTAAATCACCTCAGACTCATATAATATCCCACTAACCACGTGTGCCAATTAAATTACAAGCCTTGGGTGGGTTTCAAACCCTTAACCTGCTTGCAAGGAGGATGGAGGCTCTGACCAAGCGACTCAAGTCCTTGGTTATGAATGATTTCGATATTAACATTCTAGCATTTGAAAATATAAAAATTAGGGATATTAATTTGTAGTTTATCAATTTTATTTCTAACAAAATGTAAAAGTTCTAATATAATATGGGTTTGTTTGGATTACCAACCAAATAAAAAAAAAAAACCAACATAAATCTCTAATAACCCCTATAAATCATTAAAACTATCTATTACTCATTTACATTTTCTCACCTTTTCTAATTTCAAAAAATTTCAATAATTCACTTAAAAAAATAAAAAAATCTAGAAAGAGGTTAACCGAGTGCATAAATTTTTTTGATAATCATATTCTTCGAGTTGAAAACTTTCAAACAAGTACCATTGTCGCCATTTTATACGAATTTTTTTGAATTCGTTAGAAAAGATTTGAAAAAACCGTTCTAACGATTTTGGCGCTTTGCATCTCTAAAGAGACTTTTTGAATCCGTTAGAACGGATTTAGAAAATCATTCTAACAGTTTACTAATGTCGAGATAGAGTGTAGAACTATTGTATAGAACATTGAATGTTGATTTTTTAAATCCGTTAGAACGGATTTAAGAAACCGTTTTAACGATTTGTAACTGTTCATCTCCAAAAAACGCGGTTCGAAAAAAAAATGCCAAAATTAACCTAAAACCACGTTTTATCTCAATTTATCTTATTTCTTCTTATTTTTTTATCACTCCAAACGCTACCTATATATGAGTAAATTTATTTGCACTTCACAAATAACTTCTTACACTCCACTTTACATTTTTTTTTCTTTAAGTGAAATTACAAAACTCTCATTTTTTGGCTAGCTACTCTAATGTATAACTTGAAATAATATAATTGCCCTTTATAGAGAAAATATTTACAAATTTGAACAAACACTCTTAGGCTTACAAAAGAATATAAAAACATTTTTAAAGACTAAAATAAAATCTATTTATATTTATATTTTTAATAATAGTATAAAAATAAATATTATTTTATTTTCTTTCATAATTTAATCAAATTAAAAAAACTAAGTTTTTTTCATTTCTTTTGTTTATAAAATTCTGTTATTTTAACTTTTGTCATTATTTTCAAGTTATTTTAGTAAGATTATATTCGATCCTTTTGATTCTCATAATTTAGTATTATATTTTAAAAATAATGTAATAAAATAAAATGCAACAAAAAAATAAGTGTTTGTAAATGTTAAAATAAATAAATTATAAAAGATTTTGTAAATAAATAAATAAATATCAAAATGATAAAAAAAATGACAAAAATTTGCAAATAAATTGAAAATGAAATAAGTTATTTTCTTATATTAAGTTATAAAATAAATTAAAATTTATGTTAAGAGTTATAACTCATTTTGACTCACAAGAACAACATAGAAGGTTAGGAGGTTGCGGGATTTAATCCGACGATGCAAAATAGCCAATTTAAGGTGTGTTTGGAATGGTAAAAAGTGAGATAAAGTGAAGTAAATTGTAAGTTCATAATTTGTGTAGTAAGATAAAAAGTGATTAACTTTTAGAAGTTTTCAAAGATTTTTTCAGACTTTTTTAGCAAACCAAATGCAACCTTGGTAGCTCGCTGGGAGCCGCTAGGGTCATTAGCAAAAGCAGAAGAGGCGTAGAAGTAAAAGGAAGCTTGTTGGATCATCGTTAGATGCTCACTGGGAAAAGTAAAGGGCATTGTATTGTTGCAATGAGCTCTTTGGGGAGCTTTTTGGGAAGCTCACTGGTAAGGTCGCTGACTTTGCTAGGAAAACCAAGACCATGTATAGTAGGAGGTTGGCTTGCCAAGAAGTTCATTGGGAAACTCATCTTAGCAGGCAACATTGACTATTTTATTCTGGCAGGTTTTTTAGTCCAATTTTGATTGGGCTTATTAGTCCTATATATTTAGAATGTGTGTATATTGGAGTTAAGTTTAGATTAGAGTTTTTCAAAATTAGAGTTGAGAGAATAGCAAAGAACAAATGATAAAATTTTCTAAGATTCTTTAAAGTTCTCTCATCTCTCTCTTATAATTTCTTGGTCCATTGTTGGGGTTCTTATAATTGAAAATCAGTTTTTACTATACTAGGCAAATTGTCAAATTATGTAAATCTTGTATTCTTTCATTGTATGTTATTTTCTTGTATTCGTTTGTAAGTTTGTCATTGTTCACTAGGTATGCAAGAAGGTGATTTGTAGTTTTCACACAACAATTTATTTTCAAATGATTTCTAAAAATATAAATGAAAATAAAATTTATTTTAGTCTTTCAAAATATTTTTTAATTACATAAAACTTACAAACATTAAAATAAGACAACTTGTAAATTTAAATTTCTAATTGTACCTGCCTCTACTAACTTTTCGTACTAATTTTAATTAATGAAAAAGAAAAGTAGAGTGCAATAGACTATTTTGGGTGTGCAAATAAGCTCACCCAATATACATTTATGAAATCTAAATTAAGAAGATAGCATTAAGTATATATAAACATATTATAGGGAAGATAAATGTGTTTTCTTTATTTTCCTACATTTAGTTATATATTGCTTATACAACTGATTATGAAAAAAAATTTAAAATTTTAGTAATCATTAGCAATTTTTGTATCGTCTTATATAATTTGTTAATCTGTCTTTATATAGTTTTGTTAATTTACCTCCATTGTCCACTTGTTATTGTCATTTCTTCAACGTTACACCTATGTTACCAAATTACTAATTTTATTTTTTTAAATATTCTTATAAATCTTATTATATTACCATAATTATTCTTAATATTTTATTATAAAAATATTCTCACTTTCTCCTAAGATAGTATCTAATCTTCAGCCCTAATAATTAATAAAGCTAGTTTTGCCCTTGATCATGCTACCCGCATAATCAACAAATTGTGGTATGTGATGGGTATATTAGGGCCGTTTGGTTCTCTAAAAAGTAAAATAAATTTTTATAAAATTCAAATTTTCTACTTACAATAAAAATTACGAGGCTAAAACTTTTATAAATTTATACTAATTTATATGACTCCAAACAATGGCAGACGCAGGAAGGGCCCAGAGTAGGCTTTCGTCTACACTAGAATTTTAGACCCGACATGATGACTCGATCCGACCTGGCAATCTGATCCACATATAGAAAGTCTTAAACTTACTTTTTTCTGTATTGTTGCAATCCCGAGCCCTAAACCTATCCTTCTCTCTATGCGTACCGGAGAAAAACGTGAAGAGGAGGAGCGGGGGGAAGTATTCACATGCGACGTGTCGGAGCTTGGAGATAAAGGCTGGCAATAACTTAAAGGAGTGGATCGAAACCGACGATTGCGTGGAAGCTTGTGGGCTCAATAGGGCTGTGCTTGGGATCTTATCTGACTCCCTTCTTGATTTTCGATGACTGCTGGACTGTGTGAAGAGAACTGCTACCACCGTTGCCCCAACATCGTCGACTTTTTCTTTCAATCTTGCTTCTACCAACTGAATGAGCATTAGAGTAGATTCTCATGGTGAGTTTTGGTTGCAATATGGGTTGAGGATGGGACAATTAGGGTGGGCTAAATCGGATTCGTTTTCTGGATCCACCACTGTCTATCTTCACATTTATCATTGTGACATGTCGGAGTTTGGAGATATAAGTTACGCTGACTTGGGCTACCCTGATTTGTGCCTACACTAGCTAAATTTTCTGAATCCGCCACTGACTCCAAACATATTCATTACATTTTGTGTGTATATATATTATATATACTCTTTGTATGTATATATGTTTGTACACATTGCAAGAGCATATGAGAACAGCATAGGTAGGCATCTTACCTCAGCTTTGATTCTTTGTTATTCGACTTGATTCTTCAGCACCGATGACCTCGCCAAGTGGGAAGGAAGCAACACGAATGATTGATTTCAATCATAGTTCTTCAGAAGAAAAGACAGAGATTAGGTAAAAGGTGGATTGGATTTGAAAGGCACTTTTAAAAGATGCACTTATTTTTTGAAAGTACTCTTTTAAATGATATTTTTTCAATTAACAATACTTTGATAAATATTTAAAAATTATTAACATTTCCTATAATATTTTAAAAATTATTAACATTTCCTATAATATTAATTAAATTAACAGCACAACAAAAGGTCTATAAATGGATGATTTAAATATTTGATGTATATTTTTCATAACATGATTAGCCACTAATATTAATTAACTAAAAATTTGCCAAATTTATAGTACTAGAGAAGAATTATCAACTAAAAGATATATGTAAATTTGTACTAGTCAAACCAAAAATTACCTCCAATAGATTTATGTTTGCCACTAGAAGTCACAAAAGCTCTTGAAGCTTCCTTCCCTTGGAAATTCCCATTCAATGTCACTTGGTATTTCAACACCAATAGTGGTACCATATTTATAGTTAAACAAGTAACCTAAGATGAATGGCTATAAATCAATTGATTAGATCTAATGGCTCAAGATGAGATTCTAGAATGTTCCTTTGATATACTTGTTAGTGCCATAAATAACATGTCTCCATCTAATGGTTCAAGATGAGCCTCTAAAATGTCATGTCTTCATCTAATGGTTCAGAATAAGCCTCTAGAATGTTCTCCGCGGTGGAAATGAAAGTGCATGGAGTAAAAGCTAAAAAAAGATATGAAAATTTGCATACAATCAAATAATATTTTTATTCAAGCAAGCAATCAAGGGGATATGATAAAGCCAAAACAATATATTCAAACAAATAATAGTTTGTCCCATTGGTTAACATTTATATTTATTTTTTTTATTTATAAATTTTTAAAAATTTGTAACGAAAATATGTTTGTTAAATTTGTTTTTATTTTTTATTTTAAAAAATGAAAAATTATATAAAAAAAAGTAAAAAAAAAAAGTATTTTCACTCCCGATTTTTTTTCTACTTTAAAGATTTTGTTTATCTTAACACTGTTTATTTTGGTTGTATCATATTAAAATGAACTATTTTATTCTAATATTACATTAAACAAAAATTATTTTTAATAAATAATATAATATAATTAAACTAATTGATTAATAATTAATAATTAATTAATTTAAATAATTAAATTATGAAATTTATTTTATTAAATTACTAATAAATGATATAATTAAATTAATTAAATTCATGTGAAATATATTTATTAAATTATTTTTAATAAATATAACTAAAATAATTTAAATTAATTAATTTTAGTTAATTACTTAAAATTAATTAATTAAATTAATAGGAAATATATTTTATTAAATTCAATTAATTTTTAAAAACTAATGAAATTAAATAATTTATTAAAATAAAAATTAATTATCATAAATTGAATTACATTTTCAAATACAGTTTCAATTTGTATTTTAGGAAAAAATAACAATAGAAAACAAAAATTAAAAACACAAACAATTAAATATAAATAAAAAATCATAACTTTAACAAACATATCCTTTTATGTTTAACATCTTTTTAAAAATATTATATATATATATATATATACAGTGTCTTAGAAACTATTTCGTCATGTAGAGGTTATGATTGTGACATATGTCCTCTAAAGTATTTAATTGTATAATTAATAATTATTAAATATTATTTATCAATTAATACTATAATTATCTAAATTAAATAATTCTTATAATTTAAGATCCATTTGGTAACGTTCTTATTTTTCTATTTGTGTTTAACTGTTATATTTTCTATTTTTATTTTTTGTTATCGTTTTATTTTCCTAAAACAAAAACTGAAACAAAGTTTAGAAATACAATTTTGCTTATAATAATTAATTTTTATTTTAATATAGCATTTAATTTTATTAATTTTTAAAAATTAATTGAAGTTATTAAAATATATTTTTAATAAAATAATATAATTAAAATAATTAATTAACTATTAATATTAAATTAAATTAGTTATGTTATTTATCAAAATTAATTTTTAGTTTAATAAAATATGTGAATAAAATATTCATTTTAACATGATGCAACAAAAACAGACAAAGTACTAAAATTCATAAAATATTAGGTTAATTACCTTTACACCCCTGTACTTAGGTCGAAAATCACTTAAACATCCTCAACTTCAGTATTATACGCTAATACCTCATGTACTGTTCAACAAAGTGAAAACGTGGATGCATCTGTTAAAATTAATGGCGCGTGTGCTTCACATTTAGAAAAAATGCAAGTGTTCAATATTTCCAAAAAAAAAAAGTGATGAATAGACAAAAATGCCCTTGTATCAAAGGAAAAGGCCTGTGTGTTGTCTTCTTCTCTTTTGTTTGAAGCTTCAGGTCGAAGATGTGGGAGAAGCCATCGAAAGTCACAAAAAACCCATCTTCTCTACTTCTTTTGGCTAACCGGTGGTTCACAACCCAGCCTGCAAGTTTAGATCTACACACACACACATATACATGTATATATGTGTATATATATGTATGCATGTGTGCATGTGTTGCTTATTTTTGTTCTAACCGATACTTTGGCAACTTTATGAGTTTTGATTCCATATATTTGATTTTGATTTAACTACAGTCCCTTCTCATTTCCAATCCCCCCTTATCCTTCTAGAGTCAAAAATCTATATACATATATACAAAATCTTTTCTTCTTATCACATAGATGAAGATGAAGTATGATGGAAAGGAACTCTATTTCAATGATTTTGCTTCAAAGGACAAATATGGGTAATTTTGTAACTTTATCTTAAGAACTTATTTGGTAAGGAGTGAAAAATTAGGGGTAAAAAATTAAAGAAACAATTGTTACCCTAATAATAGTTACTGGAATAACAAGTTTGTGATACTTATGCTTGAAATGAGAGAGTAAATATTAACCGATAATAATTATATTATATTTGGAATATAAAAAATTTTAAAAGGATAAAAGTTAATTGTGTTTAGAATGAGGATAAATTCACAAAGAGTAAAAGTTAATATTTAATTTTAATAAAATATTATAATAAAATAGATCATCATAATTTGTGTTACTTTAATAATAATTAAATTTAACAAAAATATATTATTAAAATATATATTTTTAAATAAAAATATTAATTATAAAAATAATTTTATCATAAATTAATATTTCAATAGTAATTAATTTTAATAGTAAATTATTATTTGTTAAAAATTATTTTTATTTTGATAAAATAATTTAATAAAACAAATAATTTTAATTTATTTAAATTAATTAATGGTTTTAGTAAATTATATTAATACAATACATAATCTAGTAAATTATTATTTGTGAGACATAATTTTCATTCAACAAAATATTTTAAGAAAATAAATTATTTTAACAAGTCATTATTATTTATTAAACATTAATTTTAATTTGAGAAAATAAGTAATTTAGTCATAAATTAATATTTCAATAGCATTATTTTAATAAAATATAATAATAAAATATTATTTATTAAATAATATTTTGACAAAATAATTTAATACTTAATTAGTTTTAGTTTGATTAAATAAGTTATTATTTTATAATATTTATTATAATTATTCATATGAGAACGTTGCTTAAGGTTTTATATACGAGAAAGAAATATTTTATGGGAGTAATGAGAAGGGGTAAACTTTTTCCATTACCTTCTATTACCCACCTCCCCCTAGGGCATGTTTGATGCTGAGTGAAAAATTTGGGAGTAAAAGATTATGGAGGTAATTGTTACTCTAGTAATAGTTAATGGGGTAACAAATTTATGGTACTTATACTTAAAATGAGAGAGTAAATATCACCCGTTAATAATTATATTATGTTTGAAACGCTAAAAATTTTAAAGAGGTAAAAGGTAATTGTATTTGAAATGAGAATAAATTAACCAATGGTGAAAGTTAAGATAAGTTTTATGAATTGCTAATCTAATCTTCATATCCTACAAACAAATATTACTTTGGAGTTTATACGGTTGGATTTGATATGATTTGGTAAAACCAAATTACAAGTTATTAGTTTTAGAAAATTTTGAAAGGTAAGTCAAACTTTTTAATAACAAAATTAAACTAAATCAAACCATTTATTTTAATTTACATAAATAATTTATTAACAAGAAAATTTTCATTTCAAAAGTTTGTAAAAAAAGAAGAAGTTAGTATAATAAGAATTCTTCCATTACTTAAAAATGTTAATTTTTTTCAAACCAAGCATATTATTTCGTATTTAGTATTTGCAATTATACAAAACAATGCCCCTATATATAGACCAAGTGGATTTTAATATATATTCTTTTGTGGCTATTTTTTTTAATAAAAATATTAAAACCAATGATCTTCTAATTAAAATCATCTGTTTATCGTTTTTAACATATTATATGTTAATACATATAATATTAATTTAATTAAGTTAATTAACCAATTAAATCATAAGTACTCAAATTAAATTGTTTGATTTTATAATTTAGCACATCATAATTATATCGTTAATTAGAAAAAGAAAAACACTAAATCCAACCAAATGAATTTAATTTGATTTTACGATTTTATCTATTTGATTATGTAGCCTCAATTACTATTACCTTTCTTTCAATTGAAATCACTAATCATTTCAGGTTGAGAGAGAGAGAGAGAGAGAGAGAGAGAGAGAGAGAGAGAGAGAGAGAGATGTGGTGAAAAAAGTAAAGAAAAAAAAAAAAAACAAAAAAAAAAACAAAACCGAAACCACGTAAAGCGACGACCTTTCAGAAGATTTGGGATCTTCTCTCTCTTTTTTTTTTTAATAAAAAAACAGAAATGAATAAAATTCTAAAAATAATTAAAAGTTATTCAGAAAAATTCAAAATGAGTCAACCAAATATATTCACATTTATAAATAGATGCCCTTATTTGTACCCTCTAAATGATGTCTAGCACTTTTTCAGTAAAGTGATGACACCTTACCCTGCAAGAACAACCTTTGTCCGTTCCACATATTTGCCGCCCTTTTTTTTAATAAAGATTTTGTTTATTTTCAATGTCATTCAAATGACATAAATGCCCTTGGTTCATTAATTTTATGTATTAGCTCCACTTATTATCAAAAACAACTCATCAATGCAATTTAAAATTTTATAATGGAAAATAATTTTTTATTTTATCAATAAAATTCCAATTTTATAATAACAATTTTTTTTTCTAAAAAAAAAAAATTATGTTAACTTACCAAAATATTCTTAATTTTGATCATAAGAAAATAACTTGTGTGACATTGATAAAATATTAAAAAAAATTTAAGTAGCAATTATTTACTCATATATCAAAAAATCCAAAAATATAAATTACCATATTATTTTTAATTTTTATCATTAGAAATTAATTGATACGTTATAAATTACATATAAAAGGTGATATCCTCACCTACTCAATAGCAGACTCAACATTTTTAATTAGTAAAAATGAAAATTACATACTTTCCTGAGAAATAGTGAAAGTATTTTTATAATAAAATTATTAAAAATAATTACAAAAATATAATAAAATTTTTAAGGATAATTTTTTAAAAAATTAGAATTATTTTAACAAAAATTATAATTGACAATAAATTAATCATTTACATGAACGATGCAGTGAAAAAGGACAATTGAAAGTGAATAGTAGGATTTGATTATCAAACTTATATAAGGGCTAATTAACAAAATTATGTAGGTTACTTTAAATATATATATATATATATATATTCTTTAAAAAATTTCACTTATGCCGTATGAATTATCTTTTTATATTCAAAATTAAGAATCTTTTTGTAAGTTGAAATAACTAAAAGTTTTGTTATAAAAAAAGTATTTTTATTATAAAAATTTAAATTATATTAATAAGCTGTTTTTAACAGTAAATTAAACAACTATAAAAAAAAAAAAAACCAATGAAATAAGGATACTTTTATCATTTGAATGATAACGAAATAAGCAAAACACAGAAAAAAGAAAGACAAAATGGTGAAGCGGAAAAGGTTTATGTAAAGCAGGGATGTCATCATCCTTTCATTAAATGAAATTACATAACTACATTTTTCTTCATAGTTATTCTTACGTATAATTTGAAATGACATAATTTATTTTCATAAAAAAAATATTTATAAATTTAGACAAAAAACCGTTAAGCCTAGTTTTTATTGACTAAAACAAAATTTACTTTCATTTATATTTTTAAAAATCAAATAAAAATAAATTTTATTTTTTTCTAACTTAATAAAATTAAAAAAATAATTTCTTCAATTTCTATTTTCTTTTCAATACACTTTTATCACTTTAACTTTTATCATCATTCTCAAATCATTTAGTATGATCATTTGGTATGAATTTTTTGATTCCCATAATTTAGTTATATATTTTAAATATAGTATAATAAAATAAAATGTAAACAAATTTTAAATATAATATAATGAAATAAAATGTAAGAAAAAATATTTTCATTTGTATTTTTAATAATCATATGAAAATAAATTTTAGTTTATTTTATTTTTTAACTTAAATCAAATAAAAAATAATTTATTTCATTTCCCTATCTTCCCAACCTCAACCTGCTCGGACATCCTAAGAAAATTCCTTTATAATCATTTATCTAACCTCCCTTGCATTTTGCTCAAGAACTACCCCCAACATAAACATGTTTAATTGGATAGAGTATTAATATTTTTGAAGATTAAAATAAATTTTATTTACGTGTATTTTTAATAATAATATAAAAAATTATTAGTTTTTCATCTTAATCAAATGAAAAAAAATGATTTATTTCATTTTATTTTCTTACGTTTAAGTGACAACAAATGATAAAAAGTTGTAAAGGAAAATAAATGAAATAAATTAATTTTTTATTTGATTAAGTTAGAAAAAAAAATTATTTGTCTCCAAAAACTAGGCCTAAAAAATGCTTGTTCAAAATTTGTAAAGATTTCTCTCCATGAATAGCAATTATGGCGGTAAGTGGAGCCCCCCTTCCCCCCCCCCCCCCCCAAGTTATAGTCTCGAAATTGATAAAAGTTACAAAAAATCAGTAAAAGTTGGTATAAGTCATTTGATATTTTTTGGAGTTTCAAACACTACCTATATAATTTCAAATCATGCATAAGAATAACTACACAAAAATAGGTAATTTTATAATTGCATTTAATGAAAAAATAAGATGCAATGCAAGACAGCGTTTGAAGAATGCAAACAGGCTCAACCCTTGGCAATATCTGAACCGCGACCACATTATCACAAGCTTAAAAGGACATCTTCTTCGGGGATGTTGAGCACAGGCATCACTGCATAAATTGCAAAATGATCTAAAGATGATATATTTATATGAACTCCGCATGTACAAAACCAAGTTGGATAAGTTGACGATTTCCATAAAAATGCAGGAAGATTTCTATTAACCACTAAAAATATTAAACAAAATCATACCATTATAATTTTCTTATTTACAGTAAAAGATATTGACAGATTAGAAAAATGACTAATGTGAATAGGCTTAGCCGCTCCCACTTTTTTATTGTCAATCAGTAGGCCGACAATACAAGCAGCAGAGTGAAAAATGGCATTCAAAATCCAGTCTACAGCTTTAGAGGTATATAATCAACTCTTGTATTAGAGCACAATCTTAACCATGGACCTAGTAATTTTTAACGATGAATGGCGAGCTACTTTCTGGAAAGACCAAAAAAATGGTTGAGAAATACCTTTCGAGTAATTTTCACATGGATCAACTACTGCTGTGAATCTTGAAATTTCCAAGTGCATCATCACTAACTGGATGCAGCAGCTTTTGCAACATTTTGAGGGTCCATTCCCATCTCATGGCAGTAGTTGTTGAGCAAAGACTCCATGTGTTTGATTTCTTTCGGTAAGGACCCGGTAAGAACCTGTTTCCAGCACCATAGATTAAATTATACCCAGGAAAGAAAAACGAAAAATTTGGTTTTTGAATTTTGAGAGAAGATCATAACCAATTATGAAACCCATTATCAGGGCTATATATATATATATATTTATATTTTTTTGAGAGATTATGACTCAGAATCAAATACTATTACTTGACATCAACTCAACAAACCTAATTAGGGTCAACTATATAAATCATTTTCATTTATTCATATCTATGCTATGATTTCCATAATATTATTTGAAATTAGGTATTTTTTCAAAATTCCAGTCTATTAAATCTTAAATCTTTCATCCTTTTTACACTTTTCATTTAGATTCAACCACTGTTTCTTCTAGCGCATCCCTAGATCTATGTTGGATATAACCTAACTATTTTAAATGATATTCTTCTCTTCAATCGATATCACCTCAAATTTATTTTGTATATATTTATTTTTTATTCTATATTTTCTTATATTACTACACATTCATTTTAATATCCTCATTTCCACCACATTCATCTTATGAGTCTTAATAGCCCAATACCTTGTGTCATAAAGAATAGTTGGCCCAAACTGTTCTATAAAATTTTCCTTTCATTTTGATAAGTATTCTATAACCACATAAAACAGCCGAAGTGCTTTTCCATTTTAACCACCCTTTGCAAATCTTATGAATAAACAACCTCTTCAATCCCTTAATTTGTGTGAATAAATGATCCACCCAAGTTATAAAAAAATGGCCACTTTTTGACACTTCTTGATCCTAAACTTTTACTATACCCTCATTCGTAGTTTTAATTTTATAGAAATTGCAATGCATGCACTCTATTTTAGTCCAACTTACTCTAAAATCCATGAACCCTAATGTCTCGAAAGTTATGATTTACCCCATACCCAGTTTCATCTATCAGTATAATATCATTGACAAATGACATACACAAAAGGATGTCTTGAATACACTCGATAAGTTCGTCTATAACCAGCAATTCTTACGCTAGTAACTGTTTTGTTATACATATCCATCAATTTAATGTATTTCATCACTACTCAATTCTATTCCAACATCCACCATAAAATTTCTCTTTAATCCATATCATGTGCTTTTTCTAAATCAATAAAAATCAAGTGTAAATCTTTCTTCTTTTCTTTATATTTTTACATCAATATTCTTATTAGAAAAATATCTTCCAAAGTCAATCCACCCTCATAAAACCAAATTGGCTAAAGTTTCATTATGTGACTTGTAAGTTTAATGCCTCGCTAGTTATTACAATTTTTGATACCTTCTTTACTCTCATAGAAAGGCATTAAGATTCTTTTCCCCCATTCATTATACATCTTATTGGCATGCAAGATCTTGTTAAATAATTTTCTCAACCAAGTCATCCAATTATCCCTTAGGCACTTCCAAGCTTCAATTGGAATACAATTTTGGACCTATATCTTTTCCAATCTTCATATTTTCATACTCTCCTTTACTTTTTACTTTCGCAAACATAATCATATGTATAAAACTAACATTAATATCCTCAATAGGGTTACTAGGATATCACAAATTCTTAAACTAACATTTCTATCCTCATATGGGTTAGCAAGGTCTCCAAATTCTTCTCGTAACAACTAATAAATAACTTATCCAAATAACTTCTCCACATCTCCTTAGCATCCTCCTCTTTTACCAAAATTCTTTAGTCGTCACTTTTTTATACACTAGACCTGATAAAAGTCATTTTTTTCCTTCTCTTATTCTAATCAATTCATAGATCTCTCTCTCTCTCTCTCTCTCTCTCTCTCTCTCTCCCTCTCTCTCTCTCTCTCTCTCTCTCTCTGTGTGTGTGTCTCTCTCCATATTTTGTCCCTTACTTGTAATTTAGTTCATTGAAGGTCTTATATTTAGCTACTTCAATTTCCCTTTTAACTTCTTTTTTAACCAATTTTTTACCTTACATATGCTCCATCATATTTACAATTGGGCAAATTCCCATAACACTCACTCTTAGCCTTAATCATCATTTATATCTTTTCGTTCCATCACCAAGCCTCATTTGAGGATAGTCATTTTTCCTCAGATATACCTAACATTTTTACAACCACTCCTTCACTCATCCAATCATTCCATTCCACATGGTATTTACTCCATCATCTATATTCTATTTTCCTTACTTTTTTTTTTTTTTTATAAATGAAAATCAATATATTGATAAAAGTATTTAGGTGGTTCCATTTTCCGTGCTTGAGTAATTTATTATTAGAAGCCACTTGCTTTTCTCCTTTTAGGTTCCAACATTTAGTTCTTGAAGGTGTATTTCATTTACTCTATATTGATAAAAGTATTTAGGCGGTTCCATTTTCCTTGCTTGAGCAATTTATTATTAGAAGCCACTTGTTTTTCTCCTTCTAGGTTCCACCACATAGTTTTTTAAAGTGTATTTCATCTACTCCTCTCCCACTTCTTAATACACACATCCAATACCACCAATCTATGACGTGTAGTTGGACTCTCACTCAATGTTACTTTACAATCTTTACATGAAAACGATCAACTTTTTTGTAAGGTAAAAATCTATTTGACTAACTATTATATACACTTTTAATTTACAATCTTTACATGAAAATGATCAAGCTTTTTTGTAAGGTAAAAATCTATTTGACTACTACTATATGCACTTTTAAAAATTATTAAGTGTGTCTCTCTTTTTAAAACAAGTAATTGATATTACTAAGTCATATATTGTAGCAAACTCCAAAATTGATTCACCTCCATCATTTCTATTCTCAAATCTATAACCTCTGTCACCAGTACAAAACCTCCCATATTTCTATCCACACATCCATTCAAATCTTCTTCTATAAAGATTTTTTTTCTCCATTTGGTATCTCTTGAATAACCCATCCATAAATTCCCAAAAGTATTATTTTGTTACTTCATCTAGTCCTACACAAGAGCGTAAGCACTTATAACATCAATCGTCTCCTAATACAAGTTCAACGGACATTATTCTATTCCTTATTCTCTTAAGACCTCATCTTTGAAATCCCCATCAGTAATTATTCCCACTCCATTTCTATATTTCTCTTTCCCTGAATACCAAAGTTAAAAACTATTATTTCGATTTTCTCTATATTGTTTTCCTATCCACTTGATATCTTGTGGACAAATGATATTAACTCTTCTTCCGGCCAAAGTATCTATCAATTCCCCCCGTAGTATTAGTAGCATCATATCATATTGGCCTGGAATTCTCAAACAGAATGAAATATCACAACTTTCTAGTTGTCTAGCTAAAATAGCAATGCTAGTGAATTGACAACTTTGAGTTCTACCTCGTAACCTGATTCAGTAATGAGGACTTCATCCTCGATCCTTATCCCAATGCCTTTATACCTGCATTATGCATCCTTGATGTGTGTTAATTGCAATACCTCGTCCAATAAAAATTGGTAATGGAGATGCTTTGCAAAAAAGTAAACCTTACTAGTTAAGTAATGACTAGCATACAGAAATAACTATAACATAGAAAACACAATGAAGTTTGTGCCTTTCATCGTTGGATGGGGACGATTGCATTCTTGAATCATATAGGGAACCTCATAGGTAAATTCATGTTAATAACAAAAACTCCTAAATTCAAAAATAATATATAATCGTAGGACTAGACATAATAGATTAGATGCCACCACTGGACTTATTTGACACAGTAATAATAATACCACAAAAGTGGGAGGCTCTATAGTGTTAGCATATGAACACGTAAAATTATATACATATATCATCTATGTTTGTAGATCGAATTCTCATTCCATAGGGAAATCAGAGGGAGTTATATCCAATACTGGATCAAGCATGTATTGACGCACAACAAAAATGAAAACAAGAAATAGCACGATGAGATAGCCAAGCAGCAAGCCACCATAAGATGAGTACTCTACTATTTTAACTTACTCTGACAAAGTCATTAATTTGATTTTCTCCAGTAGAAAAAAGTTGTAACTATTCAGGTCTTCCTGCATGGCAAGTCTATCTCACGTGGTCGTATGATGGGATGTCTGTGGGTCTATCAAAAAAATGCCCAAACTCATATGGATATTTTAATTAAAATATTGTGAAATTCCCAACTGCATCATTTCATGCTCTGTACGTTATTGAAATGGGCTCATTAAGAGTACATTATCGAGCCTACCCATATACTTCATGTCTCTCTACACAGCTCCAATCGTGGTTATAAACAGGTTAGAATCTGCAAAGGGATTGGAGCACAGCGTGTTGTCCAGTCAGAGAGAGAAAGGGGGCGCATCAGCATTCAGAGTTTGCGAAAGTTCAATGTTGCTTTGAAGGGTAAATGGCCCTGGAGATTAATAGTAGAAAAGGAGTCCTTGGAGGAAGGTTATTTGTTCTAAATTTGGAGCTAAGTGTGATGGGGTGGTGCTCAGATAGTTATTAACTCTTATGGAAAGTGATTAGGAAGAACTGTGACAATCCCAAGATGCTCTTGCTTTGGAAAATGGGAAGGTGGGGGTGAATAGAATTAGGTTTTGGAGCCATAAATGGAACCAGGAAAGCTGGCTGATGGATCCATATCCAAAGTTATATTGTTTCACTTTAGATAAAGGGAGGTGTGGTAGCCGAGTGCATGGAGCAATTGGTCAGGGCAGGGTATGGAAAGTAGTCTTAAGAAGGAATTTACTAAATTGGGAAATGGAGAGCTTCACCTCCTTGACGGGCTTGCTGCCTGCAGCTAAGGTGGTGGGGCAGGAGGATAGAATGGTATGGAGTCCTTCAAGTTCAAGGGAATTCGAGGTGAGATCTATTACAAGATCCCGGTGGGAAGAACAAAGGACGATTTCCCTTGGGAGAAATTTGCAAGGTAGGGAAAAGACTGAAAAGTGGCTTTCATTGTTTGGTTTGTGCATCGAGGTAGAATTATAATTAATGATTATCTAGGAGGAAAGGAGTCAAAGGACATAACTTAGTTAAGTGGTGTTGTCTCTGTAAACAACAAGGTGAAACCATAAATCATTTATTCAATCACTGCCTTGGACAAAGGAACTGTGGGATCTGCTTCTTTCTGGCTTTGGAGTTCATTGGGTCTTTCCTAAAGATCCCAAGAATCTAATGCGAGAATGGTGGGGTTTCAAGTTGTGCGGCCAGAAGAGATGGCTTGGAAATAGGCTCTTTTGTGCATTTTTTGGTTAACATGGATGCAGAGAAATAGGAGGACCATCCAGGTGGTTGAGCTACCTTTATTTAGAATGAAAAGTTCATATTTGAAGAGATTGTATAGTTGGTTGGACGGTGGTATAGTTCTTGTCATGAATTCATTTTTGTCTTATTGTAAAGAATTCATTAAGAGCCTGTTCGGCGATCCAAAAAAGGGTAAAAATCTTTGAAAACCTCTAAAATTCTCTAACACATTTTGCACTTCTTGTACTTCGTGAAATTTCTATAAACTTACATATATCTATATATCCCAACAAATTTTTACAAACCCCAATAAATGTTTTACAAACCCCAATAAATTCTTTACAAACCCTAATAACATTTCACAAACTCTAATAACTTTTCTGCAAATCCCAAAAACTTATCAACCACTTTCAATAAATTTTAATGCAAAACTGTTCCGACGGAACTAAGAAAACCGTTCAGACGGTTTCTCTCTCCGAAAAGCTGATGTAAAAGTCAAAAAGTTCTACTATTCATCTCTGAAAAACATGGTTTGGTGACTGTACGCCAAACATCAAAAAGTTTCCTAAACCACATTTTTCGCTGTTTTTCATTATTTTTCACCGCACCAAACGGACCCCTAGTGTAGATAGGGCCTGAATGTCTTTCTAGCATCTTCTTATTATCTTTATCAATAAATTTGTTTATTTTATTTTGTTTATTCATCAATAAATAAATAAAATCATTCTATGCTCTGTAAAATATCAACTCGCTGAATTTATCAAGAACCCACTGATACTGTGGAATGGTGAACTAAAGAGTCGAGCATGGCCAAGTCCTAGAGAATTAGGCCACCTAAGATAGAACTACCAAGTTCATCTCCCCCTCCCCCTCTCTAAACTGAAAAAAACAATAATTTAACCTTCAACAATTGTCTGTCTGAAATCCAACCTTCATCAGAAACAAGCAAATGAAGAATTGCAACAAGAATACATATTCACCCAATCATATAGGTTCTATAACAAAGTGATGCTCCATTAGACTCATAATTTCCAGTTCCAGTCCCATCTAAATTTTTTTGCCTTGTCCAAGACAGAAGGCACAACCCCACTCCCACCCCACCACCTGAGAGGCGCAAAGGGATTTTATAAGTGCAGGGATCAAACATTTGTCAAAGATGGGGCAAGTAAGCCATTCAACCAGTCGAGATATCCCCTGCAGGCCCAGAGGGAAAAAAAATACAATTGACTAAAACACAATGAAGAATACCTCTCTGGACAGCTAAAACCAGTTGGGATGTAAACACCTGGTTCAATCGTTATTACCTGCCATAAAATATATAAATTAAAAAAACAAAATTAGAGAACAGCTCATTTAAATCTAAGCTGCAAATCTAAAAGCCAAACCAAGTATATATGTCCAGATGTAGATAAATTAAAATGTGGAGAAGCAGTTACAAGATCTGATTAGACTACCAATTCCATCCCTAAAGAAAAAATGTCCTAACCAAGGAATCAACCTTTGTGCTTTCAGAGGAAAGGCCTGCATTTGACCCTCTCCAAACTCCATAATGTAGGAGCCTTCTGCATTGAGTTGCCCTTTAGTTTAATTATTTCCTTCAATTCATAACATTAACATTATACAAAAACACATTTCCAAACTTTGTTTTGGATTTTGTTTCTATGAAGATAACAGAAACCATGTTTTGCCATCTCGAAGCCTATATATAATGTGTTCTGAATAGCAATAGCAAATGTGCAACCATAGCCACACCCATATCTATGCTTGAAAGGAGAACAAGTACCAGCACTCCTGCAGTTTGTTGCTTATGGTGTCACTAAAAAACTTCTTCAGAAGAACTCAGATCACAAACTTTGCTACTAAAAATTTCATCAGTGCAGTTCGTTATTCATATCATCAAACAGACAAAATACAACCCAATGACAGAATAACTCAAGTTCTTTGTCAGAAAATAATATAAGATGTACCTTTATACCCAATCCATAATCAATTCAATTATTCTGTACCTAACACCATGCAATGCAGAAAAAGATTTCCCAAGACAACAGAAGTGTGGGTAGATCTGGAGGCTTTTAGGCCTCAATTGGCTGGACAGAGGAAGACAACAGGACTTGCCCATGCTAAAAATATCTGTATGCATTACTAAATTTACCTTTACAATCTATGCAGCAATATATAAAGAAATAATAAGTCAGTTACCAAGCAGAAAACATAAAGTTGCAAAGAAGGTACGCATCAACTCTATCAGTTAATAAAACACAGTAGAATGCCGAAGGTTGAAGGAGTAAAATTCTTCTTCAGTCATAGAGACAACTTACAACGCCTGGCTTCAAAGGACGATCATTGCTGATCATAGAACAATCATGGACATCCATTCCTAGATAGTGACCTGAACACCACAGCAAACCAGAAGAAAAAAATAATTTGAAAGGGGGGGGGGGAGATAAGATAATCACAATGAATACTTTGCTACAAGATACAATTTAGCAGATGAAAACTTTGAGATATGCTAAGAGTCTTGCACCAAACGTGAACTGAAAACTAGCAAAGCTTATGCCTTAAATAGGTTATGAAACAAATTGGAAGATTAAGCGATCATAAGAGAAACCTATATTAGTTGGGTTCAGCTGGTGGTAACTATGAGGTTGATCATCTTTCAAAATTCCAATCTCCTTGAAGCCTTTACGCAGCTTATCAACCTACATCATGTAGCATCACAAGAATTAAAATATTTTTATGGCTGATCAGCTGAACACTGTTTGCAGCTTTAAGGTACTTCCTAGTTAATTATCAAGTATATGTCAAAACGGGTTTAAACAAATGCATACTCCTATAAAAAGGAAAATTAGCTGTAAAACACAACGCCAGGATGTGAACAGGTCCAACTAAGTGACTCTCATGTCTTAAAATATCATGACAATCAATTGTGGCATAGTAGGCATGATAGCTTCAAATACAAGACCTCTGTGTGAGCAGCTAGATAAATAGATTGGTTTTAATTTCATTGTAGCATGAATTGCAGCATGATGGTATAAGCACTATGTAATCACCAGAAAACCTCCTTAGCCACCATTTGTTTCATGAAAGCCCAAGTCATATTGATGAGACATCAGATGTATTTGGACTTATTTTGCACTGGGACTTGTTTTTTATTTATGCTTTCGCTTTGGTTTAGGCTGAAATATAGTTATTCTAGGGGCCCATGTCTGTTGGCTAGCCGGTGATCTTTAGTCTATCTTTGTATTGGCCTATATAAAGCTGGTTTGTTCCTTGAGTCAATATGCTTGAATTGATGATATTAATAATGAATATGCAGTTGGATGCTTGCTTTCTTCCCCCTCTGAATTTCTTCTTCTCCTAAGGTTATTTGTCTCTTTCTCTTGGCTATTTCATCTTCTTGTTTCACATTATATTTCCTCCAAAGTAGCAGCCAGTGCTCAAATACACGTCAAAAACTCCTTGGTCCAGTTCATAAAACCTAATTGGGACCTCCGATCCCATCAACAAAGGGTACAGACCTCATTCGAGCACTATCATTCTAGAGATCACCTCTATTTCTTGTATTTTCTATTCTTGTAAGTTCTTTCCCTACCTTTTATTTCCTTTTCTCTTGTGGACCTCTCATCCACATGGATTATAAATTACACCAAAACCAGGACTGAAGTTTTCTGCCTTACGAAGCATTTGATGATTATTTCACAGTAAAGTTCCCTATCATTCTTGTGATCAACTGGTGACAACCAATCCCTCAATGTGTTCAACCCATGTTTACATAAAGATTCTTCATTTTACTTTTATTTTATTTATTTATTAATTTTGACATGTTCATTTTACTTTTAATGTGTTCCACTAATAATTACAATACATTCTCTGCCATTAACTTTTATTCCATCAAAATAAGGTAACGACAGAAAGATAATGCAAACAAGGACAACGGAAAGAGAAATTTAATAACTCTGGTTGTCCAGTTTCTCTTTTCCAAAAGCCAACTGGATGCAAAGAGAAACAAGAAAAATACCATTTGTGTAATTTGAATCATACCGAATAGCTGTGAATTTGCCGAATGCTTGTTCCAGGCTTGCAAAGTGTCAAACACTCCTTGTTTGTCTCTAAAATAAGATCATAAATTTCGGCCTGAAATATCCACGTCCCAATTGTACATCTCAGTTAGTAATGCCATTTGCCAAAAGGCAAAAGGAAGATATCAAGATAAATGGAAAAACAAAACCAAAATGGTTGCAGAAAAGTTCCAGTCATCTACACTTGGAGAAAAAAGCCACACCTAGCAGTGGATGAGTAATGACCAATAAAATATTTGACATAAATCAAGATATGTGTCAAGACCAATTTTACCTGGCACGTGATCATTTCAGTACATGGAATGAAAACAGGAAAGTGGTATGCTTGTACTCAATGGAGAATAGGCTTCTCATATAGTTGTCATATTATTAAAATGTTTTGGTATAAAAAAATGACTTATTTTCAGAAAAAAAATAAGTAAAATAATATAGTGTAGATGTTCATGAAACTAAGGCTTTGTCTGGTTACAAAAAAAAGCTTTTTTTCCGTCTTATATGACTTTTTTTTCATCAAAATTTGCTTCTCTTTTTAGAAATATAAATTTTAGGCGTGTTAATCGCATTCATCAAAAAAACAAAATCAAAAAATTCACGTTCTCTTGGAAAATAAAAAAACCATCTTTCTCGTTACCTTTTTTATCCAAATAGACAGCTCTTACCCAAAGGGATGTGGTTTTTTTTTTTATTTATTTTTTAATAAATGCGATTAACAAGCCTAAAAAATACAACTTAAAAAAAAAATCAAATTTTGGTATAAAAAAAAAAAAAAAAAAGAGGCCGTATAAGACAAAAGAAAGCTACCAAAAAAGCCAGAACCTTTTTAAGTATCATTTCTGTTTGATACAAATCTTTACTCACTTATTGATTATTGCCATATAATTTGCTATCAATTCACCATTTCTAGTTGTCTTTTCTAATAAAAATATAGTACAGGTATAATTTGTTCACATCGTCAAATTTAGTATATTGGAATGTTAGTGTATCATGGTCCAGAATGTGTACAAAAACGTGGTCCACAAAAAAAAATTAAAAAAATTAACAAATTTTGGTGAAAAAAAAAGCCATGTAAGACGAAAAGCCATGAAAAAGCTAAAACCTTTTCAAGTGTCATTTCTGTTTGATACGAATCTTTACTCACTTATTGATTATTTCCATACAATTTGGTATCAATTTACTATTTCTAGTTGTCTTTTCTAATAAAAATATAATACAGGTAAAATTTGTTCATATCGTCAAATTTAGCGTATTGGAATGTCAGTGTATCATGTTCTAAAATGTGTATCAAAACGTGGTTTGCAAGAGTATTTGTGATTTCTAGTAACTATGGTTAGGACCAACCACTCTTAACAAGTCAACATAATTAAGACTAATTGCACGTTTGGTTGCCAATGGGAATGGGAATGGGAATGGGAATGGGAATGGAAATGGGAAGGAGAGTGGAATAGAAGTAAGAATAGGATAAGAACAAGATAAGAACAGGAATGGGAATGAGAATAACAAATAAATGACCAAACTAACCTTGGTCCTTTAAAGTAAAAAAGAGTGGGAATAGAATGCGGTCAATTGAGTCTTTTGCATTCCATCAAGAATGGAATGAACGATTCCCAAGATTTAGATTGAAAAATTCTATTCCCCCATTTTTTGGAATCAACCAATTCATCCTCTACAATAAATACCAATCAAATAAGGGAATGAGCTTTGATTGTGGGAGTTGACCATTCCATTCCCAAAGGAAAGGCCAACCAAATGTGCCACATGACTACATTTTCAAAATCCAAAAAAGAAGCATAATTAAGACTGACTTTTCAGTTTTGTGCTTTTTGGATCAATTTCAAAATTGTAATCTCAGCAAAATCCATAAGAAGACATGTTTTCACTGCCCACATTTTCTATCAGAGTGAATATCTAATGCACAAAAATGTTACAAAATTTTCCTTTAAATTTCATGTAAATGCCACAATCACCCATCACCAAAGCAATTCTAAACTTCCGCTCTTAAGAAGCATGGATGCAACACGGATGTGCTGAATTGACAATTTCCAAAAATACAAGACATGACACATTAGGGACTCGAAAATATATAGATATTTATATATTTTTTATGCCTTAGATGATAATATTTTATTCAAATACAATAAAAATAATGCAATATAACATTAATAAAACTAAAACTTATGTATTTAATATCTTAAGTGTCAACAAAAAAATATCTTAATGATTACTTTCTATAAAAAATGACAATAAACTATATTCCATCACTTAAAAATTAACAAACAAATTAAAAAAAATTTATTTTTTTTAAGATGAGTCTAGCATGTGTCTAAAATGTGTTCGTGGCATATCCAAATTGTGTCTGAACATTTTATATATATATTGGACAAGGCAAAAGGTGAGTTCAAAACGTGTCCAAGGTGTGTCCAAATTCCTTGTGCGCAAACATCACCCTTCATGGTGAGTTTGTGCTTCCATTTTCTAACTCCATTCCAGTCTCTCTCCCGAACCCCGCCCCCTTCCCCCTTCAAAAATATTTATAATTAAAAAAATAAAAAGAATGCAAACTAACCAAAATGGTAAGACTTAACAACCTATCTTAATTCTCACTGTTCACTTAGACCTACTTTTACAATAACGGCTTTCCATTCCTTGAACTGAGATTTTGTTTTTATGCCTACATAGACAAAAAGGGAACTAGGCAGCTCTTTAGCCTACTCTCTCTGTCTCTCTCTCCCTCCCTCCCTCCCCCTCTCTCTCTCTCTCTCTTCTCTGGCAAGAAATTCTGGAGGTCAACTTCAAAGAAAGTGCATAATAGGTTTTGAAGGCAAGTCCTAGTTGCAAAGCATACCACAGTGATAATTAGTGGTCATTAAAGGTAAGCAATCGCGACACGAGCCCTTGGAAATAGTGTTGATCAAAAGCTAAGGGGCATGGTAGGTCTGACCCTCTCAGGCGATTGTCTTGGACTAGTACATTAGGCCAGCAAGACGGGTTTGAGAAAAAAAAAATTAGCCCAATATTAGTTTCGGGCTGTGCAGATGATATTGTTTTAGTAGATAAGACGAGAGAATGAGTGAATGCTAAGTTAGAATTGTGGCGGGAAATGTTAGAGACAAAAAAGTTTAGGCTAAGCCGATGCAAAACGGAATATATGGAACGTAAGTTTAGTTAAAGTAGGATAACGGGTAGAATAGAAGTAAGTTTAGACACACAAAAGATTGTAGAGAAAGATAAATTTAGGTACTTTTGATCTATGGTGCAACAAGATAGAGGGATTGATACTGATGTAAATCACAGGATTCAAACCAGGTGACCAAATGGAGGAGTGCTTTGAAAGGAAAGTAAGATGCCTAGAATGGGACTTCGACAATCAAGGAAAATTGCCCACTTTGTACTAGACCATCTGGTCTGGGGGTAAGAGACTGCTAGAGAGTCCCATTTTAATCAAGAAAATTGTAGAATTGCGAAGAATACGGTTGTTTTTCAGAGATTTTATTTGTTGAGACTTGAGATACAAAGGGGAGTAAACGACATAACTAATTTGAAAGGAATTGCTAAGACCTTGTTCAAATAATCATTGTACCGGAAGCTATTTTCCTTGAGGCTATCGTTGTCTGCAAGCTATGGTTGTTTGCAGACTGAGCTTAATTAGCATCCTCTTGTTCCTTACAATGTTGTTATCCTTTCTCAGACTGCAGTTAAGATGAAGTTCTGCTATGGGCAACTTTGATTAGGTATGCCCAGACAATGCCAAAAAGAAGCACTATGTTAAAGAGAGATGTTGAATTAGTGGATTGCAATCCACTAATTCACTAATTCGGGTCAAGTAACGCTAAAAGGTAGTTCCCAGCAACTGGTCTGTGATTTTTTCAATTGGTAAAGATCTTGCAAATAAACTGACATAACCCGCTCCACCAGAGCTCCTAACACACTCCACTAAAACCGTGAGCCAAGTAACAGTAAAGAGGTTCAAACAAGTAACCTCTATTTCAATTGGTAGAGATCTTACCAATAAATTGGCCTTATGTGGGCAACTTCCAGTTATTCAATTTGTAAGAGATTGTTGTACAATTTTATCCATGTAGGCAATGCTTTGGGCAACAGCACAGTCTTACTTTTGCAAATTTTGTTAATTTGTTTTATTAATTAACCTGTCCAACTCTGATGCACTTGGGTTTTGCAATCTTCTTATAAGATTTTTTTTCCCCCTTTGATATTCATAATTTTGCATATATTTTTCCACAAAGGCATCTTTGCTTGGGGAAGTGGCAAAAGCTTGGCTTAGAAAGGGTGAGAATGTTGATTCAAGCCTAAGGGAAGGCACCTTGCTGTCTTAGTCCACTCCTCACATCACCTTCAATTCCCAGGGACTAGTGGTATAGCAGTGTTGCCTTTCATTTTTCCTTTTTGGCCATAACTAAGATTGTCAATCATATATAAGAAAATAAAGAAATCAAGTATGTACTTGAACAGAAGAAAGGCTTCCACAGGGTGGCCAGGTACGAGTGAGGTCGCTAACATAACCGTGCAATTCACATCCAATGTCCATCAAAACAAGGTCCCCATCTTTGATCTGTTTAAACAAATCATAAAACAAATATCTGTAAAAGATTATGTTCATAAAAGAAAACAAACATCACCCTGAAATTAATAAACTTACTTTCTGGTCATTGCGAGAATAATGTATAACACTACCATTGGGCCCACCGCCAACCACAGGATTGAATCTGTGGAGGAAAAAAAATTTGTATATTCAAAGTCAGATCCTTGCTTGCAATATGATGGCCAAGAAAAAGTTAGTGGAGTTTAAATTCATTCCAACCAACATCATTAAGTAAAACAATAAGACACAAGAAATGAGTGGAAGAAGGCAATGGCAGTGGCGGTGGGTTTTCCAACTTTTATCCCTACTGTTGTAAGTTTCAAAAGATCCATTTAAGAAGAAAAGCTTACGCCATTCTTTGGGCACCTCTCATTTTGCATTCGTATTCAACTTTAGCGGACAACATGGCCTCATAAGGAAATGCCTTGGAATGCAAGATTGTTTGTAAAAGAGCCTATTCAAGGCAAGAAAAATATGTCAGTAAGTACTAGACAATATATATAACATTCACATGAATCCATTTTCTATATATATATATATATATATATATAAAGCTAACATCCTAAAATTCAGTGGACCGATTTTTTTCTAGTAGTAATTGGAACATTTTATGCATTGAATATACTTTCTCATTTTGTGCATGGATAAGGATCATGGACCCTGATCTAATGATATTTTTGATATGAATATTACAAAAGGAAGCAAGGGATACTAACCATGTATGAAAGGGAATCAGTGAAAGGAATGGTAAAGACAAACACCCTACTCTCGCAAAAAATTCATGGAACAGAATCTATAAATTGACTCAAGTCATTTTTAACCTCACCAGGTAGCCAACTATACAAAATCCATTAAAATAAATAAATAAAAATCAATGTAATGATAGGAAGGTTGCTGCAAAACTGAAATAACAAAAGACTTTTATCTATAAATGTTTAGGAAAAATCAAGCAGAAACAAGAATTACAAGTTAGACAAATTGTTACTTTGAAATTGCAGCAAAGCTTACCTTAAAATTTCTGAAGTTAACATATATATTTTCTTAATATAAATAGCAAAAATTTCATTAACTAAAATAAAAAGTCATATACATTGGGCCGAGATGGCCAGAACAGCTAAACTCAAAAACACATTAACATAAATTATCATTTCTAAGAACAAGCCACTTTCTAGGAGTTTTTAATTAAAAAAAAAAAAACATGGAACCCCCATAAAAGCATTAGAAACCAAAGCCCATAGAAATGCCTAAAAAGGCAATTAACCCTAAGTACAGGGTGTAAAAAGGCAACTAACCCTTAACATAATTATTTTACCTTATAGGATAATATGGTATTAACAAGGTTTCATTGGAGTAGTTCATGCATAAAATATAAGTTATATGCATAATTATGAGCTAAAATTGAATTATTACAGATGTTTGTATGGATATTTAACTAAATTGGGACATATATACCACATCCTTACCCAAGTATACTTGTCCAAATGTCAAGTATCCAACACTGGTGAGTCATATATTCAGAAGAGCCTATGTAACATAATATATATATATATTATATTTTAGGTCAGAGGCTAATATGCTTTATAAATTATAATTCATTTGAGGAACCAAGCTAATGAGTTTATTGGTCTGGTCAATGCTATTAAAAGACAAATAATTCAAACGTAAAATTTATAATATGCATAATCCCCCTATCCCATGCATGTGCCAAGAAATAAAAATTAATAAAAATTTAAAGAGGAGCGTCGAAATTCAAATACCATCTCTCTCTCTCTCTCTCTCAAATGCAAGATGCATGTGGTTGATAAATAATTTGCTTAGAATTTGAAGTATGTTAAAAAGAGCTTATTCAACTGGTTGCAAGTTAATTAAGATATTATTTCCAAGTTCTGGCAATGACTATAATAACAATAAATATGCATGCAAAAGCTTGTACAACAATTCACTTTCCACAATTCTATTATGGAAGCATGCTTGTTTGTCCACATCATACTTCTTATCACCTTATTACCAGCCTAAAAAAATTATCCAAGCATCAGCAATCAGGAAAATAAACATTCAATGAAGTGCAACACAGTAAATCACCTTATCACAAGGCCTTAAAGAATTTATGGAAATAGCAATAATAAGGGAAGTACGTGTTGACTCAAATGCAATCATAACAACTGGAAACAGTTTAGTGTGTAGGTACCTGGCAACCTATTGATGCAGAGTCTCTCATCAACTTTAGCTCAGCCGACGATTTTATCCATCGAGCTTCATGGGTGTAAACAGAAAGATCTTTCACTTTGCCATTGTAAGAAGCTTTTTGGAAGGCCTCCAAGTCCATATAAGTTGGAGTGGCTGTTTTCACATTATGGAACAATTTGGAGGTACTTTTTATCATATCTGGAAGGATCTGTAGCCATCAATAGAAGGAAATTAAATTAAAACAATTTTATGGTGTATATCGTTTATTTGATGGATCTACTTTGTTCCAATTATTTTTGGTGTGCTGTTTATCACCTAATATAATTAACCATAGTAGTTGGTTTTATTTCCAGTGACCCTTACTTGCCTAGAGAATATTGTAAAGCTCATGAATAAAACTCACCATGCCAAATAAGGTTAAAGAAGTTGAATATTAATTTATTCTATTCAATTGATTGAAGACAAAAATTCTTCCCCTACGTTGACACTGTACATGGTTAAACCATAAGCAGCCTATTTTTCTCCCCTAATCTTGCTAGACACATCCCTCTTGACCTAAACCTCAGCTGCCTCTCAACCTCTAGCCAAATCACCCATGCACTACATAAGTGGCAGTCCAACAGCAAGCCACAAACTACAGTCCAGAAACTATTACCATCAAAGGCTCATTGCGATGCTAGTCCACGATCTGACATTATTTCTCCTTTTTTTTCTGATATGTATTTGTTCTTATTTCTCTTCGGCTCGAGATATCTACAATAGTTTGAATTTTGAAGCCTTGTCTTGCATCATTTATGCCACTATAATAAGGGAAGAGGGATCTAGGCATGGTGAATCATCATTCCTCAGGTTGTCACATTTCCCCTTCCCCTAATACCCCTCAACTTCTCACTACTCATCAACTCCCTACCCACTACTTAATTACCTTTCTTTTTTATTTATTTATTGTTTTAATGCTATAATCACTATTATGGTAGTTATCACCCCAAGATGCAGGCAACATGTCTAGTATGTATTATAATGTACTGAAAATTGTGTGCCTTCAACTCATGTTAGTCCTATCATTTCCGATATGCACTACCTCAGATATGGATAAAAGGTATTTTGCATTTGCCTCATACTAATTATAGTATAGCCGTCATTGTTTCAACTCAGTTGCAACACAGTTCATTTCCAGCATTCAACACATTCAGAGAGAAAATAAAAAAAAAAAAAAATAAACTCACCTTTTGCAATTTGCTCATTGGATATGATTGCTCAGCCTTGAATGTGCCCAAAGCAGCATCTACTCCCGCAATTTGTCCTTGCCAAATGACATCCTGACAGTATTCAACAAATGATTAGTCACACATCACATTACTGCCTTTTTATTACCCATATAATGGTCTGCATAGAAATGATGTAACTTCTGATTGAGTAGTATATAAGTAAAATAGAGCGTCCATTGCAGTGCAGAATTATCACAAGCGCATGCTACTGTATCATACATTTACATATAAATTTTGATAGAAAATAGAAAACTAAAAATAATAATGTCCTTCTGATTGAGTCTGATTGAGTAGTATATAAGTAAAATAGAGTGTCCATTGCAGTGCGGAATTATCACAAGCGCATGCTACTGTATCATACACTTACATATAAAATTTGATAGAAAATAGAAAACTAAAAATAATAATGTCCTTTCAATGTTTGAATATAAAGATATCACAGAATTAAAACAGAGATAACCTATTAAATATTTCCTCTTTGAAGGAAAAAAAAAAAAACTTTTTGATTTGGTAAGTACTATATCATTCAAAATCATAATATGCAGTAAATACCAAAACAAAGAACAAATAATTCAGTGTGGAAAGATACAACTAATCATATACTTCTATCAATATTAGTTGGAAATCAACCCAAAGACAAATCAATTACCAAGAAGCAAAACATCATTTTTTCTACAATGAGATGTTTCCATTTCTCACAAAACCATATCAAAACACGAGTGCTATAATAATTCTCAGGTTTCTTTCTAAAAACAATAAATCACCCTAAAAATACACACAATATATTACAATAATAAGTTCCTTAATTCATTTATATTTTACAATTGACAAATTTTAATTAATATTTCTAACCATTTCTATCTATTTTCATATATTTTGCCACTTTCAAAGCATTTCTGGAATATTTTAATTTCCTAACTACTCAAAACAACAAAGAAAATTTGATTATTAGCAATTACACAAAAAAGTTTAGAAGATCCAGCTGCAGTATAAGGAAAAATCATATCCTAAAGTCTGGGCATACATGAGGACTTGCTTCCGGCATAAACATGCATAAACCACACTCAGGACCTAAGACTGCTACACCGCCCGGTTGTTGGCAGCCAGTAATGTACAAATAATCAGCATCCTGTCGATATGTATAAGGCACAACATCGGTCATCATCTTTACAGGGGCAGCTGCAATTATTGCCAAACTGTTATCTGGAAGAAGCTCCAATAATCTCTTCCTTCTTGAGATATACTCTTCACTGGTTATGCCAGGTGTGATTTCCCCTTCCTTAAGCAACTGGAATCATAGATAAGAAAAATTCTAGGAGGGATTTGCCCAAAGCAGTTATTTAAAACCAATAATTCTTTAAATAAATCAGTCAAAAAATGATATCTCTGAATAAGCCACCTAACTTATTCAAAGTGAAGTTGTTATTTGTAGTAGCAGATTTAAAAAATAGATATGTTGAAGTCGTCAATCTTAATAGCGTATTCATAATGAAGTCATCATTTGCAATAGCGGATTTAAGAAATAGGTAAGGTCTAGCACAAGTGAACTGATAGAAAGATAAAGCTGAGAAACTTGATTTGAATACGTTATTCACATTGACAACTCCAGTTCTAATATACTTCACTTTGAATATACTATTCAGATTGACAACTTCAGCATCAGAGAAATCATTTTTTGATTGACTTATTTGAGGAATTGTTGGTTTAAAATGGGTTATTTGGGCAAATCCCTCAAAATTCTAGTAAGTAAATGATAAATAGACCCCAATAAACCAACCATACTGGAGTAGTAGATGTTAAGTAGCAATACCTGAGGGTGAGAAGCAGAAGTAGGCTGCCCTACATCAGGGACATTCAATTTGGTGGAATAAAGACAGCATCTTGATGCCTATTTTATTTAATTCACCAAACCCACAAAGCAAGTCAGCATCGAAGTGCGTAATACACATTTTCACATCAAGAATTAAAAAGAAAAATCAAAATTGCACAATTCAAATGAGACCCACAAGTTGCTTAGCGAGACTGAAACTAAAACAATATTTGAGATATCTCAATAGAACCTCCATTTTGAATTAGAAACACCTCGACATCCACTCATACAACTTGAGAAACCCACAAACTACATTTGAAACAATACCCATAAATATATATATATATATATATAATCCGAAAATATAAAAACATTCTTTAACATCTAAAATGGTAAGACCAAGAGCTACACGGAAATTCAAAAATCAATTAACTTATGTGCATGTGTAGATAGAGCGATTGAAGGCAGAGAAAGAACGAACGGGATTAAATGGGATCCTCTGCAGCAATTTTCTTCGGAGAATCAACATTGTACTCTTTCTTGCTCCTCCTACGTGGATAAATATATATTCCTCATATATGGACAAATACGATCCTCGTATCAGCAGCAGCAGCAGTTCTTGAGTTCTTGTAAGCCCAAGTGAAATTCTTCTTATTAGTTAGGGTTTTTGGTCCCTGGAATCTCTCAATTTGCTAAACCCTCCTTATATTTGGTAAAAATCACGTCTCTCCAGAAGAAAATTCGAAAAATCATGGGGTTGAATTTTGAACTAATATACATTTGAAGACAATGGGAATCATGAGATTATAACCATGGTTATTTTAAAATATATATTTTGGTCACATTGTATATATCCAAATAAGACTACAATGTTTTTACATTAAAAAATAAGACTCCTAATCTCAATTCTCATGAAAATGCTAAATGTTTAAAGATAAGCAAAAAGATTAGCAAAAAGAAACCTAACCTAAACCCTAAGTTTAATTTTGGGATAATGATTATATTCATTTTTTTTTTTTAGTCTTTAATTCTCGTTTAATTTTATATTTGACACTTACACAAAATTATAAAAAATATGATGTTATTTTGTTCACAATGATTATATCAATTTGGCATCTATACAAAATTGCACAAAATATAATGTTATTGATTTTTTTCTTTTCTTTTTTTTTTGGGATAATCTATTTTAATTGTTGTTAGAAATTTTATTTTATTTTTATTTTTGAAACTTTAATATTGATAAAAAAAATATTTTTCAATTTAAAAATTCACAAGTTAAACAACAATAATTATATTGTCATCCTAATTTTTTTAGATATATTGTCAAATGTGGAATGTTATTTCATTAAAAATATGAACTATTTATATTTTATTCCTTTAAAGTTTGATCTAAAAATATATGACTCTAGTTCAAAAGTAAACATATAACTCTCTTACAATTTGGATTAAAGGGTAAAATTGATAATATTTGTTAAATTTCATTAAATTCATGTCTCATATTCAAAATTAATTAAAAAATCACAAAAAACGACTTTCATAAAAGTGCTTTTTTAATATTTTTATCTTTAAAATAAAATATATAGCTTTTTAAATAGACTCAATATAAAATTCATAGACAATTTGCTTATATTTTCTCAATAATATTTTTTCACAATCATACATTCATCATCCAAGACATGTGAAATATAAATCTAATTAAATTTAATTAGTTTTGCACTTTAATCCAAATCATAAAGAAGTCATATTATGTTTTTGAGCATAATGATAAAGTTGTATTATGTTTTTGAGCATAATGATAAAAATGCAATGCGTACACCAAAATATAATTAGAACTTTATGTGGAAGATAAATATTAAAATTGTATAGTTTGCACGCTCACACAAATATATATATATATATATATATATATAATCCCATGGACATCAAGCAACTGTTTGGTCCCAGTATTTTAACCTTGAATGAGTACCATGATCCTTATTGATTCTATAATTGTATTACTGGTTCAGCTGCGAAGGAAAATAAGGCTCAGATTAGGGGGGGGGGGGGGGAATATCTCCTTTTGTGACGGAAAATAAGGCTTACTTTGGGGGGGGGGGGGAATCTCCTCTCATGGATGAGAAAATACAAAAGTAAACTTTTTAGTAATTAATTTTTTAATTTGACAATTTTGCTCATCATAATTTAAAATTTTAAAATATACGAGAGTAATTTTAATCACTTTAAAAAAGTCAAAAAACAAAGTGGTCAAAAATAACTTTTAGATAATGTAACCAAATTAAGCCTAATAATAGTAGTAGCGGTATAGGAAATATTAAAGAAAACAACATAAGGTTCTCAGCTCTCAAGATTCGTTCCAAGGCCAATAGGAACTGACATCCAGCAAAACCAGCTAAGAGGAAGCAAGAAAGAGATCACCGAAGAGTATTTGCATTTTCCACCATGCAGTAATCAAAAACTACTGAAGCAAATTACATTCATACCAACATCTATCTATCCATCCATCCATCTATCTCAATGCAAACCAAATTACATTTGCAATGTCCAGTTTGAATAACATAATTAAATAATATTCAACTAATGCAGCTGAATCTTGCGACTGCCTACATGACCTTTTCTATGGATCCACACAAGTCACACTTCATTTGCACGTAAATGAATCCCACAGTTCAAACAGTACAAGCCCTCTCTATATTCACTGACGGGGCCCAATTATAGAGTTATAAGCAGACTGTTCAGCAACCGTAATCTTGTAGTCTTACTTCCTCCAAACCCTAGCGACAGTGGTCCAAAAAACTGCCCGAGGGAATTAGAACTCGAATTACACCTTTGAGCAGAGCACCTCGACAATCATGCGTGTACAAAGAACTCGTCATTGCAAAGCTAAATTAATCTTGAACATATAATATAATACGGGGTGTGAAAGAACTCGGCTTTCAATTGAAGAGTTTATCTGATTAGAGGGGCACACCTCAGTGGATCTCAGAAGCATGAGGTGTCGATGCAGTAATGACAAAGGCCTGGTGGAACCCTCGCATCATGGGCGAAAATCCAACTCACAGGAACCGGTGAAGAAAATCTTTGATCTCATCAATATACGGAGATCTTGTAGGAATTATATGACCAAACTCATGTTCTATAATCACAGAGCAGCTTTCATCAAATAAAGAAGCAAGTTCTCTGCTGGCCTGGTTGGCTATCTGCCTGTCATTACCTTGGTTATTGCCAAAAATATGTAGAGAAGGGCAATTGATCAATCCCTGCTCATAATCTGCTAATTTAAGAGCAAATCCAGAGCACAAAATCACAAATCTAAAATCTATTTGACCCTTCAGCATTCTTTGCTGCGCACAGACCGAAGCCACCATTGCTGCTCCTTGTGAAAATCCTAACATACCATCAAATGGCCCAGCCTGCGAAAATATGTTCTTCAAATATGCTAATGATGCACCGAACCCGTCAGTTTGTTGCATGTACTGCTGGGGATGAAATGGACCATCTGCCCTTTTCCAATCAGAGCCACCATTCTCACTGAAATTAGGTGCAATAACCCATGCAAACTTTTTACTGCAGCTCTTTGAAGAGGGAGGAGGGCTTTTCGGCACTGAACACAATGCACTATTATTTGAATCTGTGAGATGAGGTTGGTAAATGAACGGTAACTCATGAGGTGCATCGACAAAAACAAGCTCAGCTATGTTTTTGAGTTTCTTGGCTAATGATGCGGTTCTTCCTTTAAAACCTGAGGCATTCTGCCTGAAACCATGCAAGCATAAAATCCTGAGTTTCCTTGAAGGCTTGGTAGCTGCAACATTGTTTAATGGGCCAACATTTGAAATTAGTCCAATAAATTTAATTTATTTTGGTACTGGACATCTATAAAATAAAACATGACGGCTTTTTAAAATATCTCTCTTACAAACTAAGACCCAACGGTTAAGAATTATTTTTTCTTTCGTTCAATGATTGAGATTATTTTTACATTTTCAACTTTTCGCTCAATTCTTATTTTAGTAGATCCCCATATATCTCACAAAAAGGCTTGGACATTTTAAATTTCATCATATTTCAAGGATGAAGATCATATGCCAATTAAAATACCAACTTAAATTCCGTCCAATTATGATTTTTTAGAAGTTAAATCTTCCAAATTAAAGTACCATAATTTGTATTTTTTTATGGTGCCTATCAAAAATTAAACTCCGCCTATGTTTCTTTTTCATAGCTGGTCCCAAGCCCGGATAAAGGAGGAGGGTTGTGTTAGGTAGTCAGCAGCCAGCGTAAAACTTTGTCGAATCTTTTTCATGGATTTTCTGACACCTAATGAAATTTCATGGGGACGTTCCCTACTTAGCGACGCGCTGTATAGTCCGAGTATAGTGTTAAATAAGCAAGGACTGCTACATCGGCGCCCGGGTGCAGTATTAAATAAGCAAGGGTTCTCACACTTTCCTGGACAAGTAGGGGGAGTAAGGAAGCTAGTCCAAAATAGTAGGCTGAGATTAGGTACTTGGAATATTGGGAGCTTAACTGGAAAACTTATGGAAGTAGTGGATACAATGAAAAGGAGAAGAATCGTAATTGCTTGCTTGCAAGAAACGAAGTGGGTGGGACAGAAAGCTAAAGAGATTGAGAGGACTGGGTATAAGTGATGGTATACGGGACTTAATAGATCAAGAAATGGGGTCGGCATAGTAGTAAGCAAGGACCTAAAGAAAGATATAGTTAATCTAAAACGCTGTGGAGATAAGATTATTGCAATTAAGATAATGTTAAGAGAAGAGATAGTAAACGTAATTAGTACTTATGCACCCCAGGTGGGCTTAGGAGATGTACATAAGGAGAAGTTTTGGAAAAACTTAAAAGGAATGCTATTAGAGATACCTCAAGAAGAGATGGTCTTCATAGGAGGAGATTTGAACGGTCATATAGGACGCGACGCAAATAGATACATAGAAATACATGGGGGATATGGTTACGGTAATAGAAATGAAGAAGGGAAGGAATTTTGGAGTTTGCAGTGGCTTATGATTTCATGGTGACGAACACCTTTTTTAGGAAGAGAGAGGAACATTTGGTGACTTATAAGAATGGCTCCTCAAGGACACAAATTGACTTCTTTTTAACTAGGAAAAGAGACCGCGTAGCTTGTAAAGATTGTAAAGTTATACCGGGGTGAGCTTGACTACCTAACATAGGTTGTTGGTCATAGATGTGAAGTTTCAAAGGTGAACTAGAAAAAAGAAGATGTATAGATGCTCAAAGACTAAATGGTGGAACTTGAAAGGTGATAAGTAACCAGCATTCAGGGAAAGAGTACTAGAGGAAGACGTTTGGGCAGTAAATGAGAGTGCAAATATTATGTGGGATAAGATAGCAAAGTGTATTAGGAGGGTAGGGAAAGAAGTCTTAGGAGAATCCAAAGGGAGTGCTCCGGTACAGAAAGAGGCATGGTGGTAGAACGAGGCCGTCCAAGACAAGATAAGAGTTAAAAGAGAGTGTTTTAAATATTGGCAAAACGACCGAAATGAAGCGAACTTGGAGAGGTATAAAGAAGCGAAAAGAGAAACCAAAAAGGCAGTTAGTGAGGCTAAGACAAAGACATTCGAGGATTTATATAGGCGACTTGACACTAAGGAGGGCGAAAGAGAGATATTTAAGCTTGCTAAATCCAGAGATAGACGGACCAAGGATTTAAACCAAGTTAAATGCATTAAGGATGAGGATGGAAAGGTATTAGTAAAGGAATAAGAGATAAAGAAGCGTTGGAAGAGCTACTTCTACAAGTTATTTAACGAAAGCAGTAGTAGTGACATACAGTTGGGGCAGTTTACCACTTTTAGGGAAAAATTAAATCTTATATTCTATAGGAGAATCAGTAGGGAAGGAGTAAAAGAAGTATTAAAAAGGATAAAGAATGGGAAAGCGGTTGGACCAGATGGTATAGCTATTGAGGTTTGGAGGTGCTTAGGAGAGGATGGCATAAGTTGGTTGACAAAACTTTTTAATGTAGTGCTAAAGAGCAAAAAGATGCCTGATGCATAGAGGAAAAGTATCCTTATACCCATATACAAGAACAAAGGAGATATTCAGAACTGTGTAAACTACCGCGAGATTAAATTGATGAGCCATACGATGAAATTATGGGAGAGAGTTATTGAGAGAAGATTAAGAAGGACAACAAACGTTTCAGAGAATCAATTTGATTTCATGGTTGGAAGATCAACCATAGAGGCTATCTTTCTCTTGAGGAGGTTAATAGAACAGTATAGAGAATGTCAAAAAGATTTACATATGGTGTTCATTAATTTAGAGAAGGTATATGACCGAGTTCCTAGGAAGATTCTTTGGAGAGTATTGGAAAAGAAAGGAGCGTGTGTCGCATATATCGAGGTGATAAAGGACGTGTATAATAGAGCTGTGACATCTATACGGGCGACGGGTGAAGAGACTAACGAGTTCCCTATCACGATTGGTTTACATCAAGGCTCAGCGTTAAGCCCGTACTTGTTTGCTTTAGTTATGGATGAGATTACAAGACATGTTCAGGATGAGGTACTGTGGTGCATGTTCAGGATGAGGTGCTGTAGTGTATGTTATTTGCAGATGCTATTGTTTTAGTAGATGAGACGAGAGAATGAGTGAATGCTAAGCTAGAATTATGGTGAGAAACGTTAAAGACAAAAGGGTTTAAGCTAAACCGATGCAAGACGGAATATATGGAATGTAAGTTTAGTCAAAGTAGGAAAACGGGTAGTATAGAAGTAAGTTTAGGCATACAAAAAATTGTAGAGAAAGATAAATTTAGGTACCTTGGATCTATGGTGCAACAAGATGGAGGGATTGATACTGATGTAAGTCACAGGATTCAAGCCGAGTGGACCAAATGGAGAAGTGCTTCAGAGGTCTTGTGTGACCGAAAAGTCCCCCTCAAAGTGAAAGGAAAATATTATAAGGTGGCGGTTAGACCAGCGCTGCTATATGGATCAGAGTGTTAGGCAGTAAAGCATAATTATGGTTAGAAGATGGCAGTTGCAGAGATGAGAATGCTAAGGTGGATGTGCGAGATTACAAGGAAAGATAGGATTAGGAACGAGGAGATTAGGGGCAAAGTAGGAATAGCACCGATTAAAGATAAAATGAGAGAAAACCAATTAAGATGGTTTGTCCATGTTAGAAGGCGTCCAGTAGAGGTACTTGTTAGGAGGTGTGAAAGTATGGAGATTGCTAGGAGTAGCAGAGGTAGAGGAAGACCCAAGAGAAATTGGGAAGAAACTATTAAACATGACCTTACCGACCTAGAGTTTTCCGAGGACATGGCCCTAAACAGATCTAATTGGTGTCGACAAATCCATATAGCCGACCCAACCTAGTGGGAAAAGGCTTCGTTTGGTTTGGTTTGGCTTATCAAAAATTAATTGGTGAGAGAAAAAGAGAAATCAAAACATATGTAGTAGCTACTAGCTAGCCTACAATTTTGGAAAAAAATTAGAACCCATGGATTATCATAATTTTTTCGATTAAAATTTTTTATCCAAAGTTCAACTATATAAGAAACTTAACACTAATTTTGTTTAGAGTGCCATAGGCATGGGTTATTGCTAGTATTAGGAAATAAGGTAAAATATGAATAATGAGAAATATTTTGGGAGGTACCAATTATATGCCGAAGAAGAACTGGCATTGCAACTCAATTCATCTACATGTGAAGCAAATAATGCAGATTATAGACCTTACCATGCCTTGGAGGGAGCTGAGGTGAGAATACAGAATAGTCAAAGTTGCAAACAGCTTTAGGTTCATTAGGAATGAATGGTTGTAGTGATTCACTATTTTCCGTAAATGGTATTAATCCATTGGTCTTGCCACTCTTTCGGCACAGCTCACAAATGTACTCGGAACCTTTCTTCTGCAGAACACAAAGGGAAAAATCAGAAGCAAGAACCCTGAAATACAGAAACTATAATAACCATGCAACAGGCATCAGGTCTCAATTCATCCAAACACTTCGTCAATGTCTATTAAGGTAGCCAATCAATGGCAAATTATGTTTATCAAAATTAAAATGTGCAGTAATATAATTTTTCACCATCATTCAGGGTCAAAGTAATTTGCCAGCCCATGATAGAAATGAACGAAGGAAGAGGACTCAAGTACCTAACCTCAACTAGTTTGGCGACCTTAATTCAGCTAGGTTGAGTTGTATTCAGGCCCAAAGTCATTCATGAAAGCCAACATCAGTTGAACTCAACAATAGCCTTAAATCCAATTATAATACTATTTAAGGTCGCCCCCCCCCCCCCAAAAAAAACAAAAAAAAAGCTTTCTCAGTCGCTCGTGATCTCAATGAAGGTACAATTGCCGTTTCCAAAATAACAGTTGTCTTGCAGGCATGGCAGCACAAACAAAATATAGACAGGCAGCGAGTGCACATGTGAATAGCTCTAGGCTGCAAGTTTAGAAACTTTGATAACTCATCATCAAATAAAGCTTCAATACCATATCCATCTGATTTCCTGTGTAGCATTAATCTCACAAACATTGGCCAGATTAACCAAGTAGAATCATCAGAATCAGATGGACTCCAATATTGTCGTCCCTTGCAGATAGGTGAATAGATCTTGTCAAGGGCACCAAGGGGTAGGCTACGTTTCACGGACTCAAGGTACAGTGTCAGGTATGTACGTGTCTAATAGTCAGATCCATCTAGTTCTCTTATTCAGGATACAAGAACACAAGAGAACATTTATATATTTAAAAATATATAAATATATAATTTATTTTATAGGATAAAACAGTGTACAATGTCCCATTAGAGTATTTCATGCACAAAATATAAATTTTCTAACAACTCAGGGACTCGCACACAGCTCAACTAATCCTTGAGATCTTAAAATTAACAATCCAGTAAACCTCCAAGGTTACATGATTATGTGCTAAAAGCCTAAAATTGAATGGCTAGATATTTTTATATGGATGTTTAATTATAAGTGTGAGAAGTGTATATCATATCCTTACCTAAGTATCATAATGTTGGTATTTGATACATTTAGAAGACTTTATGCAACATAGAATTTGGGTGGGTCTTGCCCTTTTTTTGTGATCACAAAGGAACTAATGGGAAAAGCCAAGTATCCAAGAAAGATTGGATGACTTACCCCATCTCATACAAGAAACATTAAAGAAACTAAAAAATGACCAAATAAAAAGAAAAAAAAAATGCTGCATTCTTTTCTTTCTAGTTTCTTCTTTGAATAAAACAAGCTTTAGTTGGTTATTTTAGAAAAACATACACTATTCAACTGATAAAAGAAAAAATTCCATAGCAGAAATTTTAGATTTTCACGCAACAAATATCCATAATACTAATTCTGTGATGTAACAGAGAGGCTGGTTATGTAATCTTCGGCAGGATAAACCTATATAACTATTATATGTAGTAAATGAAAAGCTCAATTGCTGAAGTAACATTATTCGTGCATACCTCACATCTATCGCAGACTAAAATAAGCATTCTACAGTAAGTGCATCTACTCCGTGAAGAATAATCATCAAATCGAGAGCTACAAAGGAGGCAGGTTCCCAAGATATTTGCATCCAAGCTCCCAACAGATACCCTGAAGCAACAATAGCAAAAGAAGGGAAATTACCACTACATGTAAACAAAATCATCAGTGTCGTCTTCACAGTTTTCTTCAGTGTTACGTGATCTCTTTAATCTCCTCCAATGAACGTGTGCCCATCAAATATTACAAGGGTAAATGTATAGGATATATGTCCAATACCTGCGCCCAAATTGGACACCCAATTGATCCTTTAATTTTTACAACACTTAAAGAAGAAACAACTCAATTTTGATAGTAAAGAAAATTTTCTAACCTTCCATGTAGATGGAAGACAAAAATCTCTTTTTTTTCTCAAAACTTAATTTCAAGTACATTCTTAAATATTAACTGTTTTTTATGCTTGTATATTACAGAATATACATTATATTTAAATATTAACGTGTCCACATATTCTACCCAATTTTTGGACCCATATATAAGTATCCTAAGATAAAAATTTTGGAAGGACAAACACTGGACACTTCCCAACCGATCACCTATATCTAAGTCCATGTAACATAAGTTTCCCTAAAAACTCATTTTTAATTCTAGAATCCTTTTTCATTATAAGTAACAAAATATTGTATAGAATTAAGCATCAAGGCATGCTGCTCACTTACAATAATAGCCATGGACAATGATTAATCTATATAATCACAGAGTCCACAAAATCTTAAAACTTATGCATTACAACTTCTGAAATCTAGCCATACAAAATGAATAAGAATTGACCTTTCAGCTCTAACAAAGGGAATTCCAAATTTTGGAATACTCTGGTGTCTCCTTCTTTCCAGATAAGTCAATGCAAACACAAAGGAATTAATTCCATACTTTCTTCTTACTAGAAGGGGGCACACGCTATGGGTGTGTGTATCTTTCATTAATTTTTACTTTATTTAAAAATTTAAAAAAGTTGTCTCAAACAATAAATGATGAATAATTATAAGTTAAAAATATTTCAGTAGATAGTATGTAATTAAGGAGTATTTAAGTAAGACAAAAGAATATTATAAGGGTCATGGATTGTTAAAGGGCATTTAAAGAAAAATGAGTGGTTAAAGGGCATTTAAGAAAAACAAAAAAAATAAAATAAAATAAAAGGTAAAATTACTTGAACTTACAAAAATAAAAAATTGCTTACACATCAATTTTAAATGGTGAGTGGTTATTGGTGGTTAAGGGATATTAATGGAAAAAAAATAAAAATAAAAAATCTTCACCAAAAGTTGGCTTCATGAAATTTTTGGTTTCACCACCATCCCTAATGTTTCCTTTATAATAGTATAGATTTCTATTAATCTTAGCACCCCACCAAGTCTCAATTGCTTTCTTGACATCGCTAGGAAATAGCTACTGCATCCCAGATTGAGATAATGTTAACTCCCATAATTCTTTAGCCCAGGTGAACTATACAAATAGATGATCAATAGATTCTGCTTCTATTTTGCAAAGACAACATCAATTGATCATGATTTGACTTCTAACAACACTTATTCTCAATAGTGAGGGAATTAGCATGAATTAAGCCCCAGGCAAAAACAGCAATTTTCAAAGGTGCCCCACATGACTGAACAAGATTCCATGGAAAAAAAGCTTCCCCACTTCTCACAATTGCAATATAGAAGGAAAATCACAAAATTTACAATTAAAAAAAAAAAAGAAAAAAACATAGACTTTTAACAAGTATAAGATTGGGACGTGATTTTTTTTATGTCAATGAAATTTTATTAAAACAGCATTAAGAGCTAGAGAAATAACCATTGAATTGAATTGAATTGCTTAACACCACCTCGGTTGTCTAAACTTGAATTTATATACATAGGACTTGCACAAACTGGGAAACAACCAATTATAGTTATAATCTCCCTAATCAAATCAAATCAAATCACTTATTTTTTGAATTTTATTGTACGATGAATGACAACACAGATGCATTTACATAAAATTTAAGTCTCTTCACGAAAAATAAAAAATAAAAAATATTAATTTTACATCGTGCCAAATAAATAGATTTTTTTTTTTATGAATAGCGATTCACCGTTATTTTTATCTCCTTTGGAAATATTTATCTTGAATCTCTCAGTTCATTGTTTTGATGGGAAAAAAATGAAAAGAAGAATAATTAAAAATAAAAAAATTCGCGTGCATGTGAAAAATGCTAACTTTTTTCACACTTACATGAATATTTTTATTTTTAATTATTAGGAAAAGATAAATCTATACCATGGCTTCGTTTGGAATAAGAAAAAATAAGATAAATTGAGATAAAATGTGGTTTGGAGTTAATTTTGGTGCCCTTTTTTTTCTAAAAAGTCACAAACCGTGAGAACGGTTTTTAAAATCCATTCCCACGGATTCAAAAAAATTCACAAAAATTAGCGACAATGGTACTCGTTTGAAAGCTTTCGATACGAAGAATATAATTGTATAAAAAATTTACACATTCGGTTAACCTATTATTAGATTTTTTTTTTTAGCGAAATATTAGAATTTTTTGAAATTAGTGATGGCGGAAAAATTAGAGATAGAGGGATTGTTAGAGGTTTATAGAGTTTTTTGGAGATTTTTCTTATGCCAAACGGGGCCTATATTTACGATATTTTAACCCCCCCCCCTTTCAAGCGCTCCCCCTCAAGCAGGAGTGTATATATTATACATCCCAAGCTTGATACAAATATACCTCACTCGAGATTCCCCAAGAGATTTAATAAACAAATCAACAAGATGGTATTCAGATGAAACATGGCCAATCTTAATGGAGTTCTATAGGATCTTTTCTTTGACAAAGTGATAGTTAGGATTAGAGGAAACATGAAGTGCAACCTAATTAACGAAAAACAACTGCATATGCTGTAAATGTTTAACTCCCAATTCTTTCATCATATTATGTATCCAAATTAACTCGCATAAAATATGGGCCATGGTTCTATACTCTAATTTTGCACTCGGTTTTGCTACTCCTATCTGTTTCTCACTCTTCTATGATACAAGATTACCTTCAACGAATATATAATAACCAATAGTAGATTGTTTGCCTGATGAAGATCCTACCCAATCTGCATCCGTATATCCTTGTACAAAAGTATCTCCATTCTTCTAATATAACAAGCTCCTTCCAAGTGCTCCATTCAAATGTCTTAGGAATCGAACAGTGGCATCCTAGTAACTATTACGAGTTGATTCCAGAAACTAACACACACAAACTCATGGCCAGAGGTTCAATTTTCCAAACCAATATTATATACTAACTGAGATTCTCGAGTAAGTCACCCTCATTTACAACAAGCTCCTTACTGGGTTCCATTAGGGTATCTATATGTTCAGATCCCAACATAATTGTCTCAGACAACAAGTCTAACATATACTTTTATGAGAGACCAATCCCCTTGAGCAATCGGGCTACTTTAATACACAAGAAATACTTTAATGGTCCCAAGTCTTTAGTGATGAACCTCCTCTGAAGACAAGACTTCAAATCAGTTATGCCTTGTATATCATCTCCGGTAATGACAACGTCATTTACATACACCAAGAGCCATATCCTTCCATGAGTAGAGTGACAATAGAGTACAAAGTGGTCCACATCGCATCTAATCAGACCAAATTCAATAGCCATTGTATTTCTCTAAACCATGTCCCAGGAGACTGTTTTAGACCATACAACGATTTCTTAAGTTTGCACACTAACCTAGAGTCCTTTGAACAACAAACCCAAGAGGTTACTCTATATAGACTTCTTTAAATTACCGTGCAAAAAAACATTTTTCACATCAATAATAGACGATAGCCAAAGAGATCAAAAGGCGAACAAAGGTGATTTTAACAACCAGGGAAAGTTTCTAAGTTGTCCAACCCAAACATCTGTGTACAACCCTTAGCAACCAAATGAGATTCCAATTAATCAAGAGAACCATCAAGGTGCACTTTAACTGTAAAAACTAAGCAACCTACTACTGAATTCCCAAAAGGAAGATGAACCAAGTCCCGATTATCATTGGCTCGAACAGCAAACATCTCATCCTTTATTGTAGTATAACACCTAGAGAGAGACAAAAATTCATGCACAAAGCTAAGACCTAGGAGTAAACACAGAAGCTAACGTGACAACAAAAGGATGATAGACTTGAGATAAAGTATGATGTGGAAAACTTAGAAATATGATGGAAGGTACATATACATTTACCTTTCTGAACTACAATGGGTAAAACAAAATCATCAATAAGTGCTGAAGATGCAGGAGGGAGAGATGGAACATCTAAAATAGCATGAGCTGCAATTTAAATGTTGATGATAAGGAATGTGACTCATAGAAGAAAGGAGTACATTTAAAGAACGTAACATTTGCACAGGCAAAGGACCAATTAAAGGATGAACTGTAACAAATATATCCTTTTTGTAAGTGAGAGTGCCACAAGAAAACACATTTATAGGCACAGGGCTACAATTTGTTGATCCCATTGTCAAGCTAATGAACAGTGGTAACACACTCAAGCATAAGAGGTGGAATAACAAAAAGTGATCGATTGAAAAATAGTACAAAGGGGAACAATTTTGTAAGATAAAACAAAGGCATCCAATTGAACAAGTGACATGTAACCTAATCCTCCTAACTAGGGTGCCAAATTGTGCTCCAATCCTCAAATTGCGAATTTAGTGTGAATTCACATTTCCCTTCATGTTTTTAAAAAATAAGTACAATATTATAATGATCTAATATATATATATATATATATCAAATCATTAGCACAAGTTACAAAATGATCAAACATTAGTCAATAAAAAGTTTCAAATGTCACAACAACATTAATGATAGTCCAACAAGTTAATGGATGCATTGATTGCTCCTTATTTATTTTGATCATTTATAAAACATAAAATATTCACATTCTTCTCACTAAATAATTAAATATATATGATAAGTTTTTTTATAAGTTAATGAATAAAAATAAAATTAGACAATTATATATGAAAAGATGTATATATATATATTATTTACATATACACTCTAGAAGCACTGCTGCTCTCACAATATTTTTATGAAGGACACTCTATCTCCCATTTCTACTCCCGCTCAACGAACTAGTTACTTAGAAACCACCACCTCAATAAACTTTAGGAACATGCATCTAAATAACAGGCAGCATGATGTCTCAATGAGAATGCAAGTTCTTTAGTTTTGCAAGCTCATTTATCCTAGAGTGCGAAAGCAAAGAATTTTAATAGGCAAAAAAATTCCCTGACATTATCAATGTGAAGAATTTTAACAGAACTCCCAAAATTGAGTTCGAATTTCAATACAAAAAGACTTATAATAGAGAAAATTTCCGAATGGTCTTCCATTAAATAAATCTAAGTGGTTGTTGAGGAAACATCCACAAAGGTAAAAAGTACAAGAAACCAAACCTAAAAACTACACAACTTGAACCCATATATTGGAGTGAACAAAATCAGAAGGACACAATGCTCTATTATTGATTATAGGAGGAAAAAAGTTCAGTGGTACTTTCGCAGCTGACATGACTCACACTATGATTGTAATTGACGCAAACTAGGAACTAAAACTTTTAACCAATCAAGAGAAAGGTGGCCCAGGTGGCAATGAATGCACACTAGAGGGACAACTGGAGAACTAGCTATAGATGACGACACCTATGGAGCATAAAGATAGTAAATCAATTTTATTTCATGTCCTCCACCAATCCTCTCTTTGTTTTCATATCTTGAATAATGACAAAATCTAGAAAGATCACTGAGCAATTTAAGTGTTTAGTCTTAAATAAGAGAGAAACCCACCAAGGCAACAATACTATCGATGCAAGATAAAGAAGAGGAGTAAATGCCTTTTTTTTGGCCATTTTTTATTTGGGAAATGTTAACAAACACTTGCTGATAGACATGAGGTTAAATGAAAAAGATGGCACACATAGTATAATTGATAATGACAGAGAAGGCAAAGAAAATAATGTACCAATGCCTCCAATTTGATTACTAAAATCATTAGATATAACAGGAGGATTAGTAGATGAATATTGAATGTTGGAAAACAATTCAGACGTTCCTGACATATAATCAAAATAACTAAAATCAAGAATCCAAGGTATGGAGTGACAGGTAAACAGACAAGTTATTGAGTTACTCACTACGCAAAAGAAGCAGTTCGACAAGCTGCCTGATACTGGCGAAGCCTAAATTAATCCTCACCAGAAATAATCATGAGTGCAGGTGGAATATTCTATCTCCCATAAATCACTATAGGAGCAAAACTATCAATGGTAGCAGCATGTGCCATGTGGGCATATTTGCAATAGAGAATCCAACATCTCTCTCGAAGATGACCATCGTTCCACAGTGTATACATTTGGGTCGAGACTCTCTTCCCTTACCACTATAATCTCCTCGACTATTGTTGCCATGACCATCTCTAGCATCACGTTCATCAGAAGAAGTATAAGCAACTATTTGACTGGTAAATGCTGATTGTGTGGACTTAGATTGGCTAAGAGGAGCAATCTAAGATGCAACCATTGGAGCTCAAAAGTATCTCTTAGCAAAAAGATGGAATAGAAGCTCCTCCAAGTATTTGTGGTCAAGCTTGTTCAAATTCTTGATCAAGACCAACAAGGACCCTGAGGATAACCATCTGTTCATGCTATTTCTGTGTCTCATTAATATCAGCGAATAACAATTGAAGTGAGTTCAACTCTTCATGTATCTTTTTTAGAGTTGCAAAATACCGAGTGATGTTATTGTCGGATTGTTGGAGCTTGAAGATATCATCATATACATTGTATAAAGTTAACAGAGATCACGAGAGTACAACAGCTTACTATAATCCCAGATTTCTGTGCACGTGTCTAGACGAGTACATAGAACAACAATTTTAGCCTCCATAAAGTCCCATAATAGGTTAACAACATTAGCTTAATCTTGAATCTGAATGTCATAGGAGGGTTCAAATGATGTCAGTGCAAAATCAATGAGATGTTTCTACTTACTGAATCCGATCAAGGCAATCTTGACAATCTTGGACCACTGTAAATAGTTCTTCCTATTTAATTTCTTGGTAGTTAAATGGTTGGGCCAATTAGCGGAACCAACTAACTTGGATGCCATATAAGAGGCACTAGAGACAATAATGGACTCGGATGTCATTTGTGACAAAAAAGAGGTGAAAAACTGAGCTCAATGTAGTGTCGTTAGAGGGTTGCAGGGGTGTTGCCAAAGCTTGGATCATGCCGAAAAGAGCACCAAAGTGGTTGTCAAAAGTAGGTGATCCTATCAGGCTATCAAAGGTTGGAGAACAATCACGCACGCGTTCATATGCGTTAGCTAAACTCAGGAGAGTAGATCTTACTCGTGGAGGATTGATTGGCATGTGTGGATGCTTGGTTAGGGTTCTGGTAAGGGGCGATCGTCGAAGCCAGTCGTCAGGGACGGGTGAGTTCACAAGTGGTCCTTAATTGACTGTTGGATCACTGGCTTGGCTTCTGGATATGTCGCCAATGTTGAGAGTCAACAATAGCATAAAGGTGTTCATTGATAAGAACTTTGTTGATTAATCAATGATCTAAGTCATTTGGGTGTGATTGACTGATGATGAAGGTCTGGTTGATGATCAAGGAGGAGGATGAACTCTGGTCGTTAATCAGTTGGATCACTAAACATCAATTTAGGGAACATCAATGGGTGTTGATTGGTCAACAATGATGATGATGCTTTTTGGTCCATTGATATAGAAACAAGAGTCAAATAACTAGGATTTTTTTATATAGAGACAAGAATCCACAAAGAAAGAAGGGTGATAGAATTTTAGGATCTCTACTCTAATACCATGTAAAAAATAAGGATTGAATAGAATTGCTTGACACCACTAGCGTGGCCAAGTATATATTTATATACATAAGCCCTGTACAAACTAAGAAAACCAATTATAGTTATAATCTCCTTAATCAAATCAAATCTCCTACTCAGATCTCTTATAATCGGAAATGATATATCCATACTATATCTACAATATTCTAACAAAAAGGATGGCATCTAATTACAAAAAACCTCAAGCAGCCCCAAACACTGCCATTTGGTAATGCTATCGTTTTTCTTTTTATGTTTATCTATTTATGTTTTTTGTTTTTGTTTTTTTTTTTCCTAAAATGAAAACTGAAACTATGTTTGAAAATACAATTTTGTTTACAATTATTAATTTTTTATTTTAATAAAATATTTAATTTTATTAGTTTTTCAAAAATTAGTTTAATTTAATAAAATATATTTCAGATTAATTTAATTTAATTAATTAAATTAATCAATTAAATTATTTTTTAAAAATCATTTAATTCAATAAATATAAAATATATTAAATTATAATTTAATTATATTATTTATTAAAAATAATTGAATAAAATATAATTATTATATTATTTAATTCAGTAAATATAAAATGTATTAATTATAATTTAATTACATTATTTATTAAAAAATTAAATAAAATGTATTTCAAAATAATTTAAATAATTTAATTATGATATTCAGTAAAAAATAATTTAATAAAATATATTTCATATTAATTAAATCAAATAATTTAATTAATTTAATTATTTATTAAAAATAAATTAATAAAATATATTACATATTAATTTAGATAATTAATTTAATTTAATTATATTATTTGTTAATAATAATTTTAGTTTAATAAAATATTTGAATAAAATAATTCATTTTACTATACTGTTACAAAAATGAACAAAGTGTTTGTAATAGAAAAAAAAATAGTGAAAACATTTTTTTTTTGTTTATATTTTTCTGTTTAAGTTTTCATTTAAAAAAAAAACATAAACAGATTGAACAAACATATTTTTATTGTCAGTTTACAAAATTTTGAAAACACAAACAAAAAAATAGAATAAAATTGTTACCAAGCAAAGGCTTAAGAATCAAGTTTTTTTTTAACAGTAAATTAAGATTTCAACAAATAAAACTACTAGTATTCCCTTTTTTTTTCTCCTTTGATAGAAAAGTAAACTTATATTCTGGTGTTTGGAAAAAATGACAGAACTTTGGTTGTGTTTATTTCTCAGTTGCAAAAATAAGCAACATTTTTTAATGGGTAACAAAACTGCTTGTAACTCTCACTTCTCCTGGATCTACTCAGGATCATTTTTCTGAAACCTGACTAAGGTGCTTATCTTGTTGAACAAGAGAGCCAATTAACATACATTTAACAATAATAAGTTTGAAAAATCAATTTCTAAAGGCTCAAACGAGGAGGAGGATGAATAACAAGCTCCTCAGGAACCAGTCATTCTAGCTGCTTTACTGTCAGTTTAAGGTGATGGAGGTTCTAGCATAATTGAAGAAAGACTTGAGAGAAAAGAACATTAGCTACTGACTGTAAGGCCCAATCCTTGACTGGAGGGGATACCAAAGGCCTCTGTCCTTCCATCCCTTGGATTGTCATGAATGTCCAAATCCTCACTATTATCAAAGAATATTCAATAAAAAAATCTCATATATGTTGAGTGCTTATGAACCATACCTATGGTCAAACAAAAAATTCTTTCCCTTGAAAAATCCACCATCTGGAAATTGTTCTAAATAACGCTGAATTCCACCATATAACTGCAGTAAAGCCAATGGTACCGATAATTATCATCATCATCATTGATTAAGCTTTTATCAACTGTACCAAGCCATCCAGGGGTTTGATGCACACTTCTTATTACATAAATAAACAGACGGAAAATTTCTTCCAGTTTGAACATGACAAGTAACTTGAACCAAAGTAACTTAAAAGAGTCTTGACAATATGCATATAGACTCCAACTAAAGGTAAACACACAGAATTCAATCTGAACTGATCAATTTACTTGATAGTTAATATGTTCACAATTGGACACAACTCCACAAACTAAATTTGAAATGATAAGAGACTATAAAGGAAATTGACGTGAGATTAAGAGCATAGTTACCAAAAATCTTGCACTAACCCTATGAACCACATTATGGTTTTCACATTCTAGAATATGGTACAATGATGTTCCAATACTCTAAATTTAACGATCTAAAAAGATTAAGCATATATTCATTAGAAAAGACCATTGAAAATAGTCAATTAATAATAAATTGTGTGATAATAACCGATAAATTTAAGCTTTTATGAAAGGATAACGAGTAAATATTCGAATCAAACAAAAATTGCACTTAGTTTCATGAATATCTATATTATTTTATTTCATTAATAATATGACAACTCTATGAGGAGCATACCCCTATTGTATTGTATTGTACCGCATTTAGAGTAGACACATACCGAATTTCAGTTTCCGTTTCATGTACTGAAACGATCCAAATTCCAAGTAACATTGATTAGGAGAGCAACTTTAAACAAGCCATTCAAATTGAAAGGCACAGGGGTCACACGGTGGATCATACTTATAGGGATAACTAAACCCCCTGCCCCAAAAAAAATTATGATCCGTATCATGTGACCACAATTGCAGTTCAATTGCAATCCAGGTCATAAATTATGTAACCCCAATAGAAAATCTAATGTACATACTACAAGGAAACGAAAAGAGAAGTGGAGGAATAGTAGTTTACTTACTTGTTGGAATATTGAATTTGTTTTATATTCTTTTGTGTTTATCTCATTTGTCTAGAATATTTGGAATTTTGGACAAAATATTGAGATTGTGTTATGAATTATTAGAATTAAGTGAACCTTTACTCGTTTCCTCTTCTACTTACCATCTAAATTTTCTAAAATTATTATAAATATATGTACAAATATGCATGAAGACCCTCCCTTAAGCGAACTATGACCCAAAATAATGCTCCAACTAAGCCTACCCCCTCTGTACCGCATACCAAAGAGAATACCAAACTGCATACCATAATAAACACCATTCCAGGTAACTATGGGATAGAGTCATGTACGTAAGTTGCTAAACTTACCGATGTTAATTGGGCCCAAGGATTAAGATTGACATAATTGAATATGAGGATCACCTACAATGGAGGAGTTCCAATGGTTTTTCATAGTTGTTAAAGGCATTCATGACAGAATCTAGTTCTTCAAACCAAAGGAAGCGCATTAATTGTCACCTTAGTTGTCACCATAGGTTAACGACAGACTCTTCTTTTCAAGAATATAGTTCTTCCAACCAAAGGAAGCAACTTAATTGTCACCATAGGCTAACAAAGACGGCTTTTAAAATAAATTTTGGACTTCTTGTGCACAATACCAAACTTAACACTTACCAGGGACATGGTAATTAAGGATGGATGGGCAAAGGAACTATGTGAATCAGTTTTATCACGGTTTGGCATTCTTGGGTATTTACCAAGGATGCAAGGATTGTTTTCAAGCCTTGGCTAGGTGCAAAGATCAACAGGAGAAGGAAAAAAGTGAAGGATAATTGTTTTTTGATTGACTTGACTAATCTGGAGGGAGAGGAATAGTGAAGTGTTTCACAATTTAGAACATCCCATGTAGAGGTTCAAAAGCAGTTTCTTACACATCTTATTTAATTAGCTAATTAGTGGATCAAAGCCAGATTGGATTAGGTTTTTTGGCATTTCTTGATAACTTGAAAATGAAGTACTAGATTCTCATAAAAGGGCAGCATCCTCTTGATGCCTATCTAATAAAATTTTAGTTATTTATTATCCCAAAAAAAAGGCATTACTATCTTTTTTTTGTTTTTTTTGGGGGGGGGGGGCATAGTCTATTGGAAAAAACTAGTTAGATAGAAATTTAATTGAACAAATATTGATAAAAGGGAAACTCATGAAAAATTGGTGTTGTATGTGCAAGTCTGCAGGGAAACAGTGTTCTCTGGTTTTATTTCCTCTCACTGTTTCCAACAAACAGAGCCGAAGAAAAAAAAATAGCTGGACATCGGTCAGCGCATATTTAAATTGGTCAGTCATCATAAAGGAAATTGATGGGGATCGTGGGCACTTTCACTACTACTCTCCACACAGACGTGATCAGAATTGAGTGGATTTATTTTAGGGTTTAGTTTCCTTATTTGTTGGGATTTTGATTTCATAATTTAGGAGATTTGATCTTATTTTCAGAATGTGCTTTGATTTCGTAATTTTAGGGGTTTGATTGTCTCAAACCTACCTATAAAAGGGTTAGGAATTGTAAGGGATTGGCAGCTTTCGGATGAATAAAATTGAGTATTGAATTCCTAATCTATCTTCATCTATTCTCTGTCTTCTCCCCCTCTTTACCTACTTCTCTCCTTTTCCCTTCTCTTTCCCCTTCCTTGTGCTACAACACAAATCTTTGCCGGTTTCAAAAGAAAGAAAGAATGGCAGAAAAGGAAATAACAGTTCATAATAAAGAAGTATCTTAATAGCTGAAAATGATAAGCCATTGTTACATGCAATTTTAGGAGTACCCATCACAAATAACTCTACAATGCATACCATTCTCATTTCAAATATAAGATCATTATTTAGAAAGCTAAGTTAGAAGTGTTCACACAAATAGGACTGTAATAGCACAATTGGTGAAAGGAAACTTTTGATATAGGAGCTCACCTGAAAGACATTCTCAAAACCAGCACCTTTAGACCTAATATAGGCCGATGCCATCTCACACCTTATTCCACCAGTACAATACCTGTAACATAAAGCAACAAATGTGGAATAGCAGTCAATAACTCAATCTAAAGATGCATCTCACAATTAGCAAAACTTTCAACTAAATTATTCACAATGTTTCGTCTATAGAGAGTAAACATTAATAAGTGGTATATCAACAGAAGCACACTAAGAGATCTTAACCCAGAAGAGTGGTGTGTGCGTTGAGGAAAGTGCTTAATTATAGTTATCAAATACGTGTACTGATCAGGACTGGTCTTGTCACATGACAACTTTTAAGCGGCAAGAATTTGACAGAAAGGACTCTGGAATGCTTACAAATTTATAATGAATACAAGAGCGATGTGGCTTAGACAAAGATTATACCCCAGATGTTTTAATTTTTTTTCATTTATTTACATGGACAATTGGAATATATATTGTTTTTAACTTTGCTTTTCTTGCATTTCAAGTCTCAACATCAACTCAAGTGTTCACATACTATATACTTACGTAACCAATAGACCCTTTGTGTCATGGGGAAAAAATACGGTTGGTGGTATTTTGATTTTCAATATTCATAAGATTATGCAATGTAGTTTTTGACCTTGTTAGCATGTTTTTTCTTTTCAAACTGAGAAAATAGTGTCTTGTGGCATAAAATGAAATGGAATGGTCGGATATAAACATAACTTTTCATAAAGAATAGACCAAGATAGTATACACCAGCTTCAAATGGAAGTTAAACATTATCGTATACGACAGTTATTCTCTAGCCATAAAGGAAACAAAATCGAATAACATGAGAAAACCAAATTTGTAAGATTTCTTAAAATGAATTCTCACATGAGGACACAATTCCCTCGCAATTGCTCAGAATTATTATCTATCCAGGAGTGGAGATCACTATACTGCCGGATTTCTGGATCCAAAGTTTCAACATTTGGAGTCTGGAACTTTCCAATTCTTGTCTCATACAAATTTCTTGCATCCAAAAGAACAAGTCTTTTATGGTCATCTGGACTATCTGTTTCTAGAATCGTTCCTGGAGCCATATTCAGGATTAGAAGACTGAACATGGAAACTCCTATTAAAACATAATATCATGACGCAATATAGAGTTGGAAGAGTAAAAAACCAAAACAAGGAACACTCAATATTTATGACAAATAGCTAAACATTTCTAAGCACAATGGATGGGTAAGTACTTCACATGGAAAAACAATAAATTACCAGCATGCTGAAGAACAGAATGGAACTCGGCTGCAGAGAGATGCCTCCCAGCATTGGAAATTTCCGGTGATTTCAAAAGAGGATGAGAACTAAAAGTAACCAACTCCTGGTCAGAACATCAGAGCTAGATTACCAACAAAACAGGAAACACATTTAACAAAACAACTGGTAGAAGCCTAAAATCAAAACGATCAACAGGCAAAAACAACTAAGCCTGTTTGGTAGTTAATGGGAATGAGAATGGGAACAGGAATATGAACGGTACCGGGAATGGCAATGAAATTCCAACATTTGGTAGATCAAGAAATTAGAATGAGAATTCATTTTCTAATGTTTGATATGTATGAACACATTTGGAATGGAATGGAAACATAAGTTAAAAAGGCTAATTACACCTTTTTTTGGAGCACATTAAACTAACGAGGGCAACTTTGTCAATTCATGCCCTACATAGAATTCCTCCTTTTGCAGAACTTATAAATATTATATCAGATTTAGGAATTTACAATTCCACAAATATGGGAATCCCTTAGTTCAGGTTCTTTGATCAAAGATCAACCAAACGTGGGAATTCCCATTCCAATTTTTGAATCCAATGCAAATACAAGTCCGTGAATACCAATTCTATCAGGACTGCAATAGCGGCATAAGACAGAACCATCAGTTGGCCTCAGCTAATAGTTGTCGAGTCACATCCACGAGGCTTTTGTCCAATGCATTCAGCTAAAACCAACAATTCTGCAACCCAGTCACGCAGAAAAAGTATTTCCTAATCCATGCACCATCTAAATCCGTCATTTTAAAAGACATATTCAAGATTTGGTTTCACTTTGTATACAATGTTCCAACGAATCTTTTAGTCCAGATCCAAAAAATAAAAATTAATTCCACTTAAATACGTCACTTGAACAATGGCTTAATGGGAATAAAAACAATAAAGAATGAAGTTCTAGCGATGGCGGATTCAGTTCCTGGAGAGGAGCATGAGTAAAGTTGATTTCAGTCCTGATGGTATTTGTACTCTTTTTTCAGGCTAGCAATCTCAAGGACTCAGACCGGACAAGGGGGAGCGAATTGTAGCCATCGGACAAGCTCTATAATGTGTATGGCAAGTTTCAGAACAAGGAATTGTATCTTTGCAGATGAGGAGAAGAGAATGAAGTTCTTGACCTTGAAGACCACCAAAAAAAAAAGTCTGTATTTGCTGGTCCATCCAAAACTGCACAAAGCCTTTTCAAAGTGAATCTACCATTTTGAAGAACAAATTTGAATAGGTTACTCCAAACGACAATTTTAGTCCAAAAAGTTAATTTCCTTAAATACGTCATTTGAAACAAAGATGGGTTTAAGGGAATAAAAAAATTGGTGAATTTGTTGTTAAAAACAGGGATTTTTGGCACCCAAAACTTGAATGTCCCAAGGGTTAGGGAATATTTTTCTGGTTAGACAATTGTTCGGTTTAGCCAAATGCATTGCGCAAAAGCCTCTATATCTATTCACCAAACAAAGCCCTAAGAGTTACAGCAATCTAGAGTCACAAAAGCAAATTCCACACAAATTTTTCACCATTTAGCTTTAGAATTCAACCATGATATACTATTAAAGAAACCCCACCGCCCCCCGAAGGGGGGGGGGAACGCACTGCCAAATGTGAATCCACATTTATAAACAAGTTGTTAACAACCTTGACGACTCGAATTGAGAGCGAAGTGAATCCACATTCCTCAGCAACCCTGTCATTCGACGGTTGGCGGCAAGACGCGAGCTTGAAGTCGGTTCCTTCGAACAAACTATTCGAGCTGATAGCGGCAATGTGTTTCTCCAACGACGATAGCTTTCCGCCAACCTAGCCAAAAACCAACAAGCACGTTTATCTACATGCTCTATTCATGCAAACATATATTAATATACAAACAGAGGATGATGAATAATTAAGATGATGAGTTACAGTGACATTGACGCCACTTGGAGAGAGCCGGACGCGGCCGAGGAGTGCGAGTGAGCGGCAGTTGGAATCGTAAAAGGCGAAGAGATTTTCGAGGTCGGGAATATAGGTGTATTTGTAGTACAATAGTACACCGTATTCCACCTCTTCGTCTTTGCCGTTATTGGCCGCCATTGCTGAGATCTTCGGGTGCAGCGCCACGCTTCGTATGGTCAAGGGATAATTCAAAACCCTAGTCTGGTTGGGGATGGTGAGTTGGTGAGGATTCTCTGTCACTCATTCTAAACTATTCTTGCAGTGCCTCAAATCATAAGCTCAATTCAGGAGGGCGTTTTGGTCAATCTGCTATTCTTCTGGTTTTTCATTTGACCCTCTATTTAATTTATTTATGCATTTTTTTAAAAGTTATGCTATTGTACTTGAATTAAAAATTTATCAAAAGAAATAAAATAATTATATGATTAATTAAATAATAATAAAATGTTGTAATAATAACTTTTCATTTTCTTCAAATTTTTTAAATTAAATAGAAGATTAAAAAAATTAATAATTTTTACTTCATTTTGTTTTCTTATTCTTTTATCTTTTTCCTTAATAAATTCAAGTTTTTGTCAAGATATCATTAAGATATTATTAAAACATCATATATAATAGGTACATATATAAAATTTTATATGTACCACTCTCCCAACTAAAAAGGTTCAAAAAAAAAAAAAAGTAATAGGGAAAATAAGGGTTGAGAAACCATGGGTTTTCTTTATAGGATGTAATATGTATATACGAGGGGCTGGATCCTCAGGATGCTATTCCATGCACATGCTGCTGCAATCTGCTGGTCTACCTATGAGGCAGCAAAAACCTTCTTCCAAGGACTCAATGCCAGCAACAACTCAACTGATTGAGATCATTGGATTTTATTTTTCTTTATACCCCAAACACGTCGTCCAGATTGACCTAGAATTAAGCAATTGCTTCACCCTCCTTGTATAAATGGAATACATAAAATGTAAGCATAGCCCTCTTGTACTTTTTTTTTAATGGTAAATAAGTGTTGTAATTTAGATTAATGGGAGAGAAATTTACATGATTTAGATGGCATATCCTCGATGTACAAAGAATTATTATCGATAGTTTATACAAAGTTAGGGATCCCCGCTTTCTATATATTTCTATATTTACATTAGTAGGCTTGATCTTAGTAATTTGAGAAACTTTAACTCTTTGTTCATGCTTTATCTTTTTCACTATGCCTTGGATTGATGTTGACATTTCTTTGAATACTCTTGCATTTTTCTCTATCCATATGTTATATACCATTGCAGCCCATGCTAATTTGTTTATGGTATTGGCAAAACACTTGTTGCTGAATTTTCCAACTATCCAGTTGATTTAATTTATCCGTCTTTGTTTAATTTTTGACAACTTTGCACATTCTGTTTATTGCTTCCCAAACTTCATGTGAGAATGGACATTCAAAGTATAGGTGCTCAATATTTTCTTCATCTTGTTTGCATAGTTCACATGTAGCATCATTTATCATCCCCCAGCGAAGTAGTTTGTCTTTTCCGCTGAGCTTCCTTTTGATTGCCATCCAAAGGATGAAGCTAGGCCTTGGGATGTTCTTGGGGAACCATACTATCTTATGCCATATGACTACTTGATGCTGCTGCCTGATTGCATTCCATGTTGAAGCCGAGGTGTACTCTTTAGTCTTCGAGGCCAGCCATACAAATGCATCAGGTTTGGAGCAATCCAGGGATGAATTGAGTCTACTATCTCTTGCAACTCCCAGGTTGATGGAAATGGCCATGCCCAATTGTTAGTCCAAGGGATGCTTGCTGATTTAGTCTTTTGCGGAAGGATCAGAGGTTACTGTATACTTAGCAAATGATCTCTTCTCAAATTATCAAATGCTAATGTTTAACTAATGGGGTTTGTTAATTTGTTGCTTATTTCACTTGCAGCAATGGCAGAAGATGCCTTGGAAGAAGCCTTTCAACTCGTTCCTTTTTTTTTTTTAAGGAATTTTGGGAAGAAATTGGTAAGCCTTTATGTATTTGCTCTACATTTTAGGTAAGGTGTTGCTCCTGGGTCCAGAACAAATTATATCTAGGTATGTTGGGCGGATTACCCTTTGAATTTGTAGTTTTTTTTTACCTTCCTTCAAAACCTTTTTTCCTCATATTTTTCAGTCTTAGATATATATGTGAACTGGCTAAGTTAAACACGGCATTTTGACTTTTTTTAGAGTAAAATAAATAAAAATATTGAATTGGCAAATTATCATTCATAACCTAACATAAAAGAAAAGAACTTGTCCTGGAGTTCTGTAATTATGGTCTTCATCACTCACAAATCTTACATGCTGGAGCTTATTGTGGGCATTCTTTTGCTGCAATTTTGTGTGTGTGTGAGAGAGATAATCTCTAGATTGGAGCCACCGATACAATAATATGAAAATAAGTGATTCCTTAAATTTGTCTTCCACTTGGTATATCCAAAAGGATTGATTCTATTGACCTATTTGAGAATTAGCATTTATCCAAAATATATTTGATTCTATTGTCACTGCCAACTAAAAAACAGATATAATGACCTACTTGAGATCAAGAAACACTTATACTTTGAATAGCACATGTTCCACGCTAATGAAACCATTCTACCTACTGCATTTGGTTACCAGGCATTCGGATCCAAATCATATTTTGAGCAAATGAGTTCTCTCCATGCAACCACTTTCTCGTCAGCAAATCTCCATTTCTGTTTAAACATAAGGCTTGCATTTTTGTCAAATGTTGAACCAATTCTTAAAATAAAGTGGAAGGTTCGAGAGTGTGGCTTTAAAAAGAAACTCCCATCACTAGAGTACATTTATATATATATTTCCTGACATACTTATATAGCAGGGTTCTAAATGGGAACACCTCACATCTAAAGACGAAATTCTTGTAACTTCATATGTAAATATGTTATTGAGCTTATTCTGGCCACAATGCAATTTATGTACATTTCCTTTGTTGTATATTTCCTTTGTTATTTATGATTCCTTCATTGCAGTGTATCACAAATAGAAATAGCCTTTTGTATGAGTTTGATATCTATACCTATTTTTCTTTCAGCAAACCTCTATTAATGTGCGAGTAGCTACTTGTAAACAAACAAGAATTTGGACCTTGTTTGTTGTGTATTTTTTGTTTTTGTGTGTATTTTGTGGACTAATTTTTGCTAAAAGTAACTTGCAATTTAAACGATGCTGCTGGTACGCTGAAATGAAAAGACCACAAGAAAGCAGATAAGCTTTGTAACAAGGTCTTGAAAATTGACAGTAGGAATGCGACGGCACTTCACAGGAGGGCACAGGCAGGCACATATCCAACTTGTTGACTTGGATTGGCAGAATTGGATACAAGGAAAGCCCTTAAAATTGATCCTGACAACAGGTATTTTCGTATTACTATTGGAAGGTTTGATCATTCTTGCACAATAGTGCTTATTAAACCAATATATATTGTTCATTCATGTGAAATGAAATGGAGAAACTAAATCTAGATCAAGAAGGAATAAATTTCCCTTCCACCCTCTCATCATCCTTACCCTTAAGCAAGGATGAGGGGTCTCCTGATTTGTTGTTGTAGCTTGTATTTTTTATTTTTGAGCCCAGAATTATAACCTGATCCGAAAGTCTCATGGTACGACCCGTTTGGATATTTTTTTTGAAGGTCTGTGGTGGTTGCAGAAGGCACGGGCCGATAGGCTCAGGGGGTTTTCTTTTTTTAGAGTGATCAAGAGAAAAGTCGGCCAGCGTTGCTACTTTTTTCTTTTCATCATAGTAAAATTTCTCCAGTGTCTTGCCCGTGGACGTAGACTTTACAGTCGAACCACGTAAATCTTGCTGTCTATTTTCTTCTATTTTCTATACTTTATTTTATGCGTTGTGTGGTCTAAGATTGTGTGCACAGTTTCATAACATGATTACTAAAAGACCATTCCCACCCCCTCCCAAAATAAATAAATAAATAAATGTATATATATAATTTATTTTTTAAGGTAAGCCTTGGTGGAATGGTATTGTTTTTCTTTGTTGAATGAAGGTCGTGGTTTTGATATTCATAAATAGTTTTAGTTTTTTCAGTTATAAGAAGTTAGACTTGAGTTTTATACTGGACTGTTATTTTGTTAAATAATATATATTTAGAGATAACATTGTTGCCAAGTGTTGAGAATATACCAGTTATTTGATGTCATTTAAGTAGCATTTGAACTGGTTTGGTGATTTTTATTAGGGATGTGAAGCATGAGTACAAGACCCTAAAGGAGAAAGTGAAAGAATTCAACACAAAAGATGCAAAATTCTATGGCAATATCTTTGCAAAGATGAGCAAACTAGAACAAGTTAAAACGGCCATAAGTAGATAGTTTACCTTTGTATCTCCTATCTTCGAAATTGAGATAGACCAAGCTGGGACTATTTTTGGTCACATATTCTTTATGAGTTTAATCCTTTTGTTGTTGCAAAGTAATGTGACATTGGCATAGCTTTAAGCTTTTTCCCTGATATAGCAAGCTATAAATATGAAAGGCTAATTTTTTATTACGTATGATTTTCTATTTATGTCAAACTTCTGCACAAGTGACACATGATTCTTTGTTTATGTTATTGTGTGTATGTACTGTACTCCTTCTTGCAGGAAAATGTCATCTTATGATTTTCAATATCATTTTATGGCACAATTTGCTTGTGGCACAATTTGTTTGGGAAGTCAACTCGATCAAGTTTATTCTATGGATTTGTGTTACATCACTTTGAAGACTAATTAAGCTAAGAATTCTGTGGGGAGGAGGCTGCTGTAAATGGGTTACCTTGAACTTTGTAGGAACCTCTGGGGGAATTATCATCATATGGGATCACAGGAAATTGAATATGATAGAATGTGAATTTGGAGCTTACTCAATTTATTGTCTATTTAAACACATTGAGGAGGAAAAAACCTGGGCCTTCACAGGTGTTTATGGGCCTGTGGACAGAAAACTGAAGGCTGAGTTTCTTGAAGAGATTGGTGCTGCTGTTTTTCACTGGCCAGTTCCATGGTGTATGGGTGGAGACTTCAACATGGTCAAGAACATTGAGGATAAATGGGGTTGCACAAGGAAAACTAAACAAATGAAGGCCTTTTCAGCTTTTATAGATTATTTAAGTTGCATTGATCTTCCCCTGGGTGGCAGGAAATTTACATGGTCCAATAGAGTTAATAAGTCAAGAATAGATAGATTCCTGGTTTCTGCAAACTGGGAGGATATTTTCCCCACAGTTTATCAAAAAACTTTACCTCGGCTAGCATCAGATCACTTTCCAATTCTATTGGATGGGGGAGCAATTAAGGGAGGGCCAAAACCATTCAGATTTGAGAACATGTGGCTGCAGGCTGAGGGCTTCAAAGAAATGATAGCCAACTGGTAGTCTAACTACAGCTTTACTAGAACTGCAAGCTTTAGGATAATGCACAAGCTGAAATGCCTAAAGGCAAATCTGAAGAAATGGAATACCGAGGTATTTGGGAGGCTTGAACAGCAAAAGAACCAACTAGAGCAGGAAATCGAAAACATTGACAAACTTGAAGAAGATGACAAGCTATCGGAAGCAAGAAAGAAACAACAAAACAGGCCTGATCCTCAAACTGAATAAATTAATTCAGATGGAAGAAATTTGTTGGAGACAAAAATCTAGAGTTAAATGGCTTAAGGAGGGAGATAGGAATACCAAATACTTCCACAAATTTGCCTAAGCTAACAGAAGAGTTAACTGGATTAGCAGACTAGAGATAGATGGGATAATTACCGAGGATTCTAGAAAAATCAAGAAGCATATCTTGGATTTCTATAATCAGCTGTTCAAGGAAGAATATATACTTGGAGACCACAGGTGGATTTCTTGGAAATCTCTCAGCTGGATTCTGCTGAGATGGAGGGACTTGAGCTTCCCTTTACAGAACATGAAGTTAAACAATCCTTGGAGGAGATGAATGGAAACAAAGCTCCAGGTCCAGATGGCTGGACAACTGCTTTCTTCCAGCACTGTTGAGATATCTTTAAGGAGGATATAATGCAGATTTTCACTTATTTCTATCATAACAGCAGCTTTGTTCGCTGCATAAACTGCACATTCATTGCCTTAATTCCTAAGAAATCTGGTGCTGAGAAAATTCAGGATTTCAGGCCTATAAGTCTTGTGGGAGTAATCTATAAGCTCTTGGCCAAAGTTCTATCTAATAGGCTGAGGTTGGTTATGAATTCTTTGATCTCAGATACTCAGACTGCTTTTGTGAGTGGGAGACAAATCTTAGATACAATTCTTGTGGCCAATGAAGTCATAGACTCAACTTTGAAGCAAAAAGGTACTGGTTTAATTTGTAAGTTAGACATTGAAAAAGCCTTCGACCATGTCAACTGGGAATTTCTACTCTACTTGATGAATAAGATGGGTTTTGGAGAACGATGGTGTAATTGGATTCAGTGGTGTATTTCTACTACCAGCTTCTCAGTATTAATTAATGGTTCCCCTGAAGGTTTTTTCACTTCTTCTAAAGGCTTAAGACAAGGGGACCCATTTTCCCTTTTCCTTTTCATACTTGTCATGGAGGCGTTTAGTAGAATGATTAAGAGAGTGGAACAAGCAAGCCTTCTAACTGGTATTCCAGCTAGAAACATTGAACAGAATCCGACAAGTATATCTCACCTGCTGTTTGCTGATAATACTATTGTTTTTTTTGGGCTGACAGATCACAGCTAGGACATTTAAGATGCGCACTTCTTGGTTTTGAAGCTGTCTCAGGTTTAAAGGTGAACCTTAAGTCTGAGATCATTCCTATTGGTAGCCTTGCTAATTTGAGTGACTTAGCTGCAATCTTGGATTGCAAAACTGGCTCTCTCCCATCCACTTACTTGGGAATGCCTCTTGGAGCCAAGTACAAGAGTAAAGTGGTTTGCGAGACTGTAATTGAAAGATGCAGGAAAAAGATTATCAGATTGGAAGCTGAATTATCTGTCAACTGGGGCGAGAGTAACTTTCATTAATAGTGTCCTCTCAAGCTTATCTTCTTATTATCTTTCACTTTTTACTGCCCTAACCTCTGTTATAAAGGAAATGGAAAAATTGCAAAGATACTTTCTTTGGGGGAGACATGCTGAGACATTTAAGCACAATCTGGTTGCCTGGAAGACTGTTTGTGCACCTATTCAATCAGGTGGCGTGGGAGTCAAGAAGCTAAATTTGCAAAATGAAGCCCTACTAGGGAAATGGTTTTGGAGATTCTCCAATGAAAATTCTAGCTTGTGGAAAAGACTAATAGTATCTAAATATGGAGAGGAAAAAGGTAGATGGTACACTGCACAAAGCTCTAAGCCATACGGTGTAAGCCTATGGAAGGGCATAAGAAAAATCTGGCCAAAATTTGAACAATGTGTGTCCTAGTAACTGGGCAGAGGTGATAGAATTCTGTTCTAAAAGCAAAGGTGGTTGGCCATTGGTTGTTTAGTTGATATTTTCCCTGACATCTTTGCCATTACTGTAGACCAAGATGCTCTAATTTCAGACTACTACACTGACTCCAGACAATCTAGAGAATGGTCTATACTGCTTCGCCGTAATGTGAATGACTGGGAACTTAGGAATCTCTTGCAGTTGATGGAGTTACTACAATTAGTAATCTAGGGCAACTATGATGACATAATGATCTGGAAACAATCTAAGTCTGATGTGTTCACAGTAAGATCCTTCTACAGTGTTCTAAAAGCAGATTCGGTTGACACTTTTCCATGGAATAAGATTTGGAAATCTGTGGCCCCTACTAGAGCTATCTTCTTTGCTTGGTGTTCAGTGCATGGAAAAATCATCACTATAGATAACCTCAAACTTCGAGGTTATTCTATGGTAAATAGCTGTTCCTTATGCCAATTTAGTGAAGAAACTATAGCTTACTTATTCATGCACTGCTTTTGGACTACTGAAATCTGGTACCTCGTGCTAGCATGCTTTGGTGTTCACTTCTGCCCTACTAATGATCTCAGAAATTTTCTCTCATCCTGGTGGGGGCAACCTTTAGTAAAGTATAAGAAGATTGTTTGGAACCTGGTTCCACTATGCCTAATGTGGTTAGTTTAAAAAGAGCGCAACAGAAGAGTCTTTGAAGCCAAAGAAAATAACGTGAAAAGAGTTAAAAGCTTGTTCTTTAATTGTTTATTTACATGGGTCAATGTTAGTAAAGAGGTTGATCTTTCTTCCCTAATGCAATTCATAGATTCTTTAGGAAAAGCGGGAGAATAGTTTGTATTTGATCTTGATTGTGATGGCATCTTCTGGATGCTGTTTACAACATTTCCATCAATAAAAACTTTACTTATCTTTTCAAAAAAAAAAAATGTGACCATTCTTGAATCATAATTTGGGGTAATTGTCTTTTTTACCTCTTGTACTTGAGATGAAATCACATACACCATTTGAAGTTTAAAACTTAACTTTACATCCCTTGTACACCCTTTGAAGTTTAAAAACTTAACTTTACATCCCTTGTACACCCTTTGAAGTTTAAAAACTTAACTTTACATCCCTTGTATTTTAGATTAAAGTGAAAATGTTAAAAAATCCGTCAAACATAATAATTTTGATTCTAAGTAAGTTTAAAATTTATATTTATACCCATGCAGTTTATATTACTGCAGTTTATATTACTTACACTTACACCTCCTAATTCTATTTAATTTTTAATACTTATTTTTATCTTTTCACTTAAAAATTTAATACCATTTATAATCTCACTTTAGCTCAAAGTACAAGGGATATAAAGGTAAATTTTTAAAATTCAAGAGGTGTAAGTGATTTTCACCCTAAGTATGAGGGATAAAAAGGCATTTGTCCCTTACAATTTTAATCAAACCTAGAACAAATTATACCAAATAAAACTTTATATATATTTTTGGTCTAGATAAAATTACTTATTTAATTTTACTTATATGTGCACTTCAACTAATTTATATAAATGCCTCTCAATTCATGACTATGCACTTTAGTGAATGGCAACCATATTAGAGAGAGTATGATGCTCCTAGATGGTGGAGAGTCTAAAAAATAAAATAAGAAAACTTATCTAGAAATGCCTTCATTTTCTTATATTTCCTAAGACAACCAAATAATAACATGTATTTTGAATTATATATATTCTTTTTGCTTATTATTATTATTATTATTTTGGCTTCCCCTCAATAAATTCATTATCTAACACGCTATTCAAAATTAAACTGATAGTGATTAATACTATATTTTTTTTGGCAAGTCCTTTAGGGAATTTAAATCACGTCTACTTTATCCATCTCATTTTTTTATCTTTTATTTTTTCATCACTTGAATGTATTTATAAAAATATGAGAAATTATTATTATTATTCATTATAAATCCTCATTTATGTCAACAATGAATATATGAATTAATATTATTTAGAAGGCAAATAGAAGGACAAAAAGGGGCCAAAGGTTTTCATTTTCTTTGGGAAGAAGTGCATGGTATTAAGGTGCAGGAAATCAAACATTGTGCGACTAATCACTTGATTGAGTGATATTAAATGAACAAAGACAAAATTCCTTGTGGAATGGTGCTAATAATCCTTTACAAATGAACAAATTAATAATTTTATTTTCCATTCACTCTTCCAAATTCATGTTAATTTCAAACATAAAGTAAGAAAAATGATTCCATCAATCTAAAGAATAAAGGTTTAAATGTACTTACGAGTCAACCACATGTCCAAGGGCACATCTGATAAATGAAAATTTCTCAAATAAGAAATAGATCATAAAATTAAGGCTATAAATTATACAATTTTAGTCGAGAAATAAGTTATTTAAGTTTAGTTTAAAAATTTTATTGCACTTGAAAAAATATTTGAAACTTTACTTGTTAAAACTTTTGAACCAAAATTTAAATGAATTGAACTCAAAATTATTTTACAAAAATTTAAATTTATCGAGTGAAACCCAAGTCAAGCTTGAAATCAATTAAGTTACAAATTATATTCAAATTTGACTTGATTTCATAACAAGTTAATCTCAAACAAACATTTAGTGAGTCAAATATAAACTAAGTTCTAGTTGTTATGTTCATTCAACAGTCTGTTATACTTGTTTAACAGTCCTATTCGCAATCTAACTAGATTATTATTATTGTTCGATATAATCTATTAATAAGATGTAGTATGAAAAAAAAATCAAAATATAATCACATGAGCATTTCAAACTATCACCAAATATCATACTGAGAATTTTTAACTTCTTAAAATACAAATAAAGATGAAAACCCAAGTTAAACTTACACTTGTCAAATAAATTCCACAAAAAAATTTAGCTCGTCTGCTATTACAAAAACCTTGACTCTTGGCAGTAACGAAACTAACAACAATAATGTTTTTTTACAATAAAATTCATTCAAAGAAATTACCCAAAAAAAAAAAAAAAAGAATTCATTCAAAGAAAGTAAGGAAACCTACAAATTAAACAAAAAAAAGACAGACCCTAACCCCACAAAAGTCCCCTTCTACTCAAATTTGAATCCACCAGAAGGAAGGTTGGGGTGGGTATTTCCAAAATTAAAAGCCTGCAGTTGATTTCTATCTATTAATACTCCATCTTAAAGATTCTGTTCTTCCTCATCTTCCTCGGCCCAGTATCTCTCCAGCATCTTCACGACCTTCTCATAGATCTCGTTGTTGTCATGAATTTAGAGAGACTCTACCTTATCAAATCCATCACATTCGTCGACTGCCTGTGCATAAATGTTTATTCCCCACTTCCCTCCTGCTTCTTTGTCAGCTTCAACCACCTTCAGATTGTTCTCCAGCCACTCAAGGCACACAATCACGATCCTTGGGTCTGGACAGATCAGAAGATCACAAAGTGGTTTAATGCAACCTTGGTTTGCCAAGAATCCGCAAAGACATTAGTCGAGAATGAAAGCATGCTTCAGTTCAATATAATGATGGAATTGTAAATGGTTAAGAGGATAGCCATGGTATTAAGGTATCACAAGCAGCAATATCTAAAACACAATCAGCCCACCTCATTCAAGATGAAGTGCTGTTGAACCTAAATACGTAACATTCAAGGATGGTAAGGTACCCAACAACTAGTTCCCCCTCTACGAATGGTTTATATGCTATCAAGAGCATGTCAATACAAGTGGTTATCTGCTGAAGGAGAAGGGCAATATTTTTCTAAGACAACTTCATCCCGAAGCTACCTCACTTGAATTTTCAAATGGATGGTTGGAAAAGTTCAAACAATGGAATACAATCCATTCCTTCCAACGTTTAGGAGAGAGCGGTTCAGTTGATATGGAGAAAATTGAAGCAAGTCTGCCAACACTAAGAGAAGAAATTAGATAAGTAAGCTTGGAAGGACATTTACAATATGTATGAAAGTGGCCTATTATAGGGAATATAAGCCGATAACTCTCTCGCAACAAACAATTGGAAGGCCGAAAGCAAATAAAGAGGGGGTTATGATTGTTATTTTTTTTCCAATAATGATGGCTCTGACAAACTTTCACTTTGGATAATAGAAAAGTTTCTTAATCCAAGACGCTCTAAGAATGTTAACATGATAATTTCAACTGCAAGAATCGAGCAAATTCAAGCATATGGATGGCATCCTTGTTTTTTATGGAACGGCTTAAGTGGTTTGACAACTGTTTAGATAGGAATGTCCTTACCACGGGCAACCGCACTGCCCGCGGGGAAAAAAATAGAGGGAGAGAGAAAGAGAGAGAGAGAAAGAGAGAGAGAAGCTCCCCCAACTTCATACAATTGTTATGTTCCTACCACCAAATAGCACTTCCAAAATTCAGCTGTGTGATGCAGGCATCATTAGAAATTTCAAGCCTGATGCAGCAAGTTCCTCCTCTAAACTAGATCCCAAAAGGGGATCTTACAAAGGTGAATTAAAGTGCAGGCTGACAAGCTAGTTCTTGCAAAATCTGAGTGATTTTCATCTCCCTATTTGCAAATTTACATGTTTACAGACCAGGGGTTCTTTTTGTCACGGATGGCAGGAAGCGTTTGCTAGATTGCACCCTAGAATCTAAAGCTGCAGAGGAGAGATTTATTCCCTCGTCAGCCATCCCCCACTTTGGTTTGGAAAGAGGTGAATTACCTTATTCGTTTTGCCACTTAATGAATTATACCGCTCTAACTGAAATGATGGACACTAGATGGCGTGGGTTCTTTCCAAGTCAAGTTTTTGGAAAATTCTAAAGGCTACCAGGATTTAAAAAGCCGTGTCAAGTTCAGAGGAACCATCCTATCATGGTGGAGCACCTCCACTTACACTTACTACGGTACACAGGGAGATTACGCCCACACTTGAGGACATGGTGACTCTGAAGGCCTTATCTGTTTGGGGGATGAGAATGTTGTTCTGGTTGTGAAAACTCCAGAGGATAGGGCCATAATAAATGTTATTCCATCAGCCTATTCTTCTCAAAACAATCTAGGGTCTTGGTTTGATAAGAGTGGCAAGCATCCAAGTGAACACAGAGGTTCCCACATGAAGAGCACTTCTGGTGGTTAAATGCGATATTGGTGGAAGGATTATGCCAATACTGAGGAAATGACGGGGCAATGCAGTTGACCCTATGTTGAAGTACTCTTATCATCTTGTAGCTTAGATTGCAGTGCGGTTGCCACGGCACACTTGGAAGGCTCCCCGCAAATGGTATCAATCCTTACGTTTTTCATAACATAGTGACGCTATGCCAAGGGAAGAACGTTGCCTGGGGCCCATATTCCTCGAGACCCTCTTTCACATACTTGATCTCATCAAAATAGGCTTAGAGCATTCTATTAGGAGGTATGACAATCCTACCTATGGTTCTACCCCTTGCAAATGTGGCTGTATGACTGATTTCCTAAGTTTAGGCCTACACTAGTGCCTAGAGTCGCTATGGTGCCAGTGGAAGAAGGGCCATGGAAGGCATCACGGGAGCCACACTTGTCTAGTTGGATTGAAGTGGGCTTAGGTCCGACGGCAATTACAGAGGTCCTTGCCCTACAACTATTTCTTCTCAGATTCCTACTGCAGCAACTTCAAAAGGATTTTTCTTTCTTTGCCAAATAAGGAAGAACAATTTATCAGGGTACCTAAGATATTCTTACCTTTTCTTCATAATGTTTATACGCACCGTAGCCAAACTTTGTCTGCCATTGCTTCTGAGCTGGAGTCTGTTGTATAATGACTCTTCAACACCTCGGAGTCATCTTGTAGGACTAGACTGGAAACCTATTAAGGACTTCATGGTCTTCTACAAAAGTCTTGTTTTAGTGAGGTTTTTGCGGCTGGATATTTGATGGCTTGGTAAAGGTTTGCATAAAGTCCAAAATGAGTTGTTTGCACAGAAGATGAACTTACCACAATTTGAAATAACATTGAAAAGGGGAGGCAAGCAATGAAGGGCTTGGAGGACGATGCATGGGACCAAATGGATCATATCCTGGCTCTACAAGTTGTTAGTACTCCTTCGCTGGCTTGAGGTTGCAGCTTGTTTCAAGTGTTTTTGAGATCTAAGAATACCCCAGGGTCAATCTCTCCTATAAGGAGTGTTAGAATTATAGGAATATTCTATGATAGTTAGCATTTAATTATATTTCCTAAAGTATATGTATCCTAATTTGATTAGGAGTATGTATTCCCAATTTGATCAGGAAACTTATTTCCTATTTTGGTTGTAACTCTTCAATATGAATATGCATGAAGGAGATGGGAAATAAACAACTCATACTCCTAATTTTCTCTGATTTTGTTCAACTTAGTATCATAGCTTGGTTTCTTTCAAAAAAAAAAAAAAAATCAGAAAACCCTTGAACACTTTACTGTCCTCGATCAATCTAATGTTCTTCGTCTGCGAGGTAAAGCTCTCTCCAATCGTACTTGCTGACTGCCAAGGTGATGTTCAGACCTGTTCGCAAGATCTGGATCTTCTGTTTTTTGGTTTAGACCTGTTCGCTGTTTTTTTTTTTTTTTTTTTTTTTTTTTTTGCTACTCGCTGTGTAACAATCGTCTCTAGTTGCTGCTTCGATTGTGATAGCTGCTCGCTAAGATTGAGTCGTTCGCGATTTTTGGTCGTCGCTCGCTGATTGCTCGTTGTTTTTTTTATTTCTGTTTCGCTCACTGCTTTTTTTTTATTGAGACTCAACTGCCAATCGCCCATCGCCCATTGATTCCGACTTGCTGTTCTGACTGATTCATGGGCCGTGGCCTTCAGGGTTCAGTGGTATTCTTTGATTTGTTGTTGTCTGCTTGTTCCAGCTGTTGGTCGCGAGTTAGGTTCTGTTCGTTCGCTGAGATTGGCCGCTGATGTTAGCTTCAATTTCTTGTTGGTCTATGTTGATCCTTGCTACTCTTCTAGGGCAAAATTAATTGTGGCCTTAAGGTTTGTTTGGCTTTAATTGCCTTAAGGCTTGTTTGGCTTGAATAGCCTTAAGACTTGTTTGACTTGAATAGCCCTAAGGCTTGTTTGGCTTGAATTTATTAGAGATGGCCTTAAATGAAATTAAAAATACAAATTCTGGATCTTCCTTTATTGAGCCTGTCATCCCAGCTGATGTGAAAAGTTGAATGGTACGAATTATTTGACATGGTCACATGCTGTTCGAGTTTTCTTGATTGGATGCCAAATAGAAAATCATATTACAAATCCTCCTCTTGATTCCAAGTCTCCTTCATATGCACAATGGAGGGCTTTAGATGCTGTTGTTATGAGTTGGATCTAGCATAGTCTGGAGCCTTCAGTATTTCACACAGTTGCTTTGTGTAATCCTTCTAAAGCCATATGGGATTCACTTGTAGGTTCGTTTTCCCAAAAGAGTAATATTTCAGAGGTTTTTGAGGCATATGAAAAACTTTTCACTTTTCACCAAGAAACTCAATCATTGTCTGAATATTACAGTAATCTCAAAGTTTTAGGATATCGTTTTCTACAATTTCGTCCTTTTCCAAAAACAAAGGCTGAGATGATTCGATAATGAGATGAACTTGTGACAGTTCTGCTTCTTACTGGCCTCAATGATAATCTTCGCAATTACAGAGATCATCTTTTGGTAAGAGAGACTATTCCTTCTATGGCTAATGCTTATTCCCGCATTCAGCGTTCCTCTTTGGGCCATCATTCTCAACCGGTCTCCTCTGGTGGGTCTGATTCTATTGCTCTTGTTAGTGGTTTTGTTAATGGTTTTGGTGGTTGAGGTTCTCATGGTAGATCTCATGGTTCTGGTGGAGGTGCCCGTAATTCTGGACGGGGCAACAAGAAATGTGATCACTGTGGGAGCACTAATCACACTGAACCATACTGCTGGAAGAAGTATGGTCATCCTGAGCAAGCTAATCATGTCACTACTGCACTCACTGGTATTGATCCCTTTGCACAGAGCAATTCTAGTTTGAGTAATCCAGCTCCATCTAATACTACTTCCCAAAATCCCTTTACTCCTACTGAGTTGGAGGCGATTGTGCAAGCTCTTCGCATCTCTAGCTCTTCTACTGCTACTTTAGCACAGTCAAGTAGTGTTGCTTGCTTTACTTCTCAATCTTGCTCTTAATGGGTTATTGACTTTGGTACCAGTGCACATATCTCTAGTAACTTTTCGCTATTTTCTAACTTAACTCCCACTACTCACAATATTACCTTAGCTGACGGATCCTCTCGGCCTTTGGCTGGTAAAGGATATCTTAACCCTTCTTCCTCCTTATCTCTACCCTCTAGTCTTTTTGTACCTAATTTTTTATTTAATTTGTTATCTGTTAGTCAATTAACAAAGTCCTTGAATTATTCTATAACCTTTTCTCCATTTTCTTGTGTTTTTTAGGATCTTAGGACACAGAAGACGATTGTTTCGGGGTGTGAACGGGCTGGTATTTACTATCTTGATCCTGCCAGTTTTCAGTCTTCTCATTTAGCCTTTAGTGCATTCGTGTCTCCATTCCAGTGGCATTGTCGTTTGGGTCATCTATCCTTAGCTCGTCTTAAACTTGTTGTTCCTAGTTTAGGGTCTATTTTGAGTCTTGAGTGTGAGGCTTGTCAACTTGGCAAGTATCACCATAGTTCGTTTTCGAGTCATAAAAATAGTCATGCATCGCAACCTTTTGATGTAGTCCATACAGACATTTGGAATCCTTCAAGAATTGCTTCTATTAATGGATTTTGGTATTTTGTTATTTTTGTTGATGACTATTCTCGTATGACTTGGTTATTTTTAATGAAGAATCGTTCTGAATTGCCTACTATTCTTTTAAAATTCTATAATAAGATTCTAACCCAATTTGATAAAAAGATCAAAATCCTCCGTTCTAATAATACTTTTGAATATACCCAGTCTGCCATAACCCAATTTTGTATCGAACGAGGCATTCTTCATCAAGCTTCTTGTGTCCATACCTTCCAACAGAATGGTGTTGCTGAACGCAAACATCGACATTTATTGGATGTTGCTCGTACCCTTTGTTTTCGCATGAATATTCCAAAACAATACTGGGGGGATGCCGTCTTGACTGCATGCTATCTTATTAATCGAGTTCCTTCGCCTTGTCTTGGTAATTAGTCTTCTTTTTCTCTTTTGTATCCTTATATTAATCATTTTTCTCTTCCACTTTGTACCTTTGGTTGCGTTACTTTTGTTCATAATTTGAATCCTGGTTTAGACAAACTTTCTTTTCGTGCTCGTCGTTGTATCTTTCTTGGTTATTCTCGTACTCAGAAAGGTTATCAGTGTTATCATCCTCCTTCTCGTAAATATTTTATTAGTGCTGATGTTACTTTCTTTGAGTCTATCTCATACTTTTCTCATGAGGGGGAGTCTCCTCCTCCCTCTCGAGAGGAGGAGTTATCTCACACTACATAAGTTCTCTTTACTAACCTGACACCCATTTCTTCAAATGCGTCACCACCTGCTGATTCTAGCATGCCTCCACCCTTACAGGTCTATCAACGCTGTACTCGTCCTAGACCAATTACTTCTGTTCTTGTAGATCCTGAGCCTACTCGAAATCCTGTGGACCTTGAGTCTCTTGAGATACCTATTGAGACCAAGTCTCTTGAAATTGATGATCTTCCCATTACTCTTAGGAAAGGTAAATGTTTATGTACTTAACATCCTATTGCTAAATTTGTTTCATATCATCGTATATCATCTCGTCTCCATTCCTTTGTTTGTGCCTTATTTTTTGTTTCTCCTCCCACATCTTATAAGCAGGCATTATTATCACCTGACTGAAAGAAAAGCAATGGATGAAGAGATGCAGGCATTACAACATAATCATACATAGGAGCTTACCACTCTTCCACCTAGGAAGAAGACAGTAGAATGTTGATGGGTGTACACAGTGAAATATTTACCAGATGGATCTGTTGAAAGACTTAACGTTAGATTGGTTGCTAAAGGATACACTCAGACCTATAGTGTTGATTATCTAGAAACCTTTTCACTAGTGGCTCGTCTTAATTCAGTTCGCATTTTACTGGCTGTTGTAGTGAGTAAGTCGTGGTCTTTATTCCAATTGGATGTTAAAAATGCTTTTTTGCATGGTGAATTTCAAGATGAAGTCTATACGGATTATCCTCCTGGGTATGTCACAACAGGAAGTGAACATTTGGTTTGTCGCTTACACAAGGCCCTATATGGACTCAAGCAATCTTCACGGGCATGGTTTGATCGATGTAGCTTTGCTTTTCTTAGTTATGGTTTCAGGCGATTCACATCTGATCACTCAGTGTTTGTGTATTAGAAATCTTCTGATATTATTATTTTGGTTGTATATGTGGATGATATCATTATCTCAAGTAATGACACTGAGGGTATTTCTGCTCTAAAAGATTATTTGAGGAAGCAGTTTAAGACAAAGGATCTTGGCACATTACGCTATTTTCTAGGAATTGAGATTGCTCGTTCTTCACAAGGTATCTCATTATCTCAAAGAAAATATGTATTGGATTTATTCTCTGAGACTGGTCTTTTGGGTTCTCGTCTTGCTAATACTCCTATGGACACTTCTGTTCATTTAGACTCTGAGAGTGGTTAACCATTTTCTGATGTTGGCAGATATCGTCGACTTGAGGGCAAATTGATTTATCTCACTATAATACGGCTTGATATTACATATGCTGTTGGAGTAGTTAGTCAGTTAATGCATGCTCCTCGTCAACCTCACTTTGATACTGTGTGTCAAATCTTGAGATATTTGAAGAATTCACCAGGTCAATATTTGCTCTATCGACCTTCCACAACAATAAATGTGATTGGATATAGTGATATAGACTGGGCTGGCCATCGTTGATCTACTTCTGGATATTGTACATTTGTTGGTGGCAATCTTGTTACTTGGTGAAGTAAGAAACAGAACGTTGTAGCTCGGTCTACTGCAGAGGCAGAGTATCGTGCCATGGCTGATACTGCATCTGAGATGCTTTGGGTTCGTTCTCTTCTTCAGGATTTTGGTCTTTCAGTTTTGGCCCCGATGTCTATGTTCTGCGACAATCAAGCTACAATATTCATTGCTAACAATCCTGTATTTCATGAACGAACCAAGTACATTGAAGTTGATTGTCACTTCATTCGAGATCTCTTACTTAAGCCTGATATTGCTACTCCATTTATACGCTCTAATTCTCAGTTGGGGGATATTCTCACAAAACCATTAGCTCGACATTTGTTTTAAAAGTTGTCCACCAAACTGGGCATGTTTAATCTCTATACTCCAGTTTGAGGGGGAGTGTTAGAATTATAGGAATATTCTATGATAATTAGGATTTAATTATATTTCCTAAAGTATGTGTATCCTAATTTGATTAGGAGTATGTATTCCTAATTTGATTAGAAAACTTATTTCCTATTTTGGTTGTAACTCTTCAATATAAATATATATGAAGGAGATGGGAAATAAACAACTCATACTCCTAATTTTCTCTGATTTTGTTCAACTTAGTATCATAACTTGGTTTCTTCCAAAAAAAAAAATCAAAAAACCCTTGAACACTTTACTGTCCTCGATCAATCTACTGTTCTTCGTGCGCGAGGCGAAACTCTCTCCAATCGAACTTGCTGACTGCCAAGCTCTATACGACTATCCTATTTGGGTTGAACGAAGGCTTTGGGTTGACTGGGTGGATGAATCTTGGAATTCAGGAGTTTTCCGGCAACCGGAGGAAAAGAAGAAGGTGGCGCGTGGTCCATCTGCTGATTCAATGAATCTTCCAACTCTCGGAATTTGAAAAGGCAAAGAGTCATTACACCTAGGGGCTGCAAAAACTGGAAGACATTCAAAGGCAGTAAGGAAGGTTCAATGGACCAGAGTTGGTGAAATAAACAACCCATTAATGAGGAACAAAATCACAAACGCCTCTTTAATTGGCCAGCCAACAGTCAATAGGTTTGAAACTCTGAACGACCTTGACAATGAGGAGCAATTAATTGCTGATACTAGAATGGTACCACATTCACACGACACATCCAAAGGTAAAGAGGAAGAGGCCTATGGAGGTTCTGTCAGCTCAGATGATAGCTGGAAGTTTTATGGGTTTAAGTACAAATCAAGGAAGAAAACAACTCAGACATCCTCTGATCCATTAAATTCATCCCCACGAGCAAGCCCTCCCCATGTAAAGATCTCAGCAGTCAAATCCCTTACTGGATGATAATTCTGTTGAAGGCAACATCTCCACTCCTGGGAATTTGCTGGTACCTTTCGGAATGCATGAAGCTGAAAAGAAAGAAGCTCTCGATTGCCAACCTTTGGCTGCAGTTGGGCCTGATGATGAATGGCTTGCTGACTGCAACCATTTGCTGTTAGAAAGCTGTGGGCAGGATCAAAACAAGATTTCGGCCTGGGTAATTAATCGTATGAAGCCATTTAGGAAGATTTTGGGCATTTTAAGTGAAGGATTTGAAGAACAGATTATGGCTTTGTTACAATCTATTGAGGAAAAAAGGATGAAGTGTAATAGTGGACAGCAGAAACTGCAAAAGAGTCGCAAAAAAGGAGGATCAAGGGAGTTGAGAAATTTACAATGTTCAATTAGCTATGACAAAGAAGATAGGGATCTTCTTACTGAGAAAGAAAGAGGGGTAGAGTCTTTGTCTATATGTTTATAATGAAACTTAAAATCTTAAGCTGGAATGTTAGGGGCTGTGGTGGCAAGGAGAAGAGATTGCTGATCAAATCTGTTATTGTTAAACAACATCTAGATGTAGTTTGTTTGCAGGAAACCAAGCTTAGTAGGATTGATGACCACACTGTTAGATCTCTTTGGGGAGGCGGCTGGTGTAAGTGAAAAGCTTTGGAGTCTGCTAGGGCCTCAGGTGGCATTCTGATCATGTGGGACAGCGGGAAATTGCAAGCTTTGGATTCTAAAATTGGATCCTTCTCCATCTCTTGTAGGTTTCAACATCTGGACGAGGATATATCCTGGTCATTTACAGGTGTCTATGGACCAGTAGATAAACATTGGAAAATAGAATTTTTAGATGAAATTGGAGCTGTAGTTTTCAGGTGGAAGATACCATGGTGCTTGGGGGGAGACTTTAACATGACAAGAAGCATCGAAGATAAATGGGGCTGCAAAAGAAGAACAAAGCAGATGGATTTTTTTTCAGATTTCATTGAAGGTTTACAGTGTATTGACTTGCCTTTGAATGGAAGCAGGTACACTTGAAGCAACAGAGTTTGTAAGTCCAGGATTGATAGATACTTGGTCTCTTCTGATTAGGAGGACTTATTTCCTGCAGTCCTTCAGAATTCTCTCGCTAGGGTTGCTTCAGATCATTACCTTCTCTTGCTGGATGGAGGAGGAATTAAAGAATGACCAAAACCTTTCAGATTTGAAAATATGTGGCTGCAGGTTGAAGGATTCAAAGATATGGTTGCTCAATGGTGGCAAAAATACAGTTTTGATGGATCTGCTAGCTACATACTGACCCAGAAGCTGAAGATTCTAAAATCAGACTTGAAACAGTGGAATTATGAGGTTTTTGGAAGACTTGAACAACAAAAGGCCCAATTAGAAAAAGACATCCAAGGTCTCGACAAGTTGGACGAGGGTGGATATCTAACTGATCAAGGGAGAATTTTGAGGCAGAAAAAGATTTTGAGCTTAACTAAATTAATCAAAATGAAGGAAATAAGCTGGAGATAAAAATCTAGAATTGATGGCTCAAGGAAGGTGATCGAAACACAAAATTCTTCTACAAAATGGCATTTGTAAATAAAAGGAGGAACTAGATTGACAAATTGAAAGTTAAGGGGGAGCTTACAGATGACCCAGGGCTGATTAAGCAGAGCATTGCGGATTTCTACAAGAAGCTGTTTGCAGAAGAAGAAAATTGGAGGCCTTTAGTGAATGACTTGGAATTCTCTTAGCTTAGCTCCTCAACTGCTGCCAGCCTAGAGCTTCCTTTCACTGAACCTGAGGTCTACCAAGCGCTCATGGATCTAAATGGTGACAGAGCACTTGGACCAGATGGATGGACTATCTCATTCTTCCAAAACTGCTGGCACATTTTTAAGGAAGACCTGCTGTTAGTATTTGGAGAATTTCACAGCAACTGTAGATTTGTCCGAAGTATAAACTTAACCTTCATCACATTAATCCCTAAGAAGAATGGAGCTGTGGATCTCTAAAAGACTTCAGGCCTATCAGATTAGTGGGAGCTGTTTACAAGCTACTATCAAAGGTCCTAGCCAACAGGTTGAAACAGGTAATTGACAGCCTTATATCTGACTCTCAGCATGCATTTGTTAGGGGTAGACAGATATTGGATGCCATCCTTATAGCAAATGAGGTTTTGCACTCAAGAATTAAAAGCAAAGGTGTTGGTTTAATTTGCAAACTAGACATTGAAAAAGTTTTTGATCACGTCAATTGGAATTTCTTGCTTTATCTACTGCAAAGAATGGGGTTTGGAGATAAATGGTGTCAATGGATTAATTAGTGTATCACAACTGCCAGCTTTTCTGTTTTGATTAATGGCTCTTCTGAAGGCTTTTTTCCTTCCTCTCGGGGTTTAAGACAAGGTGATCCCATATCACATTTTCTCTTCATTTTAATTATGGAGGTCCTCAGTAGGGTGCTAAATAAGACTGAGCATGCTGGATATATAGAGGGTTTTCTAGTGACAACCAGCAACGGAAGCATCAGTATCTCGCACCTCCTGTTTGCAGATGACTCTATCATCTTCTATGGTGCTGATTTGTTGCAGCTAGGCCATCTTCGCTGCATCCTATTGCGTTTCAAAGCAGTCACAGGCCTCAAGATCAACCTCAGCAAATCTGAGGTCCTGCTAGTGGGAACTAATTCTGTTATGGAGGATTTTGTTGCAGTTCTGGGCTATAAAATAAGTGCTCTACCTACTGTCTACTTGGGTATGATCCTTGGAACCAATTTCAGGTCAAAAGAAATCTGGGAACCAGTGATTGAAAGGTGCAGATCTAGATTAGCTGAATAGAAAATTAATTATTTATCAACAGGGGCGAGTATCACACTAATCAAGAGTGTACTCTCTAGTCTGCCCACCTATTTTCTTTCCCTTTTCCCAGCTCCTGTGAGCGTTCTTAAGGAAATAGAGAGGTTGCAAAGAAACTTTTTATGGGGCAGGAGTGAATGTGTCTTCAAGCACAACTTAGTGGATTGGAAAATAGTGTGCAATCCCATACAAATGGGGGGTGCTGGGAGTAGGCAGTTGAAGTTGCACAATGAAGCACTTATAGGGAAGTGGCTTTGGAGATTTGCTCATGAAAACTCTTGTCTATGGAAGAGTTGATTGTGACCAAATATGGGGTGGAAAAAAGTGGCTGGACTTCTGCTGCAGGTTCCTCCTCTTTTGGTGCTAGTTTATGGAGAAGAATAAGGAAGATTTGGCCCAGATTTGTCAATTGTTTATCATGGAAGGTGGGAAGGGGGGATAGGACACTGTTTTGGAAACACAACTGGATGGTAGGGAGCTGTCTTTCTGAAGTTTTCCCTGAAATTTATGCAATTGCAATAGATAAGAATGCTTTGGTCTCAGACTACAATTTTGGTTCTAGCACAAATAGAGTCTGGAAGCTGCGAAGGAGTCTAAATGATTGGGAATTGGATAGCTTCACGACAATGATGGAATTACTATATTCCTTTCCAATGGAAGACAAGGCAGATGTATTGAGCTAGAAGTAATCCACGTAAGAAGAATTTACAGTAAAATCCTTTTATATGTTCTTACAGAATGGAGAGAAGGATATCTTCCATTGGACAAATTTGTGGAAGGCCCTCGTTCCTATAAGAGTCATTTTTTTTCTCTTGGTGTGCTTTGAGGGGAAGAATTTTGACTATAGACAATATAAAGAGAAGGGGTTACTACATCATCAATAGATGCTCATTATGCCTCAGACATGAGGAATCCATTAACCATATGTTCATCCATTGTGGTTGGGTCACCGAAATATGGAGTTTAATTCTTTCATGCTTTGCCGTGCAAATGTGTTTTCCAGTCAACCTAAAAAGCTTTCTTTTAACTTGGTTGGGACAACCTATGAGCAAGAGAAAGAGGAAGATTTGGAATAAAATCCCTTATTGCCTTTTTTGGTTGATTTGGAAGGAATGCAATAGGAGAATTTTTGACAACACAAAACGGATTGTTTTGCATTACAAAAGTGTATTACTTTCTTGTTTGTTTAGTTGGGTTGAAGAAAGAAAAGAGTTAGATCTCAACTCTTTCATACTTTTTATAGCTAGCATGAATTAAGTAGGGGGTAGTTGTAATTTGCTTTTTACCTTGGCATCCTGTCAATGTCATTAATAATACTTACTTATCTTTTAAAAAAAAAAAAAGTAATGAGAATTCCTCTATGGGGAAGGCTTCTTACCGGCAGATTTTTAGGGAACTGAGCATAAAGGACCATGGGGAGATTTCCTAATGGGCCTCCCCGCAGGAACTCCCCTTGCTAACTAGGTCCTTCCGCGGTGTACCCCTTGCTAACTAGGTCCTTCCGCGGTGCTACCACGCAGGGGGTTTCCTCTTGATACCTCTTCTGGATGTTGACGCATGACATGGCCCATGTATCACAAATAATAATAACAATAATAATAAGTGGGTTACTGTTATGACCAGAACAATAGCATTTTAGATTCCCTATGATTCACCAAAGCTATAGAAACAACAGAATGGCAAAAATATACCATAGTTTGTAAAAGTGATTTTTTGGCACTACAAATTTGCATTGTTAGTTTGGCTGTAATTTGACATAAAACGAGAAATAGGGATTGGAAAAATAATACAGAAAAAGTTGAGGAAAGAAAAGGAAAAATGTTGCTGTGCCCACAGATGTAGAAATAAATTAAAATTTAGCAACAGTTTGGCTTTATGCAGAAATGGAAAGGGAAAATGCACCGGATCTGTTTCATGAGATCCTCCAGAGGTAGCATGTAAGATAACCCATGCAGCCTACTTCTTGATGTCAAATTCTGCATGTTGAAGAAGGTGTACTAGAGGAAGGATGATATTAGCTTCAATAACAGCCTGTTGCAAACAAATAGATATATGATTTATAAACATCTCTAAATTCACTATTAGCTAATATGCTAAAGTACAAGTGAATGGCACCTTATGCGAACAACAGTTTTTTGTTTGTTTGTGTTTTTTTTTTTTTTAATACCAAAGATGCCACTCATTCACTCCATTGACAACTGCTTAGCAGAAATTGTTTCCACATTTCTTATCTTATTTATCTGTAAAGAAAGCTAACATATTACTACAGCTGTTTCAGTTTGTTACCAGTTCACTTCATAAAGCTTTGTAAAGGAATTGGAGGACAACTTACCAGTGACAAACAAAAACATACTAAAATCTTTGTCAGCAAAACAAAACAAGAGTGATATTATTATGGCCCCGTTTGGTTTGCTGAAAAACACTTAAAAACACTGAAAATTTCTAAAAGTTATTCACTTTTTATCTCACTACACGAATTACGAATCCATAACTTTTATCAAATTTTATTACTTTTTGTCACTCCAAACACCCCCTTATATAGCACTGGCTATAAGTGCATATACCTATCTTCTGACTACCAGCTGTGCCTAATTTTTAAGTAAATTAAAATATTGAAAAGGAAAAAAAAAAAAAAAAAAGTTTAAGCCACCCACTATATGGACTCAAAAACCAGCTCCTTTCTTATGGAACCATAACCAACAAGGTAATCGATGATAACCCTTCATGTCCAACAACAAATCCCTCAGTCCTGGTTGACCAACATAGGACAAGCAAGCATCAGCAGAGATTTGCAGCATGTGGCTGTCACACAGTGGTGAAGCACATGAAGGTGAGAGGGGTCACAAGACCCTCTTCACAAAAAAAAAAAAAAAAAGTCCTTATTATATCATAAAATTATTAATTTGACCCTCCTCTTACATTTGTCTCGGTAAATGAAGCATTTTTAAAAGCAATTCTTCTACAATTTTTTATACATTCATGAATTTTCCTAATTGCAAGCATTTTTTTTTATAACTGTTTTTCTATGGATTCAAATAACATGCTCAAAAATTACCAAATACAAAAAGAAACAAATTTCGGTGAAAAATTTTTTAACCCATAGTTTTAAATTCAATTTTTTTTTTTTTTTTTTCGGAATTCTGACCCTCCTCTAAAAACTCTCTAGCATCGCCTCTGCAGTCACATAATCATAGTTGGCAAGTGGCAACATAAAAGAAATATTTGACGATATATGCAACGCATACCTGAATCTGACCTCTATTCCCAGCAATGATATTTGATATTGTCCAGCAAGCTTCTTTCTTGATACTTTTTTTGTGATTTGTTGAGAGAAGTTAATAGAGACTAGGGAGGACACAGTTGTCGATCACAAACTGCAACCCAAAGATTTATAGAGAGAGAGAGAGACTTGAATTAATTTCTCATGTGAGAGGAAAAGTGTATAAACTGAGTTGATGTGAAAAAAATGAAAGAGGAAAAGAGGAGAAGGGGAACTTTCAATCTTTCTCACAAGTATCACTTCACTAAAATGAAGTTTTATGAGCTAAATTTATTTTAAAAATTCATCACGGCATTCAGCACTTGTAAATGTCTGTTTATAGATGATTAATACACACACACACACACACATGTTACTTAAGTAATTTGTGTTAGAATTGGTCTACTAACAAGTTTTAGTGTGACTTCTTTTTAGATGCGGCTGCATATGTATGTAAACATATATATATATATATATATATAGCTAAATGTACAGGGTACCACTAAAAGGTCATTCAGAGTAATTAAACATTGCTGCTGTCAGGAGAGGAATCAAATACAAAGGTTAGGCAGCCACCTTCACATTCAACATATCTTCTACATGGTTTCCCCATCCAACCCCCAGTTTCCAAACAGTAAAGAAATTTTCAAATCTGTCCCTCCCTCCCAGGATATATCCTGCAATCAGCAGGTAAGATTTCTGTTTCCACTACGGGATGCCTACTTCATAACATACGGATGCCTTGAAAATGATGGTATTAGGCCCTTTCAGGATCAGGAGAGGTTTTAACACATAATACTAAAAACAAGTCAGAAAGGACACAGAACAATCTCCAACAGAGTGACAGTGTTAGCTTTATTCCTCCCTTCCAATAAGCAGAAACGATACTCTTATTATCGAGGCTGGAATCAAAAGCCTTTGCTAGGAAGTAATCTGGCTTCCAACATTTTTCCACTAACAGAATGCCAAAACAAAGATACTAAGATATGTTGTGATGTACTAAAAAATTTAGTTATTGCATTGATTTCTCTCTAGTAATATCATTTTTTCATCTAGGTATTAATATCAAAACAAAGTAAATGAAAAAAAAGTGTTGACTATTTTGAAACAAGCTGACATTATAATAATTAAACTAATAGATGCAGAACCCGTTAATATCCGAGTCTGGGCATCATCACCTGTAACGATGTTTCCCACAGTCCTAAGAGCAGAGATCAGAACTGTAGGCGATGGATGACTTGCGGAAAGCAAATTTTAGTTAGCACCAATTTACCGAATCCAAAAACTACAAATGAATACTACATAAAGAAAATCAGCCCTGAAAATGGGAAAATGTTCTGTAATTTGCAAAATGTGTATTTTTAGGCAAAATTAATTCAAGAGAACTAAAAGAAAAATCCAAGTTAATGAATGTATTCTTTTTATTTTTTATTTTTTTGATAAATAAATATCAATGATTTTATTAATAAAAGGCATCAAGAGGATGCCCCCCCAAATACAACAAAAAAATTATGACTCCATGTCCTCAAGAAAGGATAAATCAATGTAATAAATTTATAATGTGAAAGTTTTGAGAAACAAGGAATATAAAACAGAAGTTCCACAAGTCGTGGACAAACACCTGCCTCAATCACTGCTTGGATTTTATCATTCGGGCCATCAGAAAGATAAGAGAATGCCCAGCAAGCATCAGTTAGAACTTCTTCATCATTCAAGTGGATAAGTTGTCAAACTACTGGCAACCCTGGTATTACCTGACAAAGCCAAAACTTCTATTATTAATGAAAGCAATAAAACTTCTAATCCATCTGCAAAACTTTTATTATTAATGAAAGCAATAGAACTTTGAGTTGTCCCCCAACCTGCTCAAACGGTGTTGGAGGCTCGCCTCGACAGAAGTTAGACAGAGTCCATGTAGCATTTCTCAGCATAGATAGTTTTGAGTGTTCGTTCAACTGAGCTAGTAAAGGCATAAGTGCACCGTGACCAAGCACAAGATCCCTACAACTTGGACAGTCACCAGCAACATTACCTGAAGCCCACACCGCCTATTTATAAGAAGTGTTATGAAATGCAACTTCATTAGCAGCTAAAACTGGGAATAATTAACAGAACTGTACTGAGAAGCAATTAGTTCTGAGCACATCACTCAGAATTTAGCATAAAAAAATGATGATGATTCTAGAAGATAGGAATATCATCAAAATTCAGAAAAGTTGCAATATTAAGAAACTAAAAACAACATTTATTGAATATTTGAAACATTTGAATATATAAAAATAAGGAACCATTAAGTTGTTAATTAGGGAAAATAATTTTAAAGCATAGTTTAACAAAATCAAGTCATAGATTTCCACAAGTGTTTCAAAGCAAAATGCGTACAGCAGTATCAAAGCACTAGGGGTCTAGAGTTAACCTTCTCACAGACATCATCACGAGCAGAGCTCAAAAGTTACACAAACTTGGGAACAGCACCATGTTCAATAACAACGCGGGTATGCTCTGACGTCCCAGATGCAACATTGGTCAAAGCCCATGCTGCCTCAAACTGCAAACAGAGGCATATTTGATTGATTTTACCTTAAAAAATGTCAGCTCAGATCAAAAAGAAAAAAAAAATACAATTATTTCCTACTTGCAGTTGAGGCAAATCATGCCTTCCAAGAAACTCCACAAACCTAGGGACAACACCTCTTTGATCACTTCATCCATTGGAGGGATGCGCTCTGCCCACACACAAAAAGAGTCAACTTTTAAAACAAGCATATTCGAACATTCATCAAAAATTCCCAGCACAGATACTCAACCCATAGCCTTATTTTCTGAAAGGTTGTGAACTTTTAAAACAGATATGTTGAAACATTCCTAAAAACATTCCACTACAGATACTCAAGCCATACCAATTGATAATAGCTTTCTGAACTGAGTCGTTGCTTCTATTTGTGCTGCAGGATCTTCAGACCATACTCCTTGCACCATCAAAGGAATACTCTCCACCTGTTAAATGTCAGAAAAAAATTTAAAAATGAAATAAAAAATTAAAAAAAAAATATAATCGTTAAAACCAAATGCAAAGAAGTGGAAAAGAGTAGGAATAAATCCAACATGCCTTTCTGAGTAAAACATCAAAATATTTTAACACCCACATGGCCAACACCATTAAGTTCTACTTCTCCCAATGCCATTTACATTGTACAAATTATATATACATGCACCATCAGTAACCTTAAAACTGAGGATCAAAAAGAAATTGCATAGGAAACACTCAACTCAATCAAATGGACTGCATTGTTTTATAACATATTGGAGGCAAAAAGCAGTCAAGACCTTCCAAAAAGTATTTCAGGTTTCCAATGAACTTTAAGGTTTGTGATGAGTTATGTTTAATTTACAGTTAAACAATTTTCACCTATTGACTGCAGTTGATTGGCCTCTTGTAAATATAATATACATCTTCAACTACACAAGCCACTGCTGCTCTTGTTTTCGATTCTTTTCATCAAGCAAAAACTTGGGGGGGGGGAAGGAAAAGAAATGGAAATCATTGGGTATAGAGAAAGAACAAACAAGAAAAAAGCATGTGTAATGAATTGTTTAACACTACATATATCTTACACTGACTTACAAAATTCACCTTGCTAACAATATAACAACAGAATAGTGCAGCAGTGAAGATTTTGGTTTCATTTTCAAATTAGTCAGAAAGCAAAGAACAGTTCATAATATCAGAAAGCCAACCACTACGATTGGAACATCATTAATAGAGGTGATGTTTCTATCTTTAACAAATAGATTACTTCCAAATTCCATGTGTGTATTTGCTTTTACAAATTCATATGCACAATAAAACTCTATCAGGAACAAACATAACCAAAACAAACCAAACCAAACCAAGAGATTGCCTCTAGATGAAAGTAAAAGGAATAAAATGAAACAAACAAACAGCCTGCCCATCTTCACCTAAAAGTCAATATAGAAAAGGCAGAATTCACAAAACAATGCAAGAAAATCAGTATGCCCTCGTCAAAAGAGCTTCGGGCAGCAGTCCAGTAAAATGAGCAAGTGCACCGAGCATATCTCAATTGCTTGGGCTGAGGCATATGGATGGTTCAATGTGCTCCCCAGCGACAACAAAGTCACCAATTTGAGAAAGTATCCATTGTGAAGAACCCTTTAAGAACCAATGGAAGGTACGTTTGCTATGGGAAAGATTTCAGGTTGAGCAGAGGTTACCATGACCTCAAAGGGCACATCCCTCACAAACATTGAGGTATTGCTCCTTTACTTTGAGCCTTCTCTCCCCTAAGGTCGTGATGTCTCTGTTTCAACTTTGCAATGTTTATATATGAGTTCACTCTTTATTTTTGTTCAGTGTCATTTATGAATGACACAAAAATGACATTTTAATATACATGCATTTGTGACCCTCTTCTTTTGTGTAAAGATAAAAAAAAAAAAAAAAATTAGAAGTGTCATTAAAATAACACATAATAACATTTCTTTAAAATAGTGGTTTTTTTAATAACATTTTAAAGTACCACAAGGCAATGATATGGTAACACTTTTTAAGATATAAATTCTATTTAGTGGCATTTCAAAATATCCAAAAAAAGTGTTTATTGTGACACTTAAATTGTCATGAAACAAGTCAAGTCATTTAATTGTAATGACAGGTATTTGTGTAATTCGAAATGCCATTAATACCTAGTGTGGCATGGGTATCCATTACATTTTTTAAAATATCACTATTTTTAAAAATGTCATTAGAATGAGTTTTTCATGGCAATTATAGTTACCATTAAATCAAAATTTTGTTATAGTGACATTGTTTTTTTAACTAAAAGTAGTAAAAAGAAGAAAAAGGAAAAAGTCTTATATTGAGTTGGTAAAAAATGATAATATTTCTTTTGTCACTTTTATATCTATAAGGTTTGAAAAATCAAAAAATAGAGTAAAATTCTAATACAGAACATCAATATGAGAAATAAAGAGTTTTAAAATCTTCTGATATAATTCGAGTTACTCCAATACATTATAAAAAATTCCAGTACGACTCCAAAACAATATATATATCTAATACAAATGGGTATGCAATAACATCGGTATGCACAATTATCTCCATACGATCAAAACACACAATTCATTGTACCGTCCACTGTTTCCAATCCAGTACAAGATTGAAAACTATGCGTCAGCCTATAAATTCAAGTAGTGGGTTCAATCATAATTTTTATCAATATTGAAAGGGAAATGAAAACAATTTACATTTTTCTCCCTCGCATTGTACTTTATTGTTAAAGATTCTGATTGTTCATGGATAATGCACGTGGTGCAAAAGAAGGTATACCAAGACCACCGTCGTGTTTTCCTTAATTTGTCGTGACCAAACTTAATTAAGAACTGATGGCAGCACAGCTCCATATACTGAACAATGAACATCAAAAGTAAATTAATATATATATATATATATATATGAGGTTTTAGAAGTCATATATCATACACGATGTGAATGATATGCCATTAATTCAAGCTATTGCTGGGGGTTTAAATGGTGATCTAATAATACTTATTAGGAAAACCCCCAGCAGCCAGTTTATAAGGAAAGTACCTTCTTCATTTGCCTTGTCAGAAATAAAATTTGTAAGCTTAGAAATCAATCACTTCGGTATCTTTTTCAGACTAAACACACAAATACACACGCATATGTATAATACAGCATATATGTATAATACAGCCTATATGAGTCCATTAATTACTAAACAGGAACCTACAACTAAGAGAATTCTGAAAAAAAAAAAAAAAGTCAGTCAAACCTTCAACGTGATTAATTATCAAAAAAAAAAAAACCTTCAACGTGATTCAAAGGACGTAATTAAGCATGGTACAAGTTACAAATATTTAGATAATTATCATTGGAAAAAAAAAAAAAGGTAAGGAGTGAAGCGGGGGCAAGTAGAGAAAAAGCAAGGCATAAAGCTTCTAATAGGAATAATAATAAATGATTGACACTAAAAGTCAAAAACATAACGTATACTGAATGGATAAGAAGTGACCGAAATGAATTTTTAAAAAAAATGAAAATTTATCCTATTTCATCAATATGTATGAACATTTCTCAATTAACGACTCTGCAGTTCAGTGAAATACAACCACATTAGAGAGAGTAAGATGCTCCTAGATGGTGGAGAGCCGTGGTAAACTAAGAAATGAATTAATTTCCTTGTATTTTCTAACACAACCAAATAATATGTTTTGAATTGTATAATTTCATCTTCTTTCCTTTTTTTCTTTCTTTTTTTATTTGTTTCCCCACAATAAATTGTCTAACACACCATTCAAAATTAAATCAGAGGTTATTGATACCATATTTTAGGCAAGTTTTTTAGTTAATTCAGATCACCTGGCCCCTTTATCCATCCCATTTTTTGTCGCTTTATTTTTTCATCACTTGAAAAGTCACAAAAACACGAGAAATTATGATACCAGAAACAAAAAAGAAACAAGCAAACAGTAACAGCTAAACAACCAAAGGAATCCACCCAAGATATTATTGAACACCACTCACAGACAATCTCCTTTTGATACAAAGCAAGACATGTGCACCACTCAAAAAAAAAAAAAAAAAAAAAAAAAGCTTAGAGATACAAAACACTCAAGGGAAGAAAGCTCTTCTCCAAATAAGCCAAAGGCTGAGTTTTCAATTCAATTCAAGTCTGCCTTGACAATCAGAAATACATTATTTAAACTTAGAACATCCCTCCAAGAATAGGAAGAGACTAGAAAAATTAAATTCATACATGAACAAGGAATAATGACTAGATGCATTAAAATAGACATTAAATGACAAGTAAGAAGGTCTAAGTTCATTGTGGTGAAAAAGATTGATTAATTGAAATTGAATCAAAAGATTATCCGAATATCATCCTAACGCATAATATCATTTTGTGAAGTATTTGAATATCCAATAAGTGTATTCGAATATTGTCCTGAAAAGCTAGTTGATGTATTTGAATATGACAAAGGAGCATCTGGATATGCCTAAAGAAAAATAGCCTTCAGAAAGTGCTGTTGTATCCAAATATGTTGAGGGGGTATCCGAATACCCTTTTTATGGTTCCTGCAACTGTTGATGAGACCTCCTGTGTCAAATTATTATTATTATTTATTATGAATCCTCGTTTATGTTAAAAATTAATATGTGAACTAATATAATTTAGCAGGCACATTAAGGGACACAAAGGGGAGAAAAGGTTTTCATTTTCTTTGGGAAGAAGAGCATAGTGTTGATGTGCAGGAAAATCAAACATTGTCGACTCATTCTAGGATTTATAATTTAGTGAAGAATGAACTTACAAATGAACTTATAATTTAGTGAAGAATTTGCAATACTTTTAGCAATATTTGTACATAGTACAGAGAGCCAAGAAGACGAGATTTATTCTGGGATTCCCATTTTTGGCACTCCAAATCAAACCCAAATGAATGTGGGATTCTTTCCACAGACAAGGACTCCTCGTTGGGTTGTAACACTGGATTGTGAGGTTGGTTAACAACTCTATAGAACCGTCAGATGATAGGCCACAACTGCAACCAATAAAAAAAAAATTAAGGTTAAATATTGAAAAAAGTGGGAACACAAGCCTAGACATAAGTAAGTCAGTCAGAACAATCAAAAGATCACAAAACAATTCTATCTCATTATGGTGAGCAAGTTGGAGGAAACTAGAGGCAAATATTTTCACCTCCGGGGAAAAAAAAAGAAAAAAGAAAAAAAAGGGCATTTAACTGAAAATGCATTCATTCTCTTCAAATGCTAAGATAGGTTAGTTTAGTTTCAATGCAATTGCACCCCCTCACCACCAAAAATAAATAAATAAATAAAAGAAAAGAAATCAACTAATGGTAGTTAACAAAGAGAATAAGATCTGGTAAAAGGAATTGCCAAATTGTGAAAAAAACCAATCATGCAAAATTGTAAGAAAGAATTATAAATTTCTTCATAAATAGACCCTACAAGGTTGCCAAAACGATCATCAAAACATTCTTTGAGGAAGAACAGTGCATTGGTGTGGAGTTGTTCGGAAAATTTCATTGCTACTCAGAAAATGGCCTGCATTACTTTCAACGAATTGCACCAATAGAAACTGTTTAAAAGTATATACAGAATTTTAAGATGTTGACACAACAGATAGACAACACGGGCAAGCAAATTTCAAGGTCAAGCTATAAATTCACCTTACCCAACTTTTATGCTTTCATACACGATATATTCCCATGCTAAGCATGTTTAAGCAAATATGGACCACATGGTTTCTAGGAGCATTGAGAAATAACTAACTTATTAGCATACATGAAGGCCAGCATATTATACAATCCATTTTATGCGAAAATAAGTTTCCAGCTAAGCTTGTAAGCACTGCACATCATAAAACTAAGCCTAGCATTACTGTTTCTAAGTAAAACATTTAAGCATTCAATTATTATATAACTAACCGACTATATCTAGAATTAATCTTGAACACTAATTAACAACCTATATTAACACAACTAAGGAGTTCCTTCGTAATATGTTAAGTTGGTTGGAATAGAATACTAGCAATGGAATACAAGAACCTCTTTCGAACACATCACGATTAGTCGATCTTTGCGAGTATGAAGTTGCTGAATAACAGACTATTGCTTACTCTTCTTAGATAGAAGATGTCTACAAAAAATGACAATTATGATTTTAAAAGAAACAAGTGTTCTCTGCTACAATAAATTTAACCTAAAACAAGAATCACATGTGGCCATAACAAGAATTAATTGGAAGATTTTAATCAACCAAAGTCAGAGAACCCTATTTCATTTCAACTACCTCAAGAAAGGTTGCATAATTGTATCCTCTCCCAAACAACCCGCAATGACTGCTTTTTCTGACTTTCCTTAGTCAAGGTTCCCCTGCCTCTTTGAATTTTCCTGCAAACAAAACAATTCATAAACAAAGCTGCAAAATATTTTTAATCTGTTGCTCATAATTGCAAATGCGAAATAGAGATCAAACAACATATAATTTTATATTAGTTGTAGTAACTAATTTTTAGTGCTATTTTATCAGTTGTAAGTAAATTATCCCTTAGTCATCAAGATGAATGAAAATTAATACCTACCAAAAAGAAGAAGAAGAAGAAGAAAACTTCAATCTTATTCAATATTAACTTCTTATATACATGCTAGTAATGGGTGCATAATTAAGGAGAGCACCAGTTAATTAAACTTCAATGTCTCAATATATTAGGTTTCCAGTCACTAAAGCAACATCGGGTCTTTAGTAACCAATATTTTCAAATACACAATCATAAATTTATCTACGTTATATGAAGTATGAACATTTTACTTGATTAAAGTCATTCAAACTTCAAAGAGACAATACCATACTTTAAAGTAAAAACATGGAACTTGGAAGTGAAAAAGAAGACAAACATGGCAACAACAAAAGCAACATGCATCAACTATTTGAGATTTGTCAATTGGAACTCCATCAAGGCATTATCAATTTAAATTGAAAATTTACAAATACAAAATATTTTCAGTAGCAAAAAATAGTAGTTCTGCCTTCAACCAACTTCAATACGGGGCCAAAAATAAAAAATAAAAAATAAAAAATAAGATGGTTTAGCATAAAACTTTTTTGAATGATGGCGGCATTAAAATAAATATTCTATGTAACTCTTCCACATGGAAGAAAAAAAAAATATTTCATCTAAAACAATCTGCAACAAATATTTGGTAAACAAAAAATGATTGTATGACTAGCCACATACTAAAGTAAGTTTTTTTTTTTTTTTTTTTTCTTTTTTTCATTTCATTTTTGGTAAGTATATTGAAGGAAGTTATTAAAATGTTTCTAAAAAGAGAAATTGATTCTTAAAATGACAAAAGATAAGGTTGCAACAATTTTGTTTGCATAAACTAATGGGTATGAAAATTAACAAGCTTATTAAATATGTGATACAGTAATAATAAAATTGATAAAGCATGGTCCATGAAAAAATTAGATATGCAACTTACCCAAGCAAAACAATAAAAATAAAAATAGAAAGTCGAAAACAAAGATAAAAAAGGGGAGAAAATGAAAATAAATCACCATTGATTAAATGCCACCACATCATCCATGTAATATTAATAATTTTGCAAAATGGTGTTTATTGTTTCCATGTTCCCAGTAAGAATGATTTTTTACTTTCCCCTTGCAACTTATGTATTTGAAGTTAGAAAAAATTATTGCTATAATTCCTACCAAAATATTAATAATAATATATAACTATTGTAATAGTTTTCCGAAGGCTTTATTTTGAAAATTGTTGCTTGTAATTAAAAATTACTAACATGCTGAGTTATGATTTGAAAATATATATGTATATATTTTAATTAAAAAAAAAGTAATTTGATATGCTTGATATATATTAGACATTAGCAAGTCGCCACAATATATGGGTATAAAAATTTTTAAAAAGTCAAAGGTGGTAAAGGTAAAATTAAAAAAAAAAAATGCAGAGTACTTGACCTTGTTTCAATTTGACAATTCTTAATGCAATAGGTTTAGGTTGCAGCTAATACAAGAGAAAATAATATTAAAAAATTAAAAGAAAGGGAAAATATTTGAGAAACAAACATAGATTTGACGACAATTATATTGAATTTGCAGTAGTAGGATGAAAATGGAGAAATAGAACTATTTAAAGAGTTACATTAAACCAAAATTGTCCCTAGTAACTACCATTTCATCATAAAAGTCGCTAAAAATTAAAAATTAATTATATTAATTACATGTGCGGAATGAGCATCAAATACATAACATATGTTTTTACATTTACTGTAACCACCATTCTCTTTTTTATTTTATTTTATTTTTTATTTTTTTATTTTCATTTTTTTTATTTAAATTTCAATTTGATCAACTTGTAAGTAAATTATGCAGAAGCCAATGACAAATATAAAATTTAACAATGCTATTCAAAATTTCATAATAATTTAGAAATTAATAATAGAGAAGATTAAGTGCAATACGAGCAAGGTAGATGGCTTACCCGTGGCGAGATTTAGTGCCGGTTTTACTACCAAAATGTTGACCAAATATTTTTCAAGGACCCCACTTCACCAGTTGCTTCTTCACTGTATGATGACTTGAGGAATGTGTGCAATGAGGGGCCAATATTTGCCTTTTCCCCTTTTACACCTCTGTTCTAATATTGGACATCCAAGAATATGGAGATACAAAAGCGGGGGAGGCAGCCCTTGTTTTGGTAAAATGGCGAGCCTAGGGCATATTTGTAAATAAAGCGATTCAAGAGAAGCAAGGTTTTGAAACCCCTCGAAAGATAGCTTCTCCAGATTTGGGAAATTCCAGATGCTCAGCTCAATGAGAGAGGTGGGCAGCAACATCCCATCTAATGGAAAGCTGTTAGACTCCTCCAGACCATCAATAGTGAGATGTGTAAGAGAGGAGAATCTGTGCAAACTCCACTCTGATGGTGACTTACCGATCTTGCCATTGTCAATGCTAAGCACGGTGAGATTGGTGAGGAAATTCGCTTTATCTAGAAATCCAGAGCAACTAACACTGCCCAGACCTTCAAGGGAAGTCAGAATGTTCTTCTCTAAAAAGTGTGCCGGCAAGACCTCTAGTTTTTCACATTCTTGAATTGTCAAATATCTCATATTAGTTGAGGTGGGGTTGATCCATCCTTTTGGAACTGACTCCAAATTCTCACATTCAATAATCACAAATCTTCTGAGATTCCTAAGATTATTATCATTATGCAGGACATCGGGCAAGTACTTGAGGTTCTCACAAAACGAGATCTCAACAATCTCAAGAGATGGGCAGTTAATTTTCGTCCCTCCTCTGCTAATAGTGCCTCCAGCTTATCACAATTACGAATCTCAAGGCACTTGAGCGTGGGTGGTAGCCCACCTCTATTGATCAAGTATCTGAGCGATGGACAATTTTCAACCAGCAATTCTTGGAGATTAATGCTATCAATATCATTTTCCCTTGCCCACCCAAATACAAATTCCAGAGACATGCAATCATTAATGCCAAGTTTTCTCAGAGAGGTGTTCAGCAGCCCATGCGGCAATTTCTCCAGCTTTCCACAGGAACTTATATCTAGATACTCAAGCCTTGGCATGCAGCAAACCAGCCCTTGTGCTTCTTTTTCTTCAAACAAGGAAACAAATTGGGGGCAACGCCTAATCTCCAATTTTTGTAAGGCATGTAGTCTCACCTCATTCTTCCACAGTGTTGTAAGTTCTTTGCACTCAACAATCTTCAATTCTCTCAGCTCCATCAGCCCTTGAGTCAACCATTTTGGTAGGAAGGCCAGTTTCTGAATGTTTTTGAGGCTCAAGGAGGTTACTGATTTCAGATGCTTAAGCATTGCATTTCGCAGCGTCGCCTCATCAGCCATGCTTGGATTACATTGTGACTTAGGGATCTGAATGTCTTCCATTTTCACTGAGGTAAGGGAGCTGGACTCGGGCATGTTCGTCGTATCAATCAGAAGCATTGGTAGGCTTGGAATTTGAAGATCAGTGATACGCAAGGAGGCAAGTGAGGGGAGAAGGAGGTTGGAACCTCCAACTGACAACTGGGGGCAATTTGCAATCACAATATTTCTTAGACTAGGACGATTACCGGGCAATGTTCCCAAAAGTTTGGGACATTCTATGATGAAGAGCTCACTGACACTTGTGAAGATTTGGTCTTCCGTATCCACTGCACAGGTAAACCATTCCTCCCATTCTTGCATATTCACAAAGCTTAGAGCATCTAGTGATGGAAAAGGCTTGCTGCAATCTTCCCCATAGAATTCACGACCCACGTGCTTTACCACATTCATTCCTTGAATATTAAGCGTTTTAAGTGAGGGTAGTTTCCCAAGTGGTGGTAAGGATGTACAATTTTTGCAATCCTCCAAACTTATGTCCTCCATTTTGGTGAATCGAGAATCTGCCATCCAATCCGGAAACTCTGAACCACAGAACCTTCTGATGACAAGCTTTTTCAGGTTCTCATGAGGTTGTAGCGAGCAAAGCACTTCTGTTTCAACCATGTCATTTCGTGAAGCATCCCTGTCGCTCCATTCCATTAGTAGAACATCTAAGCCCTTCTTATCATTTAAACGAGCCCCTCTTGCATCTTGAGGATCCACCACATGCTGTAATCCTTTTATGCAGAGCTTTCCTTTAAGATGAATCAAGTTCCCCAACTCTCTTATCCTAGACCCATTGCCTTTGCTTATAATAAATTTTGATAATGTCTGTAGATTTGTCAACTTGCCTATTCCCATTGGCATTTCTTCTAAGGAGTTTGAATCACCAATATTCAGATGACGTAGGTTAATAAGGTTTCCCATGTCAGTGGGCAACTTCTCCAAATCTTGACATCCTTCTAACATCAATGTTTGTAGATTGTAGAGAGCCCTTACTGATTCCGGCAACATTTTAATGCTGGAATAAGAAAGGTCAAGATACCTTAGATGTTTCAAGGCTCCAATAGAATTTTCAATCTCCTGGATGTAATATCTTCTCAAATTCAGCACCCTCAAGCATCTCAGCCTTGACAACAGATCAAGGGGAACTTTGCTTGTTAGATAACAATTCCTATACTTCTTTAAGGAAAATGGTAAGAAGGTCCGTAACTGCTCGGTTTTGTAGAAGATCTCAAACTTCTTCGTCCCATCCCAATAGTCCTTCATGTAAGATGAATGTCTAGCTTTCTTCAAATTCTTGCATTGATTGTGATCTTTCAAGTAATCCTCCAGCCTAAAACATGTATGTCTTGCCACTACTTGAGCCAAATCATTGATGAGGTCATGCATCACAAATTTCGAACTTTCACTGTTGCTTGATGATTGGAAAAATGACCTTGACAACAATTCATGAAAGTACTCACCCCCTACATCTTCCATTTGTTGCTCTCCTTTTGTTTGCCAAATGAAACCTTCTGCCATCCACAACCGAACAAGCTCTTGTTCCTCAAATTCATAGTCCTTTGGCAGTAGAGAGCAGTATGCAAAGCACCGTTTCAAATGAGAAGGGAGATGATGGTAACTTAACCTCAAAGCTGGATTGATTTCACTATCTAAATCCCATATCTTACTATTCAGCACATGTTCCCAATCAGCTTCTCTTTCTTTGAACTGTAAAAGGCCACCAAGTATCCTAGCAACCAAAGGCAAGCCTCCACATTTCTCCACAATTTTCCGACCAGTGGATGCCAAATTTGAATTTTCATTAATGGATTTATTCCCAAAGGCATGATGCACAAACACCGACCAGCAGTCATCGTGTGATAGACATTGTAGGCCACGGCAAGGAGCGGTTCCCATCATCGACCCGATATCTCTGTATCGTGTTGTTACAATCACTTTACTTCCCGAGTAGAGTTCGGGAGCGGCTGATGGGTTCGGTCCTTAAGGTTCTGAGTTCGAATCTCCCTTCAGTAGGACAGCCTTCCGTTTATTTTGGCGGGTTTTTAACAGCTCCTTCGGTCGAGCCGGTTAGCTAGGGTTTGCCTAGACTGGTTTACCCTTCGTGGCCCTTTGCCGGCTAGGATCACGGAGTGTGCCTCGCCCTGAGCACACCCCTTACGGGAAAGTGGCTGCGGACTCTCATGTACCAGAAACCAATGAGATCTTTAGGTCTTTACAGTAATTTTGAATATACAAATCATAAACCAAAAAAAAAAAAAAAAACAAATCCAACAAGTACTGTATATCATCTCTCACGTACCAGGAACCAATTGTTCTATTTTCTATTTTTAATATTTTGTATTTGTAATAATAAGTGATGTATAAGGTTAACTATATATGGTAAAATTGGTAGTTTACTTGACCTATCAAAAATTTTGAATATATATTAGAATTATAAAAAAACATATTTAAATTATAGGGGTCTTTAGCTTAAAAGTTTTTTTGGACCAAAAAATTAAATGTACAGATTGGGCATTTTTTTTTGAACCGAGTGGGGTAATTTTTTAAAATTTTACTGCAGCTAATATATAAAGTAAAATTTGTTCGACCCAAAAATTTATGCATGTGCTATTTGGAGGAAGAGGGGAGCCCAATCTATAATTAGGGTAGGGTTGCGACTATTCTCAAAATTTTGAAAATATGTAACTTTATTAATAAAATTTGTACGATAATTTATAAAATTATTTTATTCAATTTGTCTCCTAAAGGTTTGACAAAATATTTATAATACTTGTTATAGATACTTTGAAAATTTTCGAATCACCTAAAACAATCAACCAATCACAGAAATAATGAACACAAGATTGGTGACGAAGAAATCATTTATCAACTAGTAAACGTAAAACTCTGGGTGCGATTTCGAAGACCACCCAAACTTCCACTATATAATTAGGTTACTAGTACCCATTCGAAATTTCTATAACTCCTCGCACGACTTTTTTCAAACACTTGCTTGAATTCTCGATATACCTAAACCAAGTGAAAACAAACTTTCTAACTCCTTAAAAAGTAAACAGACTAAACCAAGAATAAAGAAAAACAAGAGAAAGGCTTATAAGCTAACAAGAAAAAATTCTCTCTCTCACAACATTCTATAATATATCCCTTCAGTTCCATCTTGTATATTAAACTTGGGTGCATATATACAGACTTACAAAATCATATTCTAATTAGGATTTAAATATATAAACAGATTTCTTAAATGGAAATAGAATCTTTCATAAAACAAATCGCTTAAACCATCGCACTCCCATCAGCCAAGTTATGAGATCTACTGGAATCCGTTCTGAGGCATAAATTGGCGAACCCTCGCATATCTTGTGAGCTCGCTGCACCAATGTGGTGCAATCGCGTGCTCCTTGCGTGCTGCCGGTGAGGTACATTGAATCTTTCTGCAAGTTTTCTAATCTGCGCAATCTTCTTCTTTACTTTTAATTGGACTTGAATTGCAATATTTTAGCTGTAAACTTTTGAATTTGCCAATTTAGAAAATCTTCAATTTAGGAAACATGCAAATCTTTTTCACTATTCAATTTAGGAAATATTTAAATTTGTCATATTTAATTTAAGATTTTGTATGAATTTGTCACTAAAAAACCTTACATACTTCCTCAATCTCCATACTAAAATTCTAAAATTGTCCCCAGTTAAAATAAGGTTAACATATAGTTAGATATCAAGCACAAGTTATAAATAATATATTTTATATTTCTATATTGATACTTGTTAATTAAAATTACTAATAGAACATTATAATTAATAAAAAATTTAGATCATTAATTGATCTAAAAAAAAAAACAAATGAAAGTTTTAAAGTGAGATTTTGAATAAAATTTAAAAGAACAAAGTGAAAATTTATCCAAAATATATGGTAGAAAAATGAAATTATTTATATGTACAATATATTTAATAGTAAGAACAAATAAAAGGTTAAATTTTCTTTTTTACAAGTATTTATTCAATTTAATTTCAAGTTTCTAGCCTAACCAAAAATATTTATATAATAAAATTAACAAATTCACCTAGTCTTAAGGGTGGTCCCCCGCCTCACTCTCATCGTCCTCTTGTGTTTGTTTACTTTTGTTTTTGTACAGTGTGTTAACCCATTAAACTAATAAACTTTTATTTCACATACAGAGTCTGTTTGGCTTACCAAATTTTATTAAAAATTATCAAATTTTAATTACTTTTTATATTTTTTTTAATAAAATTTTAACACCTATCACCTTTATGTCACATCTTTTCATTTTTATTGTACTTTTTAGTCAAATATTGGCTAACCAAACAGGCCCACAACTCATTATTTGTCTCATTTGACAAATGACAGGGAAAGCATTGAAATGTTCCACGATGATGTATTTGGTTATTTACTTCCTCCTTTTCGCTCCCTTGCAATAATTTATGGTTGGCATGATTGGACTAAGAAAATTAAAGCATCCGGCATATTCCTTTTTACTGATCCCACATTTTTTAATATTATAAAATGTATAATCTTCCTCCCACAGTTTAGAATTTAGAGCCATCGAGTATGCTTCACCCCTTTTTCAATTCAAAGGCCGTGATCATTTTCTAGGCTGCTAGCATTCATGACACTGGACTATATATTCAAGTGTTTGAGTTTGATTTTAAGTTAATTAGCATGAGTTTAAACAAAATTTGAAATGGATAGATTAATAACATAATTATATTGTTTAAATATTATTATTTATATTAGAAGAATTTTAAAATATATAACAAATATTAGGTATAAAATATACAAATATTAAATAATAAATATTTTATTTTTCGTTAGGTTTATTGATTGGATATTTTAACTTTTGTGCAAAATTATAGTAAATAAAATTAATTCATAAATTCAGTGGGTTTAATTAGAGAGACTTAAAATTTAAAAATTAACGAAATATTAAGCTTGATGCCTAACCAAGCCAGGTTACCGTCCATCCCTAATTAGGAATAATTGAGATGTGGAGTAAATAAAATAGTAAAAAATCATTATTGCTTTACTTTGGTTTTATTTAAAAATAAAATAAAATAAATGACTTACTGTAAAAAAAAAAAAACAATATTTTTATTTTGCTTTGCATAAAATAAATAAAATTATATGATCAATTTAATTTCCTTTCTTCTAACAAAATCTAGTATATAGATATAAATATTTTTCATTTTATACAATCTTTTTTTTTTTTTGCCTTCCTTGATCATGCTAAGTAATATATTAAGAGTAAGGGTGCACAAAAAACTGCTAGAGATCCAAATTCTTCACATCCTAATGTGGAGGTCAGTTTAAGAATTAATTGAGCTTACAAAGCTTTGGGCTCAAATGATGCGCTTGCTCTTAGGGGTTGTATTAATATTGCATACACTTGATTAAGCCAGCTTCCATTCTTTGTCATTGTATTGGGATTGCAAATTTTGTTGAAGAAATATTTTTAGAGAAATGAACTTGGAATTATTTGTATTATTTATTTGTGATGGAAAATAGATAGGGAAAACATGAAACTTATAAATGAAAAAAAAAAATTAGAAAAAAATAAGTTTCTAGACCAAGTGCTTGAAGACTTGCCACCCGGATGCTCCCATCCTCATTAAATGTATGGTGTCTGATTCTCAAAAAAATAGAATAAAATAAAATATATTAAACAAATAAATTTATTTAGAAATTCTTTTCATTTCCTTGTATTTGCGAACACAACCAAATAATAGCATGTATCTTAAATTATATTTATATATATTCTTCGATTTCCTTTCAATAAATTCATAACCCTATAATTAAATTTATGATAACTGACACCATATTTTTTAAACCTGTCATTTATAGAACTTAAATCACTTATACCTTTTATGTGTCTCATTTTTTATCCTTTTATTTTTAGCACTTGAATGATTATAATTTTTTATTTTTTATTCTCTGCTGTTTTTGTTTCTTTTTTTTTTTTGAAATAAAAACTAAAACTGTGTTTAGAAATATAATTTATTTATAATTATTATTTTTTATTTTAAAAATATTTAATTTTATCAAATTTTTAAAAAATTAATCAAATTTAATAAAATATATTTCAAACTAATTTAATTAATTAAGTTGAAAGATTAATTAAATTAAATTAATTATATTATTTATTAAAAATCATTTAATTGAATAAATATAAAATATATTAAATCTAATTTAATTATATTATTTATTAAGAACAATTGAATAAAATATATTTCATAATAATTCAAATAATTCAATTATGATATTTATTAAAAATAATTTAATAAAATAATTTAATATTAATTAAATAAATTATTAATTTAATTTAATAATTAATTTAATTAATTTAATTAATTATATTATTTATTTAAAATAAATTAATAAAATATATTACATATTGATTTAGATAATTAAATTAATAAATTATTTGTTAAAATAATTTCAGTTTAATAAAATATTTGCATAAAATAATTCATTTTAATATGATACCACTAAAATGGACAAAGTATTAAAACTGATAAAATATTATAATAGAAAAAAAAAAGAAGGTGAAAACACTTTTTTTCTGTTTAAATTTTTATTTTTTATTTTTTTGAAATAAAGAAGTAAAAACAGATTTAATAAACATATTGTTGACAATTTTTAAGAATTTATAAATATAAACACAACCCAAAAAAAAAAAAAGCAAACATATACGTTATGCCTAAGTTAAGCTATTAAATTGCACCTGTAATGGAATTTCAACTTCCAAAACAAGAGTACCCGTGCTTTGCTTGTTGGACATCCCAATAAGGGTTTGTTTGGAGTAAGAAAAAGTGAGATAAATTGAGAGTTCGTAATACGTGTAGTGAAATAAAAAAGTTAATGTGATATAAAATTAACAGAAATTTATAGAGTTTTTTGTTAATTTTCAGCAAACCAAACGAGACCTAAATAATAAATGACATCCCATTTCCAAATCAAATAGTGCCCACTGGAAACAAATGCAAGGAATGCATACATTGTTCAAGACATTCCATTTACACAAATGTAAGGAATGTATACTTTTGTTTGTCAAACTAATAAGTGCTAATCAAGCCAATTCATTCTCTTCAAAGCTCTGATTCACATTAAGATCCATCGTTTACACGTAAAAATCTCTGTTTCGGTTACAGCCAAGTAAAAGATAAACAAAACAAAATATGGCAGCAATATTGTTGATCAAATCCACAAAAAAAAAAAAAATCAATGAGTTCTAAAATTTTACTCAAATTCTGTAGCTTCTGCTTGCCCACTGTATTTTGAAGCTTCTATTTAGTAGTTCCAGTTTTCAGGATGAAATGCTTGCGTCTCCTTTTCTTAGTGTACAAGCTTGTCATTGTCAAGCTGCTCTAAATGATAAAACGACGGATCCTTCATTTTTTTGTTCCTCAAAATATCTCAGAATACTTGCAAGCTCACCAGATTTCATGTTCCTTTCCTTCTTTGGTCGCAAGTGTGTTTCTTGATCTTCCTTTACATATCCAAGGTTTGCCCTTTCTTCTGCTTCTTTACTCGTTAATTCATGAATTGCTTCAGGGGAGATTCCTGAATCTAATGCCAAATCAATTGCGAAGGTTTGGGCTTCACTCATCTTTCTATATGATCTGAGAATATAGCGAGTTTCATTAGTCTCAAGTGTTGGTTTTCATAGCAGAGGGTTGAGAAAAATATCTCGATTCGAAGGTTGAACTCTTTAAAAATTTTCAAATGCACAGCGAAAATATCTTCTTTTCAGCGATTCAGCATTCTAAATCTATTCTCAACTCTCTTTTTAGATGGATGTGTGTGGTCGCAAAAATTACCCTAGTCTTATGACTTATATTAGTATCAGTATCAGAAAAAATCTCTCAACCACAGAGAGAATATCTCACGTCCACTTCATCGTATACGTATCTTCCTAACATATAATATATTTAGAAGATATGGTATCTTGAAAAAATCTCTCAATCTGAGATAATATTTCTCAACTATATTATTTTATCTAAATATACGTTAGATGTTAATCATATTTATAATTTATTTTTCAAATAAATTATAAATAACAAGTCAACTAGACCTATCCCATTAAAATTAAATTGAGCTAGCCTGGGGACTAAAGGCCCATGATTCCTAGCTCCAATTTAAATGATATTGGTCCTGTCATCTCACGACATCCCATTAGCCCTTAAATTAATCATAGGCTATTCCACTAAAAGCCCTGAACTGCACTCTAGTCGTCCATTTTAAATTTATTTAATTAATAAAATGAATTTTGGTCTTAGACAAATAATATCCACTTAATTAACCCTTCATTATAAACTTGTAATTAAATTAGGCTAAATGTCAAGCCTCTTAAATTACATATTTAACCTTAAGTCTCTATTTATTCAAACTTTGATCATACTCAATATTTCTATATTTGTAAACAATGTACAAATAAATATTGTTATTCAATAAACAATTTATTGAATAAACTGAGGCTACAGATTTAATGATCAAAATGATAAATAGCTTAGGTGAGCTTATCAAAAAGGATTCCATCTTGTAAGTATATGTTCCCATGATTCATGAAATTAAATCTTCAAGTTCTCGAGTGTTTGACCGTTTATAAGATCTTATTCCGTGATAACTCAAATAGATTTAATTCATGAATGTGAATCCATTACAAACTTAGGATTAAGGTTTATTAAGTTTATTAAAACTTTAGTAAATTATGATCAATGACATTTATTAACTAGATCATAATTTACAACAGTCCTTTCAATATGTATATCACATATACATATTAACTTTCTTACTCAAAGTCATTATTTTAATGATCAAGATAAATCACTCAATTAAGAAGTAGAAAAGTTACAGCTTTAATATAATGAATTGCATGTTTCATTAATAGCTATGAATTTATTTTTATTTATAAAACTTGTGATTTAAATCTTTCTGTATTGACATTTTATACCCAATACTTAAATCACATACTTTATAAATAAAGGACAATAATGTATGCTTAAATAAATAAATATTTTATTGTAACCAGAAAAATAAATTAAAATAAAATATCATTACAAAACTTTCAAGAGCACAAAAGTAATATAAATCTAACTTCAAGTTCATGATTGTGCTCCGCCACAAATTCTTTCACTTTATACTTTTCAATATTGCAGTCGAAAATGACATTGAACTTGACAATTTGTTCTCACCTTCCAACTATGACGAACATTACCCTTAGCTCTCTTATCTTCTTGTCTAAGACCTTGTCTATTACATACAAACATAGAATTTTTTACAATACCCTCTTTATTCTTATTACTTGTAAAGTTTTCAAACTCCAAAACCCATCCTTTGTCCACAATTAAGCAAAAAAATCCCTTGCCATATTCAAGGTGTCAAACTCCATATCAATTTTAGGATTTTCACACCTTCGATCACCTCTATTTAAACAAGTTTTGTTGGGACTATCTTCCAAGCAATCCACCCTAAGAAGGGAAAAATGAATTAAATATACATCCACAACAACATTGAAATGATAATGGTAATCTATGCTATTGAAATTTTTAAAAAAAAATTGATATGAAACAGACATCTTGAAAAGTAGAAATATTTGAAAGAAGTAAGGTAAAATATATGATTGACAAAGTGAGGGCATCCAAAGAATAACCAATTGAGACGATGATCGTTGAAGATGAAGGTTAGTACGAAAACGGTCACTATTCAAGCTTTTTGTAATTTGGTTTGTCCTTGAACCAAGAATGGAGGGAAATTTCAATTTCACTAACTCCTTCTCAACTCTTTTATTAGGCTGCGTTTGGGAAGCGGGAAAAAAATTAGTTTTTTTTTTTTTTTTGAATAACTATCTACTAGTTAAGTACTAAAAAGTTAATTTTTTTTTTTTTTTGTGTGTTTGTAAAGAAAAAAAAAAGAGATATTTTTTAAGTAATTAGTTTTTTAGTTTTTTGATAATTTGACATTTTTTTCTTTCAAATTTTAAAACAAATTTAAAATATAAGAGGATAAATTTTATAATTTAAAAAAAATAAAAACCAAAAAGCTAATAGTTAGTAATTTAGCTACCAACTTTTTTTTTTTTAAACGAACACTTATTGTAGATACCCTTCTGCCTTCTTTAAGAAGCAAGGATGAGAGGGTTAAATTTGTATGAGTATGGTTGGACTTTTATCAAAGAGCCCTTAATTGTCAGAGGCACAAAAAGAAAATTCAACCACTAGGGTTAAAACATCAGGTTTCTAATGTGGCAGGAGCACTTCAAGTCTCCTGATCCTGACAATCTTAATTTGTTCTTTCCCAAAATGATAAGTTATAAAGTATTTTCATACATATTGATTGATTGTTGATCTCTTGTGCCCTTGGACTATGGATTTGTAAGGAAATTAAGAGTGAAGGAAATTAAATTATAAGAAAATAAAGTGAAAAAGCTAATTTATTATTATTATTATTATTTTTTGGTTGAGTTATAAAATAATCAATATTTGTGAAAAAAAATAACTTTTACTCAGTATAAAAAGAAAAAATAGCACAAATTAATACTTCATTTTCCATTCATTTTTCTAAATTCGTGTTTCAAACATAGTGTGAGAGAAATGATTCCATCACTGTAAAGAATAGCTACAAATATGTAATTACGAGTTTGCCACATGTCCAAGGGTACAACTAATAAATGATAATTTCTCAAATAAGAAATAGATCATAAAATTGTTAGTGTCTCATGGCACAACTAATAAATGATAATTTCTTAAATAAGAAATAGATCTATAAACTATACGAATTTAGTCGAGTATAGCTGAGTAGTAAATTATTTAAGCTTAATTTAAAAATTTTATCGTACTTTGAAAATATATTTTAAAATTTTCTTGTTAAAAAATTTAAATGAATTGAGCTCAAATAGCTCAATTATTTTATACAAATTTAAACTTATCAAAACTTGAATCGAGTTTGAAACTAAGTTTCAAATTATTTTCAAATTTAACTTGATTTCATAACAAGTCAATCTCGAACAAATTTTGAGTGAGCCAAATATAAACCAAGCTCAAGTTGTTAGCCCATTCAATAACCTGTTATACTTGTTTAACAATTCTATACACAAACAAACTAGATTACCATTATTAATATGATCTAATATAAAAAAATAAATAAAAATATAATCACATGAACATTTCAAATTATCACCACGTATCTTATTTAAAATTGTTAACTTCTTAAAATACAAATAAAGATGAAAACCCAAGCTAAGCTTACACTTGCCAAATAAATTCCATAGATAAAATTTAGCCCGTCCGCCAGAACAAAAACCCCGACTCTTGGCAGTAACAAAACTAACAACAATAATGTCTATTGCAATAAAATTCATTCAAAGAAAGCAAGGACACCTACAAATTAAACCAAGAGAAGACACACCCTCCCCCACAAAAACTCCCCCCTTACTCAAATTTGAATCCACCAGAAGGAAGGTTGGGGTGGGTATTTCCAAAATTAAAAGCCTGTTGTTGATTTCCATCTATTAATACTCCATCTTGAAGATTCTGTTCTTCCTCATCTTCTTCGGCCCAGTATCTCTCTAGCATCTTCACGGCCTTCTCATAGATCTCATTGTTGTCATGGGTTTGGAGAGACTCTATCTTATCCAATCCATCGCATTCATCGACTGCTTGTGCATAAATATTTATTCCCCCATTCACTCCTGCTTCTTCATCGGCCTCACCCACCTTCAGAATGTTCTCCAGCCCCTCGAGGCACACAGTCACGATCCTTGGGTCTGGACAGATCAGAAGATCACAAAGCGGTTTGATACAACCTTGACTCGCTAAGAATCTGCAAAGACATTAGCTAGAGAATGAATGCACGCCTCAGTTCAATTAATTATTTTTTCCAAATATTGGTGGGGTTTTATCATATAAAGATAGTAAAACCTCTTTATAGGGTGTGTTTGAAGCGATAAAAAGTGAGACAAAATGAGATAAGTTGTGGATTCATAATTCGTGCAGTAAGATAAAACGTGAACTTTTAGAGGTATTCAGAGATTTTCAGAAATTTACAGCAAACCAAACGAAGCCATAGTAATAATGTTAGGATGAAACCAATTTTATTACAATAAAAAGGTTATAACTTAATAGAGATGTAGTTGTAGAAATTAATTTTTAACTTAGATATCGTTGAAAAAAGTTGTATGGGTACAATGTACTTCGGAAATATATGTAGAGAAACTTGTTGATTTTCAAGAGATCAATTTTTAAGTTGTAGGCATTAGAAAAAGTGAGACAACTAAGTGCGTACATGATCAACTTGAAAGTCTATTATTTTGCATTACTCTCTCTGATGTTTTTCTCTAAGTATGAAAATCCTATAAATGCATACACCATTGTAATCTTCCACCAATTTAATTGAATACTTCTTTCCTCTTCCTCTAGCAAAACAACCATGCGACCCAAAGTCAATCTGTGAACTCAACTAAAATATTTGTGTTGAGTGCAAAAAGAAAGAACCAAACCCCCATTTGTGTGAAATGGTTAGAGGATAGCCATGTTATTAAGGTATCACAAGCAGCAATATCTAAAACACGATCAGCCCACCTCCTTCAAGAAGAAGTGTTGTTGAACCCAAATGCATAACATTCAAGGATGGCAAGGTACCCAACAATGTAGTCCGCCCTCTACGAATGGTTTATATGCCATCAAGAGCATGGCAGTATAAGTGGTTATCTGCTGAAGGAGAAGGGCAATATATTCCTAAGGCAGCTTTACCCCAAAGTTACCTCATTTGAATTTTCAAATGGATGGTTGGAAAAGTTCAAACAATGGCATACAATCCATTCCTTCCAACATTTTGGAGAGAGCGGTTCAGTTAATATGGAGAAAATTGAAGCAAGCCTGCCAACACTAAGAGAAGAATTAGATAAGTGGGCTTGAAAGGACATTTACAATATGGATGAAACTGGCCTATTTTAATGAATATAAGCTGATAACTCTCGTAACAAACAGTTGGAAGGCCAAAAGCAAAATAAAGAGGGGGGTTACAATTGTTATGTTTTGCAATAATGATGGCTCTGACAAACTTCCAATTTGATAGTAGAATTTCTTAATCCAAGACGCTTTAAGAATGTCAACCATGATAATTTCAACTGCAAGAATCGAGCAAATTCAAGCATATGAATGACGTCCTTGTTTTCATGGAATGGCTCAAGTGGTTTGACAACTATTTAGGTAGGAATGTCCTTACCATGAACAACTGCACTGCCCATGGCCCAAAAAAAAAAAAAAAAATGAGAGAGAATCTCAGCCAACTTCATCACACAGTGGTTATGTTCGTACCACCACATAGCACTTCCAAAATTCAGCTGCGTGATACAGGCATCATTAGAAATTTCAAAGGCTATTATCATCAGTGCTTTAATCACCTAATTTTGAAATGGATAGAAGATCATGCCTTAGAACCAGCAAAAGTAAGCGTTGTTAATGGAATTGTAAGCACAATTGCCACATGGTCAATTGATGTAAAGCCACAAACAATTGCCAATTGTTTAAAGCACCACAAAATTAGGACCTCGCATGTCAATGAATTGCAAGTCACAAATGAAGTAGACCAAGTTAGTGAAAGACTCATTGAAGAATTGAATGATCAGATTAGACAACTACACTACACTAGTCCAATGGATATTAATGTATTCCTCAATCATCCAAATGACCAACAAGTAGTTTATACTTTAATTGAAGAAGAAATCATTGCTGCATCTAGGCAAGAAGAGGAAAGAGATAATCTTGAAGATGACAGTACAGAAATACCAAAAATTTCATGCCAAGAAACTATAAACAACCTTGAGAACATAGAAACATTTTGGCTTCAACAACAAGCTGTCCATGTCAATGAGTTATTACATACCAGCACTCTTAAAGACGTGACATCAACTCTAAAAAACAAATAATTGTCCCAGGTAATTTTAGAAAAATGTTTTATTTCATCTAAAATATTTATTGTGGCATTGCATATGTTGTCTTATTTATAATTACTGCTATATGGAGGCAACTTTATTTACGATGGGACCTAAAAAAATTATAGCATATTACAATATAGAGGTTATTCTAATATATAAGTAGCCCAAGTTAGGACCAATATTTTTTTATGATTAAGTGGAGGTTATAACTATATAGAGTATTGCTATAGAGAGCTTCTACTCTGTGTGTGTGTGTATGTGTGCGCGTGTGTGTGTGATGAAGAAAAAGGATAAAAAGTTGGCTTAGGAGGCAATGGGTAGGACAAACTGAATCCAGTTCTTTCAACAGCTTATGCAAGGAATTATTTTGCCAAATATAGGTAGGATTTAGCATGTAGATATTATGAAGAAAAAGGGTAAAATAGTTGGCGTAGAGGCAATGGGCAGGACAAACTGAATCCAGTTCTTTCAACAGCTTATGCAAGGGAATTACTTTGCCAAATATAGGTAGGACTTTAGCATGTAGATATTATGAAGAAAAACAGTAAAATAGTTGGCGTAGAGGCAATGGGCAGGACAAACTGAATCCAGTTCATTCAGCAGCACATGCTAGGGAATTAGCGTCAAGTGTGAAAAATCAATCCACTAGAGATTCAACAAAGAAGAATGCCAACCTATTGCTTGCAAGATTTAGGGGGGCGTTTGGAATGACAAAGTGTAATAAAATGAGATAATTTGATAAAAGTTGTGGGTTTGTAATTTGTATAGTGAGATAGAAAGTGAATAATTTTTAGAGATTTTCAGAGATTTTTAGAGAATTTAAGAGCGCCAAACGCACCCTTAATAAGTCGCTTATGACAAGAGGCTAGCTCAATCAGAAAAAGCACCCCCACCTATGACCAAAGTTTTGGGTTCGGGAAAAATCTTGCTACGGGCTAAGGAAAAGTCTTGTGATGCTCTTGGTGGAGGACCTTGCAATGGACAGGTCTTCCCACGGTAACTCCCCTGCTAACTAGGTCCCCTCGTGGTCGTACCATGCAAGAGTTTCCTCTTGATGCCTCTTCTGGATGTTGACGTGGCCCAACTACCGACAATTATGCCCACCTGCACATGCTTTTGATTAAGCCAATAGAAAATATGCGTACACTTTTAATCGCTTTGAAATGAATATGACAAACATTAAATGTGTCATCGCAGAAGTGTAAAATCTCTCTTCATGCTCCCTTTGTCAAATGACTCTTAATTCCCAATCATGCCACAAGCATAAATAGACCCACTGGAGTTTCATAAAATCACATTGCTTGCTAAGTGTTGAGAGTGTTTTGAGCCTCCTATGAATTGACGCAAAATTCCTTGTAGCATTCATGGCGTTTGTTGTGCTCCTTGAAGAACTCCCATGATTCCCCATCAGCCAGTTTCTCGCAAAAATCCCACACTTCTCCTTCGTGGAACATGTTCAACTTCCTTCTCTTTCCTCTTCATAAAGTGAAGGTGCAAGTTTAGTGGGGACCACGTCAAGTCAAGCTACTTTTGTCCCACAGTATCCCTTCCTACTGCAAGCGCTGCCCTACAGGAGACCATGTCACACCTTCGACAAGTCTCATGGAGCAAGTTCCTCATCTATATTAGATCCCTCAAGGGGATCTTACGAAGGTGAATTAAAGTGCAGGCCGACAAGTTGGTTCCTGAAAATTTTGAGTGATTTTCATGCTCCCTATTTGCAAATTTACATGTTTAAGGACCAGGGGGTTCTTTTCGTCATGGATGGCAAGAAGCGTTTGCTAGATTTCACCCTGGAATCTAAAGCTGCAGAAGAGAGATTTATTCCCTCGCCAACCATCCCCCACTTTGGCTTGGAAAGAGGTGAATTATCTCATTCATCTTTCCAATTCTTGAATTATACCACTCTTGCTAAAAGGATGGACGCTAGACGGCATTTGTTCTTTCCAACTTCCAAGTCGAGTTTTTGGAAAACTCGAAAGGATATAAGGATTTACGAAGCCGTATGAAGTTAAGAGGAACCATCCTACCACGGTGGAGCACCTCCACTTACACTTACTACGATACACAGGGAGATTACTCCCACACTCGAGGACATGGCAACTCTAATGCCCTTATCTGTTTTGGGGGATGAGAATGTTGTTTTGGCTGTGAACTCCGAAGGATAGGGCCATTATAGATGTTACTCTCTCAGCCTATTCTTGTCAAAACATTCTAGGGTCTTGGTTCGATAGGAGTGGCAAGCATCCAAGTGAACACAAAGGTTCCCACACAAAGAGCAATTCTGGTGGTTGGATGCGATATTGGTGGAAGGATTATGCCAATACTAAGGAAGGGAGATGGGACAGTGTAGATAACCCTATGTTGAAGTACTCTTATTATCTTGTAGCTTACGTTGTAGTGTGGTTGCCACGGCACACTTGGAAGGTTCCTCGCAAATGGTATCAGTCCTTACATTTTTCATAACGTAGTGACACTAAGCCAAGGAAGAATGTTGCATGGGGCCCATATTTCTTGAGACCTTCTTTCACATACTTGATCTCATCAAAATAGGCTTAGAGCATTCTGCTGGGAGGCATGACAATCCTACCTATGTTTCAACCCCTGAAAATGTGGCTATATGTCTGATTTCCTAAGTTTGGGCCTACGCTAGTGCTAGTGCCCGAAGTCACTATGGTGGCAGCGGAAGGAGGGCCACCACAGGCATCACGGGAGCCACACTTGTCTAGTTGGACTGGAGTGGACAAAGGTCCGATGGCAATTGCAGCAGTCCCTGCCTCCTCGGCCATTTCTTCTCAGATTCCTCCTGCAGCAACTTCAGAAGGGTTTTTTCTTCCTCTGCCAAATAAGGAAGAACTATTTGTCGGGGTAACTAAGATCTTCTTACCTTTTCTTCATAATGTCTACATGCACTGTGGCCAAAATTTGTCTGCCATTGCTTCTGAGTCGGAGTCTGTTGTATAATGACTCTTCAGCACCTCGGAGTCATCTTGCAGGGCCGGACAGGAAACCTGCTGAGGACTTCACGGTACATAAGATAAACTTCTTCTGCAAAAGTCTTGTTTTACTGAGATTTTTGCGGATAGATATTTGATGGCTTGGTAAGGGTTTGCATAAAGTCCAAAATGAATTGTAAGCCCTTTGCGCAGAGGATGAACTTACTGCAATTTGAAATGACTTGGAGAAGGGGCAGGCAATGAAGGGCATGAAAGACAATGAGTGGGGCCAAATGGATCATATCCTAGCTCTACAGGTTGTTAGTGCTCCTCCGCTGGCTCGAGGTTGCAGCCTGTTTCAAGTGTTTTTGAGATCTAAGGATACCCCAAGGTCAATCTCTCCTATGAGGAGCATGTCGTAACTCTTACTGATATCTTTACCTTTTGTTATTGTAAAAAGGGGTCATATAGATGATTTTTGCAATGAAATAGTAGTGGCTGGGAATTTTACACTGTTCTACGCTATGAAGCACAGATACGGATACGGGAGTAGATACGGATACAGGAGCAGATACAGATAGGGGTATGGATACGAGATACAATAATTAAAAAAAAAAACAAGGATATGGACACGGCAAAGATATGGCAAAAAAATAAAATAAAAATTATTATTTTATTTTATTTTGAAAATAGCATCTATATACTAGCAACATTATATAAATAACAATTATATAGTATGAAAAATACCACTCAAAATAAAAATACCATTCTTTAGAATCTTTGTTGATCTGTTGATCTGAGATGTTCCAAGATTTGTACTAAGTTATATTTTAATTATTTATAGTGTGACCCCTGATTAAATTTTATCATATTAATTTTACCTCAAATAAATTTTGAAATATTACGTTTAAACCCCCACCGCATCTCAAAAGTATCATTCCCATATTCTAGTCGTATCCTATGTAAAATAAAAAAGAAAAAATTAGGACACACACGATACGTATCCTAGCGTACCCGAGGCGTATCAATATCCCCCCGAGCATTTGATACGAGTGCGGCACCTAATTTGAAGTGTCCGTGCTTCATAGGTTCTGCGTTTTCTTGTTTGTTTGTTTTGTTTCTTGTTTGGTAGATGCTTTCTTTTAGTGGTGAAAATTTCTCTGTGGTGAAAATTTCCCTGGGAGATTTTTAGGAACTGAGCATAAAGGACCATGGGGAGATTTCCTAATGGGTCTCCCCACGGGAACTCCCCCTGCTCACTAGGTCCTTCCGCAGTCCTACCATGTAGGGGGTTCCTATTGATACCTGATGTTGACACAACATGGGTCCTGCTGACATGGCTCAAGTAACCACAAATAATAATAATAATAATAATAATAATTGGGTTACTGTTATGACCAGAAGAATAGCATTTAAAATTCCCTGTGATTCACCAAGACTATAGAAAGAGCAGAATAGCAAAAATACTACCATAGTTGTGAAAGTAAATGTGATTTTTTGGCACTACAAATTTGTATTGTTAGTTTGTCTGTAACTTGACATAAAATAAGAAATGGGGATTGGAAAAATAATACAGGAAAAGTTGAAGAAAGAAAAGGAAAAATGTTTGCTCTCCCCACAAATGTAAATATAACTTTAAATTTAGCAATAGTTTGGCTTCATGCAGAAATGGAAAGGGAAAACGCACCGGATCTGTTCATCAGATCCTCCAGATGTTGCATTTGAGATAGCCCATGCAGCCTCCTTCTTGATGTCAAATTCTGCATGTTGAAGAAGGTGTACTAGAGGAAGGATGATATTGGCTTCAACAACAGCCTGTTGCAAACAAATATATATATTATTTATAAACATATCTAAAATTCACTATTAGCTAATATGCTAAAGTACAATGTGAATGGCACCTTATGCAAACAACAGTTTTTTTTTGTTTAAATACCAAAGATGCCACTCATTCACTCCATTGATAACTGCTTACCAGAAATTGTTAATTTGACCCTCCTTTCAAAAAAAAGTCCTTATTAATCATAAAATTATTAATTTGACCCTCCTCTTACATTTGTCTAGGGAAATGAAGCATTTTTTTTTTTATAATTTCTTTTCTATGGATTTGAATAACATGCTTAAGAATTACCAAATACAAAAAGAATCAAATCTCGGTGAAAAATTTTTAACCCATAGTTTTAAATTCAATTTTTTTTCCTTTGAACTCTGACTCTCCTCTAAAACTCTCTAGCATCGCCCCTGTAGTCACATAATCATAGTAGGCAAGTGGCAACATATAAGAATCTTTTGACAATATATGCAATGCATACCTGAATCTGACTTCTATTCCCAGCAGTGATATTTGATATTGTCCAGCAAGCTTCTTTCTTGATACTTTTTTTGTGATTTGTTGAGAGAAGTTGATAGAGACAAGGGAGGACACGGTTGTCAATCACAAACTGCAACCCAAAGATTTAGAGAGAAAGAGAGAGAAAGAGACTTGAATTAATTTCTCATTTGGGAGGAAAGTCTATAAACAGCGTTGATGTGAAAAAAAAAAAAAAAAGAAAGAGGAAGAGAGAAGAGGGAAACCTTCAATCTTTCTGACAAGTATCACTTCACTAAAATGAAGTTTTTACGGGCTAAATTTAATTTAAAAATTCATCATGGCATTCAGCACTCGTAAATTTCTGTTTATAGATGATCAATACACACACACACACACACACATATGTTACTTAAGTAATTTGTGTTAGACCTGGTCTACTAACAAGTTTTAGAGTGACTTCTTTTTAGATGCAGCTGCATATCCATATTGTAAAACTGATAATTGAGATGAATTTCACACACCCAACTGAGTTCCTGTGTGTGAATTTATATACATGTTAAACAGTGACTGTACATCTTACATCAGTGACCATTCGGACTACCTAGTGACCAGAAACATTCACTACAATTACTGTACATTAATACCATATTAACTTATAGAAACATATATATAGCTAAATGTACAGGGTACCACTAAAAGGCCATTCAGAGTAATAATCATTGCTGCTGTCAGGAGAGGAATCAAATACAAAGGTTAGGCATCCACCTTCACATTCAACATATCTTCTGCATGGTTTCCCCATCCAACCCCCCAATTTCCAAACAGTAAGAAATTTTCAAATATATCCCTCCCAGGATTTATCCTGCAATTTGTAGGTAAGAATTCTGTTTCCACTACTGAATGCCTACTTCATAACATGCAGATGCCTTGAAAATGATGGTTTTAGGCCCTTCAGGATCAGGAGACTCTTTAACAAACTAAAAACAGGTCACAAAGGACACAGAACAAGCTCCAACAGATTGGCAGTGTTACACTTCAGTAATTGTAGTAGCCTCCTAATTTCTAGTACAAGAAGCAAAGTAGAGAAATAGTACAAATTTAACTTCCATAAAGAATGATTAACTAGAAGTCACAAAACTTCCAAATCCCATTGTTTGCACAAAGCTCCAAACATACCTTTCATAGAAAATAAAGATAACCTTTATCCCCCCCCCTTCCAATAAGCAGAAACCAAGGCGTGTTGTGTACATGTAAAGTATAGAATCAAACAGTAAATCCATTTCTCTTCTATCCAGGCTGGAATCAAAAGCCTTTGTTAGGAAGTACTTTGGCTTCCAACTTTTTCCACTAACAGAATGCCAAAACAAAAATACTAAGATATGTTTTAATATACTAAAAATTTAGTAATTGTATTGATATCTCTCTAATAATATCATTTTTTAATCTAGGTACTAATATCAAAACATAGTAAATGAGTTTAAAGTGTAGACTATGTTGAATCAAACTAACATGATAATAATTAATCTAACGGATGCAGAAACTGTTAATACCTGAGTCTGGGCATCATCACCTGTAACAATGTTTCCCACTGTCCTAAGAGCAGGGATAAGAACCGTAAGCGATGGATGACTAGTGGAAAGCAAATTTTAGTTAGTACCAATTTACCAAATCGAAAACTACAAATGAATACTACATAAAGAAAATCAGCCCTGGAAATGGAAGAATGTTCTGTAATTTGCAAAATGAGTATTTTTAGGCAAAATTAAGTCAAGAGAACTAAAAGAAAATTCCAAGTTAATGAATTTATTCTTTTATTATTTATTTACTTACCTTTTGGATAAATAAATGTCAATGATCTTATTAATAAAAGGCATCAAGAGGATGCCACCCAAATACAACAAAAAAATTATGACTCCATGTCCTCAAGAAAGGAAAATCAATGTCATAAATTTATAATGTGAAAGTTTGAGAAACAAGGAACATACAGCAGAAGTTCCACAAGTCGTGGACAGACACCTGCCTCAATCACTGCTTGAATTTTATCATTTGGCCATCAGAAAGATAAGAGAGTGCCCAGCAAGCATCAGTTAGAACTTCTTCATCATTCAAGTGGATAAGTTGGCAAAGTACCGGCAACGCTGGTTTTACCTGACAAAGCCAAAAGAGAACAATTACCATAACTGAACCTGCACGCTTTGGTGCCTTAGTGCAGTCAAAAAGGGAGGCCAAAAATTATTAAAAAGCTATAATATTTCATCTGCAGAACTTTTGTTACAATGAAAGCAATAATTTTGAGTTGTCCCACAACCTGCTCAAACGGTGTTGGAGGCTTGCCTCGACAGAAGTTAGACAGAGTCCATGTAGCATTTCTCAGCATAGATAGTTTTGAGCGTTCATTCAACTGAGCTAGTAAAGGCATAAGTGCACCGTGACCAAGCACAAGATCCCGACAACTTGGAGAGTCACCAGCAACATTACCTAAAGCCCACACCGCCTGTTTATGAGAAGTGTTATGAAATGCAACTTCATTAATATTTAAAACTGGGAATATTAACAGAACTGTAGTAGGGAGCAATTAGTTCTGGGCACATCACTCGGAATTTAGAATTAAAAAAAAAAAAAAAGATGATAATTCTAGAAGATAGGAGTATCATCAAAATTCAGAAAAGTTGCAATGTTAAGAGAACTTAAAACAACAATTATTGAATATTTGAAACATTTGAATTTATAAAAATAAGGAACCATTAAGTTGTTAATTAGGGAAAACAAAAGCATAGTTTAACAAAATCAATTCATGGATTTCCATGAGTGTTTCAAAGCAAAATGCATACAGCAGCATCAAAGCACTACAGGGCAACAGTTAACCTGCTCGCGGACATCATCACTAGCAGAGCTCAAAAGTTGCACAAACTTGGGAACAGCACCATGTTCAATAACAACTCGGGTATGCTCTGATGTCCCAGATGCAACATTGGTCAAAGCCCATGCTGCCTCAAACTGCAAACAAAGGCACAATCAAGCTAGTACTTGATTGATTTTACCTTAAAAATTCCAAGTTAGTGCAAAAGAATAAAAAAATACAATTGTTTCCTACTTGCAGTTGAGGCAAATCATGCCTTCCAAGAAACTCCACAAACCTAGGGACAACACCTGCTTTGATCACTTCATCTATTGGAGGACCGCGTTCTGCCCACACACAAAAAGAGTCAACTTTTAAAACAAGCATATCGAAGATTCCTAAAAAATTTCCAACACAGATACTCAACTCATGCCCCTATTTCTGAAAGGTTGAGAACTTTTAAAACAGATATATTGAATCATTCCTAAAAACATTCCACTACAGATACTCAAGCCATACCAATTGATAATAGCTTTCTAAACTGAGTAGTTGCTTCTATTTGTGCTGCAGGATCTTCAGACCATACTCCTTGCACCATCAAAGGAATACTCTCCAGCTGTTAAATGTCAGAAAAAATAAAAAATTTAAAAATAAAAGAATCATTAAAACCAAATGCCACCAAGTGGAAAAGAGTAGGAATAAATCCAACTTGCCTTTCAGAGTAAAACATCAAAATATTTTAACACCCACACGGCCAACACCATCAAGTTCTCCCAATGCAATTTACATTGTACAAATTATACATGCACCATCTTTTTTTTTTGATGGATAATTATACATGCACTGTCAGTAACCTTAAAACTGAGGATCAAAAAGAAATTGCATAGGAGACGCCCACCTCAATCAAATGAACTGCATTATTTTATAACATATTGGAGGCAAAAAACAATCAAGACCTTCCAAAAAGTATTTCAGGTTTCCAATGAACTTTAAAGTTTGTGATGAGTTATGTTTAATTTACAATTAAACAATTTTCACCCATTGACTGCAGTTGATTGGCCTCTTTTGTAAATATATATTATACATCTTCAACTACAGAAGCCACTGCTGCTCTTGCTTTCGATTCTTTTCATCAAGCAAAAAAAATTTTTTTTGGGGGCGGGGGGGAAGCAAAAGAAATGGAAATTGTTGAGATTATAGAGAAAGAACAAACAAGAAAAAGCATGTGTAATGAATTGTTTAACACTACATATATCTTATACTGACTTACAAAATTCACCTTGCTAACAGCAGTGAAGATTTTGGTTTCATTTTCAAATAAGTCAGAAAGCAAAGAACAGTTCATAATATCAGAAGGCCAACCACTATGATTGGAACATTATTAATAGAGGTGATGCTTCTATCTTTAACAAATAGATTACTTCCAACTTCCACATGTGTATTTGCTTTTATAAATTCATATGCATAATAAAACTCCATCAGGAAAAAACAAAACCAAATCAAACCAAACCAAACCAAACCAAACCAAGAGATTGCCTCTAGATGAAAGTAAAAGGAATTAAATGAAACAAACAAACAGCCTGCCCATCTTCACCAAAAAGTCAACATAGAAAAGGCAGAATTCACAAAACAATGCAACAAAATCAGTATGCTCTCAGGATATATAAAAAATTGGGCCAAAAATGAAAGATGAGCTTGATGCATCACACTAGACTGACTAGAGTTGCTTCCGAAAAAACACTCTCACCCCTTACACTAGCAGCCATTTGCATACTCCATCAGAAGAGCTGTGGGCAGCAGTCCAGTAAATGACCAAGTGCACTGAGCATATCACAATTGCTTGGGCTATGAGGCATATGGATAGTTCAATGTGCTCCCCAGTGACAACAAAGTCACCAATTCGAGAAAGTATCCTGTGTGAAGAACCCTTTAAGAACCAATGGAAGGTATGTTTACTACGGGAAAGATCTCAGTTTGAAACAGAGGTTACCATGACCTTTAAGGGCACATCCCTCACAAACATTGAGGTATAGCTCCTTTACTTGAGTCTTCTCTCCCCTAAGGTCGTGGTGTCTCTGTTTCAACTTTGCAATGTTTATATATTGATGAGGAAACATGTGGGTAACCTGGATTCATCTGGGGGAATTCTAAGAGGAGAATGAAGTGGGGACCTTCTCTACCTCGTGCCTCTCAAATATGTCGATGATAACTTTAGATGGGTTTTTACAGAATTGTATGGTCCTCTCAATTATAAAGCTAGGAAGTCCTTTTTGGAAAACTGCATAATGTTACCTTCAAGCGAGAAGAACCTTGGTGAGATTTTAACTGCATTAGATTCATATACGAGAGATCAAGACACAATTCAGCCTCTGAGTCCATGAGATTGCTCTCTAAGTTCAAGCTTGATTGGTAGTCAAAGGCTTTGGGCAAAAGCAAGGCAACGATTTTGATGAATTTTCTCATCAGGAGTAAAGATGTCTTCCATTTGGCAAGTCTCGGGATTAGTAGTCAATATGGACCTTCAATTTGAACAAATGGAAGTAAAAACAGCCTTTCTTCATTGTGACTTAAGAGAAAGAAATATATATGATGCAACCAAAAGGATTTGAGGTGAAAGGGAAAGAAGACTTAGTTTGCAAGTTAATGAAAAGGTTATACAGTCTTAAGAAAGTGACAAAAGAGTGGTACAAGAAATTTGACTGCTTCATGTTAGTCATGGGTACAAAAGGACAACTAGAGATCAGTTTGTCTGCCCAACAAGATTCCTTGATAGCAACTTCATTATCCTATTACTTTATGTTGATGATATGTTGATTGTTGGCCAAAATGCTGAGATGATTGACAAACTGAAGGTGGAGTTGTCAAAGTCCTTTGACATGAAGAACTTAGGCCAAGCACAACAAATTGTGGGCATAAATATCACAAGAAGTTATAGTTGTGACAAATGGGGTATGTTGAACAAGTAATTAAAAAATTCAACACGAATAATGTTAAGCAAGTTAGCACTCCCTTGGCCAGTCATCTCAAACTAAGCAAGAAATGGTGTCCATCTACCAAGGAAGGAAGAGATGAGATGGCACCAATTCCCTACTCCTCCGCAATACTCTTATGTAAGTGATGGTTTGCACTCCTCCAATTATAACTCATGCAGGTGTATTTGTGAGCAACTTTCTTTCCAATCCTAGAAAAGAACACTGAGAAGCAGTCAAATGGATTCTAAGATACCTAAAGGACACTTCGAGTTGGTGTTTGTGTTTTGGGAATCAAAACTACTTTAAGAAGGCTCTACAAATACTGAGATGATAGGAGACCTCCAATGTAGAAAGACAATGTTTGGTCCTCTCACTTTTGCAGGGGAGCTATATATATATATATATATTAATTAGAACAATGGGAACCCGAAACCACTACCCTTCGGGTATGCACTGAGTAAACTAATTGGACCCACTCGATAGCTGACAAACCGAGCAGAACATATTGTTGTTATTGTTAGAAGTTGTCCCATATCGGCCCAAGAAAAGTTATTTCTTCCATATAAGAGATGAACTTACCTTACCTTAAGTTGAGACCCTTACTTTTATATGTTGTTGAACTTCTTTACATAGTATCAGAGCGAGTTTTCAACAGGGCTTCACCACAGTCCACGTTATGCTTATGTACATGCAGACCAGGATGAAGATAATCGTTAAAAGTTGTCCCACATCGGCTCATGAGAATAGTTATTTCTTCCATATGAGTGATAGACTTCCCTCACCTTACCACCGAGGTTTTAAGGTTAAGAAGCCTACTCTTATGTGTAGTCGAGTTTCTTTACGGCTGCTAAAGCAAGTAAAGGAATATTTTGGATAGAGCAATTTGTCCAAGTGTTGGGAATAAAATACAAAAATTACATTCTGTAGTGTGACAATCAAAGTGCCAAAGATTTGAGCAAGAATGCCATGTACCATTCTTGCATGAAGTACATTCATGTTCGCTATCACTGGATATGCAATGTATGGGAAATACAGTTGTTGGACTTAAGGAAGATCCATATCGACAAAATCCTTCGGATATTATGACCAAGATGGTTCCAAAAGTAAAATTTGACTTTTGTCAAACCATGCCTAGCATGGACTCCAAGTAAGGAGTCACAATTGGTTTTCTTTCCTCTCATGGGTGTGAAGGAGGAGATTTGTCAGGTCGACACCCAGATACATCGCCTCACCAAAATTTCTTGTGGTTTGCCACCTTAAGCTGCTGCTGTTGTTGTCCTTTGCCACCCAAGCTACAGCCGCTCCACATCCTTGCCAACCATGCAAGTTGCTGCCTATATCACATAGGCAGCCCATCTATGAAAGGTTATAAATAGTGAGATCGGGATGAAGCAAGGATATGAAACACAAGTGAATTGTGTATGTTGAGAAACGGTGGGTGCGAGTGTTGGTGAAGCAGAGAGAAGTATTGGTGAGAAGTGTGAATAGAGAAAAGAGAGAGTTGAGTGTGTAATCTCCTCGGTATAACTGTTCATATAGTTAAATTTGTTTTCTCTGTGTGAATGTAAGCAAAGCCAAAAGCAAGTTAAATTGATCTTGTTGAGCTTGCCAAATGGTTCTATTATAACCCAGGAAACCCTGACATATGACAATATAAAATAAATCAGATTCAGCAGCTATCCAATGAAAGAACCATATAAACTTCCTATGAAACAAGAAGAGAGGAAAGCAAAACTGGAAAGGTTTCTTAATTTCCCCATCAACTCTAGTTTCGTAAAACAACGGAATCAACCCAACTAACCTCAAGTTGAGTGCTTAAACGTAAGATTCAAAACACCAGACCCTTTCAACGGAACCAATCCCAATAAAGATCCACATGCTCAGAAATTCAAGATTAGAAATACAAAATTGCTGTAACATTTCTCTAAGGAAAAAATTCTCACACGTTCTGATAACTATGGGGAATTGTGAAGGAATAAGAGTTGATGAGACTAGAAAATAAACCTCCAATTGAGCATCTTTAGAATATAATTTCCCTGTATTTTGCCATTTAAAAGATGTAAAATTCAACTCAAGGAAATCTTCCACCAGTAATATTTAATAACCAATTGATCTGCATATTTTCATACATTTTCCCTGCAAGCAAACAGAACTAGAAGAAAACCCAAGGAACGAAAGATTTAGATGGGCAGTAAGAGTTAGGTCAATTCAATTGGGCCCGGTGAAATAAAATTTTCGAATTTCTCGAGTACCAACCAACTACTGAAAAAACTCAAAACACAAATCTCTTCCCATTTCCCACATTTTCTCAGGCAACAAACATAACTCTCGGGAAAAAAAAAAAAGGCCAATCGGAGATCAGTGCAAAAAACAGAATTAGAAGATTTCAGAGAGGGGAAAAGGGTAATACCCTCTTCTCGATGGCGGCGGGGGTCTGCGAAGTATCGGAGAGCTGCTGGGACTGAAGAAGCAACCCTTCTCTGCGCTTCTTTAAGAGATTATCCTCGCGTTTGTTCTTCCTGATCTCCACCAGATTGTCCTCTCTCCGCCGCCGAGCTTCGTCCGCATCGACGCCCGTCTTGTAGGACTTCTTGCGGACCTCGGTGCGAGAATTGGGCCGCAGAGACATTGCTGCGCTCTCTCTCTCTGGAGGGAGTTGGAAGAACAATCCGAGAAATAACGAGTTCGACGGAACTAAACTCGGAATCAAACGACACACAGAAAGTTCAGATCATTGAAATGGTGCTGTGCCTGTGTGTAAAGAGATTTGTTAAAGTATGGGTATATATATATATATATATATATATGTATCTGCATATGTAGGTAGAATATAAAAGGCGGGTTGGCTCTCCCCTCGGTGCGAGGCTAACTTGCTCCCTGGGTTACGGTGGGGGGCCCTCTCGCCTCAGTGCGAGGCTAACTTGCTCCTGGGGTTACGTTTGGATTCAAGGCGTAGAGTGTCTACAATCTGGTTGAAATTTAATTTTTAAATTCTGTCGATCAAATTTAAAAAGTTTGATAAGGTTATTTATTTAATAATAATCGGTTATTTTTTCTATTTTTAAATAAAAGATAATTATTAATTTTGATTGTAATTTTAAAATTATAAAATTAAATAAATCAAAATAAACTTTTATCTAGACCTTTATTCTAGTTTGGGAAAAAAATAATATTTTTTTTGTACTAATTTTTAAGTATTATACCAATCTTGACGTAATTCCTAAATGCTTACCCTGCCCCAATCAAACCCATTATAACTTAATGAATTTTTAACATTAATCACTTTTTTTCGCAATTCATACAATTAAAAGTTACTATTTTCTGTTCAAATTTTGACTGCAAAGCAAACTAATGCTTTACATTCAAAATAAGCTAACATTGCCCCTGTATATTTTGCATCCCTAATCTTCACTATATATTTTTAAATTTTTATAATATGTAGATAATAAAAATAATTTGTAAAAATTTATTTTAATAAAAAATAAATGACAACAATCCTATATCAAGGTATATTAATCAATATAATTAATCACATAAATCTTATGCAATACGCAATTAATAATATATATCTCAACTTCTAATTCAATTTTGCACAGTATAGCTTCTTTGGTAACAGGCACGTTAATTTTTTCTTTGGCTTCCTTTTTTTCCCTTTTTTTTTTTTTGTCTCAATAAGTAATTAAGATGACATTTGGTTTGTTTTTTTATTTTTTGTTTTTATTTTTTATTTTCTATTTTAAACTTATTTTTTATTTTGCACTTTTGAAAATAAAGAAAATAGCTCAAAAAGCAGTTACTTATGTTTTCAAATTTTGTTTTAGAAAACATAAAATGAGTTTACACATGAAATAAAAAATGATAAAAAATTATTTTGGGTGTTTTAAATTCAAAACAAAAAAAATTTGAAAATAAGAAAAATAGAACATTTTCTGTTTTTTTTTATTTTAAGATTTTTAAAACATAAAACACAAAACAAAAACAGAAAATAAAAAAATAAACTAAATGTCACCTAAACAATTCTATTGATGTCATATTTGGCGTGGCAAAAGTGACTTTAACCTTTTCTTTCTTCTCTATTCTTTGCCTAAGGAATGTTTGGCACTAGCTAGGGACGGAGGGAAGGGAGAGCTAGGAGTGGCCATGCCCCCTTGAGTTTTGAAAAATGTCATTTATATATGTAAATTTTTGATTAAAAAATTTATACTATAGTTTTGGGCCCCTTAAAATTAAAAAAAAATGATTGACTTTAGTAGAAAAATACCATTAGTAGTACATCTAAATTTTTAGGTTAAAAAAATTTAGCTTACAAATCAGTGATCCTAAAATTTAATTATTTTTTCTTAATTGTTATATATAGTCCAAAAATTAGAAATTTAACTTATTGTACTATCTATACATATATATTAATTTATTTTTGTTTATTAAATATAATCTATGTTATTAGTTATAATTTTTTTACCTCCTAACTCAAAATAGTTTCGTCCTCGTACGAGCTAAAACTTTTGAAGGTAAAAAATTAAAGATAATTGTTACCCCAATCCTAATAACAATTAACGGGATAACAAATTCATTTTTTTTATATATCTTAGGGTGTTCGAGTCAACTTGCGTGAACCATGACTAATCTCTGAGGGTGTTGAAATTAACGACTGGGTGAACCTCCAGTAACTCTGAGGAAACTCAAACTAGTAACCATTGGAGAGCAAATCTAAGATTTCACTAGTTTGGAATAACAAATTCATGATACTATGTTTGAATTAAGAGAATAAATATTACTCAATAATAATTTATATTATGTTTAAGAAGTTAAAAATTTTAAAGGAGTAAAAATTATTGATGTTTGGAATGAAGGTAAATTAACGAAAGGATAAAAGTTAATATTTGATATTAGTAAAATATTATAATAAAATAAATCATCATAATGATTGTTATTTTAATAATAATTAATTTTAATGAAATATATATTATTAAAATTATTTTAAGAAAAAAGATCAATTATAAAAATAATTTTATCATATATTTTTACTAGTAATTAATTTTAATAATGAATTTTATTTGTTAAAAATTATTTCTATTTTGATAAAATAATTTAATAAAATAACTAATTTTAGTTTATTTAAATAAATTATATTTACTTTAGTTTAGTTAAATAAATTATATTAATACAATACATAATATATCTAGTAAATTATTATTTATGAGAAATAATTTTTATTTACTATAATATGTTAATAAAATAAATCATTTTAATATGTAATTATTATTTTTTAAAATTAATTTTAATTGAGAAAAAATAAATAATTTTAATCATAAATTAATATTTCAATAGTATTAATTTAATAGAATAAAATAAATCATTTTGACAATAAATTATTATTTATCAAATATTATTTTTATAAAATAATTTAATGATTAATTAATTTTAGTTTGGTTGAATAAATTGTTATTTTATAATATTTATTATAATTATTTGTAAGAGAACGTTATCTAGATTTTAGAATGATGCAAAAGTAATATTTTACAGGATAATGAGAAAGTAATATAATTTTTCATTACTTTCACTATCCCAAGGGTATGTTTGTTTGCCAGATAAAAACGTGAGATTGGATGATTTATCCGGCAATCCCATTCAATGAAGCGTTTGTTTGATTTTTTTTGTCAAGGGATATGTAATCCGTAGGCCCCACTTTTTTGTCTTTACATGCCACCTTTTGTCGGATGAGTTGTCCCACCTTTTATGTGGGATTAATAATCCCCCGTCGCCGGATTATTTCCCTCCAAGATCCAAAGGTCAAAAATTATTTCCTATTACATCACATATTAAATCATATTTTTTTATCCCACTTTATATCCCACCAATCAAATACTAAAAAAATAATCCCACATAAAAAATTAATCATATCTTTTATCCAATCCCATCTGTGGACCTCACGATATTACTTATTCCCCATCATCCAATCCCTCAAACAAATACAGCCCAAATGTAATCATTATCCCCTTTTCCAAACCAATGTAATAAACGATAAAAGTTACCACAGTAAAACTTATCTTTCATTATTCCCAAAATAAACATCTCTTAGATTAGATCATTTAATACGAGATAAAATTTAAGATAATTGTTACCTCAGTAATAATTAAGTGACTAATAAATTTATTATCCTTATGTTTGAATTAAATGAGTAAATATTACCTAATAATAATTATGTTATTTCTGAAATGCTGAGATGAAATGTTGCTTGAAAGAGAAAGATAAAGGAATATTTTACGAAATAATGAAAAAATGGTATAATTTTCTCATTACTACCCGTTATCCACTTTCCCATCAATAACAATTTACCCTCATAATGGAATAATTGTTATCCCGCTTCCAAACTAATGTAAATAGAGAGGAAAAAACTATTTAATAAAATTTATCCTCAATTACCTTCTCAAAACAAACATCCTCAAAAAAATTAATTATAAGTACAATAATGAAAGCAAATCGTAGAATTAGTTTTATCTATTTTTTATCCAATACATCTTTTAATTACATAGGGATTTTAAATAATTCAATTGAATTTTCAATAACCCCTTAATTAAGTTGACTTTGTCTTCAAATTCACCTAATTAATTATGGTATAGATAGATAATTAATTAATTAATAATAAAGTACTTTATTTGATAAAAAAAAAAATTAACGCTGATGTCGTCGACGTTTATTAATAAGCACTCTCCTCCAAGCAATAATAAGAAATTAAAGAGTTTTTTTTTATGAAAATATCTCTTAAACTATCTCTCATTTTTTTTATTTGGCCATCAAACTATCAAATGCACCTATTGTATCTTCAAACTATCCAATTCTGTTCTATTTTTGGTCTAAATACTAATTTCATCTATTAAAATTATTTAAAAAAATTATCATATGCAGCTCATGTGACATTTTTCATCCCAGTCTAGGGGTATATTAGTCAATCCATGCCTATTTCTTTCATATAGCGCCAAAAAGGGTATGTTTTTAAATATAAATTATTAAAAATATATTTTTATTAAATATAATTTTATGAATTTATTTTAAATTTCAAATATATGTTTAAGATAGAATACTTTGTTTTAAAATATATTTTTTAAATATAATTTTATGAATTTATTGTAAATTTCAAGTATATGTTTTAGATAAAATGCTTTGCTTTAAAATATATTTTTTAAATATAATTTTATGAATTTAAAATTATAATTTATATTCATAATTTTATAATTTTAAATACATATTTTTAATTCAGATCTATTTAAATTATATCATTAACTAATATATAAGTTTATCATGTAATTCAAAAATAATTTACTTACTAATAGTTTAACTATCTTTGTTTATAGTATTTTATTTAAATATATTAGTTAATAATATAATGTAAATAGATCTGAATTAAAAATATATATTTAAAATTATAAAATTATAATTAAAAATATATATTTTAAAACAAAGCATTCTATCTAAAACATATGTTTAAAATTTAAAATAAATTCATAACATTATATTATTTAATAAAATATATTTTAATAATTCATATTTAAAAAATGCACTTTTTAGTGCTGGATGGGAGGAATATATATAAATTAACCATTATATCCCTAAGGTGGGGTGAAAAAGAACACATGATCAGCATATGACAATTTTTTTATTAATTTTAATGGATGAAGTTAGTATTCGGACTAAATATAATGAAATTAGATAGTTCGAAAATGTAATAGGTGCATTTAATAATTTAAAAACCAAATAAAAACATAAGAAATAGTTTGAGGGATATTTTCATTAAAAAAATTTGAAATTAGGTGATTATAATACTTACCACTTTGTTTTGGTATTATTATTCTGGCTACCAATGAACATAGGTCAATGTTAGATACTTAAGCGTTTAAACAATTTTACAATGGGTATTTCGGCATATAAAAAGCAAGGGCATATGGGGGGTGTTTGGCTGTTTAAAGAAACACTTAAAAAAACTTCAACTTTTATTAATTTTTTTCAAAATTTTCTAATATGATTTTGCTACATATCACTTTTATACTAAGTTTTTGTAAAAGTTAGGTAACAATTATTGACTTTTTACTATTTCAAGAGATATCATTTGTGATTTGAGCAAAGTTTTCAATTTTTGTACGGAAAATCTTGAATAGGAATTTAATTACCAATTTGTTTATTCGATGATGCAAGTTATCTCCTCTCAATCTTTATTTGATAACTTTTATTGCAAGTTTCGATAACAATTCCAACAATGATATTTATTATGTTTCAAATTTTGTGATTTGGAGCACGAACCCTTAAATATGTAATCATATCACACAAATATATTCTACAATTTATCAGAGCTATACCAACCTACTAAAGTAAAAAATAATAACTAAATAACCAAATGACAGAATATATAATTTAAGCCTTGGTTATGGACCACGTGATAGTATTACAAAAATTAATAACAATATCGAGACTAAACCTAATCCGTAAAACCCAATTGAAAAATATACATGAATACATTAAACCTCAATCCATTAAGATATCAAAAGAGTATAATGAATAACTTTTACAAGTATGACAAAAGAAAATAAAAAAGAACTACTATCATCGATTGGAATTTCAAAAGTCAGAAATTAGTACTAGAACCTACAGTAAAGTTTGTAGGGGAGTGAGCACAATCACTAGTGCCGACTGTTGACAAGCAACCATATAATATGTTGTAACATGGTACTATGTGAATGTAACCATGTTAATCAATTTACGTTAATAGATAATGAATAGTTTCAAAATCCAGTGGCCCCAACAAAAAATGCAAATTAAATGTTGGCCTCATGTGACCTTGTCTATAGAGTGAATCACCGAATCCACATCCGCCACCTGGGTTAAGTTTTAGGAGTGAAATACATACTATATAGCATCTACCCTTACTTTGTAGCCTATTAATCTACTGGATGTGAGTTCCGCATCCTTGCGCAAGTGTTAGAATTTTCAACTCTTGGATATAAACATACCAACTACTTCAATACTTCTATACCCAAAGTACAAAATCAATGCAATATATACATATATTAATATCATTATATACCATTATTAAACTTTTATCATTATCTCAGCTTATCATCCGGTGATGACAATCTCATGCATCTCAATGTTCTAAAGGATAATTAAACCGTAGCATAATTCATCATAACATTCAATTTATATCAAAAATACCAAAATATACCAAGTGTCAGGGTGGCATGCACACAAGACCAATACCTAACTAGTCGTGCACACTAGGTAAACCTTAGGCACATGAGATAGTCGAAGGGCGTGTACATGAGAAACACTATTGCGTATGTACGAGACTCCTATGGCATGCACATAAGGCACAAAGTGGTGTGCACACGATGAAGAAATTGTTGCAGGCTTGTGCACAAAATGAGACTCACGTGCGCATGACAAATTTCCTATAACTGTGATACAATAGACTCTGTTTCTAGGTTTTTCACTCCCATGGCTAGTTAACTAGTTTAACAAGGTTTAATTTCTTAGGCAAGAAATATTCATTAACGTGCTATTAATTAAGTAACAATAATTTGGGTATGCACTTATAGTTGTGAAAACCTTTTGTCTTGCTAAGATAGGCATACTTCTTGTACTTAATATGTGTATGGCAGTAGTTATGACTTATTTTCTTGTGCTTAAGGATTAGTTTGCATTAAAATCTAACAAAAGTTGTTTTATCTATTAACAATTCATTTTCGGTGAAACTTCTTCAACAATTAGAGCCTTATTAAAATAATCAATTTGAAGTCTTATTTTGGACATTTTACATATTTTAAGACAATTGCACTTTGTTGTTATTCATTAGGTGGATAGATTGGTTGTTTTAAAAGCATATAATTTGGCCCAAAAAAAAAAAAAAGCTTTAATGTATAAGGGAACGACATTTCTTTTTTATTTTTATTATAATAAATATATTATGTTCCTACTTGGTGATTAAAAAATTATTTCAACATTTTGTGTTAAAGATGAAAACATAAATTTAAAAGGTTTTTTAAAAAATTACTCATTGTATTTTCACTTTTTAATCTTGTAATTGTTAGAAATAGTTATTGTTACAGTGCAGACTATGAATCTATTGTTCAAACATGAAAGTACAAAATTTCAATTTAATTTTTGATATATGAGAAGGTCAGGTGTCTTTTCAAAAAGTTTGAGGAGTTTTAGTGTAATTTATTGCTATCATTAATTTATTCTAGTTAACTCTTATTAGTTGTCTTATAATTTTTTAATGGGAGTGGAGAATTTGAAATGTAAATTCAAAAATAATAGATGTTAATATAATTTTCGGTACCTAAAAGCAATTGGTGTATTTTTAAAAAAACTTGTACGTCTTAGTGTAATTTACTCTTTATTTTATGAAATATGGGTCTAACAACTTATTGTGTATTACATGTTATTCTATTATAACTTATTTATTTATTAGATTGCTTGAAATATTGTTCATTATTGAATCTTAATTAGCGTAGGTGTCAAATGCAAGCAATCCTATTATATAGTTGTTTATAGCTAGAAAAAAAATCAGCAAGAATAGCGATAGAGAGAGAAGTGGAAAATGAACTTGCATAGAAGCTATTGTACATGAGACTTTGAAGAATATTTTTATAAAACAACCAATGCGTACTTGATCAGTGTGTTTGCCAAGCAAATCAGCCAAAGAACATGGGCCAAAATCGAAAAATCAACATGTTGGTATCAAGGATAGGCGATCATGGCTTTGGGTAATTTAAAAATATTTAGTTCTAAAATTTTAAGAAATTTGAAAAGTAATTGAAAGTTACCAAAAATTGCAACTACTAAGGTAAATTACAAGTTAAGAGGATGTTACCATAGAAGTGGAAGGTTACAAGTTAGATAATTTTTGCACTTTTCAAATGCACATAGAGGTAGCCAAAAGAAGGGTCTCGGCACCAACACAACTCCTCTTTCAATTATTCTCCTCTACTTCAATTCCGCCTAATGTGCCATTGGCTGTAAGCTTTTTATTTTAATGTAATGAATTTTAATTTGTTTTAGAAATTAGTGTAATTTTTGTTTGAAGTAGTGTAATTTAACAAATCCCACCTCTATTTATTTATTGTAACATTAATATTTTAAGGAGGAGTTAGCGAATCTAAGGTTCTTATAACAACAAGGTAATGGCAATTGATATTCCTTGACACGTTTGCAAAAAATATTTCTAAAATTTTTAAAAATTATGAATTGTTTTTTGCACAAATAGTAGTTGATAGAAAGGGTCTATTAATCCATATCACAATAGCAATACAAGCATAAATATTTAAAAGAAATCTAACAATATATAAGAAGAGAGGTCTTATGTACGAGAAATAATTTTTCTCATGGGCTGAGACTAAAATGCGAGAGTGAAGTAATAGCTTCTCTCAACCCCAAAGGATTAGGTGAGTTGGTTTTGGCATGAGAGTTAGACACTTACCACCTCAAGCTTCTAGGTTCGATTCCTCTCTCTAGCAACTTTTGGGGGGGCCAACCCTTGGATGTAAAACGCAATAAGATTAATAGGACAGGTCTCCTTAACTGCACAAACTATGTTCAGTTCCTAAGTGTGGATCCGAATTCTCGCTACTGCGCGAGTCTGCAACTTCCCACTGTACATGTTGCAAGGCCTGTGCGTGCGACACAAGCCAAGAGGTTCACTCCTTAGAGGTTTGGCTTAGAGAATAAATCTATCGAGGTCAAATCCTTTCAACTTCTCTCACATTGTTTAGCATGAAGAGACACAATAACATATAAAAGGAGGGGTGCCAACCTTAAAATTTAGGTATTAAGGTGAAAAAAACTCATCTTATATACAAAATAACTTTTTTCACGAGTCAAGACTAAAATGCGAGAATGAAATAATAGCTCATCTCTTACAGTGTCTTACATAGAATGGTAGTATAATATAGACCCCTCTTCTTATGTATTATAGGGTTTCTTAATAAGCTATCAAAGTGGGGTTTTAAGGTGAGAAAAATTCGTCGCTTTTAAGAGGGAAGTAACTTTTTTTCATAAATCGATAGGGACAGCTACTAACAGTTTTTTCCACATCTCTACCCGAAATGAGGAGAAGCTGAAGGAATCTGAAGCAGCAGCTTCTTTTGACCGTTGAGGCAGTTAATCTTGAAACAGTGCCGTATTTCCCATTTTGAGTGCTTATTAAACGGCGTCGTGTCTCTAGGATATCGCTTTGGGTTTTTGCTCATATTTCCATTCCCAAAACCCTCACCGGCGACGCCCGGAGCAGGAAGAGCTCTCGGATCGAAGATGGCGTTGAGGCAAATGATAACCCTCAACAGAAGATTACTGTTGAATCCTTCGCATTTGGTTCCTGGGCTTGCAAGTTTTGCTTCCAAATCATCTCCTTACATCGGTAAAAATCTTCTTAGGGTTTTTCTCACGCACAGAAACGCACACACATGTATCATTCGATGGATATCCGCGTATATGTTGTTTCGTGATTGGGATAATTGGGTTGTTTGGTATTGTTGCAGTGAAGGTAGGAATACCGGAGTTTCTGAATGGAGTGGGCAAAGGGGTCGAATCTCACGTCGAAAAGCTTGAATCGGAGATTGGTGACCTCCAGAAGTTGCTTGTCACCCGTACTTTGAAGCTCAAGAAACTTGGCATTCCCTGCAAGCATGTAATTCTTTTCCTTCTCTTCTTGTTTTCTTTTCTTCATTAATTGATATTTTTGGTTTTAATTTATAGAAATTTTGTGTTTTTATCAAGAATTTTTCTTTAGGAGTGTTGTATTGTAATTTTTTCCATTTGAGATTGTGTATTGGAGATTAATGATTGGTTTTTTACTGTTGTTAGGTTATTGTTTTGGAGGTGTTGATATTGTTGAAAAGTGTAAAGAATCTTACTCTAAACTGGTTTCTGATTTTTTCCAGCAGCAGGCCTAATTTCTGTAGTATTTTCCAAGTGGGAGGCTTCTGAGTTTAATGCAGAAACATGATTAAATTTGTCTAAACTGAAAACGTTTTCATTTTACGGAAAGTCGTTAGTAGAGTAGACGATTTACAGTCTTCACCTTCATCAATCAATAGATTCTTTCACAGCCAATGGATGGTAAATCGAAGCTCAGCTTCAGTCTGATTTGCCATAGCTTGTCTGTATCTACAGATTTGTTTTAATTTTCTCTTAGATCTCTTGTTTTTATTTATTTATTTTTTTTTATTTTTTGATAGGTCGGCCTCTCCTTTCTCCCCCATCAAGTATGTTGTCTTCTGTTAATTGTACATATTCTCTCTATCTGCGCTTGCGTGCGCACTGTGGGAGTGGTTTGTTTCTAATTGTAGTGGTAGATCTGCAAGGAGCTGGGTTTCAGTTTGGTGATAATTGAAAAAAAAAAAAAAAAAAGAAAAGGATTATTGAGGTTTAGCTAAATTAGCTAGAGGACTTGTAAAAACATTTGTTGTGTTTGCATTTTATTTAAAAAGTTTTTCTGTGTTATTGCTTTTACTTTTTTTCATTAAAGCTTTTTTTATTTTTATTTTTTAAGTATATTAATGCTCTGTTTTGAATTAAAGTGTTTTCATTGTAAACGACTTTGATCCTATTTCAGCATTTGCCTTCAAAAGGCTAACTCGTGTATATACTACAAAAATTAGGGCCTATTTGGGTGAAAAGAAACTCAGAAACCTGTTTATAGTAAGATTCCTGACACTTTTCAACAAGATCAACACATCCGGGTTTCTTAATTAAAAAAAAAATAAAATAAAAGAAAAACAGACTCTAGTTTCTTGTTTAGATTATTGTTGTAAATATAATTTTTAATTTCTGTCCCTATTTAATAGGAAATAGATAGAGGGCTATAAATATACACCCTTTGTAAAAAAAGGGAATCTATAGATACATATTAAAGCAGTTTTCAGTTTTGGAATGGATTTTTAACCTTGTAATGAGATTTGTGCCCTTTGTAATTTCTTAATCATAGTACATTCTCTTCTTATTCATTTGACATAGGTAGGCGGTTTTCAATCCTTGGTAAAAATACCCTGGTCTCCTCCCTATCTCTGTCTTGCCATTGTTCTGCTGCATGTTGGATGGTGTAACATCATGTGAAATACATTGTTTGTGATGGATATTGTGATTCTAGAGTTTTAGTATCATTATAATTTAAGGAGGTAAGAAAACTTCCTCCCCTAATAATGGAGTTGAAGTCTCAGTATTATCTATTAAACTTTTTGTTTTATTTTATTTGAGCTGAAGGTAATGGTTTGTTTGTGCACCTTGCTTGCGAAACAACTATGCTCATTGAATCAAAGTAAAGTTGAAAGATTGTGGTGCCTTGGGGGTACAGTGAAGAAGTGAATATTTAAAGCTGGAGGTAGGATAGTATTTAGCATTGTGGTTCTTTCTGAGATGGTCGTAAGATAATAAGTACATGCCCTGGTGTGTATTGGTAGAGAGAACAAAATGTAGGCTTTTCCTTTGTTTTCTTGTACTAGCCAAGTCATTTCCTTCGGTTGTGTTCGAACAGTCTGAAGGACGTTTAAATCGTTCAAGGCAGGTTCAGTTCCTTTGTCCTCTACGCGTTCAATTGCCTCCATGGTTTATAATAGTCTTCTAGCTTGTGGATTTTGTCTTAGTGTTATCTTCTCATTCTTCTTATACAAATTCTTTGGTTGGTGGGTGGTTGTTTATTCTTTTCCTTTTTCTTTTCTTCTCTCCATGAGTTTTGATTTTCAATGATGTTGTGATCCACATTACAGTTGTGCTTATAGAGTATCTTCTTGAGAGTTACCAAATTGTATTAGTGCAGGGGCGGCGAATTATAGACTGAGATCTTTCAGGCTTCTATTTCTTACCTTGCCAAAGGACTTGTTCTTCTGCCGTTTGTGGTATCGTAAGAAGCATGGACGCTGCTAAGAGGGAGTTGTGCTCTTGTCATCTTTGTGGCAAGACCTTCCCAACATGTTTTGGATGCATATCTAAATGTGCTATATTATTTTTTATTTTTTTATTTTTTTGGAGTCGAATGCATTCTGAAATGTCTATTTGTTAAACACATATGAAAACACAATCTTAGAGAGAGAAAATAATATGTATGTACATATTAATCTTTTTAATTTTAGAAATTGGTAAATTAAATTTACTGCCATTGAGGTTTGATGAAAATATACAAAAAATCTAAGTGGTTTCTAAAATTACACTCAGTATTGTTACTTCTTAAATTCCTCTACAAATTCCCACCTGATGTTAGTGTGTCGTTAAGGGGGTTGACATATGAATGATGTCAAAAGATTCTAGATGGTGGTTCTTGACCATTTAATCACGAAACTGAGTGATCTTTCCAATATTGGGATGCTTTGAAGACGATTTGGATAGACCCAATCATTCTAGAATTCCCAGATAAACCACAATTGAAGATCCACACTCTTTATTACATAATTGGGTTAAATCTTACCGTACATCTCAAAAGTCGCAATCTGTGAGTTTCGAGCGATGATTAAGTACTCTAAAAACTTAGATTAACGATCCGACAGTCAAAATAGCCTAAATTGTCAGTAGAACATATCTACGCCGTTATTATTAGTCAGGCATGAGGAGACACCGATCGAGAGAACCGGGCCACATTAATAAGAATTTGTAACAAAATCTAAGAAGTCTAATTTTAAAAAACTATGGGTTACTTTTTGTATTATTATCAAATGTTGGGGTAATCAATATAATTTGCTCTTGGAAATTTTAAGGCCCAAAAGTTTTGACTTTTTATGAATGAAATTTAATAAAATAAATATAGATAAATGATACATGAATTTATTTTATTAAAGTGAATAAATAGTTGTATTTCATGTGCATACATAAAAATATATTCATTCTTTGACTGTTTGACATGTGTCTTGAAATTGCGGTATTAGCATGTGCGTATCGTGTCATACCTATGTTCGGCATCCGTATGTGTGCTTCATAGTTGGTGTCCATATTTATGTGTGCTTCATAGGTGTTATCCATAGATCTGAGCATCTATTTGGCCTTTTTTAGAACTTGGTCTACTGCTGAAAATTCATGGGCATATAATCGAGATTTGGCGAACTTTGTCTACTGCTGAAAATTCATAGGCACATAATTGAGATTTTGCGGCTTATGGCCCAACTCTTTACAGCTGGTGGTATTCCTTAAGCCTTCTATCCTGGCTTTTTTTTGTTATGTGCTTATCAGAGGCAGGTCCCTATCAGTTGATGGAATCAAATTGTTTAATTTTCATTATTGTTTCTTTCTGTTGGAGTAGTTATGAACATTCATCCAGATGAGAAATTCTTTTGTGTGATCAGGGTCCAAATAGGTCTGTAGGCTGAAGCTGTGCCAAGCAACCTTTTTTTTGGCTTTGGCTGTTTATATTAAATGTTTGAGAACTTATAATAAGCTGCGAACTTATAATAAGCTGCCTCTCATAACAATTTCCTATGGGGCTGCAAGTTCTCTCTCTCTCTCTCTCTCTCCCCTTCTCTCTCCCCCTCCTGAAATCATATGTGTTAGTTTGTGTCCACTTTTAAATGTCTGAAAATTTATAATAAGCTGCCTCTCATAACAATTTCCTCTGGGGCTGCAAGTTTCTCTCTCTCTCTCTCTCTCTCTCTCTCTCTCTCTCTCTCTCTCTCTCTCTCTCACTCACTCACTAGCTCACTCACACTCACACAGAATCATATGTGTTAGTTTGTGTAGACTTTCTTTAAAAAGTAGAGACAACCAATATGAATATTTGATTTTGCTGTGCAGAGGAAGCTGATATTGAAGTATGCCCACAAGTATAGGGTGGGACTTTGGAGGCCACAAGCTGAGCCTGTGAAATCATAAGAAGGGCTCTAGAATTATCACCAAATTGCTGCTGAATGTCAATGGGTATATTTGCATAAATTACTTTTAGGAATTTTGATGAGTGTGGGGGCCTTTTTGGTTCTGTAATCACTTCTGTTTCTTTTTCTAACCCTACCGAGATGAAGGTTTAATGGACTACCGGGAAATGATGTCCTAAATTTATTAATCCACACAAGTGGTTGGTAATTTAGCCCCAGTGCCCATATTTCCTCTTTCTTTATTATTTATTCTTGCTCAAGTGAAATGGGATGATTATTAAGTAACTAATTAGAAGTACTCCATCTGTAATTTATTATATCTCTATGATAATATTCTCAAACGTTTCCACGATATTTGAGAATATTATCATAGAAACAGTCTCTTGCAAATGCAGGGTAAGATTGCGTACAGTAGACTCTTGTGATCCGACATTTTCTTGGACTCCGCGCAAAGCGGGAGCTTCGTGCACCCATGCACCGGGCTGCGCTAAATATTCTCAAACGTTAAGGGTGTGGTTGGATCATGGATTTGTCAAAAGAAAAAATGGGGATATTCACTTTTCATGTTCAGTTTGTAATAGAAAATGGAAGGAAAAAAAATATAGGATATGAAAAATAAAAGACAACTAAATTAGAAAATCAATTAATTTATGAATGCCTTTTTTATTTTATTGTAGTTTTAATACATTTAAATAAAAATATGACAGTTTCCATCTCTGCCACCACCATCGCGGCTGATGACTGTTTCTGCAGCGGTCATGGATAAAACAAAAGTAGAGCCAAAGCGGCCATAGAATGGCAGACTTTGAGCTCAATAGGAGTCGAGTCCATTTACGAAATTTGGAAGAAAATAAAATAAAATAAAATCTGATGCATTACCTTAACGGACATTATATATTTACTAAAAGTGGACACACACACTATGTGATTTTATTAAAATTTTATTTTAATTAAAATAAATTTATTAAAAATTTAGTAAAAATACTTTAAATAGTAAAATAAGTAATTAAGATTATTTAAGTAAATAATATACCTAATTAAAGAGCATTTAAAAAAATCAAGAAGTTACAAATATTATATACCTAATTAAAGAGCATTTAAATTACTTAATTATTAATTATGTAGTAATTATTAAAAAATTAACTTATTAATAGTATTGACGTTATAGATAGTTATAGAGAGTTTGAGAATATTATAAGAATAAAAAAAATTCTCACTAAATTTAAAACTTCATTAAATTTAAAGTTTCGCGAAATATCCTGATGTTTGCCTTATAATAATATCTATACAGGAAGTAACCCATAAAAGGAATAGTTATAATAAAATTAGCTAGCCACCAAGAGTGAGTGATAACTTGATATCCTTCTCCCAACAAGATTTGGTAATAATCTCCTAAACTATTCAGATAACAACCTCATCCTAATAAAATAGTTTTTAATAAATAATAATAATTTATTATTAATAAGATTTATTTTATCAAATTAAAGTTATTTTTAATAGATAATGATTCCATAATTTTATTAAAATTTAAGTTAACTACAACTAGAGTTTATTATTGAAATAATATATTTTATCAAATTAAAATTATTTTATTTTATATTTTGAGAAACAATTCGACAACCTAATATTTCAGCTCAAAAGCTAGAATGGTGATGGTGGGGGGAGTATATTAACTCACGCCTACACCCTAATTGTCCAGATGTGGAATAGCTTACTCACCCTAAGGCTGAGGCCTAGACTGACGAGGAGGAGTTTAGAGTTTATTGACTCACGCATATATCCTAACTGTCCCGATGTGGATTAGGAGTTTATTAACTCACGCATACACCCTAACTGTCCTGATGTGGGTTAGCCTGCCCACTCCATTCCCTAGGGCTGAGGCCTAGACTAACGAAGTGTGGGCTGGAACCCACACAGCCCACAGGGAGAGTGAAACACTGAATGTAATTGAGCAATACTAGGTTTTTTTTAGAAATAACCCGACAACCGAACATTCCAATTCAAAAGTCGGAATGGTGGGAGGGATATATTAACTCACACACACACCCTAAATGTCTCGATGTGAGACAACTAAATTAAAATTATTTTTAATAAATAGTAATCACATGTTAAAATAATTTATTCATTAATTATTTTTTAAATAACTAAAATATTTATTTATTAATTTTTATTAATATAAAATATTTCATAAAATAATATTAATTAAATATATTTTTATTAAATTAATAATTTAAATTTAATTTATCAACCTAATTAATTAAAATTAATGTAGAAATATACATCACTAAATTAAATAATTTAATAAAAATATTTTGAAAAGATTAAATATTTTATTGAGATAATGGTAATTACTGTAAAGAAAATTGTCTCACTAAACATGTTTCTTGTTTTATTTTAGATGTTAAAAATGATAACTGAAACAAAAAATTAAAATGAAAATTGTTAAACCTAAACAAAATAAATAAATATTACCACATAAGCCAATAGGCCTTCAATGTTAGAAATTTTCTTTTTACTATTTTATTAATTAATTTATTAGTACACCTACTTTTAAATTTTTTTAGAATTAATAGTTATTTTCATACAATTTGTTTGTTGTCTTATTTAAAAAAAATAAAATAAAATAACAAAGTAATATTGTTTTTAACAGGACGGGATAGAAGCGGAGGAGATGAATTGCTTGGCGGTCCGAGATCGGAAGAAAGCTCAACCCTATTGTCATCCCTATACATAACATGTGTAATTCACACAGTAAACAAATTTTCTTTTAAGAAAAATAATTTATAATAAATATTATGTTAAATTATAATTAAATGTAAAAAATAGTAAAGTTAATAGATCAAATAAATTATATATTTATTTAGTTTTATTTTATTTTTTTAAAATTTATTAATTTTCAATTGAATTTTATATCCTAAAATTACATTAAATTATTAAATTATTTAAATTCATGTCAAATCATATTAATTTCAAGTTCATATGTTCGTGTCGTATTAAAATATTTTTTTTTCAGTAATCCATATTACGATTCGTATAAGAATTAAGAACTCACAACTTATCTCACTTTATTTCACTTTTTATCACTTCAAACACATCCTCCGAAAATGAGGCGACTCTTACGAGTAAGCAAGATTGCAGTTGGACACCTACATCCACCCAAGGTATCACCCACGATATATATATAATGCAAAAAAGTTGGCTGAGCAAGATCTTACAGCAGATAATTGAAAATATCATTTTCTTTCCTTCCAAAAGCCTGTTTTCTACCAAGTATATATATATATATGCATATATGTATATATATATATACACACATACAGAGAGAGACAGAGAGAGAGAGAGAGAACTAACCTATGCATAAGCAAGATTTAAATTTGTAAACCCAAACCCAAACCCACCCCCAACCCCACCCCACTGACACCTTGAACTCCAGCAACAACTATGCCACCGGGTCCACCGATTTCCTTCGTGCAACTCTGAGCACTTTCGCATGGTTTGGATCCAGATACATGGTCTAGGTAACTGCCAAAAATATATATATATTTGATGTAATATATATTGAATCAAAGTATAAATTAGATCGTACTGATTTTATTATTGATACAACACGTAGCAGATTGTTTCGGATTTGTCGATATAAATTATATATTTATTAAAAATTTACGTATCTACAAAAAATTTCATACATCACTCAAATAATTATAAATACCAATTTAGGAGATGTTTAGAGTGATAAATAGTGAGATAAAATGAGATAATTTGAGATAATTTGTGAGTTCGTAATTCGTACAGTAAAATAAAAAGTAAATACCTTTTAGAGATTTATAAAAATTTCTAAACTTTTTCAACATTTTATATTGTGCCAAAAAAGACCCTTATTTATAAAACACGGGTTACAAACAATACGTAAATATTGATTGAGAAAACTAATTTACCATGTTAGTGAACAACAAAATAAAGACAACGTTATTTATGTGGAGCTGTGGATAACAGAATGGAAAGAAACCAAGGATTTGCTTTTTCATTTTGGTTTTACAAGGCTCCGTAAAAATAAAATAAAAAATAATAAAAATCTAAGGGAAAAAACCAAGAAATTGAAAATTTTTGAAAAAAAAAATCAATAAATTGAAAATTTATGGTACAATCTGGAAAAGCCCAGTACGAGGTGAAAAATTCCGATACGTGTCGGTACACACGGCCGGGACAATTTCCGGCAAAGAACACATTATATGGGACCAGATTTTATACAGGGAATGGTATTCATAAATATGAAAAGGTAACAAAAAGGAAAGACATTGTATGAACAATAATATTGCGTACTCGGACACAACCAGAACCATGTCCAATTATTTCCATGCAGAGAAAGGTTCTTGAAGTGCACACCTTGAATCACAATGCCCCCTATTGCTATGCATGCAGCCAGCAGCAGCCTTCTGAAGGAAGATTCATGGTACTTGAATTTTTAAAGCACATTCCTGCAATGAAAAAAGATAAACATGGTGATCACCAAAACCTCTCTCTCTTCACTCCCCAAACCAACCCAAAACGCACATAAAAAGGTTGTAACTCTCATCTTGTTTAGGTTCATTCATAATTTTTGCAATAGCATCTGGGGATGTCCCATGGCAGCCTCTGAATTATGTGAACATGAAATGCAGCACTTGGTTGCACAAGACTATGAAAAGCTTATAGTACATATTTAGAACAATGCAAACAACAAATAGTCGGTGGTAATAGCCAACCCTGCAGGCAATGACTGGAGGGGAACAAAGGCAGCAAAAATTTCACAAGTTCTAGGAAATACAAGGGGAGCACATTTTTTATTTATTTAGTTCAATGGCAATGTTAAGAGTAATATGTGCTGTAGAAGGAAGATATCGTGTAATTTAAGACTAAAGAAATGCACTTTTAAATTTCAAAATCTCCATAAGATAATGCAATAAGGTTGAGTAATGAAATTTGGTCTTTTGGAAGATATCATAATTTAAACAAACTATTAAATATGCTCCTGACATATGTAAATTGGCTGGGTAAAGAAACTGCATGTATTTCAGCAGGGAAAGGCGAAGAAGTACGTAATAAGGTCAACAGGTTGCTTTTGGAACAGAAATGAATTCCATTTGATAGTTGTGCTACAATGAATAAGCAGGTTCCATATCCGAATTCTAGACACTACTACTAGTTTATATACATGACAAATATGGCTGTACAGAAAATGTTTTAGCAGAAGGATGTACAGAAATCTATCCAGTGCAATTTGTCAACGAAACACTTCTTATCATCACGCACGAGAACCCAGAAGACCTGAAATGTGACAAAAAACAAATATGTATTACTTTGCAAACATGACAAATATTAGTTAAAAAAAGAAAAAAGCAAATGAGCTAAAAACGAAAAACAAACGATGTGCATGTATAAAAGGAATAAAAAACATTTAGGCTGTGTTTGGTTCAAAGATTTATCAAGGGAAAAGGAAAGGGATAGGCATTCAAAACCCCTTTTCTTGTTTGGATTGTGATGGAAAATGGAAGGAAAAAGGAATGGAATTCAGGAAATTAAAAACTAATATATTGATGAATGTCTTTTATTTTATTATATTTTTTAATCTATTTAGATAAGGTTATATATTTAGGATTTTATGCTTCCGACCTCTTTCCCTTCCCTTTTATTTTCCCTCACCAAATCCTCACTCTAAACACACCCTTAGTTATTGCTTGAACTTTGCATAGACATTTGGACTATGCCCCATTTTTAGCTTTCAATAGCACACAAGGTCCATAATAATTTGCTTGTTTACATCTTGAAACCACAACCACTAAGATGCTGCCATTTATAGGTTCTTCCTAATGGAACATTGTTGAAATTTAAGTAGCTCATGGGATTGACATCGACAAAAATGTGGTTCATATATCTTTCCTTAATTTAATCATAGTATTTGACTGGGTTTTGGTTGCATGATCAATTTTTTCATATAAAGTCAACGGTACCAAAGCTCCATGTTGTTAAGTTTCTGTCTTCTTCAATATTTTCGTTGTTCTTGTAGAGAAACCCTTTTAAAGTCATGTTGATTTATTTTTGAATAAAGAAGCTCATGTCATCCCCAATTGTTAGTGTAAACTTTTATATTCTGTAAATTGGTAAAGTGGCAAACATTTATCTTTTGAGGGGGTTGTGTGCAATGTATTGTCAAAAGTGCAGGGTAACATTTAAGATGTACTAACAAAACCATGGGAAAAATTCTTCTTGGTTGCAAACTGAATAAAATTCTTAGAATGTATGCCGGGCCCATAGAAAGAACCAACATATTAATAAGGTTTAAAATACACAAGCAATCAACTCTTCGGGGCACTATTTTAGTTTGGGAAAATGATTGTTCCTATGTTGAGATTCAACTCAAAATTGTGGTTTCAAACTTCAAAGAAAAGCTTATTATCTACAATGGTACAACCATAATCATTCTGTTACAATGATAAGGTATTCTTTGGGAATGATTCTAATGGTTGCAAGTTACCATATTTTGGACTAGAAACTCGTAGCAGTTTCCTATTAGATGGTTTATGTTTTGGAAAGCATTAAATGCACAAGTAAGATTCCGTTCTTCATAATTAATAATGAGAAATTAAACTCCAGGCGTATAAACTACTACTGATAATTCTGGGTCAATGTGGTGCAAAAGCAAAATGAAATAAAAAACGGGATACAACAAAGGAATGAAGAGCGGAAAGCAAATCAATGCAGCATTCCAAATCAGAGTCTACTATCAAAGTGACTTGTTTATGGACATCATTTCAGTTACATGGTCATGGCTTTAATTACAATTTGAGCAAAGAAAAAAACCATAGGTAAATAGGCATGAATAGGTTGCTAAAACTGGTAATCATTCAATGCATATATTGCCTAGGGAGAACAAAAGAAAAAAGGACACATACCTTGAAAGACTATCACTAAGCAGAAGAGAATGGTCACAAGCATTGCACAAAGATTGCTGTTGACTGATGATGCCTTCCTTTCTTTCATTTTCCTTGAGGACATCATTCGTTCAGTCCTTTTTCGCTTTAGTGCAGCAAGCTCAGAGAATTCTCTTACCAACTTAACATCAGCAGCATCCAATGATGGGCCTCTCGGAGGTCGGGGTGGTTTAGAAGGAATTTTAGAGCTTCTCTTCTTCCTCTTGTCCTTTGCTATTTCCTTGTCTGCAGTATTCAACATGGCTAGCCCCAACTTGTTTGACATCATATCCACATTTTCAACCCAAAAATCACCAGAATTCGGGACCCTGTTGTTTGGAACTGAACCCTCTCCACCCCTTATGGGTTTATTCAATCCTATAACCCCACTCCATGCCCTACCCAACAATTTGTTCGCGTGTATTCTGTTGGAATTAGGGCCTTTAATTCCATCTTCCTCACTTGTTGTCACCCCACTTTCCAAATCAACATCTAAATCACTACTGCTTGAAACTATTTGATCCATCACGAGCCAATTTCTATGCTCCACCCTCGCCTCTCAACGGCATTGAAAATTTCAAAACTTCGACACAGTTTGGCACAACCCATATATCTTTTCAGCTGCCCTGCCATGTTAATCAGATGAAGAACTCATTTCACAGACAATTGTTAAAACCATCAATCCCAACAAAGAAACCACCCATTTTCACTTCAAACTACAGCTGAAACTACAAGGAATTCCACAATTTCAGTATGTACAAACTTAGCCTAAATGGTGCAAGGGCACAGCCTTCTCATCATTACAACTTCACCAAAACCATCTTTAAGGTTCAAGTTCCTTCAAAACTTACAAAATATACACAACAAACTCTTTAAGCTCTGACTTAAACCTCTGCTTTTAAACACGAAAAATATAAACATTGTCAACAATCAATCCTTAAAATGTTCACTAACCACCTTGTAACAAGCACAAAGCAGAATCCTTTGAGAAACCCAATAACCCCCCCCCCCCCTTTTTATCTACTCACGAAAAAAGAAATGAACATCAAAATCATAATGAAATTCAAAGTCTTGTATGTTTATTTTGGTCAAGTCAACTTCATTTTTTTCATCCCCAGGGCTAAAAAGTAGACAATAGAATAATTTCGAACCTTCAAATTTATCTACAGTTTCTTTCACAATATTTCTCGAAAGCCAAATGGTGGGCGGAAGACAACCCCAGAAGGATAAAAATGGAACTAAAAAAAGGATCAAAATGCTTCCTCAAATCAAAAGGTAAGCTTCGGATTTAATAGAAATTGTAGATTGAAATTGCTAATTCATTCACATATATATATAATAATAATATCACCCGTACGTGCATATATGTTCATATGCAGCAGAAAATTTTAGAGATTTACATACATTGGCGCTGACGAGAAAAAGCTCAATCGCCATGGAATGAAAGCAGCTTGATCGCTCCAGAGTGGGTTGAGAAGAGATTGTAGGAGAGGAGACGACGGAGGACCCTCGGCACGGCTTTCTATGGGGTGAAACGGAGTCGTTTTGAGGAAATATCTACACAAACGTCGTCGCTGACGGTGAGGGCAGTGTGGTTCGTGACTGGAATCTAAGGATATGAAAATCCAATAATCTAATTTGGGGGTTTTCTCTTGAGGACCCATTCGCCTCCTACATTTAGGAGATTCCTAAATTTATGGATTTTATTTATTTATTTATTTATAGCATTGTAATTTTTTTTTAATGCAATAAGTACAAAAGAAAGTAATTTCCTAATTTTTAAAAGAAAAATGTTATTATTTTAACAAAATTACAAAACTAACCGTAGCGAAAGTCCATTGGAAAAAAAAACAAAGGTATTGTATTTTGTTATGTAAATTGGAAACATCAAAACAATTAAAAAAAAAAAAAAGAGGGGGATTATAACTTTTGTTGGAACCCCCGGCGGGGACGGCTGAAAAAAAAAATGATTAGGCTTTAGGTCCCATTTTGACGAAGAATCTCAAAATTTTAGATATCTTAAATGGTTTATGTAATAGAAAATTAAATAAATTAACATTTTAAACATTATAAAAAATTTATAATAATATAGGCTCAATAAAAAAAATTAAATTCAATTATTTGAATCCATAGTGCAATTCAAACACTAAGAGTTTAAAAACGGTTAATGATAGAAGATAAATTCTAACTCAAAGATCATGTTAAAATTTAAAAAAACAATTAATAAAAATTACTCATTCTCAATCACTTTTTTTCAATCAGCCGCTTCATATTCTCTCTTTCTCTCTTTGTAATTGAAGGTAATCAAGTCAATTTACCCGGACCTCGATTAATACCTGAAATCCTGAAGTTAACGACCAGATAAATTCTTTAATAGTCTTGAGGAGACCTGAACTAGTGATTACTGAGGAACAAACCCAATATCTTATTAATTCAGTTAACCCTCAAGGTTCCATATTCTTTGTCTCTTCCTCTCCAAAATTACAACAATAATCCTCCCATTCTCTCTCTCTCTCTCTCCCCAAAACTATACCAACTCTCTCTTTCTCTTTTGTTAAGTACTTGGCAAATAACCATCAGCATACCAGACAATCACTGAATCTTTATTTTTGTATTTATATAATCTTGGAAGTGAAATTAGATGTATCAACGGAGCAATAAAACAAATAAGCCAAAATTTATTGTTTCACAATTTTATTTTTTCTCTTATAGTTAAAGTTGTGGTATATGTTTGAATTATAAATTATCTTAATGTATTTTTTTGATTATTATATAAATATAATATATATTAATAATATACCACGTAAAAGACAAGTAAGTGAATACGAAAAATTAAAAAAATAAAAAAAATACCGCTTTAAGTCTCAAATTGCCTTAATCCACTATAAACCTTGGATTGCCAACAATTGCTCAGCTTTTAATATAAAAATAAGGTTTAATATTTAAACACTAAAAAAAAAAAAAAAATAACTTGCTCAGTGCATAGTCAGAATCTTTAGGCAATTTAGAAAATTGTCTTAGCCTGACAAAATGAAAGACCCCAAATTAGTTTTAAGAATTTATATAATAAAACACATCTCATAGTCAGAATCTTTAGGTAATTTAGAAAATTGTCTTAGCCTGACAAAATGAAAGACCCCAAATTAGTTTTAAAAATTTATATAATAAAACACATCTTATGATAAGACGTTTGTCTTACGTGACCGGTAAGTACTGGAGGGAAATAGCTGGTGATATGACGAAAGCTTGAGGTATTAAGAGAATGATGAATGCTGAGAGTCTGAGGGTTTGCAGAACTAAATATAATTCACTCAGTAATGAGACATCTGTTTTACGCCAACTTGCGTGCTTTAAGACAAGGGATACATTTAGTTTTTAATATATAGAATTTGTTTGAAAATTTAATTTTGAGTAACTTTTAGTAGTTTTTGACTAAAAGTTGGCAAGTGATTTTTTTTTATATTTTTGGTAAGACAAGTAGTAAATTTTAGCATATTTTAATAATTTTTGTATATTGGGTAAAATTTTAGACAATTTTTGTGTGTTTGTAAAAATTTGGATAATTTTTAAGTTAAAGAAAATTATTCTTGCTAAGTATGAAAATGTCAAAATTTGATGTTTTACTAAATGCCCATTTGTCAAAAATTGATCCATTTATACTGATTTTTGATCCATCAAACAATAACATAATCCATACTAATTTCAAAAATATCTCAAATATCAAACTGCTTTTAAAGTTTTATCTTGTCCTAAAAGATTATAATGATTAGTAACATTTATACTAATTAATTCATTGTCATTTAATCTTATTTAATTGTCTTGTTTTCTTTTTTGTTTTTTTTTTTCCCAATACGTAGTGCAAAAATTTTTAAATTAGTTATAATGTTTACTTGGCTCCAAAAAAATGACGATGGTGATGACGTCATTTAAGAGTTTAAAATAAATAAAAAAATTTATATGATACGATACTTAAATTTTATTACTAAACAATCTCCCCTAATACATATTCAATCCAAAAGTTTGAAATAAATAAATAAATAAAGCACTACTATTTTTTTTAAAAAATTAGATGGACACTAAAATCGACACAAAGCAATAACAAATTGTGGTTGTCCAACTCGATAGCTGAACCCGCTATTTTTTTTCCCAGGCTCGGCTTAGTACTAATTTTTACACTAATAATTTGGTATTGTGTGTGTTGTATCCTTTGATGGAATATTTTTAAATTCTTTCAAGATATAAATAATAAAATATTTTACAAAAAATTATATTTATAATTATCAGGCCGGGTTGGGCTCATGTTGAGCCTTTAGCGCCATAGTTGCAAATCCCAGTACAATTTTAAAAGCGGTCCGATATAAATTTCTTTTCGAAGCCCATCCTAGGAGGGTGTCTAGCAAAGGAAATTTGGGGTTGTTTTTGGGATTGCGAACCTATCCCATTCCTAACCTAAAAATTTCTTTCTTGGTTTATTTATTTACTTATTTAAGTAATTTAGAATACGTTTGGTGTAATAAAAAAAAAAATAAGAAAAAATGAGATAAAGTGAGATAATTTGTGAGTTCGTAATTTATGTAGTGAAATAAAAAATGAATAATTTTGAGATATTTTTTTAGAGATTTTTAAAAATTTTTAATAATTTTTAATAAATTAAACATGATATTTGAATTAATTTGTACGAATTAATTTATGAAGACTGAAGTGTTAACAACCTAATAAACCTTCTAATAAGTCTGAAAAGAGACAAAAAAATTTTTGAGAAAATCTATCTAATGTTCAGAAACCCTCTATCCACTGGTGAGCTCTTCCTTGAATTTATGCAATTAAAGGACACAATCTCTCTCTAGAACTGATCACAGGACACAATCTCTCTCTTTCTCTCTCTTATATATATGTATATATATGGGGGGTGTGTGAAAACACTAAAAGTAAGAGTCATCCATTCAACACTCGTTGTTGCATGTCATTAAGGTCTTTTTATGATTCTGCAGTTCTTTTTTTTTTCTTTTTTTTTTTTTTGGGGGTTGGTTTGATTGATAGAAAATTTTCAGCCTAGTGTTATGGAGTTGTTCGTTTGTACAATGTGAGTGGGAGAAAATTTAAAAGAGTGCCAATTGCGCATTTGGTAGAAATAGAATCCACGAGAGTTTATACGATTTTCTTTTCCCTTTGGATCATTCGTTTTCGCTTTGCGCCCCAAAGGAAGAGGCGAAAGGAAATATTCTTATTTCCGTTTTATTTGATGATCGAGGTGATGCATCTGCAGTTTGGATCCCATAGGAAACGCGCTTTGATACATCTCATCACGCGTTTTCACGTAACAGAAATTACATTTTTAAAATGTATTTTTAGATATTCTATGAAAAAGAAATGATTAATACATTTTTTCATTAATTTTTTCTATTCTATATTACTCTTTTTTATTAAAATTATTATAGAATAAGAGAATCTAATGAACGAGTGCAAATATTCCAGTGCCTTTTAAATATATATATATACATATATGTTTTCTAAACGACTTTTTCATTTCCCTTTTAAGGTAGTAATAAAATAAAATAAAATAAAAATCTGATAACCACCTCATTCAAATAAGTCTAATGTCAATTAAAGATTACTTAGCAACCTATCAAGGAATTTGTATTGCTGGTACTTCTATTTATTTAATTGGGACAGTTCTATTAATAAACGGGTGCTTTCATTAAGATTCCAAACGACTAATCCAAAAGGATAATCCACAACCAAAGTATTATTATCTGTGGTCGCTTAGTTATTAGGTTTTCAAGTAAAATTTTGTATTAATGAATTTGAATTCAAAAGTTTCGGTGGCAATTATTTAAAAAGAATTTGTTTAAATATAACTTTTTATTATTTTTCAAGTTTAGATAATAAATTTTTGAAGAAGGAAAAAAATCACACACTCTTTCTTGTGTGGACTCCCTCCACTCATCTTTTTCATGTAACTTGTAAGAAATACTGCAAAAAAGATGAGGTTAGAGGTTCGACCGACCTCGGCTGATTAGAAGCCCTTCGACACTCAAGTCAATTGTATTTTTTATTACATAAAAAGAAGAGGAGAGCGAGAGCCCCTATCAGTTTAAAGCATACCTCTTTATATAGGGTTTTGTCTCTCATATTCTTCATGTTAGGAAGTAGGAATAGTGAGAAAATTGAAGTTTCTTCCACCAAAAGTTTAGTAGACCAAGAGGTAAGGATGTTCCATTTGTCATTATGGTCCCCTAGGTATATTTTTTGACCTTCCAATTATCCACAAGTTCTTGCTTTTAGCTCAACACTAAGATAAGAGCTAACACTTAATAATAAGTCATGAACTCTGGTGCCCTAAGGTGCAATTGCCCAATCTTAGACTATTTAAAACGATTCATTAGCACTCTAGAGTACTGATGTCTAATGAATATATAAGTGAGCCAAAGTATAAAAAACACTTGGCAATTTATAGGTCCCAAATTGGTTAAGTGACAAGCCAATATTCAGTAATCTTGCAAGTCAAAATCTTTAAAGAGTTAAGTTATTACTTTTCTTATTAAAGTGCTGGAGCATGAAGGTGAATGTGCCGAACAAACATAAATCAATCTTGATAAGTGTATAGCAATTGCTTTAAACTAAGGTACTAAAGTACGCAAGACAATTGTTCTGAAACAAAGTGTTAGAAACACAGGGTAATTACTCTAGGCAAAGATGCTAAAATACACGAGACAATCGTGAACCAAGGTACTAAGTATGCAAGGCAATCACTCTGAGCCGAGATCTTAGAGTACGCAAGGTAATCGCTTTAAGCCAAGGTATCAGGGTAGGCAAGGCAGTCACTTTAAACCAATATATCAGGGTAGCAAGGTAATTATATTGAGCTGAGGTCTTGGAGTACGCAAGGTAATTGCTTTGAGCTGAGGTATCGAAGTATGTAAGGCAGTCATTTTGAACCAAGGTACCAAAGTGTACAGGGCAATTATTTGGGAGTGATGTTCATGTCAAGCTGTAGCAAAACCCAAGTGATGACAGTTTAATTGAAGAGGAAAAAATTGATATAGCAAACGTTTCTCATCTAGCTTTAGTTGAAGAATTTTTTTACAAGCAAAAAGCTAAAGATAATATCATCGAATTGGGAGACCAGAATACCATCTATTTCCATAAAAAGGTTAAGGCCTGTTGCCCAAGGAACAAAATCATTACCATTCATGATCAATCTGGTAGGAGAATTGAGAAGTATGATCAGGTTACGAATGTGAAAATTGAGCATTACAAAGCTCTACTTAGCACTCAAGTACCTAGTACAGCAAACATGGATCAGGTTGTTGAACTTATAAACACATCAATCCCATAAGCTCGAATTGGATAAGTTTGCAGCTCCAATCTTAGAAGATTAAATCAAGGAGACCCACTTCTCTCTTCCAAACAACAAAGCACCAAGGCTCGATAATTATACTGCCTACTTCTTCAAACAATCTTGGACCATAGTGAGAGCAGACTTCATAACTGCCATCAAGGACCTTTTTCAAATCAGTATGCATGTTTAAAGAAGTCGATGCAATAGTAATTGCCTTGATCTCTAAGGTTCCTAATCCTAGCATAATGAATGAATTCATGCCCATCTCTTGTTGCACAACCATATACAATGTATCTCCAAGATTATTGCCAATAGGCTAAAGGAAATTTTGCACCATGTGATTGGTCCAACACAGACAGCCTTTATGAAGGGGAGATCAATCTTGGACCAAATATTACTCATGCAAGAACTTGTGAGGAATTATCATAAGACTGGAACTTCACCCAAATGTGCTCTAAAAATCGATCTACTGAAAGCTTTTGATTCAGTCTTATGGAATTTGGTGCTTAAGATTCTAGATGCTTTTAAGCTACTTACCTTATTTTACAGCTGGATAAAGTCTTGCATCACTACCTCTAGATTCTCTATTTCATTAAATGGCTTTTGGTTGGCTATTTTGTAAGGGTAAGAGGATTGCGGTAAGGGGATCCCTGCTCTCCCTATCTCTTCTTTTTAATCATGGAATTCTTTTCCAGGCTGCTAAGAAGACACATCAACTAAGGGAAATTCTCATACCATCGAAAATGTAAATCTTTTTTTTTTTTTTAGTTAAGCGGGGAAGGAGAAAGACCCTAGGTATTGAACCCGGGTGGTGAGCTGGCCAATGGGAGCCTCTGCCACTAAGCCAAGAGCCGTGCTCGAAAATGTAAATTCTTGAACATCAGTCACCGTTATTTTACAGATGACTTGTTTATTTCATGTAAGCCAGGTGAAGATTCTTTCCATATCATTAAAGGTGCTCTCATGAAATTCCATAGGTTTTCTGGTCTTCTTACCAACAACTCAAAAAGCAAGGTGTATATTGTCAGAGTATAGGAACAAATGAGGCAACAACTATGCTTTATCCTTGGATTTCAGTTGAAGGACTTACCCGTTAAGTATCTTAGAGTCCCTTTAATTTCCACAAAACTTAAATATAATGACTGCTTGCCACTAATAAACAAAATGTTGGCAAGAATTAAAAGCTGTGCCAATTGAGTATTATCATATATTAGAAGATTAGTTCTCATCAAGTCACTTTTCTTTGGCATTCAAGTTTATTGGAGCTTGCATTCTATCTTCCTAAAGAAGGTATGTGACATAATAGAGCAAGTTTTAAGAAATTTTTTGTGGTTGGGACTTGAACTTAAAAAATATGAAAATAAAGTAGCTTTGGAGGATATATGTCAACCACTTAAAGAAGGCGGGCTTGGCATCAGAAAACTATCTAATTGGAACAAATCTACAATGCTGAGGCATCTGTGGACATTATGCTCCAATAATCAGTCCCCATGGGCCTCCTGGCGCAAAAAAAATTTACTTAAGGGAAAGAGCTTTTGGCAGATCAAAGTACCAAATGACTGCTCATGGACTCAGCGTAAACTTCTTAAATTGAGAGAGATTACACAAATAGCTTCTAAGTATGTAATTGGTAATGGAGAAACAACTTCATTATGGTATGATAACTGGCACTCTTAGGGCTCCCTCATTCCCAAATATAGGCTGTGGATTGCTTACAATTCAGGCCTTCCTCTCAGCTCAAGAGTTTCCTTAATTATCAGAAATAGCAACTGGGCTTGGTCTTTCCTAACAACATGGGAGTTGCAGGAAATAACATGATTGATAAGGCCTCCTCCTAAATGCTAGACCTGCCACATTTGTATGGTTAATTTCCAAAACCAAAGTTTATACCACAGCTTCAACTTGGAATGTAATCAGACTGCAGCACCTAAAAGTCATATGGCACAAGCTGGTTTGGTTTCCTTAAAACATTTCAATGCACAGCTTCATACTTTGGATGTCTATCAAAGAAAAGTCCATTACTAAAGACACACTACAATGTTGGGGCATGCTTAAAGATGCAAAATGTGAATTCTGCAAGCAAGAGGATAAAACAATTGATTATCTGTTATTTGAATGCTCATATTTGCAGGAAGTGTGGTAAGAAGTTTGGCAAGAAGTTAACCGAATGTGCAATATGCCGAGAGATAAACAAAGATGGAGAAATAAAGTTAAATGGGCTATTGGGAAGTTTAGCCGAAAGTGCCTTACGAACACCATCAATAAACTAGCATGGGCCTTAATGTTTTATAACATATGGATAGAAAAGAACTCCAGAGCATTCAAGGAGATAGCAAACTCACTAGTAAGATACTTGAGAAGATAAAGCATGAAGTCCATATTAAAGCCTCCCAAGTAGAAAAGGCTAAGCCTTTCAATGCAAATACCGAAATTTGTAGGAAATGGGGGATCCCCATTTTTGTATAGTTTATACTCTTTTGTAACATGAGAGTATGCCCTAACATATTATACATTTCATCCCATTAATTCAAATACATTACTTACTTATCAAAAAAAAAAAATTGTTCGTGTACTACTCAACAAGTGAGCTCGCCTCGTTAGTAGTGAATGCAAGCTCCCTTGTAGGAAAAATGTTCATGCAATACCTAACAAATGGACCCACTTGTGTTTAGTTTTTGTATTTAATTTTTAATTTTTAGTCTTTATTTCTATAATAGAAAAAAATAAAAACTTGAAAACACATTTCGGAATAATAATTGTTGATTGGTAATTATAATGTTGATAAATTGTCCGTGGCGGTGGTGTAATCAGAGTTGGACAGTAGCCAAGGGTGGGTGGCAGCTGGGAGCAGAGGTGTCATTGTGGTCCTCAAGCAAATTTTTTGACCCTCCAATAATGATTATAATAAAAATAAAAATTTCACTTAATTTTAATTTTTTATATTTTTCACTTTTTTTTCTTAACACAAATTCATATTTCAAACATTAGCTTAATTTATTGGTTTGATTTAAATCTAAAATTGATAAATACAATCATATTTTAAAATTATATAACAATTTGAATATTTAAATTTAACTCCATTAAAACTCAAATACAACAACATTTTAAAGTTAATTTGAAGAATCTAACACATTTTTATCCATCTCCTTCACGACCGTTGTCGTTAGATTTTTATACAATAGAAAATGGAAAATAGTAGTAACATGTTCCATGTAACTGTGCAAGGGGTTTTCTTTGTCGACTAGCTATCAACATAATTGCACGGAGAGGGTAGGGGTTGGCAGCACGGCATGAGAGTTGCCGCCCCCTCGGAGGGGCCCTCAGAGTGGGTACACTTTATTACGCAGCCAGCAGGGAGAGAGGGAAAAAAGTAGGGGGGCGGGGGTGTTTAGCATCACTCAATGACGCTCGCCCCGCTGCCAGCATGCTGGCCGCGCGTTTTATTTTTTATTTTGTTTTATTTATTTATTTTTTTTGTCCTGTACTGTTTGAATGTGTTCAGACGAACTTTGGACGAGTTTGGGGAAAAAAATTTATTTATTTTTTTAGTTGATTATTAACTAATTATGAAAGAAACTATTTTTTTTATGTTTGAAAAAAGAAAAAATTAATTTTTTAATAGTTTACTTTCAGTTTTTTTTTTTGTTAGTTTGACAATTTTTATCCTTTAATATTAAAAAAAAGTTTAAAATGTAAAAAATAAATTTATTCATTTTAAAAAAAGCGAAACAGTTAATAGCTATACCTAAGGTATCAGTTTTTTTTTTCCCGAACACAGCCAACACCATCAACTAAGCATTTTTTTAAGAAATATTTTTGAGTTGTTAGATAATATATTAATTATATTGAATATTAAAACATCTAAAAATAAAATTGATTAACATAAATTAAAATACTATAATAAAAATTTAGATATCAGTATAATTTTTAGATATTTTTAAATAAATATTCTTTAAATTTAAAAAATTAAATTTATCATATAATTTAAAATATAATATTAAAAATTCAATTATTGTAAAAATCAGAATATCTACATATGTTTCATTGAATCCATGTAAAGAAATATTTTTTATTATAAGAAATAAATTATACTAATAAATTACCTTTCTAAATTTTTTAACAATTGTTACTCCAAATATCATAAGAAATTTAGATAATTAACATAAAAATAATTATTATAAAAAAATAATTGTTAGTTTGCATGAATACTTGAATTAATACTTAAATTAAAAAAAGATATTATGTAAACTACTTGCTTATGATAAAAGTAAAAATATTTTAATAAGTTGATTGAATTAAATTTTTATTTAGAGCATAGACAATTGCAAATTAAATTTTTAAAAAAGTTTTACTTATTATACGTGAGTTATTTCCATATTATAAGGCTTAAGATTAAGTTATTCATTCTGAAATTTTAAAAAAATATTTTCTATTATAAAAAAATTAAATTCTAATGAAAAATTATTATTTTTAAATATTTTATTAAATAAATAGACATTGTTACTTAAATTAATTTAAAAATATTTTTAAATTATATTAATAACAGAGTTTTTATTATAGTATGTTAAATTATATTAATAACGAAGTTTTCATTATAGTATTTTAAATTATATTAATGAATTTTATTTTTATATATTTTAATATTGAATAAAATTAATATATCACCAAATAACTCAAAAATATTTTTATCATATTAATTATCCAAATTTTTTTATAATAATTCAAGTAACAATTGTAAAAAAATTTAAAAAGTAATTTATCAATATGGTTTATTTTTTATAATAGAAAATATTTTTTATATGGTTTCAAAGAGACATATGTCGATACTCTCATTTTTAGAATAGTTGAATTTTTATTATAATATTTTAAATTATATTGATAAATTTTATTATTGAATATTTTAAAAATATTTATTTAAAAATATTTTAAAATTATATTAATAACTGAATTTTTATTGTAGTATTTTAATTTATATTAATAAATTTTATTCTTAAATATTTTAATATTCAATATAAATTAATATATTATCCATTAACTTACAAATATTGCTTAAAAAAAAATATTGGGTTGATTGACATTGGTTGTGTTTTGAAAAAAAAAGGTTGATAGCTCGGTTATAGGTATCAACTTTTGAATTTTTTTAAAATAATCAAATTTACTCTCGTACATTTTAAATTTCTTTTAAACATTGAATGGTAAAGATGTCAAACTAGTAAAAAGCTAAAACCAAACTATTAAAAAAAGTTAGTTTTTTTCTTTTCTAAATGCACAAAAAAGAAAACTAATTTTTTTAATAGTTAGTTAATAATAATTAAAAAAAAAAAAGAAAATTAGTTGTTTTCTTCTTAAACTCACCTCGAGTTTGCCTGAACACATTCAAACAGCACAGAACACCCCAAAAATAAAAAATAAAAAATAAAACGCGCGGCCAACATATGCTGGCAGCAAATTGACATCGTTGAGTCATATTAGCCCCGACTTCCAGCCAGCAGGGTGTATAAAAGTTTACACTTTGAGTTATTCTTTTTCAAGTTACTTAAAGTCCATAAAATCATTATTTTAATTTTATTCATTTAATTTTTAAGATTTTTCTGATAGGATTAAATTGATTCAATAAGAGATTCGGCCCAATTTTAGATCTCTAAAATAATAATTTGATTTTTATCAATTTGATTTTCAATAAATATACTTTTAGAATTGAACTGATAAAAATTAATCTTTTGGATAAAATATAATATTATTATCTTAATCTGAATTTAACTGAATACGTGTTTAAAATTTTACAAAATTTAATAAATTTTAAAAATATTGATAAAATTTAAATTTTTTACTTTTTGTATGAATTATACGAGACTGTAATTATTGTTAATTTATATTAATTATTTTTCACTTCAAACCCCCTTTGAAATACATGAAACAATCCGATTTAGTTTTTTGTTTTTCAAATTAATAAAAATCAATTCCATTTCGAGTTCAGAAGAACCAACCTGAGCGGAACTTCATTGTTGCCCGCCGCGAAACCACGTGTGACAGCGCGACAATTGGGCCACCAACAGAACTCGGCCGGGCACGGACAGGGACGTTTCGAGGGCCGATCGACAGTTGTTTCGTCCCCTCAAGAGTAGAGTCAAAAGCCCAAGGGGATCATCAATGCGCACGTGTCCTGTCCTTAACAAGGACGCTTTGGGTACAAAAACTGCCAAAGCTCCTTAATTTTGTACTATCCTTCGCTTATTTAATTAATGTGGCCCACAACCGAATATATCATAAAGAAGAAAGTGGGTAAGATAAATCTCGCACCTTTTAATTAATTAATTATTTTTTTTAAGAAGAGGTTAATACGGCATGCAATATTAGGGTTGTTTGGATGGTAAAAATTTGGTCAAAAAAATATAGTAAAAGTATAAAAATTTAATATAAAGGTAATATGTAGTAAAATTTTATTGAAAAAAAATATAAAAAAATTAATAAAAATTAGTGTACTTTGGTTAATTTTGACTAACCAAACACCCCAGATTAGTGGCTTGGAGGGAGCTATAATGCGAAAATACATTGTAGCAGTGTTAAAATAGAAAGTTTAGATTTAATTATATTTTAATAACATACGACTTTTCATATTTTTTATTGATTGTCTTTCAATCAAAAACCTTTTTTTAACTTTTATTTTTATTTTAAAATTGATTTTAATTAACTAAATTAAATTAAGATTGATAGATCATTATAATCAAATTTAAACCCTCCATTTTGACACCACAATCCCTGAAACCCAAGTTTAGTAACTTTAACCTCTGAATTATTAAATTAAAATTTAACATAATAATTTAAATACATTTATATATTTTTAATTTAAAAAATATAAATAAATTTTGACAATTAAATTTTAACCCAGCAATTCCAAATTTAATTATTACCTAATTGATAGGATACTGTCACCTCCCCATCCCACCCATCCCACCACCTCCGGAGGGGTTGGGGTTGTGGGAACATTTGGTTGGATAACTTGGATTGATTTTGGCTTTTCATATTATGTATCTGCTTTTGAATTTAGTGAGCAATAATATTATTTTTAATGTTCTACTCTGACTAAAGGGATTTTATAATGTTTTAAGTCTAAGGTTTTTTGAATACATGCGATAACGCATGCTGGTACGTGGTGTGTAATTTTATAATTGTGGGTCCTTTTTTTTTTTTTTTAATCTGCAAAATTTGCGCTGGCTAGTGATAAATAACGACCAAGTGCAAAAACTTTGGGCTCATTTAGTTTATTTTTTTATTTTTTATTTTTATTTTAATTTTCTATTTTAAGTGTATTAGTCATTTTTTCTTTTTAAAAATAAGGAAAACAGTTATAATGCATTTGGCCACTTGTATTTTCAAAATTTATTTTAAAAAATAGAAAATAAGTTTACACATAAAATGAAAATGGAAAAAAGTCATTTTGAACGTTTTCAACTTAAAACAGAGAAAATTTTAAAATAAAGAAAATAAAATATTTTTTATTTCCTTGTTTTGAGCATAAAATAGAAAAATAAAAAATAGAAAATAAAAAATTAAATTAAATGTCACCTTAAAAGAGAAAATATACAAAACGTTTTACGTACGAGAGAAAAATTATTCACCACTAGGGTGAATATCTGGAGCCACATAAACATTACTAAAAATGTCATTTTTAGCTGAAGTCCTCGCAAGTGGACGCTAAATTTTTTATTGATTGCCTGCGATGGTATATAGGTAGGGCAGGGAAATTGGATCGCAAAAAAGTTTTAGCATTCGTTGTGTGGTAGACATAAAATTTTAACGACCTCTTCAACAATCGTTTGCATATAGGAAATTTTATAAATTTAGTGTCAAAAAACGTAAGTAGATAAGAAAAGGACAAAAAAAAAAAAACACAAAAACAAAAAGAACTAGACCATTTCGCCAAGCAAACCACAATATTTTTGCTTAAATATATATATATATATATATAAAGATGTTATTACACTAGGATTATTTTATATATATATATATATATAGCCCGTTTGAAATGGTAAAAAAAAAAAAAAAAAGAAAAAACAAGATAAAACGTAATTTTTAATTATTTTTGACGTTTAGTATTTTTTTCAAATCGTATTTTTTGAGATGAACAGTTACAAATCATTAGAACCGTTCTTCAAAATTTGTTCTAACGGATTCAAAAAACTTATGTAGCGGTTAGAATTGAGGCTACGATCTACCCTTTAGTAATGTCAAGAATTGCTGATGCCCCTAATTTATTAAAATATAATAGCTAAAATCGCTAACCAAAATTTTGAGCTTAGTAGGTTATTATATAGACAATACAAATATTGTAAAAGTGCACGTAGTTAAAATTTTATTTTTTATATTCATTAAAATTTAAATTTTAATTAAAATGTTTATTTTTAAAGAAAATTAAAAAAAAGGTTAAATTATAAATATCATTTTTTAAAAAAATATCTTAGTTGATTTTGCCTAATAGGTATCTATACAGTATTTAATAAATGTATAAAATTTTATTATTTATTACAAATATTATTATATTTTTAAAAATATTAATTTAAAAACCTTTATAAAAAAATTTCAAAAAAATATAAGAAAAGTAAGAGAGTGCGTTTCCAAGTGAACTTGACCAAAAGGACAACTAAAGTGGAAAGAAAAATAATTATGATTATTGAATAAATTTAATAGTTAAAAATATTTTAAATTCTCTTATTATATAAATTTCAATTTGAAAAATATTTATAGTTCTAATCAAGCTGCATCATGCATTCCCAAAACGCGGTTCAATTTGATAGCTTAGATCATTGATTAGCAAGACGTATGAATAAATTTCTTTTTGAAAAAGTTTCTTTTCATGCATATGATAAAACCAAAAGGCACTAATTAAATCCCCTTTGTTTCTTCACATCTCATTTTCAAACAAAGATAAGATAAGGGATAGGATCTCATTTTTTGCATATCTTTTGGGCTTTCGTGTTGTCTACCATTGTTATTCCAACAAAAAAAATAAAATGTTGTCTACCATTGCTTTGCTTGCAAGGGGAAGCTTCATGGAAACTCTCGTTGTTTGGAGCCCTCGTGGAGGCATTGTGATACCAATTATGCTGGTAGCCAACTTTTTTAGGTCACTTCATATTTGTTTATAGGTGTGTATAATATATATATATATATATATATATATAAAAGCGTTTAGAAGACACAAATTACAAAAAATATATATATATATATATAATGCATTAGTTATTTTTTGACATTTAAAAGGCTAACTTAATTTTTTTACTACAATCTATTCTAATGGGGTCGATACATCCTATTAGAACGAATTTTTCTACACAATCTGTTTTAACAGCAATTTATAATGGTTTTGGTCAAAAAAATTATTAAAAAGTTGACAAAATTTGATAAAAGTTGATAAAAATTTGTAAAATTTTAAATTTTAAAATAAATGCATAAAAAAACAAAAGTGACTGAAAATTTGTAATTAAATTTAGGTGTAAAATTAACAAATTAATTGTTTTCTAAGTTTTACTGAATTTGTGTCTAACGAATAAAAGTTTATAGAAGGATTAATATTTTTGCCAAAATTGATTAGATTAAAGTACAATTTCATGAGTTTTTGTGGAAAAAACAAAATATTTTGCCGCTTTTTTTATTTTTAAGAGACACGATACAAAATTATAGTCAAATTTATTTTTATATTTCTCAATAATATCTATTACTCAATTATATATGAGTTTTAATGGGATACAAATCTATTTATATTTAATAAATTTAATTAATTCTTTTTACATTTTAATGTAAATCATAATAATTCATCTTCTTTTTTTTTCTTCTTCTTTTTGAAAGGTAAAGTTTTTTTTTTTTATAAGAGGGGAGGGGGAAGACTCGAAATCAAATTATGAGCAGATTAGATACGTTCTTAACCACTGAATTATACGTCATGCTCAAATAAGAGAGAGAGAGAGAGAGAGGGAGAGGGGATGTGGATTGCTTATAAATTGGAGTCACATGGATTCATGTGAGCTTTCTGGACACATGCATGACTCACACGAAGGGCACTCCCAGCCATGTGTTTTGTTGGAACGGAAAAAGCCCACGGACAAAGAAAAATGTGGTCCTTTGAATTCACAACAGTAGAGCTCCAAGACCCTCGTGATAGACATGCCACTTGGCACCAACTGTCTTATCAGAGCGGTGACAGCTGCACGGCCACGTGGCAGTCTTTGATTACGTGAGAGGGGTTGACTGTCTGGTCACAGAAGTGGTGCGATTGAAGTAATAAAAAATAAAATAAAATGAGATAAAATAAGGTAAATAAGTTATTTGAGCAATTGAAAGTGACTAAAAGTTAGAAAAAGTAGAGAATATTAATCATTTTTTTGTGTTTACGAAACCCACTAAAAGTGACCAAAATAATTTGTTGAAATGACTTGAAACAATGTAAAGTAAGCTGTTGCAATGATTGTGGTCAAAAAGTAATATAAAAAACTGACAAATGTTAAAAAAATGAAAAAAGTGAAAAATTTTTTACAGTTTTTTTTAAATTTTTTTTTGTAAAAGTTTGTAAAATTTAAATTTTGAAAATAAATGTACGAAAAACAAAAATAACAAAAATTGATAAAAATATGTAAATATTTGTAACTTTTGGTAATTTTTGACCCAATTAAATAGAGTTAAATTGTTGGTTGGTAATTAATATAATGAGATAAAAAGTAAATAATTTTTAGCGATTTTCAGAAATTTATAACAAATCAAAACGAAGCATTTCAGCTAATGAAGTGTGAAATACCAGTCGTTAAATTTTTTTTAATTTTTTTAAACAATATAATAGTCCCGATTAATTTGATTAAAAAAATTCACTGTTGATTATTTAAAAAAATAAAAAATTAATATATCATATTTTAACTGTTGAAGCGTAAATATGCTACAGTTGCCTCCTAACCCCCTCCATTTTGTCCTCTGTGTGTTATGATTAAAATAGCAAAGTTTTTGGTATTTATTTTTTAAAATTTTTTTTTGTATTTTTTTTTTAACTTTTTTCCCATCTCACATGTGGCCTTACTAGGTGTGGGCAAGTGGGTCTCTCCACTAATAATCGTACCACATGCTATGCATCTATTGTCAATTTGGATCAATTTCGACGGGTTTGTCAAATTTCAGGCATTCTCCCAATTTCTCATTTTTGGCATTTCCCATTTATTTTTTTAACTTTTTTAACTATTTTTTCAGCTCCTCGGAGGGAAAATGGTATTATATTATAAATTAAAATTTGATGTTATTAATTTTTTATTTTTACAACTTTTTTTTTTATTTTTACCCATTTTCTCAAACACTAGCATATATAATTACTCAATAAGACAAAAAAAAATTAACTTATTTGAATTTTTATGAAGCATGTCTAAAGTAATTAAAAGTAATAAAATTTTACAAGATAGTATTTAGCTTTTTTTTTTTTTTAATTTTTATATCTTTTAACCCATGCCAAACGTTGGAAAAAGAGGTACTGCAAAAGGATGACCGAGCCACATGGTAATTCCTATCTCTTGGTGGGTATTAGCAAGGTTTGCATACCCACGCGTGATTGCATGTTAGGGCTGAAAAAAAAATGCTTTCCCTACAGTTGGCAAGAAAATTTGCTGGAGATGGAAATTACTATGAAAAATCCATTAATAGTTTGTTTGAAGTGAGGATTTGGTAAAGGGAAATAGGAAAAAGGAAAAAAAAAAAAGAAAAAAAAGATAAAGAAAATAGAAAGAAAACATAAAATTGCAAACTCATATTCTTATTTGAATGCATTTCAAAATATAATAAAATAAAAGTCATTCGTCACTATATTAATTTTTAATTTACTTATTTTAAAATTAAAAATTTTGTATTTTTTCTTTTATTTTTCATCACACTTAAATTAATAAAGAAATATTAAAGCTCTATCTCTTTTCTTCTTTTTTAACAGATTTTTTAATTCAAAGACATTGTAAATGTGAATATAAGAGATTATCAAGAGAAACTTATTTTAGAACTATATTTGTGTACTTTTTTTTTCGTATAAATTATAACTCTTCTATGTACACATTTCTTATACTTCTAAAACACAATTTCATTCAACTACCGGTAAGGACAACAAATGCAACCTTGATCTTCAAAACACAAGCAAAAATAAAATTAGGGTTTGCTAAGTTGATCTTGGAGGGTAAATTAGTATCTAAACCTCTAGCACAGTGAATGTGAGAAAAATTATACTCGCAACTTTATCCTTAATCGCAGAACCTATGATCCTTGATTTCAAATCGCAATGGAAATGTTTGTCAAATTAAACCTTAATTAATACAACAAAATGATAAGGCGACAAAAGTAAACTGTTAAATCTCTTGTGCATCTAGAAAAGAAAATAAAAAGAAAAAACAACAAAGAATCGGATTCGGGGTAGAATCGATGCATTTACACACCAGTACATGGTCTATGTACTTTCAACACGTTTGATGTTTGAAGTAAGAAATAATAATTTAAGAGTTCTAATGATTTGAACAATTTATACCAATTCTTACCTCTAAGAATGAGTTAAAAAATATACTGGACATGCACTCGTGCGTAAATACACTGACTTTGCCCCCCATCCCAAAGAACCAACCCCACTTCTCCCATTTTCAAATAAAAAGATTTTAGAAATAAAAACAAAAATAAAAAATAAGGATTTCAATTTTGTTCCGTGCCCCTCAAAAAATGGTTGTGTTGGTCTTTTGTATGATTGGAAGGAATCAAATAGTTGCCTAAGCTACTTAAATATGATCAATAAATAAAACCCTCAATATTAGTTGGCAATTGTTCAAATATGATCAATAAATAATTGAATAAATAAAATAATTTTGTTAAACAAACCAAGCAAAAGCAAAATAATTGAGAGAGAGAGAGAGAGAGAGAGAGAGCAACCTGGGGGATGGTGATGCTCTAGAGACTTCAATAAAATGCATTAAATTAAAAACAAAATAAAACAAAAAGAAGGGGTTTTTAAAGATTAAAGATTGTCATTTTTTTAAATATACCCCAAGGGAAAGCTAGGACTGATTGTAGCCGAGCCGATCAGATTAGGCGCCGGTGAGAAGTCCGGCGAGGGCAGTCATGGCTCGGACCTGCATCTCCAGAGCAGCGATGTAGTCCGTGGTTTCTTCTAGAAGGTTCGGGAACGAGAGTTTCCGGCAACCGGGGACTAACCGGCCCAGAACCCGCACTTTCCTCTGCAACACCGGTAACTTCTTCTGTACCATCGGCTTCTTCGACCGGATGTCGCCGGTCACCCTCACCTTCCTGTGCTTCTTGTGGCCGAGTTTCATGCTGAGTCGATTCATGAGAATCGCTCTGCTCCATCGAGTTCTACCCTTGGCGGCGAAGGCCAGGACTCGGTCTGCTGTCTCTCGGATGGCGCGACCGCCGACGGAAGCTTCAGCCGCCGGAGTTGAGGAATTCCGGCGAGCTTGACAGAGGGCTTCGATGAGCTTGACAGAGTAGATCTGTTGCTCCGTTGGAGTCCTCCATCTGGTTTTCTGGATCTTGACTTCGCCAACGTGATTTTGGGCCTCGATTTTCCTTCGCTTCTTGCGCTTCGATTCTCGGGATCGGCTGGTGTTGGCTTCGGGATTTGAGATTGAAGACGACGCCATCAGAGAAGGTGAGAATTCAACGAAATTCTCTTCGGAATATACTCTGTTGCTTCTCTCTCTCTCTATTTTTCCGCCTCTAAGAATTTGTTGAACAGAGGCTTCAGAATTGGAAACACCTTTAGATAAAAATGAAGTCTGTTAGATTCAAAGATACCACAAGGAAAGTAATAAGAGAAAAAAAAAAAAAGGATTAACAAATCGAAGGAGAAATTTGTAGGGAGATTACTAAACAAAGCTAATAAACCTTGTCTTCGGATTCAAATTCTGTGAAAACCGCACATATCTTGTGTGTGGGTGTATATGTATATACATAATTTCGAAGAACTCGGTGAAGGATCAAAATGGAGTCTTTATTACTTTAAAATAGCTCAGAAGAAAGAAGCTGATGAAAATCTAGGAACAAATGCCTGTGTGTCCCCAGAAAATTAGAGAAATATATAAGAAATATTAATCAAGAACAAAGTTTCAAGACATGCGATACCTTGGAGTTGATATTATCTATCAGCTGGCTTCTTGCAGAGGAGACTGAAGGGACAGACAACTGTAATGGAGATAGTTTGTATTATTGGATTGAAATTAGGTTACTGGAGAAGCTGGTGAACTGAAGGAGGCGGAGGCGGAGGCGGCAGCGGCAGCGGCAGCGGCGGCGACGGTTTTGCAATGTTTGTATATATCTTGTGTGTGTGCGCGCGCGTATACATATAGACAGAGGGAGAGAGACGCAGCCAGGCTGGGAGGAGTGGGGGAGAAGGAGACTTTTAACGGGGGGCCACGCCTGCTTCTGTTATTCACGTTCATTCCCTCATTTGCCCTTCTATTCTATCTCTATTTCATTTCACAAAATTAGGGTTTTTTTTGGTAATTACAAAATTAGGGTTATTAACTGCATATAAATGTTTTGAAAAAATCTAAATAATATGCCTGATATTAATCCATTGATTTATTTATTTATTAAGGTAAAAAAAAATGTTAATGGAATGGATACACGAGAATACACTCGATCTAATCTGATAAAAATTTATTGAAAAATATCCTAATGAAATTAGAATAGATTTAAAACTGGAATTTAATGTCGTGCAACTTTGGTACAAGTTTAACATTGAAATTTAATACATTTTGAGACAAGTTTGAGATTTGTCTTTAGAATACTCGGTACTCGGTTCTTGTTGATATTCATAGGGTACTTGTTAAGTACTCTTTTGGTATAATATATTCAATTTTATTTTTAAAATAGTATAATATAATATAATATAGTTTAATATAAGATTTTTTTATTTCTTAATTTATAGTTCTGTTAAATACTTTTACTTTTATTTTGTTTAAGTGTAAAACAATGAATCTTGTATTGTCAATATTGAGATTTGTTTATGTTCACTTTTCTTTGTAATTGTTTTGTTGATAAATTTTGAAAAAAAAAATATACATGGGCAATATAGTCATGTATTTAACCAATGAATTCGTTTAGGTTAATAAATTTAACATTTTTGTTACTTATTAATTTTTTATTTTTTATTGGATATTTAACGGATATTCAATGAATAATCTGACTTATTGTATTTAATCAAGTTTTATAGGTTTGGGATGAATTTTGCGAGTTTGGAATGGGATGGATTTCGTATTTCAATTAAAAAAATAAATAAGTTTGAAACCATATTGATAAATAAAAAATAAATGAATTCGGTAATAAAATTTATTAAATTGACTATTATCTTACCTATTTGCCTTCCTAAAAAAAGGCACAATGTCATGGCTTCGAGGGGTACCGAGAGTGATGAGCATAGGACTTTTTAAGCTCAATCACGTAGCTGGCGCTATATCAATCTTCGCTATATTTTTATTTGAGTGAATTATGTATATTCATCTCCCCTAGGCTCGTGAATGTTAAATAGCATTTATTATGTTTGAATGATTACTTTAACTTTTCTTAATTTTAATTTTTTAATAAATTACTCTTATGACATACAAATGTTAAAAATTTTATAACTTATTCAAACGTAATTATATTATCCTAATTTTAAGTTTAAAAAGTCGAGGTGAAATTTACAACTACGTTGATTTTAATTTAATTTTTTTTTTAATAGTCGAATGAATTTTGCTTGGACTAATTACAATATTCTCTAATAAAATATTATATTTTTGTAGATAATTCAATTCTTCACGTTGTAACTTGTAAGTAAGAAAATTAATTTATTTATATAAAAATATTTTTTTTTGTAACTTGATTAATTTATTTATTTATTTTATACGTTTAAACTTAACACATATGGAGGTAATTCAAAATTCAAAACCTACAACATACGTAGGAGGCTTTTCCTCTGAGAAGGGAGCGGCGAATATAACTGTGTTGTGTTAGTTTTGTGATATTAATTTATAATCGTTATTAAAATTTAACAGTTCAAATGTATTCATACTATTTTAATTAAAAAACGTAAATGTATCTGAGTCGTCGGATTAATATTCAACGGTCCTGATTATAAATTACATATACTTGCCATCCCGTTGTTTATTTGTCATTTTCTACTACTTATTTCCACTTTAATCTAATTTTATAAATCAATAAAAGTTTTATTTTTATTTTTTATTTTAAATTTTTAATAAAAAAAGTTGAACATTAAATAATAATAATAATTATAACAATGATCTTAATTATAATAGATGTAAATAAGTGAGATAAAAGGAGATCAAATTGAGGTATGGGGTATTTCAACCATAGGGGACAAGGGGGAAGTACTTTTTTTTCTCCCTCATTGGTCTCCTTTCTTCCATATGCATCATTCCAACTCCAAAATTTATGTTCAATGGATGTGGTAAGGTTCAGTATTAATCATCACATGCATTCTCTCTCTCTCTCTCTCTCTCTCTCTCAAAATATCTACTCTTACATTTTAAGCAAAAGGTTGATTTGTGCACCTTTTAGCTTGCATGGCTTATTCTAGGGATTTCTCGCGCGGGGCAAGCCAATTTACACAACCGTGCATGTAAACTTCTATTAATAAGGAGCATGCTATTAATAACTTTTGTTATTTTTTGCGAGACAAGTTTGAGTGGGCATAAGATGTAATGCACCTTGGTGGAATATTAAGGAGCTAAGGAAAAATGCAAAATTATTTTACATAAATTCAATTGGGACAGATATATCAAAATTAGATGCAAATTTCAGGTAAAGGTTGAGAAAGACATGAAAAGAACTTACTTTTCTGCTTTGTTTCCAATTCGAGCTCGACTGCTTTGCCGCACAATTACTTAAAAATTTTCACCGCTTATCTTTTTACTATTGATTTTTAAATGAAAGATATTATCTTACAGTTATAGTAATTTTGAATGAAATGTATTAGTCATTACAAATAATTATTAATACAAATTAATTGAACGATAACTTATACAGAAGAAAAGAACGAGGAGAATAAATTAAATCTTTTCAACTCATATCTATCAACTCCTTGTGGACAAAAGGTGGACAAAAGGACACTTGTCATGCACAAAACTGTCTTTGTCAGATTTGAACTTTCTAGTTTCTACCTCCTTCCAAACAACACAACTCCTGATATGTAGCAAATGATATACATATACATTTCTCATCCTTATATATTCCTGTAAACAATTTTCTAAAATACACTCTCAGTAAAAATTAAAGAAACTCCCTCCCAAAAAAAAAAAAAGATAAAAATTCACATAAAGCATGACAGGTGTCTTCTTAATTTATTAATGAAAGTATAGAGTTCTGAAGTTTTATAATAAATTTTCCAGAAAATAAAAAATGAAAAAAAGAAAGTTGAAACGGAAGATGGAGTAGTAAAAGAAATACACATCAAAGCAACAGGGAAATGTCAGTGGAAATATCTTAACTTGGTTGGAAAGGCGAAGGTAGGTCCCACTTCTGCTAAATTTGGTTTAAGAATTTACCAAAAAAAGGGAAAGTGGGAGAAATTAAATTTTCTTTCTTATTTAAATTGTGATAAAAAAATAAAAAAAATGCATAGAATTTAAGTAATTAAATTTGAAAAACCAATGTATTGATAAATATTTTTTATTTTATTATATAATTTTTGGAATCCATTCAAATATATATAATTGAGATTTTATATATTTTTCTTAGGCTAATTACATTTTAGCTCTTGTAGTTTAGGCTAAAAATACGTGATTTTTATTTAGTTGAAAATTCACACATAATCTCCTCATAATTTCGATTAAAGTGTAAAATTATTAAAAATATTAAACTAAACTAGATTTATATCGCACCTACGATATGAGCTCACATATCGTCATTTAAAAATATTAATTAGAAAAACAAAGGCAAATTGAGTTGTTTTAAAGAATAAAAAAATATTTTATTTTCACATAAAAATGAATCAAATTGTACTTTTATCTATTTATTTTTGTGAAAATATTTTTTTGTCAACAAATTTTGACTTATTAATCACAAATCCAGTTAACTTTAAAAAATTCAAATAGTTTTATACTTTAATTTAGATTATGAAAGGATTATTTGTTGATTTTTAAACTAAGGAAGTGCAGTGTGTTTTTAAGTCAAACTTAAAAAAATAAAGTATAATTACTTTTTTTTTTCTCCTCCTCACATTCTTCTTTTCTATTCTCTATTATCTCACCAAATTCTTACTCTATACACTACCTTAAAACATCATAAGAGTGTTTGGAGTTATACAAATTTGTACAAATTTATAAAAGTTAAAGTCTAGTACTTTGTACAGTGAGTAAAAAATTTAAATTTTATAGTCTAAAAATTTGTGCTGTAGAGATTTATATAATTTTATATATTTGTTTTATTTAACTCTAAACAGTGTATATGTGCCAAGTAATGATTTGTTTAGGGAGTAGACATTTGTTAGCGAAGCAAGGCTCAAATTACGTGGCTCGATCAGCTGCCATCCGAATTCAAGTTCTGCATATATTAACTACTGCTCATAAAAAGTGTTTGTTAGGTGGGTAATTAATATGTATGTTGCATGTAATTACTTGCCCACGGCACAAATATTTTTAGCATTCATGGCAAGCTCAGAGCCTGCCATCTAAGACTTGTCATCGGTAAGTATTACAATTCCTTTTTTTTTTTTTTTTACCATTTCTTTTTTCAACTTTCTCACCAACCCACGTACGGTAATAATAGATTAAACAAAGCAATGGAGGTAAGAATATCGGACGGTTAAAATTAATTAACCTTGATCAGAGAATGGCCGTTAGGTGGTCGTATGCTTGATAATTTAATGACAGGCGTGTCCTTATCGTTTCTTGCAAGGCCACCATCCTGCACAGCATCTAATAATACACCCACACACACAGACAGACAGAGATATATTATTATATATATATAGATTAATTATTTTATATTGTGATTTTTTTAAAATTAGTTGATGACGTGGAAAAGAGTTGGATAAATGGTAAAGTTGGCTATCAATTATTGGTTGTCATGTGGGGTCAAAGTCTGATTTGTTTTTATTCTGGGCAATGATTGGTGGGTGATGCACAGTGGAATTAAGGAAGAGAGAGAGAGAGAGAGAGAGAGTGGGAAGCATGTGTGGTTGCTTTCATGGGCACTTTTCGCCAGCTTTGGCTTTTCTACTGTTTTCTTGTGTGTGAGGGGCCACTCAGGATTGCAAGACGAGGTCTTATTTTTTTTTTAATTATTTAAAATTTAATGGGGTAATTATTTATATTTTAAATTTTTAATTGTAAAATATAAAATATTTTAAATTCAAAACTAATAATTCCTAAACCAAGCCTCGGCACCTTCAACACGTGTGATCTCCCATTTTTTTTTCTTCTCTTTTCTCCTTTTTAATTTGTTGAGTTACAGGGTACAAATAATTAAGGTACTATTTGATTTATATTTTTATCTTTTATTTTTTATTTTTATTTTTATTCTCTTTTTTATATTATAAAAATTTTAAAATAAGAGAGCAGAAAACACATTCGATTTAATATTTTTTAATTTTCGTATTTTGAGATTTTCTTGTTTTAATTTGAAAACGTTCAAAATGATTTTTTATCATTCTGCATTTCATGTGTAAATTAATTTTTTATTTTAAAAAAAAAAATTTGAATATAAAAGTGATTAAATACGTTTTGAACTGTTTTTCTTATTTTTAAAATTATAAAATAAAAAATGAGATCAAATTATATATACTAAATGACACTTAAATATCCTGAACGAGCTATTCCCATCAAATTTTACATTTATCTAAATTAGTGTTATTATCATTTTATAGACAACCCAATCTTTTCAAATGAGTACTCCTAGGACAACCAATGGATTGTTACTCAAAAGGATAAGATTAATCAACACACGGGCACTTTATTCGTTGCATTTATTTAAAATACTATTTTATCTTAAAAAAATAATAATTAATGTAGAAATTACCTCTCTATCTCATTTACTACTCACGCAAAACCAGGCGTACAAGATTTCAAGTCGCTTAACTGCACAGGATTTGCACTTAATAACAGATACTAAGGGCAATGAAAATCGAATTCATGAATCCTAGACTCCAATAGGTGTGTGTTTGTACGTAACATGAATTTATGGAGGCAAAATATAATATATATATATATATATATTTTGTAAATGAAGTTATTTTTTCTCTTTTTTAATTAATTAAATAGATAAAAATATTAATTTTATTTTTTATTTTTTACAAATATCTATTATTTTTTTTTCATTTTCTTAGCCATAACAAAATAAAATAAAATTAATGAATTTTTTTATTTTATTTTTTTATATTTGTGTTTTCTCTCCACAAATATTAGTTGTAAAAACACTGACCTAAAATCAAGGGTTGCATGTAAAACGAAGGGATACGAGACCCATAATGAATTGTTACAAAGTTACTAGTAAACCAATTTCGTCCTAAAATTGAGTTATATGTCCGATCCATACACACACACACACACACACAAAAGTAATTAATTGACCGAAATGTATTAATGAAGGTGACATTTGATTTACTTTTTTGTTTTTTATTTTCTATTTTCATTTTATGTGTTAAAAATTTTAAAATGAGAAAATAAAAAATACTTTATTTTATTTGTTTTGATATTTTCTTTGTTTTTTGTTAAAAATTCTCAAAACGAATTTTTATCATTTTTTATTTCATGTGTAAACTCATTGTCAGTTTTTGAAAATAAATTTTGAAAACATAAGTAACCAACTGAATTTTGAGTTGTTTTCTTTATTTTCAAAGGTACAAAACGAAAAATGAGCTCAAAACTAAAAATAAAAAACAAAAACAGAAAATAGAAAATAAAAAAATAGACCAAATGACTCCTAAGGTTTCTAGAATCCGTGTTAGGCCCCATTTGGGATGATAAAAAACTCAAACAATAATAAAAAATACTGAAAATTCTAAAAAATATTTACTTTTTATCTCACAACTTACAATTTATTTCACTTTATCTTATTTTATTTTATTTTTTGTTACTCCAAATACACCCTTGACGTTAGTTCAGAAAATAATTATTATAAGTGTTCAAAAATTTATTGATTCAAACATTGAGATATACATAAATTTCCATGGGCGGATGGCCGAGAGTAAGCTAAGACAACTGTCCTTACTAATTTAAAAAATTATATCCAGATTCTATTAATTTTATTTTTTTAAATTTATTTTTATTTCATTATTATTAAACTTATGCCTTGATTATATTTTTACTTTATTCTTATTTTCCTTAAACACGTAATTCTACCATCTCTTCACTTGTAATCGTTTATAGATAAATCATGTATCAGTCCATTAATATATTATATATATATATATATATATATATATGTATGCTACACAATGGTAAGTTGTGTCTTTCTATACTTGTATACAGTACATATAGCCAGGTAAGTAATTAAAAGAAGAAACTAAAAAGATTTGAAAGCAGAAGTGTCGGAGACAATTTAGCAAACAAAACAAAGAAAGGGAAAAAGATAACCTTAAAAAAAATAAAATCGAACCTTATAAGAAAGCGGGCATATATATATATATATGTATATGCATGCATGCCAGAGATCTTGCCCCCTTGTTCGAGACAGGTCTCCCTGTCAAACTTTGAAAGAGTTGGCCTGAAATTCTAAAGAATGAAATTGATCCAATGAAGTGCAGTCACTTGTACCAAGGTGGTTGTGATCTATCAACAAAAATATATACGACCGTGCAATCACAGTCTTATAAGTGTTAAATAATTGTCCCTAATCTCATCGAATCTCTCTCTCTCTCTCTCTCTCTCTATATATATATATGAAAATATATGCAAGTGCGCATGCTTATGAAATATGCGTCAACACTGCTACAGGTTATCTGGACGGAAGATTTATTGGGCAAATTATATAACATATATTTATTTGAATCTTTTGTCTAACCAGGCCAGTGCAATTTTGCCCTATAGCCGGGAAATCTGATTTCTACGTATATAACACTGTGGGACTCCCATCTCTTCATGACTACATTGTTGTCAATTACAATAAGTTGTCTCTTAATTAAAGCCAAATCTATAAATCTAGTAGACTTAGCATATTCAAGAGTTACCAAATGTAATTATGTCAACATGTTAAAATGAAAAATTAAACTTTCAAAATTTTAAACTAAAATTTAAGTGATATCGAAAAAGTTATTAAATGATATGACAGTAATATTTATATAACGAAAAAATTTTAGCATAATTATACAGTTATAACTATACAATCACAATAATTGATCTTGATAAGAATGTACTATTGTGAAATTTATGATTGAAATGTACAGTTCTAATCATATCGTCTTGATTGTGTGACTGTCCTTTTTGTAATATAAAAAAATTAATATTGATGTAATATATATATATACATATATTTATATTTTCTTTTTCAAGTGATAAGCCAACAAGAAAATAGATCATTTTTTTAATGAATATTTTATACAAGCTGCATACTACTTTTTTAAATTTAACACTTCAATCATAATAACTTCAATATATAAATACTTTATATTTTTATGGAAGCTTTTGAATGAATCTTGAGGGATAACTCACTTAATAAGAGTTTAGATTTTTTTTCCAAGTGATTATTAATTTGAATTTTTCCAGAATTAGGATTAGTTGTTAGTTGTGATACGAACTAGTTCGACCATTCAAAGAAAAAAAAAAGAAAAAAAAACTTTTCAAATGCATATTGTACCAAATCAACAAAATAATGACACCATTTGGTGTGTCAAAAAATAAAATAAAACTCTAACAACCTTTAAAATCTACTAAATTTTCTATTATACTTTACACATTCTCACTTTTATTAATTTTAAAAAAGTTACAAATTTCGCTAAAAAAAAAAAATTAAATCCTAGGAGGAGGTTAACTGAGTAGGAAAAATTTTTTTTTAGTAATCATGTTCTCCAACTCCAAAACTTTTAAAGGAGTACTATTGTGAGGTGGGTCCACTAGAATGGATTGGGCGAAATCATTTCCACGGTATCATTTTACTCCACCGTTTCGTTTAAAATATGAAATAGGGATTTTTTTGAATTCGTTAGAACAAATTTTAGAGAACTGTTTTAACAGTTTATCACTATACATCTTCAAAAAACAAGGTTTAAAAAAAAAAACTGAACGCTAAAATTATTTAAAATCACATTTTATCTTTTTTTTTTTAATTTTTCACCACTCCAAACAAGCCTAATATATCATGAGATCCTCTCAAGTAAAGGTTTCGTCTCTCGAGGCCCTTATTTCAAATCCATTCGTCAGTCAAAAAATACTAGACTTTCTTTCAGCTATTTAATAATGCAAACAACTCTCTCTTAAGATTCATTCTTATCTCTTAGTTTGGGAATTTGGTGGGGGAAGAGCCGGTAACTGACCATTGTTAATTTTCCCTGGGGCTGCATTTGGATTTAAAGATTTGTCACGAAATTAAGAAAAAAAATGATAAGATTTTTAAAATTTAAAGATTTGTCAAAAAAAAAAAGGAAGTGATAGACTTTCAAAAACATTCTTCGTGTTTTGTTTGTAAAGGAAAATGAAGAAAAAAACACAGTTTGAGAAATTAAAAATAAATAAATAAATAAATTTATTAATAAAAAAAATTTTTATTTTTATATATTTTTGTCTTATTCAGAGAAAATCATGTTTCTTTTACATTTTTTTATTTTATTAAATCTTTATTCCAAACACATCCTTAATCAATAATTAATAAATCAACAAAAGGGTAAGAAGGATAAGGCTGACGATGAAAGAGGCAAAGAGTACAGCAATTAATAAATCTGAGTAGGCTGTTCCCTAACATGGGTTTTGGATTTAAATAAGATATGTTCAATTAGCAAATTCATCTCTTTGACAAGCAAACCATCTCTGTCTCTTCTGTCACGGACGGTTGGTTCTTGGTGGTTGGGTCACCACTGACTCAAAGAAGTTTTCTTTAGCATATATTCCAAGCATGGCCGCCCAAATCGTATTACTGAACTATCCATTATATTGAACCATATACATACATGTATGCATTTATATGTCTCGTTTATCTTGGTTTTGGAACAATCAATTAAAAGTTGGTCACTCTAAAGAGCAAAAATGCTTCCAATTAGCTAAAATTCATTTTTTTAATTTAATTATCTATTTAATTAATTAAATAGATAAAAAAATTTTTATTTTTTTTATATTTATGTTTTCTCTCCACAAATATTAGTTGTAAAAACACTAGCCCAAAATCAAAGGTTGCATGTAAAACGAATGGATACGAGACCCATACTGAAAGTTACTAGTAAACCAATTTCTTCCTAAAAATTGAGTTATATGTCCAATCCATAGATACACACACACGCACACACGCACACACAAAAGTAATCAATTGATGCTTAATTACTAAAAAAAAATTTAATTGATGCTTACTAAACCATATTAATTAAGGTTTCTATAATCCATGTTAATGTTAATTTAGAAAATAATTATTATTACAAGTGCTCAAAAATTTCCAGAATCAAACATTGAGATATATATAAATTTCTAAGGGCGGACGGCCTGAGAAAAAGATGGGACAACTATCCTTACTGATTTAAAAAATTATATCAAGATTCTGTTAATTTTGTTCTCATTTTTTTTATAAATTTTATTTTTATTTCATTATTATTAAATTTATGCTTTAATTATATTTTTACTTTATTTTTATTTTCTTTAAAAAAGTAATTCTACTTTCACTGATAGTAAATCCTATATCTTCGCTTGTTGTCGTTTATAGATAAATCATGTATCGGTCCATTAATATAATATATATATATATATATGCTACACAACGGTAAGTTGTGTCTTTCTATACATGTATACAGTATATATAGGCAGGTAAGTAATTAAAGGAGGAAACTAAAACGATTTGAAAGCAGAAGGGTTGGAGACAATTTAACAAACAAAACAAAGAAAGGGAAAAAGATAACCTTAAAAAAAATAAAATTGAACCTCATAAGAAAACGGGCATATATATATATATATATATGCATGCTTGCCAGAGATCTTTGCCTCCTTGTTTGAGACAGGTCTCCCTGTCAAACTCTGAAAGAGTTGGTATGAAATTCTAAAGCGTTGATATGTACAGAATTAGAAAATTAGAATTAGGAAATTATAATCTTGTATATATAAATTAGAAAATTTTTTTCACATTAGAAAATCCTTTTTGACATAAGACTTTATTTTAGTTTTGCCTATATAAAAACCTCCTTGTATTCTTGTAAATACACATCAATATAATTATTCTATTTTTAATTTGTTTAATTCTCTATTCTCTCTTTATTTTATCACGATATCAGAGCCTCCTCTCTAATCCCTAAAATTTTTCCGCTGCATTGGTCGGTTTTTTTTTTTTTTTTTTTTTTTCGGTTATGGCTTTTTCAATTTTGGTCAAATTTCTTCTGCTTTTTGCTCTGGTTCGAGATTTCCACGAATTGTAGTTTCATTTTCTTTATTTATTTATTTTCTTCTTCCCATAACTGGTTTCAATTCGTCTCTCGTCAACTATGAATCTCGGACTTAGTCATGGCTAGCACTTCTACTTAGGCTATCTCTATTGTGTCTTTCGCTCCTGCAGCATCATCAAAACATAACCAAGTCTGGTACAATTATTGTAAGAAAAAAGGTCATCTTATCAGTAATTGCCCTAAACTCAAGGTTAAGCACTCTAGATCTCAGTCCCGTAATTAAACTACTGTAGCATTTTCTTTTGGCCATCTAGGTTCTACCGTTCCTTTATCCCTTACTGCTGCTGATGTTGAGGTTATAGTCACCAGATTGTCACTCATTCTTTTCCTACTTTGTTTGCTGCCACAGGTATGTCTATGTTCCACTGGTATATTGATTCTGTTTGTTGCAATCACATGACTTTTGACTCTTCTTTATTTTCTCATAAGTAGTCCTTTTCACAAGCCCCATTAATCTACACTACTAATGGTTCCCATATGTCAGTTAGTCATGTTGACTCTATCACTGATGATAATTTTTGCATACCTAATACTTATCTTGTTCCCAAGTTATCCTTAAATCTTCTCTCTGTGGGTCAACTTGTTGAACCTGGTTATATTGTAAAATTTTCAAATGGTGGGTGTGTTGTGCGGGATCCTCGGACGAACCAGTTAATTGGAACAGGGTGTAAAGTTGGCCACTTCTTTGAACTTACTTCCTTGCATCTTCCGAGTCCTTATTTATCAGTTTCTAAACCAGTTGTAGCCGTCACCACCGCTTCCAGACTGTGGCATTCTCATCTTGGTCATAGTTCGTTATCTAGGGTTCATTTGTTAGCGTCAAAAGGACTTTTTGGTCCCGTTGATTTTTCTTCTTTTGATTGTTTACCATGCCAATTAGGGAAACAAACTGTTTTACCATTTAATAAAAGTGATTCTCTTTCTGCTACACCTTTTGATCTTGTTCATTCTGATATTTAGGGACTTGCACCTTTTGCCACTAAGGGGGGCAGTTGTTATTTTATGATTTTTGTTGACGATTTTTTAAGATATATTTGGATTTATTTACTTTATAATCGATCTGAGTTACCTAAAATTTTTGATAATTTTCACAAAATGATCCAGACTCAATTTTCTCGCAAGATTAAAATTCTTACATCTGATAATGTTATGGAATATAAAGATAATTCTATTCTTGCAAATCATGAAAATAATGGGTCTCTTTCTCATTTATCTTATCCTTATACATTCTAACAAAATGGTCATACTGAACGGAAACATCGTCATATTTTAAATACCGTTCGTTCACTTCTTATTTCTGCTTCTTTACCTGAAACTTTTTTGGGAGAAACCACTCTCACAATTGCTTACACAATTAATAGGATTCCTTCTTCTATAATTTTTAATTGCTCTCCTTATGAGCATTTGTATGGGAAGGTACCTGATTATTCGTGTATCAAAATTTTTGGCTGTGCTTGTTTTGTCTTTCTTTCGCCACATGAGTGTACCAAATTAGAGCCTAACTCTCGCTTACGTTGTTTTCTTGGCTATGGTGTTGAACAAAAGGACTATCGGTGTTATGATCCTATTTTCAAATGCCTCCGTCTTTCTCGACATGTTCAGTTTTGGGAACATCGTTTCTTTACTGACATGGTCAAACTTCCATCTAACCCTTCTAATCATTCACCTATTTTTACTAATTCTTCTATTAACCTCTTTCCAGATACTAATTCATGTGATGCAGCTTCTTCAAACAATCAAGGTGACCACTTGACGTCCTCACCTGATTCATCTAGCACGCCTGTGGATTCTTTCCATCCACCTTCTGCTTTTGAGCCTTCTTCTGTTGTTTTTACTCCATCAGCACCTGAGTTTCACCACCTCACTTGGGTAAGAACTCCTCCTCCCTATCTTAAAGATTATCATTGCTATTCTACTGATCAACTTGCAAATATTTTCACTAAATATTATCCTTCTGGTCATCGTCATGAGCTTGTGTCCAAACTCAAGTTGACCTCTTTATTACTATCTTGAGTTTGAGAGAGAGTATTGATATATACAGAATTAGGAAATCAAAATTAGGAAATTACAATTTTGTATATAGAAATTAAAAAATCATTTTCACTTTAGGAAATCCTTTTTGATATAGGACTTTATTTTAGTTTTGCTTATATAAAAACCTTTTTGTATTCTTGTATATATACATCAATATAATTCTTCTATTTTCAATTTGTTCAATCCTCTATTCCCTCTTTATTTTATCATAAAGAATAAACACAAGTTGGCCTCTTTATTACCATCTTGAGTTTGAGAGAGGGTACTGATATATACAGAATTAGGAAATCAAAATTAGGAAATTATAATTTTGTATATAAAAATTAAGAAATCATTTTCACTTTAGGAAATCCTTTTTGATATAGGACTTTATTTTAGTTTTTCTTATATAAAAACCTTTTTGTATTCTTGTAAATATACATCAATATAATTCTTCTATTTTCAATTTGTTCAATTCTCTATTCCCTCTGTATTTTATCATAAAGAATAAAATTGATCCAATGTAATGCAGTCAATTACACCAGGGTGGTTGTGATCTCTCAACAAAAATATATACGACCCTGCAATCACAGTCTTATAAGTGTTAAATAATTGTCCCTCATCTCATCTCATCTCTCTCTCTCTCTCTCTCTATATATATATATATATATATATTTATGAAAATACATGCAGGTACACATGCCTATGAAATATGCGTCAACACTGCTACAGGTTATCTGGACGGAAAACGAGATTTATTAGGCAAATTATATAACTTATATTTATTTGAATCTTTGTCTAACCAGGCCATCGCAATTTTGCCCTATAGCCGGGAAATCTGATTTCTACGTATATAACACAGGGACTCCTATCTCTTCATGACTACATTGTTGTCAAGTACAATAAGTTTGTCTCTAAAGCCAAATCTATAAATCTAGTAGATTTAGTATATTCAAGAGTTAACAAATGTAATTATGTCAACATGTTAAAATGAAAAATTAAACTTTCAAAATTTTAAACTAAAATTTAAATGATATCGAAAAAGTTATTAAATGACATGATAGTAATATTTATATAATAAAAAAGTCTTAATATAATTATACAGTTATAATTATACAGTTATAATTATACAATCATAACAAGTGATCTTGATACTAACGTACTATTGTAAAATTTATGATTGAGATGAACAATTCTAATTATACTGTCACGATTGTGTGAGTGTCCTTTTTGTAATATAAAAGAATTAATGTTGATGTAATATATATATATATATATATGTTTGTATTTTCTTTTCCAAGTGATAAGCCAACAATAAAATAGATTATTTTTTAGTGATTATTTTATACAAGCTGCATACTACTTTTTTAAATTTAGCACTTCAATCATAATAACTTCAATATATAAATACTTTTTATTTTTATGGTATTTTTTAAAATGAAGCTTGAGGGTAACTCAATTGGTAAGAGTATGGATTTGTTTTCCAAGTGATTACTAATTTGAATTTCTTTAAGATTAGGATTAGTTGTTGGTTGTGGTACGAATTAGTTGGATCATTAAAAAAAAAAAATCTTTTCAAATGCATGTTGTGCCAAATCAACAAAATAATAACACCGTTTGATGTGCAAAAAATAAAATAAAACAAAATAAAACTCTAACAATCTCTAAAATTTACTAAAATTCATTAAAATTTTTTATTACACTTTATACATTCTCACTTTTACTAATTTTTAAAAGTTAAATATTTCGTTAAAAAAAATCGAATCCTAGGAAAAGATTAACCGAGTAGGAAAATTTTTGTGGTAATCATGTTTCCCTATTCCAAAACTTTTGAACGAGTACTATTCTGGGGTGGGGCCACACAAACCATTAAAACAAATTAGTCAAAATTGTTTCTACGGTGTCATTTTACTCTATCGAAATGATGCCGTGCAAAACACAAATTAGGGTTTTTTTTTAATCCATTAGAATGGATTTTGGAGAATTGTTCTAATGGCTGTTCATCTAAAAAAAAAAAAATTTGAAAAAAATACAAAATACTAAAATTCACCCAAAATTATATTTTATCTTATTTTTTTTCTTATTTTTTTATTACTCCGAAGGGGCCTAATATATCACGAGACCTCTAACAAAGGTTTCGTCTGTCGAGGCCCTTATTTCAAATCCATTCATCAGTCAAAAAATACTAAACTTTATTTCCACTATTTAATAATGCAAACAACTCTCCCGCAAGATTCATTCTTATCTGTTAGTTTGAGAATTTGGTGGGCAAGAATCGGCAACCGAGCATTGTTAATTTTCCCTGGGGCTGCATTTGGATTTAAAGATTTGTCATGAAATTAAATAAAATGATAAGATTTTTAAAATTTAAAGATTTCTCAAGAGAAAAAAAGGAAGTGATAAACTTTTAAAATCACTCTTCGTATTTTGTTTGCAAAGGAAAATGAAGAAAAAAAATAGGATTTGAAAAATTAAAAATAAATAAATTTATTTATAAAAAGATTTTATTTTTATATATTTTTAACTTATCTAGATAAACTCTGGAAAAATTTTAAAAAACGCTGAAAAACTCTGAAAATTATTTATTTTTTACCTCACTGTACGAATTATAAACTCATAACTTATCTCATTTTATTTCATTTTATCTAACTTTTTGTCACTCCAAACACATCCAAAATTATGTTTCTTTTACATATTTTTTTTTTATCTTGCTAAATCTTTACTTCAAACACACCCTTAATCAACAATTAATAATTCAACAAAAGGATAAGAAAGGATAAGGTTGGCGATGACAAAGGCAAATAGTACTGAAATTAATTAATCTGAGTGGGCTGTTCCCTAACATGGGTTTTGGATTTAAATAAGAAATGTTCAATTAGCAGATTCATCTCTTTGACAAGCAAACCATCTCTGTCTCTTCTGTCACGGACTGTTGGTTCTTGGTGGTTAGGTCACCACTGACTCAAAGAAGTTTTCTTTAGCAAATATTCCAACCATGGCGGCCCCAAATCGTATTACTCAATTATCCATTATATTGAACCATATATATACATATATGTATTTATATGTCTTGTTTATCTTGGTTTTGTAACAATCAATTAAAAGTTTTTTTTTTTTTTTGGTAATTATCAATCAATTAAAAGTTGGTCACTCTAAGGAGCAAAACTGCTTTTAATTAGCCAAAATTCATTACAAAGAAACTTATCATATTATTTATCACAATAATGTGGACTATATATATATATATATATGTATATATTTATCATTTTAAATAGAAACAATCATTGATATACTTTTTAATTCAAAAATGTCATTATCGTAACATTGTCGCAATTAAGTATATAACCCTTTTTCAAAAGGAATTGAAGGAACTTCTAAGATTTCGCCACCGAGTTTGCCTACCAAGTTTGATTGGCACGGGTCATGTACCTTAATTATTTGTGAATTTAAAATTATAGAATTTTGTGTTAATTATTTTAATAAAATATATTCTAATAAAATTTTATTAGTTTAAACAAAGAACTTATTATAGATTTTATCAGTTTAATGTGATAGATTATGATAAATTTGAAGTTAATCACATTTTAAAAAATAGTTATTTGAAATCTTAATAAATTATTAATTTTTTAATGTATTATTAGATAAATTAACTCTCTTATTTAAAAAAAAAATTATTTGAAATGCTGGCAAATTATTAATTTTTTTTATTATTATAAGATAAATTAACACAATTATTTAAAAATAGTTATTTGAAATCCTGATAAATTATTAAAATTTATTTTTATCCATCATTAGATAATTAACTCCCTTATTTATATTCTAATACAAATTAATCTAAATTCAAAATCGATGGTTATCCAAAATAGAACGGGAAATCGGCTCTCATCCATTCCTTTGAATTTAATAAAACCAGACAAAAATGTCGGGATTAGATGAACATGGGATTTGGTAGAACAAGCGGGTTTTGCGCTGTCACCTTGTATTATTATAATGAATTGTCTTAATCTTCAATTGATTAAACATATGGCTCATCCCACGTTACATGGCTTTGAGGTTTCGTGAAGATTGCTTCAGCTGTCGGATTATTCATTTCTTTAAATTTGCTTGGCTTGGAGGGTACTAACTTGACCTCCAAATTAATTATATATATATATATATATTTATGTGAACATATAAAATTTAAATAATTTCACGAGGTTGACCCCAGATGTGCCTCATTCCACCAATAAAAAAGCAGTGCCCACGCGTGCATGTCTTGGTTAGCAATTTATCCTTTACTTGCGGCATAGAAATGATCATGATAATTGTAAGGGGCGGTTTCACAAACTTCAAATTTTTACTGATTACCAATTTTTACCAATTCTTTTTTTTTTTAATTTTTTTTCAACTTTCTCCATTAATATTTACTAAATATATTTTCAATTTTTATCACATTTTTTCAAATTTTCTTAATTTTCTCCAACTTTTTTGATATTTATAAATTTTTATGAAACATACTTTTTAAAAAAAGTCAATGTAATAACATTAGAACAAAAGTTTTTATAAATTTTACTATTTTTTGTGCACCAAAACCACCCTAAAATAAGTGCATGGTAAAATGATATAAGAGATTCTTATTGGAATTATGTGATAGTATTGTTGTAAATAAACTTTATTAATGGATTTAATTATAATCGCCAAACGAAAAAGAAATCACACTATGGATACATTTGGTTGAAATTTTCTGAAAATTTTTAAAAATTATTTATTTTTTATTTTACTACACGAATTATCTCACTTTATTTCACTCTTTATCGCTCCAAACAACTCTTATACATACAAAACTAATTGCAAAACGCTAGGGTTTTGACGAGAAAACCCTAGATAACAAACTGGATCTTTGATGATCGATTCTACGATTCATCGGATTCACATGCAAGGAATGCTTGAACTATAATGCACGCATTCCGCCCACTTTAATCTTCGAGAAAAAGTGGTTGAAGTAGAGACTTGCGTTTCCCCCTAAAATTTGACCATATAGAAAGATTCTCAGTAAAGCTACTCTGAATGTAAAATATAATATCAACCAAAAGACTCATTATACGACTTCACCTCACAAATTAGTTGTTTATTTTGGTACGTGCATATCTTTGAGGCAGCAAGGAGATCAGTAACAAATAGTTTAAAGAGTGAGATCCTTTGGAGAAAATCAACTACTTCGCACTGTTATGAACGACTGACAATCGTAAGGGAAAAAAAAATGTTGGATCTTAGGTGACATTTAATATTAATTTTTTTTTGTCCTCTCCAGCCACAAGTGCACGTGCGGTTCGAACGTGGAAGGCAGGCAAAAATTTGGGCGATCATGTATGATTAAAACCGTTAAATTAAAATTTAATGATTTAGATACATTCACATTATGTTTGAATTAAAATAGTATGAATGTATATAAATCGTTAGATTTTAATCCCACCATCTTTATATTAATATTACGAAACTGGCATAATATTATTATATCAGCCTCTTCTTTCAAAATTTGGAGTCAACCTTTGACATAATTTTTCAAGTCCTTGGCTTTAGCTTTGGTCATAATGAAAATAACTTTTATTTCAATTATGCGCCTGGTATATATACTTGCCTTATTTGGTGTACATTCAGAGTGATAAAAAAATAAGATAAAATAAGATAAAATATGATTTTGGATAAAGAATGGTGTTTGATATTTTCTTCCAAATCGTATTTTTTAGATATAAATAGTGCCAAAACTGTTAAAAAGATTTTTCAAATCCGTTCTAATAGATTCAAAAAATCCGTTCTAACAGATTTAAAAGTCTCTGCACTTTTCTACAGTACTACAATTGTTAAAACGGTTTTTCAAATCTATTCTAACGAATTCAAAAAAATTTGTATAAAATAACGACAATGGTACTCATTTGAAAGTTTTCGACTTGAAAAATATGATTGTCAAAAAAACTTTCGCACTCGATCAACCTCCTTTTGAATTTTTCGTTTTTTTAGCGAAATATTAAAATTTTTTAAAATTATTAAAATTGAGAAAGTGTAAATATGTAATAGAGAGTTTTAATGATTTATAAAAATTGTTGAAAATTTATTGTGTGTTTTTTTGTTTTTTGTTAGCACCTCAAACGGTGCCGTAGTTGTTTGCCATGTACATGTATACTTGTGTTCAATTTTAATATGTACCTTTATTTCAATCAAATCATCCTTCTTGCTCACTCCATGTGAAGGAATCAACTGTAGCAAGTTAATCCGGTCACAAGGAGCCTAAGACTTTGATGATAGGTTTAGAAAAATCATTTTAAAAATAAAATTTACTTCACAAAGAATTTTAAAATAAAAGAAAATATTTTTAGTTTTTTTAATTACTATTTTTTTAAAATGTTTTTTTTTTAAGATTAAAAGTTGATTAGAAATTGAAATTCAACAAATTAAAATGCAATCTTATTCCGATTCAATTCATATTATAATTCACAATGATTTTAATTTTCTCAATTTTATAACTCAACCAATAAATAACTCAGTGCAAATAGATCAGAAGATTTTTTAGTTGAAATATGAAAGATGGAAATTTCTCCTCAAATTTTAGTTATTTAATGTTCAATTTGATAAATCATGCTATCAGATCGAATATTCTGTATGTGAACTTAAAAACCAAATATACGAAAGTAGGATCATAATTATGAACTTATGATTCCAAAAGTATAAAATTAAAGAGAAAAATTCTCTAATTGATTTTCTTGTAAAAATATCGAACTCAAGAACATGATTTTGAAAGTTAAAAATCAAAACTTAATTATAATATTTCATAAATCAGAATAAAAATAAAAAGATTAACTAAGCATGTTAAGATTAAAACTCACCATAGTCGAAAGAAAACAAAGCTTAAAATTGAAATAAAACTCTTATTAAAATTTAAAAAAAAAAATTAAACTACTTATTTGAAAAGAAAATTGGGGGAGAGAAATCTCCTTTGGAAGGAGAGAAATCTCCTTTGGAAAGAGAGAAGAAAATTACATTCTAACCTAACCTAACTGGAAGAAACTTTAGAGGTTATCTGTTTTTATTGTCTAAACTAAAAGCTCTCACATTATTACAATAATAAAAAGTTATAAAACTCATTAATAAAACCTAGCTAATAAAACAATAAGCTAATCAAACCTACACCAATGCTCCTTTGATGGAACCTTCCAAATTCTAATTATATATTTAATTACATAATAATAATGGAGTGGGCAACCATTGAGATTCAACAATTGATATAATTAAATTTCTCAGAATTTCACGGACCATTCAAAGTGGGGTTCGAATGGTGTATAGCCTTTGAAGTGCCCTTCAAAGGATAGTTCCATGCTCGAACTTTTTTGCACTTCAGGTTTTATTCCCACATTCTATCGTGCAAAGGCTCCCTCGAATAAGTCACCCTCCGAATGGGCATTGGAAGCATAGTGCAACACTTGAAAGATATTTATCATATTTTTTTAGTTCCATATTCTGTCATGCAAAGGCTCTTTTGAATGGGACACCTTTCAGATAGGCGTTTGAAGGGTCCTGATGATTTGTCTCATTTTATTCATTCTTACATTTTATTTTGTTTAATTTGTCTTGACTCTTTCTCAATGTATTTTTTGTGCTATTTATACCCTTAAAATGCTGAATTTACATCATGTAAGTATAAACACTAAAAATATAAAAATATAAAATATTTAAGACAAAATGAAATAATAAACAAGCATAAATTAGTAATTGGTACATTTTAATAATAAATAACCACAATTTTTCATGTCAATCACAGTCCAATATAATAATAAAATAATTTTGTATCCCTTTTAATTTTTTTCCCACTACTAGAAATGTTGTTACAGAGGATTTCATATATGCTCGACCGCTATGAGGTGGTCGTCTACACGACCACCTCAGACCCTACGCCCAACGACTTGAGGCGATCGTTAATGAGGCCACTTAATTTTTCACCCAGCTTTTCCCTCCTTCTCCCGCGTTGGCCCTAATTCCAAACACCTCCTTAATCAAACCAAAAATGGGATCCCAATGACCATCATGTTCAAGATCCAACCGTGTGCGTTAAAATTGTAAATGAACTAAGCCTTCATTTAGTAAATGAGTAGAGTTTCAATAAAAAATTTATGTTCGTCTAGTAGCTTGAATGCTACATGACTTGGCACTTTAAAGATTTGAGTTCAGTTAATTAATTTATAATTTTAATATCATATAATTATATACTTCTGATTTTGTATCTATTTCTATATAATAAAATAAAATGGTTTTTTGAAATATTTCTCTCACAAACTAAAATTTAACGGTTAAGAATTATTTTTTCTTTCATTCAACGATTAAGATCATTTTTATATTTTTAACTTTCCTCTCAATTTTTATTTTAGTGGATTTCACTGTCATCTATCTTATAAAACAGGTTGGGTATTTTAAATTTCGTTACCATATTTTAAGGTTAGAGATTATATACAAATTAAAATTGTCAACTTAAATTCCAGCCAATTAGAGTTTCAAGGGGTTGAATCTTTTAAATTAAAGTACCATAATTTATATTTTTTTATAGTACTTATTAAAAATTAATTAAAGGAAAAGAGATCAAAACACTTGTAATAACTGATTGGGTCTAAAATTTTGAAAAAAAAATTAAAATCTATTAATTATTATAATTTTTTCAATCAAACTTTTTGTTTAAAGTTTCAACTATATAAGAGGCTTAATTTCAATTTTATTGAGAGTACCTTAGGCACGGATTATTGTTAGTGTATTTATATAATGTGCATGTATGATCGATTTACATATTTTAAATTTTAATTTCGTACTTTTGAGAATTTATAATTACATATAATTCTAAAATATAATCGGTAAGTTCGAGTCGAGTATAATGAGCCCAGGCTTAACTTGTTGTGTTAAACGAGCTAAGTGGAGACTAAAATTTACGAATAACAAACCATCGCGAGCCCAATTTTGAAACTCATCTGGGAGCCCAAGCTCTATTTATGAGCGAACTAAACAAGCCCAACTTGACTCTCGTTCCCCAGAGAACAACCATTGCAATTGAGGTTTCTCGAGCAAGTAATTCACATTGCAAATTTCTGAAATCTTAGAATCGTGTTTGTGTAAATATTTGTCAGACGAAAATGAGAAGGGTAAGGATTCAAAATCCTTTTATGTTTAGTTTGTGACGAAAATCGAAAGAATAGGACTTGAAAGACAAATGTACTATTTGGCATACCTGTTTTGAATTTATTTTTCATTTTATATTTTAAAAATAAAAAAAATAGTTCAAAACGCATTTGATCACTTATATTTTTAAAATCTATTTTAAAAAACAGAAAATAAATTTACACATAAAATGTAAAATGGTAAAAAATTATTTTGAGTGTTTTTAACTCAAAAAAGAAAAATCTCAAAATATGAAAAACAAAAAATGTCAAACCAAAATATTTTTCTATTTTTCTAATTTTGGGATTTTAAAAACATAAAATACATAAAACAAAAAAATAAAAAACAAAAATATAAAATAGAAAATAGAAGTGCAAACCAAATACTACCTAAATATATTTAAATTAAAAAATTAATTAATTGATGAATTTCTTTTATTTTATTATTGGCAATAGCCCGTGCTTATATATGACACTCTTAACAAAATTAGCATTATCTTATATTATTGAAATTTTGGATAAAAAATTCAAATAAAAAATTTATGATAATCTATAAATTTTAATTTTTTTTTCCAAAACTTTAAATACAAGTATTTTAGTCTCTCTCTCCAATTAATTTTTGATAAGTATCCACTACAACAAATCACACTTTTGGCGACCATTTTTCCCGACCAAATATAAATTTGGTCGTTAAAGGTGACTTTTCCCGACCAAATATAAATTTAGTCGCCAATAGTCACTTTTCCCCGACCAAAAAAATGTTAGTCGCCAAAGGATAACTTTTCCCGACTAATTGGTCGCTAAAAGGCGACTTTTCCCGACCAAATATAAATTTGGTCGCTAAAGGCGAACTTTTCCCGACCAATTGGTCGGGAAAAGTGTAAAAAAAATTATTACAAAGAGAGCTAAAATAATTAAATAAAAATAATAAAAATTTAAGGGAACTTTTTCCGACCAATTGGTCGGGAAAAGTGTAAAAAATTATTACAAAGAAAGTTAAAATAATTAAATAAAAATAATAAAAATTTAAGGGAACTTTTCTCGACCAATTGGTCGGGAAAAGTGTAAAAAAATTATTACAAAGAAAGTTAAAATAATTAAATAAAAATAATAAAAATTTAAGGGAACTTTTCCCGACCAATTGGTCGGGAAAAATGTAAAAAATTATTACAAAGAAAGTTAAAATAATTAAATAAAAATAATAAAAATTTAAGGGAATTTTTCCCGATCAATTGGTCGGGAAAAGTGTAAAAAAATTATTACAAAGAAAGTTAAAATAATTAAATAAAAATAATAAAAATTTAAGGGAACTTTTCTCGACCAATTGGTCGGGAAAAGTGTAAAAAAATTATTACAAAGAAAGTTAAAATAATTAAATAAAAATAATAAAAATTTAAGGGAACTTTTCCCGACCAATTGGTCGGGAAAAATGTAAAAAATTATTACAAAGAAAGTTAAAATAATTAAATAAAAATAATAAAAATTTAAGGGAATTTTTCCCGATCAATTGGTCGGGAAAAGTGTAAAAAAATTATTACAAAGAAAGTTAAAATAATTAAATAAAAATAATAAAAATTTAAGGGAACTTTTCCCGACTAATTGGTCGGGAAAAGTGTAAAAAAATTATTATAAAGAAAGTTAAAATAATTAAATAAAAATAATAAAAATTTTAACACTTTTGGCGACCAATTGGTCGCTAAAGGGAATTTTTCCCGATCAATTGGTCGGGAAAAGTGTAAAAAAATTATTACAAAGAAAGTTAAAATAATTAAATAAAAATAATAAAAATTTAAGGGAACTTTTCCCGACCAATTGGTCGGGAAAAGTGTAAAAAAATTATTATAAAGAAAGTTAAAATAATTAAATAAAAATAATAAAAATTTTAACACTTTTGGCGACCAATTGGTCGCTAAAGGGAATTTTTCCCGATCAATTGGTCGGGAAAAGTGTAAAAAAATTATTACAAAGAAAGTTAAAATAATTAAATAAAAATAATAAAAATTTAAGGGAACTTTTCCCGACCAATTTTATAATAATTTTTTTTTACACTTTTCCCGACCAATTGGTCGGGAAAAGTGTAAAAAAAATTATTATAAAGAAAGTTAAAATAATTAAATAAAAATAATAAAAATTTTAACACTTTTGGCGACCAATTGGTCGCTAAAGGGAATTTTTCCCGACCAATTGGTCGGCAAAAGTGTTAAAATTTTTTAATATATATATAAATATGTAAAATATATATACAAATGAAAGCTTGGCCTAGTGGCCAAACACGCCAGCTTCCAAAGAGATAGCATAAGTTCGAGTCTCACCAACAAGAACAACAAAAATCTCAAAAATATAGAGACAACACGTGGCATAATGATAGATCGACACGTGGCACAATCATAGATCGACACGTGGCACAACACCAAGGTGCCATGTGGCATGATGACATGTCAACAAATAATGCCACGTGGCACCACATTTAAATTTTTATTTTTTTAAATTAATTTAAATTTTTAATTCTAAACTTTTTGCCGACCAATTGGTCGGGGAAAGTGAAGAATTGCCGACCAATTGGTCGGCAAAGGATTTTATATTTTTTCCCATTAAAAATTTTTTGCCGACCAATTAGTCAGGAAAAAGGTTTTACATTTGCCGACCAAATGATTTTTTGGTCGGAAAAAGTTTTCCCGACGAGCCTTCGCCGACCAAATACCGACCAAATAAATTTGGTCGGGAAATGTTTCGCCGACTAAATTATACCCTTTAGCGACTAAATTTTTGGTCGGTAATTGTGTGATTTTTTGTAGTGATCATAAAAGAAGATAAAAATTATGGTGTTTTAATTTAAAAAATTCAACTTCCTAAAAATCATAGTTAGGTGGAATTTAAGTTAGTAGTTTTGACTTAAATACGATCTCTACTCTTGAAATATCATGAAATTTAAAATGTTCAAGCCATTTTATGAGATAGATGGTAATGTTGTCCGCTAAAGTAAGAATTGGACGGGAAGTTAAAAATATAAAAATGATCTCAATTGTTGGATGAAAAAAAAATAATTTTAACTGTTGGATCTTAGTTTATGAGAAACAAAAAGTATTATTTTATTATATAGATATTTTCTTTATTCAAATAATATTTATTTGAAATTTTGTGTTTTCTTCTCATTTTCTTTATGTATATTTTTATTTTTTTTCTTTTTTCCTTGTCAAATCCTGATTCCAAAAAGGGTGAAGATTTTGTTGGGAAAAAGAAAATGATAAGGGAAGTAGATGGGAAAGAGAGAAAAAAAAAATACATTCTTGGTTCTTAAATCTCAAATTTAGAGTTGCGGTTCAGATTAGAAGAGTACTTTTAATATATTTGGAGTTGTTCAAACTAGTATATTGTAAGTATCTAACAAATAAGGATAAAAATAACTAAGTCAAGTGGATTAATAGAAGTGTTAATTGAAAAAACTTGTAATCTCTTGGATGAGATTTTTGTAGCATTTGAATCCATGTTAAGGATGCAACATTTTAACATTTTTCTTTTTCCTAGATGGAGTTTCCCTAATGAATAATCTTATATCTTCTTATGGATTATTTTATTGATTCTCATATATATTATATTTACAAACATCTTACTTCTAATCTAAAAGTGTGTTTATTTTTTCGGAACTTTTTTATATTAGGCATTTGTAAAGATTTTGCTATTTCAGATTCCACATCCCTTCTTTTTTCCCTTTACAAATCATTAATCCAAACGCGGGGTTAATCTATTTTAAATTTTCGAATAGCCAGAGGAAATATTTTGCTGCTTTTTTTTTTTTTTCTGGAAGTGATAAATGCTACTACGTACAGAGAAAATATTAGGCTAAATAGCCTTTCTAGCTAGTTGTATAAAACTATAAAAGGGTGGCATGCTTAAACTAAAATGGTCAGAAGGGGTTTGGATCACCAAAATAATACCCCAAAAAAATTTTTTTATTTTTATTAATTTTTTCATTCTTTTCGCCACTTGTTATTTTTATACTAATTTTTATTTTTATTTTCTTTTTTTTTGACAAACCAAACACTATGGAAGTGCATGCAATATTATTTAAATATTATAAAAAGAGAATTTTATATATATATATATATATTGGCAGTGGCACTCCAATGTTTAATTAATCTCAAAGAAGTAAGCATGATTGATTACTTTAAAATTAATGAGGGCAACAAGACGTGGATCAGTCTACTACCATATCTGACAATTTTGTACATTTTAACTCTAATCCGCAATGCATTTTTAATGGAAGCCACCTCCTTAGATGAGCAATTTAACGGTTCCCATAAGACCACCAAATAATGATTACTCTACTATGCATTTGTGCTCTTAACTATTGGCCACAATTTTTTCTCTTTTATTTATTTTTTATTTTTTTAATCTTAACATCCAACTAGCCAGTGATTAATACAGGACATTATCCTCCTTAAATTCTCTTCCTCCAATTCAGTCTTCATATGCTTCAAAGTAACCCAAGAGAAGAAGCCAGATATGTCAATAGATTTAGTATTTTTATATTATACGATAAAGCTCATTTTGGTTTCTATATTTTCGATTGTAACAATCAAATCTTTTCACTTAAATTGATTTTTTTTTATTGACAAAAAATATTTCATGTCAATTACATATAATTTTTTACAGTTGTTATCAGAAGGGTCAAATTGAAACTTGAGTATAATTATATGGAGTTAATTGTTATAATTAGAAGTACAAAAATCATAATGAGATTCAGTGTAAAGTGTAAGTTTACAAAATGTAATTTATTCAATATCTTAACTGATTACTAGTGTTTTTCAACCGTTGCTGCTAACTTTCTAAGGGTGAGTTTGAAATAAGATAAAGTGAGATAAATTGAGAATTCGTAATGCGTGCAGTGAAAAAAAAAAGTTGATGTGATATAAAGTTAACAGAGATTTATAGAGATTTTTGGAGTTTGTTTGCAAACCAAACTCACCCTAAGTTGCATTTAGATGATCATGAAGACATTAATTGTACTAGTCATCATTGGATCAGCCTTCCGGTGCCTTCAAACCGATGGGAGGAGGTTAATTTTAGACGAAGGTAAGAAAGAGAAAACAAAGGTAGATGGAGTAAACAATGGTGCAATATTTGATACAAATTCAACAGTTGATGCCAATAATGAGAACAAAGGAAGCACAGATCCAAGCAACGACGACAGCAGCAACAGTATTGATGAAGACAGCAACAACAGTTATGGAAATTATGGTAATCCTTCTGGTTTCTCCATGGAAACTCACCATGAGTTCTTCGATTATCGATGCCCTTCCCATTAAGGTCTGATTGGTAAAAGAGAATGGAATGACCATTCTCACACTTTTGTTCAATTATCTTATTTGGTACATTTATTTAAAATAATACTTTACACTTATCTGATACACTACTTTATTTGATGAAATGAAATAAAATAAGAGTACAAGAATAGCCGTTTCATTCTATTCTCTTATATCAAACTAAGCCAAGAGATCATCATAATATGTGAATGAAAGTAATATGTGAGTGTGTGCGCGTATGTGTATATATATATATATATATATGAGTAAATTACATTTTGTACCTTACACTTTACACCAAATCTCACTTTTGTTCTTATACTTTCATCCGTAACAATTAGCTCTATATGCTCAATTAAGTTTTAATTTAGTCCATTCATTAACAACAATTAAGAACCCGTGACTAAAAATATTACGTGTTCATCATATATGATTGACACGTAATATTTTTTGTCAATAAATTTGATAAAAGGATCAAATTAAAAATTAATCATAAGCACATAGAGTTACCTGTTACAATTGAAAATAGAAAGACTAAAATGAGATTTAACGTAAAGTTCATAGTGTTAAATGTGAATTTCCCTAGCTAGTTTTAATTGTTGTTGCCTAAGGTTCAGATGTTATTCCATGCAAAGTATAACAGGATGATTACCGGTTGTGTCTGTAAAATTGTACTTTGGGGATAACTTATGATTTATACGTGATTAATGAGTGTATCCCGTGCAGGACAAGTGTGCTAGTGCTCGTCGAACTATACGAAAATAAAGAAATTAAACAATGGATACAATTAGTTGTTCACTCTATATATACATATAGCTCTACTATATGGAGGAAAATGGATAAAAGAAATAATAAAATCATACTCTTTAAATCCATCTGATCTGTCCCTCTAAATAGTGTTGTGGGCAGGCAGAATTAATTTTGAAATGGACCAGAATTGAATAACTCAGATTGGCTTTGTTTGGTTTGCCTCGTAATTAGTATTCCATGCATGTATTAATTAATAATTTAATCATACGTAGAGATCCAATGCAGGAAATTTTTCTGAAGAATGCATGCAGATGGCCCACCCACTAGAATCAAATAAACGAATGTTATAAATGGAGGGCCAAAACTTATGAAAATGCATTGAGAACATTTAGATGTAACATATATATATATATATATATATATATTGATGTTTAGAGTTTAGACATACTATAAATTATAGTACTATAAATGACTTTCTATATATTGTTCCACGGTGAATTTTGAGAACCAATGAACTTTGCCAGTCCTTGAAATAGTGCATTTTCTCTCCTTAATGGAAGTCATCAGTTCTACAATGAAGTGTTTTACCCTGAAATTTCAGTCACTCTGTTTTCTTGATGAGAAGTTGTTGTTGTTGTTTTTTTTTTTTTTTTTTTTCTTAAAATAAAAACTGCAACCTAAAATATGAGATATGTTTCTATATACAGCACCATCCAATTTCCAGTAAATTATGCTAAGATAGAAAAGAAGAATTTCACAGCATTCTAGTCAACAAAACTGCAGAAACTCATTCTGTTTCTTTAGAAGCAGCCTTCACATAGAACAGCAACTTAGAGTTCCTAAAATATTAGCAACTTCATGTGCTGTGAAAATATTTTGGTAAAACTAACAATTTATTTACCTATCTACCTGGAAGGAATGAAATTCTCCATGAAAGATTTAAGTATAGAAAATTAGGCATTTTTATTTTGGACCTTTTATCAACAACTACAAGGTTGGGATTTTTCAACAAATTGAAGTTTCTCATAATTCAATCAACAAACCTGCCCTGCCAAAGTAGCAGGCAAATCTGACTTAAGATGTTCAAGGGATGAGCAAAACTATTGTCTGCCAGTTGAAATTTGGATCAAATTTCACCACCATCCGATATTCCTTTCTCATTATGCTATCCACTGAACTACCAAAAGTCCTGGCAGGAACAAGTTCCATTTTTAAAATGATGATATCGTACTCGGTCCCTCACAATGATCTCCCTGTTGTATATTTTCGAAATGAGCTTCGTGGCAGCATGGCAGTCATCACACACTCTTAGGTTCTTCGCGATGTGGATGGTTTTTCCAGGCGTTGTATTAAGGAGCCCAAAAGCAATTGCAAGCTTCTCGCTATGATACCTGAGTTCAGTTTCCTTATCTTCTTCGTCAATATCAAATAACACTCCTGATGTATTGGGCAAATATCCTTCCAACTGCAGCCTTTCCATGACACTTTCTAGCATGAAGTAGATTTCTTGCATTTGTGGGTGGGAATCATCTCCCATTTTGAATACATGAACATGTCCATCCAGATCAATCAAGCTGCTTCCTGTACTTGTTTTGACCCCTCTTTCCTTCATTAGTTTCCTCACATTGGCAACATCTTCCCATCTCCCTGCCTTCCCATAGATGTTTGATAACAAAACATAACGCCCGCTGTTTAGTGGTTCCAACTCAAGCAAGATCTTCCCCACTTTCTCACCTAGCTTTACGTTTCCATGTTTCCTGCAAGCACCCAAAAGGGCTCCCCAAACAGCTGCATTTGGTTTTATAGGCATAGAATTTATTAATTTCTCTGCTTCATTTAAGAGCCCTGCCCTTCCTAGGAGGTCAACCACACAACCATAGTGCTCTATTGTAGGCTCAACTCCATAAACTTGATTCATAGATTTAAGATAGTTTAGCCCTTTATCGACTAATCCACCATGAGCACAAGCATTTAGAATATTCACAAAGGTGATATCATCTGGCTTCAACTTATCCCTGTGCATTTTGGAGAAAAGCTCAATGGCATCGTCTGCATCACCATTCCTAGCAAGTCCTCCAATCATGGCATTCCAAGAGAAAACTTCTTTGTGCTTCATCTTTTCAAAAACCACCCATGCTAAATCAATACGCCCACATTGGGCATACATATCAATCAAGGAAGTCCCTAGTACAGCATCCAGTGGAACCGAGTTCCTCTCAATATAAGTATGAATCCATCTCCCTTGATCCAGAGCCCCCATATTTGCACATGCAGCCAGAAGACTTGGCAGGACAAATTTTGTTGGTGTAAGCTTCTCCCTTTGCATTTCATGGAAAATTTCCAAGGCCTCCTTGAAATGCCCACCTTTGTTGTAACCATCAATAATTGCGCTCCAAGATATATCATCCTTCTCAGGCATTCGATTGAAAATCTCTCTTGCCTCTTCGATCAACCCACCTCTAGCAAAACCACTGATCATCACATTCCACGAGCCAATATTCTTGTGTATCATATCCCCAAACAACTCTTTAGCCGCTTCCACATTTCCGCATTTCATGTACCCATCAATCATAGCATTCCAGCATATAACATCTGATTCCCCATTCTCATCATCAAGAAAATTCCGAGCCTCCACAAGGTGCCCGAAGGAGGCATACATCTGAATCCCAGCACTTCTTATATGTCCATCTCCTTTGAGTCCATGTTTCACCACTTGGGCATGGATTTGTATCGCTTCTTCAACAGCTTGCAGCACAGTACAAGCCTTGAACAATGGAGGGTATGTGTACTTATTAGGCCTAGAATTTGCAGCCACCATTCTGCAATAACAACAGATTGCCTCCCGTGGGTGTTTGCTGTCCAGAAATCCTTTGATCATTGAATTCCAAACGAAAACATTTGGTTCAGGCACCTGATCGAACACTTGTACCGCACAATCCAGGCACCCAAAATGAGGCGTTGCATAAAGCTTCACCAAGGACCCTGCTGCATAATGGTCCTGAAAGTGGCCAGTCTTTAGTATCAAAGCATGGGCTTGCTTGAGATTTTGCAGAGATGTTGTGCATTTGGTATTCAGGAGGTTTAGGATTGTCTTCTGGGAGAATCTGGAGGCTGCTGAGGAGCTCTCAGTTGAGTGGTCTCTTGGTGTGAGATGATAAGGTTGCTCCGTAGTGTTGGTTGTGCTCATTCTTCTCTCCCACTCTCTATTTGGCTAACTAGGACAAATGATGATGATGATATATATACACACACACCCCTATATAATAAAATACATTGTTTTATTTGATAAGCATTCCAGCCATCAGTAAAATTTCATCACATCATCACCTATTATATATCTATATATAAAACACATCCTTTAAATTTAAAATTTGAAATTAAAATAAATATATATTATATTTTATAAAAATATACAAATTATATTTTATTTATATTATTTATTATTATTAAATTTAACTAAATTTTTTATTTAAAAAATATATTTAAATTTCAAAATTTTAAAAATTTCATTAAAAAATAAACATTGAAATTGAAATTGAAATTTTAATGTACTTAAAATTTAAATTTTAAATACATATACTTTAACAGTATGTGTTATTTATATAATGAGGAAATTTAAAACTTTAAATTTGAGATATTTTCAATTGTTAAATTTGCTAAATGGTCAAGATTTTTTTTATTTTTCTATCACTCTTTTCATATTTTTTAAATACTTTTTATATAAAAGATTTAAAATTAATATTTTAAGAAATGTGATAATATTTGTAATAAATAATAAAATTTTATACTTTAATCTCTTTTGATTAATTTTTTTTATTTTTATAGGTTATATTTATACTTTTTATGTAAGTTTGCTTTATAAATTTAAATTTTAGTTATTTACATGTCAAATTATATTTTTATACCTTTAAGTACAGGCAATTACTAGTATATGTACATTTCAAATAATTAATTAATTGTTTTTTATTATTTTTTATATATAAAGCATTTAAAAGTTTAAAGTGCTTTCAATTTTACTTATTTTATTGAATATAACAAATATTTCCAAATTATATTAAATAATATTTCTTTTGAAATTTCCTATATATAAAAAACTAACAGATAAATTATAGAAATTGTTCCTACAGTTTATAATGAATTTCACTTTAATCCATACAGTTTCATTTGTAATAGTTAACTCTTAAGTTATATTTAGCACGTGAAAATGAAATGGAATACAATGGAATCTACCCTCACTTTAGTTTATTCTTATATTTGGTATAAAAAATTTAAGTTGGAATGCTATTCCATGAGAATAGTCATTCGCATATGAAGTGAAAAAAAGGCATTCTACAATTTAAATGATGGAATAGCCATTAATTTCATTGCAATCAAAACTTGTACCTAAAATTGAAAAAAAAAAAAAACAAACAACTACTTTGTAATAATTTTTTAATTACTCCATTGAATTGTAAAATAATCATTTTATTCCTTCACTTTATTTTCAAACTAGACTCGAACTCGGCTGTAAAATAATTGTTTTATCTCTAGGTCTATTTTTTTTTTTCAAATTCATATTTCAGGCTTCTGAAAAATAAATAAAAATATTCATTTATATTACTTAGTAACTAAACAAAATTTGGTTCGATCCAAACTCTGGTTAAAAATAACTATTTTAACCCTGAGCTTATTTTTTTAACCAAATTTATATCATGAGCTTCCCAAAAAATTAAAAAAAAATTATCGATGTGTTTTTTAATAACTAATAAAATTTCATCTTAATTCGAACTTAAGTTATAAAATAACGATTTTACCTTTGAGGCCATTTTTTGTTAAAATTCATATTCTAAGCTACCTAAAAAGCTAAAAAAAGATTCTTGACATATTTCTTAATAGTTAAACAAAATTTAGCCCAATCTAAATTCAAATTATAAAATGACTATTTTTCTCTTAGGCCATTTTTTGATCAAATTTGTATTTTAGGCATCCCAAAAAACTAAAAAAATATTTATTGACATGTTTATTGATAATTAAGGAAATTTTGGCCCAATTCAAACTAGAAGTGTAAAATAACAATTTGATCCCTAGGTCCTTTTTTTTACTCAAATTCACAATTCAAAAATTAATTTCATTTTTATAATTTTTAAAAAATTAATGTTAGTAATTTTTATTATATTTCATTTTATTTTATTATATTTAAAATATGTAATCAAATCATAAAATTTTGAATGTCTATTTTATTCCATTATATTCATGTTAGCAACCAAACAAAGGAATGGAATGAACATTCCATTCCCACCTTTTATTTCATTCTATTTTATTTCATTCACATATCAAACATAATCTTATAGTTATGATTAAGTTTTATTTTAACCTTTTTGTTAGCCGCTATTAAGAAGATTAATGGAAAAAACGCCATGAGTCCATCATATGCTATCGACACATAACAATTTTCGTTAATAAATTTAACAAAATGATCAAAGTAAAACTTGACCAGAATTATAAGGTTGATTGTTAAAGTTAGAACAGTAGGAATTAAAGTAAGATTTACTGAAAACTATTAAGGTTATTTTTGTAATTAACCTAAAATAATTAAAATTCTAACATTTTAGGACCCATACATTGTATGTTTCGTGAGATTAATCAATGTTTTTAATTGAACCCTACTGATAGCTTTAATTATCCATAATATTGATATACTGGCAATTGCTCGTGTCTGAAAGCACAAAAATATAATTTGGCATACAAATAACTTAAATTTAAATTTATAAAGCAAGCTTACATAAAAAGTATAAAAATAACCTATAAAAATAAAAAAAAATTAATCAAAAGAGATTAAAATATAAAATTTTATTATTTATTACAAATATTATCACATTTTTTAAAATAATAATTTTAAATCTTTTATATAAAAAGTATTCAAAAAAATATGAAAAGAGTGAGAGAAAAAGAAAAATAATCCTGACCATTTAGTAAATTCAACAGTTGAAAATATTTCAAGTTCAAAATTTTAAACTTCTTTATCATACAAATGATACGTAGTATAAAAAGTGTATGTATATAAAATTTAAGTTTTAAGCACATTAAAATTGAAATTTCAATTTAAATGTCTATTTTTTAATAAAATTTTTAAAAATTTAAAATTTAAATATATTTTTTAAATAAAAAATTAGTTGATATATCTAATGGTATCCATACATTATTTAATAATAATAGATAATATAAGTAAAATAATTTATATAATTTTATAAAATATAATATATATATTTATTTGTATTCCAAATTCGAAGGATGTGTTTTATTATATAAATATATAATAAGTGATGATATGATAAAATTTTAGTGATGAGTAGGACACGTGTCAAATCAAATAATATGTTTTATCATAAAATTTTTCACTGTAGTGGTATAAAATTAATAACCCTGCGGGATAGCCTTAATTGTCCATAATATTGATACATTTTTCACTATAGTTGTATAATATTATGATATATTTTTCACTATAGTTGTATAAAATTAATAGATCGGCAGAGTAGTTTTTTTTTTGTCATTTTTTTAATGTTATAAATAACTTTAAAGTATTAAAAATTCTGTAAATTAAAAAAATAAATTCATCTAAAAATTAAAATATAAATTTTATTGATTACATAAAAATAATAATAAA